>OX327707.1:1274166-2543333 GCA_946807835.1 Ailanthus altissimus | reverse complement strand
AGAGAAGATAAATAGGGTGTTTGTCGACCCAGGCAGATCGGTTGACATAATCTTCAAAGAAACCCTGAATGACCTGAAAATCAGGAACCTCCATATAGAGGATACCCAAATGTCACTATAAAGATTTGGGGATAACTGTGTAATGCCCATCGGAGTGGTGACCCTCCCTCTCACCATCGAACGAAGGCTCAATAAGAAGACGGTAATAACCAGGTTCATGGTGGTAGACCATCTATTCCCGTTTATAATTCTTCTCGGGCGACCGTTCATGGTGAATACTAATGTAGCCCTATCCATCCAATACTTGAAGCTAAAATTTCTTAAGAGAAAAGGGATCAGAGTGGCGTCGGAAGATTAGAAGGCGGTGAGGTGTTGTTATACATTCATGGCAAGAAGAGCATTTTGCATTTTCATCATTGACCCAATGGAAAGGATCTTTGAATCCCCAGAGCCGGCAGAAGAGATACAAGAACTTCAAGTCGAGGTTGGAGAATCTGATAAGGTAGTCAGGATGGGAACCCAGTTGAAGTCAGAGGTCAAACAAGGGCTAACCCATTTGATTCGAGAGTTCTCAGACATCTTCGCTTGGTCCCACCAGGACATATCTGGAATTGACCTAAGATTGTTTGCCCACAAGCTGACTGTCTACCCCACGTCTCGGCCAGTCAAGCAAAAAAGAAGAATCTTCAATCAAGAGTGGAACGAAGTTGTAGTGAAAGAGGTGAAAAAACTACTAACGGCCCAGTTCATCATAGAGGTCCACTACCCAAAATGGTTGTCCAACATGGTAATGGTAAAGAAGGTAAATGAAAAGTGAAGAATGTGTGTTGACTTCACTGATCTGAATAAGGCGTGCCTCAAAGACAGTTTCCCCCTCCTTAAGATTGACCAACTAGTGGACGCAATGGTAGGACACGAGCTACTAAGTTTTATGGACGCATTTTTTGGCTATAATCAGATCCCGATGTTCCCCCTACTAGAAAAATAATCCTTCGTCGCCTACCAAAGGACTTATTGCTACTAGGTGATGCCGTTCGGATTGAAAAACTCAGGAGCCACCTATCAAAGATTGGTAAACAATCTTTTCAAAAAATTGATTGGTAAAAATATAGAAGTATACATGGATGACATGATAGCTAAGTCAGTAAAAGTGGTAGACCACGTGACTGACCTCAAAGAAGCCTTCATGGTGCTAAGGGAGAATGGAATGAAACTGAACCCCGAGAAGTGTGTCTTCGGAGTAAAATCCAAAAAATGATTAGGCTTCATGGTAAGTCAACGAGAAATAGAGGCCAATTCGAATAAAGTCCAAGCTACCTTAGAATGAAGTCTCCAAGCATAGTGAAAGAGACCTAGTGGCTAATTAATAGGATCGTGGCACTAAACAGATTCATCTTTAAAGCCACCGATAAATGCTTCACATTTTTTTAAGCCATCAAGAAAAAAAGGGAATGATTGGTGGACCGACGAGTGCAAACAAGCCTTCTAGCAACTGAAGACCTACCTCTCCAAACTAGTACACCTGGCGATTCTAGTGCAAGAAGAACTGTTGGTCGTGCACTTGGGAGTCTCGAAATTGGTTATTAGCTCAGTCCTTGCCAAAAAAGAGAGAGGGTGTAGCGACTGATTTACTATATAAGCAGGGCCCTCGCCGGGCCAAAAATCCGATACCCTCCCCAAAAAGCTGGCTTTTGAACTGATCATGACCAGAAGGAAGCTGCGACCCTATTTTCAAGCACATACCATTATGGTGCTAACCAACCCTCCCTTCAGACAAATTTTGCATAAGCTCGTCCTATTTAGCCGATTGGTTAGATGGTCTATAAAGTTGATTGAATTTAACATCCATTACCGGCCCTGAACCGTCATTAAAGGGCAGGCCCTTGCCGATTTCATAACTGAAAGTACTTACGAGATAGGCTCAAGTCAATAAGTCCTTGAGACAGACTCGAAAGTATGGGCACTTTATATTAACGGGGCATCTAACTTGCAGGAAAGCGGGGCGGGGATCGTCCTCATCAGCCCCGAGGGAGATGAGACAAGGTATGCTATTCGCTTTAGGTTCAAAGCTTCAAACAATGAAGTATAATACGAAACTCTCCTGGCCGGGTTAAAAATGGCTCAAGCATTAACCGCTAAAGTAGTGTTGGTCAAGAGCAACTCTCAGCTGGTGATAAATTAGGCCAATAGCGATTTCGAAGCAAGAGAGGAAAGGATGGCCGCTTAACACGCGATGATATGGAAGTTGACTGCACAGTTCATAGAGATAATGATGGAGCTGATCTCGAGGAACGAGAATTATTAAGTAGATGTCATAGCCCAAATGGTGTCAGCAGAAGATGCCAGTATCCCTAGTATGGTACCCATAGAATTCTTGTCGAAGTCGAGTACCCAGGAAAGAGAGTAAATCACGTAAATCAAATCAATGCCAAGCTGGATAGACCTCATCAAGGACTACATCTTGAACGAGACTATTCTGAGTGACCAAAAAAAGCCCAAAGAATTAAATATGAGGCCGCTAGATACTCGGTGATTGATGGGACATTGTATCGAAGGGATTTCTCTCACCTACATGAGGTGCCTAAACCCCCTACAGAAGCAGAGCGGGTCTTAAGGGAAATCCACGAAGGTGTGTGCGGAAATCATTCAGGGAGGAAAGCTTTGGCCCACAAAGTCTTTTGAACCAGTTATTATTGGCCCATGACCTTTCAAGACGCTAAACACCTGGTTCAGCGCTGTGATGCATGTCAGAGATTCGTAGATAGGATCTAAGCACCTGCAAGGGAGGTAACCACAATGAGTGGCCTTTGGCCGTTCGCCCAATGGGGGCTCGACTTGATCGGACAGCTTCCCTTAGGTAATGGGTCATGTAAGTATGTGGTTATGGCGGTCGACTATTTTACAAAATAGATCAAGGCCGAGCCACTATCAAAGATCACGGAGAAGAATATGCACAATTTTGTATAGAAGAGTATGATATGCTGATGCGGCATCCCCCACACCATCATCACCGATCACGGGAAGCAGTTCAACAACAACAGTTCTAAGTAATTCTGTGAAAAACTAGGAGTACGGCTATCATTCGCCTCCCCCGCACACCTTAAAACCAATAGCCAGGTCGAATCCTCCAACAAGCTGATAAAAAAACTACTCAAGAAGAAGCTGACGGAAAAAAATGGAGTATGGGTAGAGAAGCTACGAGAAGTACTGTAGGCACTTCGAACAATTAGTAATGCAGCCACCGGCGAGTCACCGTTCTCATTAACCTTCAAAGGCAAAGCAGTGATCCTTGCAGAAATTAAGACCCCGACCCACCAAGTACTAAACTTTTTGAAAATCGTCAACAACGACTTGATGAAAGAGGGACTAGACTTGATTGAACAGCTTCGAGACCGAGCCCAAATTCGAGCAATGGCCTACCAGTATAAGGTGACCCGATACTACAACAAGAAAGTTAGGGCCCAAAGTTTTGAAAAGAGAGACCTAGTGCTATAAAGAGTGGTGCTTAACATGAAGAAGCTCGCAGACAGAGTCCTAGGTCTCACCTGGGAAGGGCCGTACAAGATCTTCAAGCATGTAAAAGGGGTGTATGAACTTGAAGGAATAGACAATCGAGTCGTTAGGAAACCATAGAACGTTGAGCTGCTAAGAAATGCTATCTCTAAGCTTATTTGTAACCATTCACTGTATGGACGTCATGCTTAAATAAAAACTCTCGTTTCTTTTCTTCTTTTTGCATGAACATTCATGAGGAACAAATTGACTAGAACATGGAACGAACCACCAACGCAGGCGCCTTTAAATTATTTGATAAGAGGGGTTACATCGAACCACCTAAAATGGCATACCACGCCATATCTTAGGGTCTTTATAATGCCATCATCTTAAAGACATCCTTATTTTTTAACAAGGTATCGCCATGTCTCACGGAGCACTTCACCGTTACTGGCTCAATGCTCACGAAGCATTTTACCTTGACCAGTTTGAATTTCATTCTATTTTCACCATCACTGACTCGACGCTCGCAAAATATTTCGTTGTGACCGGTTCAACTTTCATTCTAATTTCACCGTCACTGGCTCAACGCTCTCGGAGCATTTCTCTATGACCGGTTAGACTTCCATTATATTTTCATCGTCACTGACTCAATGCTTACGGAGCACCTCACCGTGAACGGCTTTGCACTCACTCTACAGCATCGCACCTGGGAGGATAGGTGGGGCGAGGGCTGTGGCACTTCCACAGCATCACCATAGGTTACATCATGGTCCTATTGAAGAGGGTTTGACCGTGGCTTTACCTCGGTATCACTGTGACCTTTCCATAGCACTCATGATATGCTGTTCAGCATTGTTACACCGAGCCGATCCCCCGAGGGTATTGAAGAGTCCCCTACCCAACATTGTCTGGGCTACTCATTTTAAACTGCATTAACGATCGATGTATCACTAGAGGCGACCTGGCTACTCGATTGGATAGGGTAACACTACAAGATACAAGTAGGTTTTATTTCAAATTACTCTTGATCACAGTTCAAGTAAAAGCATCCGCCTAACAATGCTGATTACGAAAAGCTATTTGGCCTATGAGTTGAAAACGATTACTGATCGCTATTCGGCCCTGACTAAAGCTATTCAGAAAAAGGGTCAACCTGTTTAATTACAAGTTTGTTATCATTTGTGAAATGCTAATTAAAACCATAATTATCACTAACGGTGTGGTTTTAAAAATTAATGTTTTATAAGCGGTTTGGCTATCTCAATGAATTACGCTGCGGTAAAATAAATTTACTCTGAGGAGGTAAAAGAGAACAAGTACACATTGAAAGAGCAAAATGTCTATTCATTAAAGATGATTACATCGGTCAATTACAAGGCAAAAACAAATAGACAAAAAAATGGGCTACGAAGAAAAGGGGATCACTCAGGCAGTAGGAGCGGTATCAGGCATATCCAAGTCCACGACGGGACCTGCTTCAGGAATATTGGCCGAAGAGGGCTTGTCACCACTAGCGTCAGTAGGCCCTGGAAGTTTCTCCTTCATGAAAAGAGCCGTCAGTGGCTAAGAACCACAACCATTAGAGGTTAATATCTGGGTAATGCTCATAAAAAAAGGGCGATGGACCTCTGAAATTCTTCCATTGCGCCTTTACGAAAGCCCTCCTTATAACCAACCGACTACTGGTTTTGCTACTGCTACTTAAGCTGGGCCACCAGAGAGATCCGGCTCTGCTCAATCAACTCCCTCTCCTTTTAAGCAGCATCGAGCTACGCTTCAAGTTCTTCGTTTTAGCTCGTTAGCTCACCAACTCAAACCCTCGCCACCGCCAGAGAGTTCGTCATCGTCTGCTCGACCAACCATTTCTAATGCTCGAGCTCAAACAACCTACTCTCTACCTTGGCCCTTGTGGTCATCATTTCCTCGAGTTTGGCCTTCGCCTTATCGACCTTCTTCCTTTCCTGCTCGAAGATCCTCTTTGCCCGTTGAATCTCAGCCCGAGACTGAGCAAGATCATCCTTCGCTTTCTAAGCACGGGTCGCTAAACCCATGATCTCGGCCCAAAACTGAGAAAAGAGGAAAACAGACTGTAGAAAAATGAAAGGCCAAAGCAAGCAAATGTACAAAGAAGAAATAAGCCAGATATTAGGCAACTGACATCAAGGGCAGATCCCAGCACAACGTTGAAGCCCGTGGTGGGATCCAGAGAAGACGTTTGACCCGCCCAGGTGAGGGTCACATACTTCTCCAGCTCCCTTATCACTGGGAGCAAAAAGCCCAAGTTTTCTCTGACCTCTAGAACTAGAACGGAGGGCACTCGAGAGGGCTATCCGGCTTGTGCAACTTGGGATGGGGGAAGAGCCGGAGAGCCCTGTCCCTGCTTGGCGTTTAGACAGTAGGAGAGTCTTGTGGCCTAGTTTTAGTAGGAGCTCGTTCCCTAAAAGAACCCCCCTGGTCCGGACCCTTTTCCTGAATAGTCATACTCTGAGAAGCCTTATCCTCACAGAGTCGATCACCAACAGATGGCGAAGACAAGCCCCGCCCTGGGGAAGGCCCCCTCGCCTGGCTCCTCTCAGAATCGAATAGCATCCCCATAATTTTTTCAGGTTTTAAAGGCCCCTGACCGCTTGAGAAACCTTCGATTCAACTTCTTTTTTTCTTTTCACCACCTTATTGCTCAGAAATTCCTGTATTTTACATAGCGTAAGAACCAAGAAGTAGGGAATAGGAAGGAAAAGTTTGAAAAAACAAATGAAAACTTACTTCGGGTTCGAGGCAGGGACGAAACGAAAAGAACTAGTCCCGATTCAACAAGGCTGGACAGGGATAGCAGCTCCTGAACCAAATAGATGTGTTGAAGTGCAACGTCTATCCGAGTAAGGGCCTGCTCAGAAACTTCCACATTAGTCAACCAGGTAACTGCAAAGAAATGGCAAACAAAGAAGAGTCAGCCGAGCCGAACTGATCAGTTAAGCCCAACACATTACGAGAGAATCAGGATTTGCATCTGTAGAAAATATAGCAGGGACGACCCACTCTCCCTCACCTCTCTTGGAGACCCTTTGACCTCACTCTTCTCCGATAAAGAACCATTTCCTCTTTCAGTCCTTTACAGAGGTTGATCGACCTAGGACTGGGTTCTGAAGGCTATAAAATGAGAGGTGATGAACACATGAAAATGCATGTTGTTAAGATATTCAATCACCATTTAATGTCACTAATTTTAGTGTTTTCTGTATTTTTAGCTTGAAATAAAGTGTTCTCCTTAAATTGTGATTAATGAATGTTATTTAGACAGGTTTAGGTAAACTGGACATAACTCTCAATGTAGAAATCGAAATGAAGAAATTCTTGAACCTGGTGCAACATGACTCAATCTTACACAAATTTGAAGAATAGTGGAAAAGCTAAATCCAACATGTTATGGGCCAAAAATTAAGATACAACAGAATCGGACTACAACTCTTACCCAGCTTGACCCAATTCACGTATTTGGACCGTATCTCACAAAATACGTACTCAATTGGTATAATTCTTGAAGCTGTGAATTGATGACTTTACTATCAACAACTCATATGTTTATGGTAAAGTCCAAATCAGCCGTTATCATGGACCAAATCGCATTGCAAGTGGGTAAAATGGTTGTTGGCCGAATTCTGATGTATCTTTGGAATTTTGCTCATATCTCATTGGATACGCATCCAATTTGCATGAAATCAGTGCCTATGGAAAGAAGAGTCAAAATTATACAACTTTCATGTCGGCTGCAGAAGTTGAATTGATCATTTACATTATCAAAAATGTGCTGCAAGTGGATACACGAGTTATTGGCTTAAAATTATTGAAGATTGATGTCATCCATGACATATGTCCATTCATTGCCTATATAAGGAGACCCTTAGGACGTTTTTAATAGATAAAATTCTCTCTTTTTTTATTCTCATTAACATGTATTGTAATTTAGGCTAGAGTTCCTAGCAAGGCTAAGAGATGAACTTTTATGTGTAGTAAATCTACTTCCATGCTTTGATTCGGTGTCAAGAGCTATAAATGTTGTAAGTTTGGTTTTGATTAAACTCTTATCTATTTTATTTTCTATAATCCAGAGGTTATAATTCTCATGTCTCATATATGTTCAGTCATGCTTTTCTTATGTGATTCATGTTGATTTATAATTGTTACTGGTTATATTGTTTTATATGTTAATCTTTTACTGCAGTATTGTCAATTTGATATATTGTCGATCTTGGATAACATGTAAGGACAATAAATGTTTGATATTCAAGTTAATCTTTTACTGCAATATTGTCAAAATGATATATTGTCGATCTTAGATAACTTGTATAAATAACATGATGTGTGTTAATGCTTGCAAAGAGTTTAACTAAATCAAATACATGTGTTATCAAATGTGCTATATATTACATACCTTCCGATTGATTGTTTGGGATGTGAAACTTTCAGTTGAGTTATAAATATCGAATCAAAGTATAGAGTAGATTTATAAAGCATAATTGTGATTCTCAAAGCCTTGCTTAAATCATCATAAGACATTTTCCTCAATTCATAGACAATTCTATCTCATCCGTTTAAATTAATTAACCCTTTGCTACTGCTTTAATATTTTACTTCACTGACCTATTTTTCCAAGAGCTTCCTCGTGGGATCGACACCTCAATCTATACTGCGATAGCCGCGTTATATTTTGAGCGTAAACAAGAGGTAATAGAAACTCCTCTGGCTTCTGGCATTGCTCTTGAAATGGTACAGGTAGCACAACTCCTAAAAATGGGGGGGAGACTGCCCTGCCCTTGACCATAAGACGAATAGGCCCGCAAGCACTTTCCATGAGTTCGAGCCTAGTTGAGAAATGGCTATCTTGAGACGGGCCAACATCTTAGCAAAATATCACTGCATAGAAAGCTTAAGTCCTAGCCTCAGGAACTCAACATGAATGGCCACCTCGCCATTGGTAGAGCTGCTCGGATGACAACCTGTGACTGTCTCAGGAATGTCGTAGAAATGCCTAATAAGGTTTAGGTTGTCCCTACTAAGGCAAGAAGTGAGGTATCTGGTATTCATTTCATACTCTACTACCTCAACGCCCTTCCCTGCCACTGTGTCCTCAGGATCGTTGCCTTCGTCCTCTCTAAAGATCAGGACCGGTTCGGCCTCATTTAGAGCTACCTCAACTGAGGGAACTCCACCCGCAGAGGTGGATGCTCTCTCACTCACCTCAACCCCTCTGTTCCTCTTAACCAAAGGGAGTTCTGAGGACTGTTCCCCCTCCTCAACTGCTATGTCCACAATTGGGAGGTTTAGGTTGACTCTAGAAGCCATCAACTTCTTAAATGAGGCTACAAGTTACTGGATAAGGATAGTGACAAGTCAACCACACCCGAAAATCGTAAAATAGGCGTCAGCTGTTAAGATCAGAAAGAGCAAAAATAAAAAAATAAAACGGGAAAAATACATGCAAAAAGGCTAGATTCAAAGCCTGAAATAAGTCCTTGAAAAGAATAAAATAAAAGAAAAAAAGATAAAAAGATAATATAAGGACATACTAAAAGAACTCAGAAAAGCTGAGATGAAGAACGACGGAGACGAAATCACCGAATTAAGAATACACCTTTGACGAAAAAGCGACGGTAACACAATAAGAAGATAGAAAAAAATAAAAAATGCATGATAAAAGGTACAAAACGAAGAACAATGTTACTATTTATAGGCAGTAATGAGGTGATTTAGGTCGTTTAAAATGAAGAAAACAAACAGGCAAGATCGATCAGAAAGGCAGAAAGGCGCATGATGCCAGAGATGTAATGCCTCGGGCCCCCAAGTGTAATAAAGACGTGTCTCTTCAGATAGTTGTAACCTAAGCCGTTGGATTCAAACAGATCAGATGGTCTGAGGGACTTCAGTCAGATAAACGTCACTTAGAAAAAGGGAAAGATATGACGTTTAGGTCGCAACTGCTATCAACCGCACGATTGGAAGAAGATCAGCAGCTGACAATGAAGAGACTGATGCAATAATCAAGGACGACATTTGAAAAGACTTACCATTAAATTTGAAAATCTTGAGAGAAACTGCCACTACGTGGCAACGACTTTTTAGGTCACTGTGATGTCACCACAACAATCCCACCCACTTTAACTTTTTCAGAGTCAAGACTCGATCACAAAACTACCCAAAGGGAACAAATTGTGTTGGCTCGGATGAAAAAGACGACAAGAAAAGATAAAGTGGAGGCCTAGGGAGCAATAAAAACTGGCCAGATTAGAATAAAGTTTTCAATTCTGATAAATCAAAACTAGAAACTAGCAGGCCCCTATTCTCCCCTCCTGAAAATCCTCATCTTTCTGCTCTCTGACCCAGAATTCAACCAAGGCAGGCCCAAAAGTAATGGCCAATGGGTTTAAACTCGACAGAATAACAGAACCAATTCGGACTCTAGGGGATCTGATCGATAATTGAGAAAACTTTGATATTCGCTGACCTAAATGCGACTATAGGCGAGCAGGTACTGATTACGTTCTACAACTTCACCCTAGGAGTCATGCGACAACGGTTGACCAGTAGAGAAGGGCCGCTCGAGATCTAACCCAAGCTAATCAAAATAAGCTTTATTTGAAGCAAAAACACCGGCGAAGGCAAACCCGAGGAATATGTTTAACGCATCAAATGTGACATCTGATGTGGGATAAGAACGGGGTTAGAAAATTTGTAAAAGGATACTCGGCGTATATCAGGGGCTCCGTATGAAGATACCTAACGTGTGTCAAAAGTATAGCAGAAAATATTCGACGCCAGACAAATACTACAGAGAAAAGCTCGAAGAAGTCCCTGAAAGGCCATCAATATAAAAAGAAAAGAAGGGAGACATAGAGAGGATAATGAAACAACCTCTATAAACACAAAAAAAAAAAGGAAAGAACTATCCCCCATCCTCTGAATAATATTTTATTCACGTTTTGTCACATTTTTAAGAGAGAAAAACCATCTTATCTAACTTAAGTATCGAAGCATTTTTGTCGAAACCCATCTCAACAAGACCACATTTAAACTTGTTTTCGTGTTTTCATTGCAGGCCTTCTTCTATAGCTTGCTAAAAATATAAAATTCAAGTCCGTGCCAATTGCTCAAGACAATACTCAAATTTAACTCTACTTTAACAAATTTAAAATTCACTGATCTCAAAAACTATTTTTTTAAATCAACACCTTTAAACAAAAAAAAATTCTTCTTATGCAAGAACTCAAGACGTAGCCCAAGATGTTATTCCATTTCTAGAAAGAAAACTCAGACCAAAAACAAAAATCTTAATAGGAAAAGTCATAAATCACGTGCTTATTTAGAAGCTTTAAAATATGAGGTTTCATTTGGAGTACTGTTGAAAAATATATACAAAATTTCAGCTACCATCCATACGATTCATCATGTAAATGCGAAATTCGTTGTATAAAATTTTTGAAAGATGAGAATGAATTATTATTGGAGGTGAATAGGCACTTAGGTCAGGACAAGCCAAGTTCAGAAGAATTAGCTAATAAAAATGTATTTTGTTTTTAATATTACAACAAATCTATTTATATTCTCTATTAAAATTTACAGTAATGATATCTATTATGGTGCAACCGCAAATTTAAACCCAAAAAAGATAAAACTATTTCATTAAAATTAAAAGAAATCTACCTTTAAAAAAACGCCAAATCTACTCTTTTAAAATTTGGCAAAAACTGTCCCAATCTACGCATAAAAGAGAATTCGAACTTTAATCTCAAATTAAAAACTAAGACAACCACCACTCGGCCAAAGGTGGTGGGCAGCTAATAATAATGTTAAGTTCACAAAATTGAAATACAAACCAAATAATATAACACTAATAAATGTGTTAAATAGTTATTAACTCAATACATCCTCATTAATACGAAAAACACTGATCAATAAGTGTCATGTCAAATATCAAGCTACTCAGTTAAATGCTGAATTCTGGGCCTGCTATACTTCTTTCCTGCTTGTGAAGGGACGCAATTCCATATTTGTAGTCTAGGATACAATTACGTCTTTGTAATACACACCAACTTCAAAACGATAAACGAGGATTCAAACAAAAAGAGTTTACAGATTTTACAGAAATGCCCACTGGCAGCGTAATCTTATAGAACATACAAAAGCATTTTTACACATTAATGGTCCTCTCTGGCTTCTCGAAAAATTTAGAACACAATAGACCAAAGGCAAAAATGATCGGCCAAACAGAGATTTTAATTGGATTATCAGCATGTTGACGACAAAAAACATAGCCAATTGTTGTAACAATAGACTGACAGAGAGCACATACCAGTCCTATAACATCCTTGAAGTTACTGAAAGGCTTGTCATGACTGTGCAGTCGATAATAGAACCACGGAAATGTAGCCCTCCATTCCCATCTAACCTTTTCCTTTCGACCTTTATAAATGAGCTCCACAATGCATATAAGCAAGACTGCAAATGACATTAACATGCTCAAGAGCGCATACTGAGGTTTCCGCACAGAAGAAAGTTGATCAAAGATGGCTGAGGGAAGCTCCAGGACAAAATTGGTGATTACAAAGATCCACCCTACATCAACCTATATAGCAAAGGGGAAAATAATTATTAGGAGAAATCTTATAAACTTAAATAAGCACTGTAAGGGAAAATTTTACTGGGACCAACTGAAGTTTGATTGACTTTGAATGCAAAATGTTAGAAAGGTCAAAAAGAGCAAAAACTTATCAGTAAGGCTATTTATCCATAATAATTATTGAACAAAGTTAATGGTTAATTTGCCTGATTTGCAATCACCAAATTCAGTTGGTTTTTTTAGGTCAAATTTGTATCTGAAGTTTTTTCTGATTTTTAGAAAATTTTCAAGAAAGATAAGTTATTGAAAAGTCAGATTTTATTGTTTCCTTATGCTTGTTTAGGATTCTAGTATCTTATTATGGAATGAAAAATTGATTTCCTTCAGAACTTAGAAACTTGTGTTATACTTCTAAAGTTAAATGGAAGCATAAATAGTTCAAACAGGAATTTTATATCATAAATCAAATATTATTTAATTGTTAAGTAATTAAAATTATTCGAATGGTAGCTTATTAAAGTTTAATTTTATACATTATTGACTACAAAAAATTTAATAACTTTTATATTATTAAAAGAAATTTAGATTATTAACTCTAATATTAATATCATTAGCTAAATAAAATAATATTAAAAAACTAACTGATTGATTAAGCATCAATTTAAATAGATGATATAATATTTATTGATTTTTTATTTGTAATAAATATATATTTTATACTATTAATTATTTGTTGCTTATATTAATAATTAAATCATTAATATATTATAGTTACATAATTTATAATTAGTTTTTAGTTATAATATATTCATACTAATCTCTGATATATTTACAATTGCTCACACTTTCATGTTTTAATTTTTTTAGTTGATATGATAGTACAATCTAATTCATGTTTTATCTAAAACGTTAACCCTCTTCTTCTTTTCAGCCAATTTTGGTTTGACCTCTTCATTTATTTTAATTTTTTGTGATTGAGATATAATTTTGAGTCTACCTTGTGCAATTTACTCGGAACCATCACTCATCAGGGACAAACAAAAGGTAAAACTGCAACTAAAACACTTTCAAGAAAACCTCCCTACCAAGAAAATAGAATACAGCTTCATATCAAGGTTCTAATCTAATTTTTGGATTCTAGAACTGACCTTCTGAGAATTCCAACAAGTGTTTCTCCTTCTATGTGCTTCATGATCTTCACTGCTATTATCTTCTCCGATATCTATCTGGTGGGAGTTTCCACTTTCTGGAGGTCCAAGTAGAGGTTCCCCATAATTATCCTGTAATCAAGCAGAATCAACAGAGGTCTAAATTACTGCAAAGTATGAGAAAGTTGGTTATTACAAAGATCTACTCTAGATCAACCTGTATAGAAAGGGGAAATAAAGTGATCAGCGCTATCTTCATATCAAAATAACACTATGGAGGCAAATTAAGTCACATCATCTACTATAATAGTAAAAATCATGTATATATATATATACACACACACACACACACATCATCCACTATAAGTTGTTCTATAACTGATTTTAGTGGTTTATGCAAAAAAATGACTGCTTAGCTTATCGTGACCATTTGCAAATTTCTGGAAACATGGTATTTATTTACTAACCTAAAATTAAAATCCATCACAATTCACACAGTAATTCAAATTTTAGCTATCACAAAATAGAACCAGCACCATACAATTAGCTGAACACATTTTGAATAAGTGTAATATTGCTCCATACTAGATATTCTGAGCTTGTCACAATCCTGATGCTTGTACTGCCTCCTTAGGGAACCCTCCAGATTCCAGTAATGCACAAATGACAGAATCCTATGAGATTCAGATTACCAACTTGATGTCTGTCCTTAGCCCCACTTCCCATAATAAGAAGTTACCTCAAAATATAATTCTAGCTTTTACGTTTTCACACATGGTATCTCTTCAATTTTATCAGTTAAAAAATCTGTTAGTATGGATGCCAGAGTCCTACACAAAATAGACAGTCGAATATAGTTTGTTCAAGACTATCAAACACAATCAAATCTAATCAAGCATGTGAAACTACCAAGCAATATATTGCCCTGTTAACCAATTTTGACAGAAGAAACAAGCATATGGAAATTAAAGAATGGAAATAGCAAATCAGTACTTCAATCTGTGCACCAAATAAATGATGTATTCCATCCAATTTGAAAGAGACATAGAAGGAGCTGCTAGTGCCACATCAAGGGGTGCTGCTGAGACAGATTGTCCATGTCAGCTCAAGGAGTTAACCAATAGTCAAACAACAGTTGGCAGTGAAAAGGTTGATAAAACAGAATCCATGGGCCAACATGTTAGAGGTAAGTGGTTACTGGAGATTCTAGAATGATCTTAGGAAGAAATTTGTTACTGTTCCTATTTAGTTCATCAAACTCTCGATACTGCTTTTCACAATCTAATTAAGCTTATAACAAGTTTCTTTCTCCATAAAACTTCTCTGCATTTCTGCTGTTTTGCTAATCATTTCACTTAGTTTCCTGCATAACTATTATTTCATCAATTGGGCATGTTTAATTACGCAATGGAAGAAATATAACGATTCACATAATAAGTAATAATTACGAGGATTTGTAATGACCCATTATTTGGCAACGATGAAGAAAATGAACAATTAATAACATTCAATTAAACAAATTGACTTATAGGATATTTTCCTGAGATGATGACATACTGATTTGCTCGCCTCCCGAAAAAGAGCAGCTGCCTGATGTACAACAGAAATAATGGAACAAATTAATTTCAGAAAAATTTGCTCATATAAATGTTTAAGATATACAGATTAGAGAATTACTCTTATGGCTTGGGCGTGGGCTCTGTTCCTTCTTAAAGTTTCTTGTTTATCTTCTTCCTTGGATAAATCTACAGTATATCGGAATCGACGCGAAGCATTTAGCACAGCTGCTGCTTGCTGTAAAGGAAATACACTATATACTTTACTAGTGTTCTTCAATTCCAAAAAAAAAAAATGCCGATACACCCATTTTCTGAAAGTTAAATAATTAGTGTTCATGTTCTTTAATTCGCCATATTAATCCTATAGACATAAAGCATTAAATTAGTCCTCAGCATGTAGAGCGCACCTCAAAATAGTCAAATGCCCAACCAAAATTATAATAACTTTCCTATCTAATTCATTTGCAGATGCTCTGATTCTTCACAGAATAATCAAATTTGCAAACGCGGTAACAAAAGACTACTAGCTTGAATATAGACTTGAAAATAATTTAATTCAAACCAAAAGTAATCACATAGAATTGAGTGGCATTTTGTTGTAATGTACATTACCCTCCATCTCTTGAGACTCTCAGGAGCCGACTCTTCGGTCTGAGAAACATCTGAATCCGAAAGCAGGTTGTCCTTGGCGTCCGTATCTTCCTCGACGGAGCCTGCTTCCACAGAGCCCAGCGGCAATAACTCGTTGGACGACAGAGAACTCATGGTGGGTTTGTTTTTACAGAAACTTCCGATCAACGTACGGTTGTGTTTCGCAAGGGAGAAAGCACGGCAGCAAATAATTGAGTCAAAATGCAAGTCAACCAAGTTCTTTTCATCATCCACAGTTTATTTATTTGTTAAAGCATAATAATACATGGGAGACTGGAGTCAAAGAAAAAAAAAAAGCAATGAAAAAGAAAGAAAAACTAAACAATGAAGAAATTTCCAGCTTGTAAGTTCCATCTTCCATTGTGCTAAATCTCGGTGCGACAATTTTAATTTTTTTAAATTAAAAAAATATTTAATGAGCTAGTAACCCCACATGATTCATGATTGCTTACTTAAGTGGTAAAATATTCACCTTTTCTATTATAAGATCGAAGTCTCTTTCTTCTTTCTTTTGTAAGGATTTTATTTTATTTTTTTACGGTATGTGTTCTCTTTAATAAGGCCAACTTTTTTAATGTGGGGATAAATTCTTTTCTCATCTGTATCTGTAGGTATATGTTCAAATATGAGTTAGTGAGTAAATATAAAATTTTATCCTAATAATTCTTCAATTGTAGTATTAAGTTTTCTGATATAATATTAGTACTTTAAAATAAAAAAAAAACATAGATTGGCCACTATCTTTGCAGCGAGAGAATGGGAAAAAAAAATTTAATGAGAATATTTTTTTTGTAGTGGTTATATAATATTAAATATTATATTAATTAAGATACAAAATTTATATCTCGATTATGTAATCAAAGAATTATTATTTTTAATTATTATAATAAAATTTTATAATTTTAATATTTAAAAAAATGTAGTAATATAATTTAATTTTTTTATATATCCTTTTATTTAAATGATTGAATTTTTAGTTTAAAAAAAATGATTGAATTTTTTATTGATCAATGAATAGCTTAAGAATCTTAAATCAAAATAAATAAATAAACAACTTGTATTATACTAACAAACAACTTTATAATATTATTTAAGTAACACATTATACATATATATATATTTTTATAAATGACTAGGTTATCATAATCAAAATTATCATTTTTTATAATATACTTAAACAACTTTAAAATAATCTCATCAAAGGTTTAATGTATAAATATTTCTAACATATAAATATAAATTTGTTAACATTAAGGACATATATGTCAAAATACTAGTTTTCAGAGGCTTTTAATTTATGCAAACAAACAACGTAATACTCGTAATAATTAGACATTTGAAAATAAAATAAAAGCATATAAACTCAGATATATTCAAACTTTATTAGAGTTCAGACCTATTCAGACTTTAGACAAAAAGACCTAAGTAATTAAAATATGTTGACTACTTAGACATTTGTAATTATCTTTTTTTTCCCCTTTATTACACCAATTTATTCCAATTATTTTTGTATCAGATTATCCAACAAAACATAAATATATATTTTTTTTATATTCCTTTTGAGGAAATATTTTACATACGATAATATAATATTATGTAGCATATTATAATATTAAATATTTTTATTTATTAAAAATTTAATGATTTAATAATTTTGTTTGAATAAGAATTAAGATGAATAATAAAGAAGAGACACACAAAAAAATCTTTAATGTGCGGGACACGTAGAGAGAAGTTTAGGAAGTGTGAAATACTAAAGGGAAAGCGAAACGAGACTTAAAGACGCGAAGGAAACTAGAAAAAGCGCGGAGTTGGAACATGGGCTAGCGCTGCAGTGCTCAGAATAAAACTCCTATGCGGTGACAGGTTCCTAACACCACAATGCTAGACGTGGCATGCCAAGTCACCATTGCCGCAGCGTTGAAAGCGTCAAGACTCAGCGCCGCGGAGTATTCTATTTTTTATCCGAATTTTGAGTTTTGGGAAGTTTAGAATTTCAAAAACAAGTGAACTCTTACTCCAATAAAAAAATAGGGTTAGTAGGCACGAAATAACCCATATATAAACACTTGTAAACTTTTTAGTTGAGGTTAAGTATTAAGAGAGACTTTAAAATAACGGAAGAACTGGGTAGACACTAAGTACTTGTGTACGCTATGGTGGAACCGTAATTTGGATGTTTATTGTTCGTGGTAGAGTAAAGGTACACTAAACATTAGGTCATTTTGAGGGTTCTTTATTGAGTTTTCCTTGTAAAATTTCTTGGGAGTTAATAAGAGAGGCTAGCATCATTAGATCTACTATAGACATAGGCGATTAGTCGAATCACGTAAGTGATTGTGTTGTGCTCTTTATTTTCTACTTTGAATTCCTATTATTTTGCTTGATATATAAGTTATTCCGCTGCACAAAGAGGTTATGGTTCAAGGTCGAACTTGACTAGGGTTCTGAACTTTAACCTAATCTCACGGGAAGAAGGGTGATTCCTCCAACATTATTAATTTTTCTTAAAAGTAATTAAATTTAATTTAACAAAGGAGATCATCGATTGTTAGAGTTAGTGCTTATGTGTCATCCCTGAATGTACATATACTTGTATATTTATACAAGTGTACATTCTCATTGAATCGCTAATACCCATTTATATGATATTATGCATATAACGTTATAGACATTGTAGATCTGAAAGAGTTCGGATCAGATCTAAAAAAGTTTAGATAAGGACTCATAGTTAGCCACGTTGAAACATATAATTGCTAAATGTTAGCACAATTAAGTGTTAGCTAGTTATAATACTCAGCAGATCTAAAAGTTTGAGCCTTATCTGTAATGAGACATAAACCTGAGAATATACTAGTAACTGCATAGTTGTAAGAGTTACAATCGAGTGCCAGGAAATGCAAGTTGCGCAAGTATGTTCTCAAATAATTGTCCTTGATCTATTTCTGCTGATGCGGGTCTGTCGGTGAATACCTTTATACATAGATCACCATATGTCATACCTATAGGGTATAGATGGTCATTCCTAGCCGACTGTGAGCTTAGAGCTTGTATTGACATATGAGTATCCAGCTATGACTAAATATGGGACAGACTTACGAAGGCCTCCGATAAACACCCTATGTAAGCCATCAATGGAGGGTCCTCTCGAGTTGAGTAGTATACGTGGTCCTTTAACCTGAGTGCCACGGTGGACTTGTAAGTGATCCACTATATTTTGGTTCCACACGTGTCACAGACCTTTCATGGTGTGACTACTGGGTGTCACTGGGTATGGTCTGATGCTTATGGAGTCTGGTGTGTACAGATATAGGATCCGTCAGCTCCTATAGGGAGTTAGATATCCAGATGCTTTGAGATTATATCCTAGAAAGTCTTGTGGCCATAAGCAATCATCCCGAGAAAGAGTTTCGCTAGAGTCGAACAATATGGCAAAAGAGTTTGCGCATATTGTTTAGTAAAATACAAGTCTGGAGATAAGACATGGATGAGTACTAGGGGATTTGACGGTGATAATCTATATCACCGTACATCAAGGATATCATGACGGAAATGACCATACGTATGCGTTGTAACCTCAACTTACATGGTTCAACGCGCTGATTTGTATATTCGTGACGTGTACGTGGGGCATTGCTCACGGACTTATGGAATAGTTCCTTTTGACAAATCGGGCATAGGACCTAGGGAGTCCCGTTATATGAAGTGTACTCGTTGTACATTGGGGCAGCGTACTGGATTAAATTGTTTAATCCAACAATATTCAGCATTTCTACGGGAATGCGTGCGTATTTATATTTAAGTGTTAAATATAACAATTAGTTAATAATTATTATTTATTAATATTATAATGACACGTGGCACATTATAAACCTTTGGTTAAGTTTACCCAAGTGTGGAATTTAGTAGAACCCACTAAGGATAGACTTGATAACTATTTATGATGGGTAAAATGGTCATTTTATATTTTAATTATTTAATTATTAAATAATTAAAATATCTCTCTTTTTATATTATATTATTTATTATATAATATTTTATTATAAGATATTATATATAATAATAATAATATATATTTAGGTGTTAAATTGTTGACAATCATTAGTAATTTATTATTATTATTATTATTATTATATTATATATTATGTATTATATTATATTTTATATATATAAAGAGAGATATGAGAAAATGAATTGTTTTAGGTGTGTGAAAATGTTTGCCGAGAGAAGAGGAAAGAAATGGAGAAGGAAAAGAAAGAAGAGAATAGAAGAGGAGAAAAAAAAATGAAAAATTGAAAAAAAATAAAATTGTTTTATTTTTTTTTATGGTTCCATTTGAAGTAATGGTGAATTGTCTCAAATTTTTTATTTTTTATTTTTTTGGAAAAAATAATAAAAATACATATCGACTATTTTAGGGTTTAAGAGTTAAACCCGGTACTGCATATAGTGTTGTTATTCTAGCTCACAAAGCTTATCGTGTTGGTGATTAGAATTGCCCACGAATTGATCTCCATACGAATTTAGAAGAAATACGTGTATTTACACGTTGAAGTGAGTTCTTTATCCTATAAATATATTAATGCGATTAATATATTTTATTTATTATGCTTATTGCAAATTTCATACTTCCATCAGACTTAAATATATATTTGATATGTATTTTGACAATAGACACAATAACACATGTATACACCCACATATCTTAGATCCGCCGCCAACAACAACATCATTACATCTATCACAAATTCTATCGTGTTTAGTTGTCTTTTAATATTTACTTTTTTTTATTAAAATAATTATACTAATAAATCATAAAAAATAAAGTCTAAATAATATATAAAGTGAAACATTTTGCCACCATCGCTAAAAGTCAATGATAATTATATTTGGTAACTTCTCTTTATTATTATTTTTTCAATTCTAATTATATTAATAAATTTAAATTCAAAAATATATGAAAATAATTTTAAGATTTTATATCATGGGTCAAACTTTTATCTACTTATTGCTTTCTTTCATAACTCATACTTAGTCATGTACATTTAAATATCTTATGAAAGTAAAACTTTGCCCTCTCTTAACTTATTTAATGGAGAAAACAAACACAACAAAAGAATGAGTTTGTCACTTGTTGAAACATTGAGGGTGTAATTTTTATTTTGACAGTAGCTCATTACAACACATGGTGAAGAAATTAATTAAACAAGAAAACAAAAAGTAAAAAAAAAAAAAGCACACCAAGTGGAGAAAAAGCATTATATGGAGCTGTTTCATAAAACTATCTAATAATAAGATCATGCTATTTATTATAAAAATTTTTCTCTTATATTTTTTATGTTCAAATACAATTAGTTGGTTTATGAAACGGTAAATATTATCGGATGATTTCATAAATGACGTGATGGAGGTAACATTATACAAGACTTTTTGTTTTTAATTATGAAGTGACTATCAAGACATTTTTGAGATAATAAGCTCTGTGGTAGTAAAGTTGTGGCTTTCTGATAATGATTTAACGTTAAGTATGAGAAAGTTTAGAATATTTTTGAAGGTATTATAATTATTTAGCAATAGAAAAAAAATTAAGTGCGATGATTTGATGAGATTATTTAATAATATTTTCATTCGTACTTAAATTTGTTTTTCACTTACTATCATTATCCCTAATATCGTTAGTTCATTTCAAAATGAATGTACGTGTACAAAAAAAATGTTGGATAGATACATGAATAATACGGTGAACAATGATGTAGCAAGGACTTTATAGTAGAGAGTTGGGATGATAAAGTTTTTTGTAAATTTATTAAAATTCGTTTGTATTAAAAAAAATTTGATAATATTTAAAGCGGGTTTGATATATAAAATTAAAACTTACAACAAATTTAGTACAAGTATAAATTTAATAAAACATCTGCAAATATTTGCAACAAATATCTGCACATACTATATTTTTTTTAAAAAAAACTTTTAGAGAAAAATAAAAATATGAGTTGATTTTGTTTTTGTATTTGTTTTTATCTCACATCAAAAAGTCAAAATTTAGTTTGACGTCGCTTGCACTGTTCAATAAAAAATAAATAAAATTAATTTAAAGGGACTAATAATTGTAATTGTAATTGAAATTGAAATTATAGTATTTAACGTAATTAAAATTAAAAAATTTAATATTTAACGTAACTAAAATTGAATTTGGAATTATAACATTTAACATAATTGAAATTGGAATTGGAATTGGAATTAAACATTTAAAGCAATTAAAATTGAAAATGAAATTAAATTTAGAATGATAACATTTAATGTAATTGAAATTGAAATTAGATTTGAAATTATAACATTTAATACAATTAAAATTGATATTATAATTATAACACTTAATATAAATAAAATTAGAATTAGAATTAAAATATTTAACGTAATTAAAATTAAAATTGAAATTATAACATTTAACTATCAAAATTAAAATTAGAATTATAACATTTAATGTAATTGAAATCGAAATTGAATTTGGAGTTATGACATTTAATGTATTTGAAATTAAAATTGAATTTAAAATTATGACATTTAATGTATTTGAAATCAAAATTGGAATTAGAATTACAACATTTAACATAACTGAAATTAAAATTAGAATTGAAATTGAAATTATAGTATTTAATGTAATTGAAATGAAAAATAGATTTTAGAATAATAATATTTAATATAATTAAAATTGAATTTGAATTTAGAATTATAACATTTAATATAATTGAATTCAATATTAGAATCAAAATTATAATATTTAACATAATTGAAATTGAAATTGGAATTAGAATTATAATACTTAATATAATTAAAATTAAAAATAAAATTATAAAAATTAATATAATTGAAATCGAAATTCTATTTAGAATTATAACATTTAACATAAGTGAAATCAAAATTAGAATTGAAATTATAATATTTTAATGTAATTAAAATTAAAATTTAAATAGGAATTATAATATTTAACTTAATTAATACCAAAATTGGAATTATAATTGTAACATTAATGGAATTGAAATCAAAATTAAATTTGGAGTTATAATATTTAACGTAATTAAAACGAAATTAGATTTGAAATTATAACATTTAATGTAATTGAAATTAAAAGTAAAATATTTAACGTAATTAAAATTATAATATTTAACGTAATTAAAATTAAAATTATTATATTTAATATAATTAAAATTAAAATTATAACTTTTAACATAAATAAAATTGGAAATATAATTGATATTATTTTAAATACTATATTTTATTAATTTTCAATTAAATTAAGTTATAATTTTATTTTTTTATTATATTAATTTAAAATTCACTTAAATTTAACAAGTTTTGGTACATACTCACAAATACAAGTTTAATAATGGTACTCTAAATTCACAACAAGCATGAAAAAGATTTAATATATTATTTAAAAAAAAATATGAATATGAATTTAAGAGCATTTCGTTTCAAATATGATCTGCTGCCATCGCTAACAAGGAGAGAGCAAACCAAAATTTTTATTTTAGTAATAATTAAAAAAAAAAAAATTTAAAGGTATTATAATTATTTAGCAATAAAAAAAATTTAGTGCGATGATTTAAGAGATTATTTAATAATATTTTGACTCGTACTTAATTTTTTTTTTCACTTACTGTCATTATCCCTAATGTCGTTAGTTCATTTCAAAATGACTGTACGTGTAGAAAAAAAAATGTTGGATAGACACACGAACAATATGGTGAACAATGATGTAGCAAGGATTTTGTAGCTGGGAGAGAGCAAACAAAATTTTCATTTCAGAAATAATTAAAAAAAAAATGAAATTTCTTTTAACGTTTAGGCCTCTTTAACAGAAAAGAATGTCCCATGAAATATGACAATTTTTAATTAATAGGAAAATTGATAGTTTAGTTTTTAAAATTTTGTTGAATTGCTTAATTAGTTTCTAAAATACTTTGACTATTTTCTGTCATTGAAAAATAATGTTTACAAGTGCACTATTTTAAAATAATGAAGTAAATTTAATCAAATATGAAAATATTTATCATAATTAGATTTTTTTTATTTAGATGTTTTCAAATAGTGCACTTTATACATTATTTTTTTAATAGTAGAACTAACAGAGGTAATTAAAAATATATATATATAAGGACTAATTGTATTATTCAATAAAACTTCAGAAATTAAATTGATAATTTTTCTGATTTAATATCAAATAAACATAATTAATTGGTTTTCAAATTAAAATTAAAATCAAAATTATGATTTGAAAATAAATGTTTAAAATAAAACTTCAGGAATTAAATTGACAATTTTTCTGATTTAATATATACTTAAATGTTTAAAATTAACATGTGAAAATAAAAAGACAATCTTATGCTTGAATGGATGATTTATATAAATTAAATTTAATTGGTTTTCAAAGAGAAAATATACATTTTGGCTGTAAGGTTATTGCCTTTGTGTTCATTAGGTTTGTGCCAATTACTCGTTACTCTTTACAGTTTTAAAATTACTTGAAACTCTTATATTATTAAAGACATTTAATTAATTTTTAACTTTGTTTTACATAATTTAATTATTTTACCTACTTTTTACACAATTTCACCATTTTATTCTTGATTAATTAAATAAAAAAAATAAAAATGTGTTAGGGTGGTGAAGTTCTCAATTTCTAGAACCTCTGAAAATTATTTTTGTGCCCTTGAGTTTTTAATAAAACGTCAAAAAAGCCTTTCTTCCCACAACAAGATTGTTATTCTATAAAAAAAAATACTTCAATGCTTAAGGGAGTATCTAAACCAAAGATCGAGTGTTGTATGTGGGGAGTATTTTAAACAAGAGTATCTAGTTTATTTTTGTGAGTTCTCTCAAAATTTCACAGATTTTAAAAAGTGCTTTAAGATTCTATTTATTGTGCTAAAAACTTAGATTATTTTAGTTAATGAAAGTAATGTGCTTATATAGTGCTTAATTGTTAATCCTTAAAAAAAGATTTTTAATCTCATTTGATTAACTCGATAGCTTTTTTTTTTAGGACTTATCTTTGCTAATAGTTAAAATCCTTACGTAAATAAATAAAAGAATACAAAGCAAAAAGCAATGAACCAAGAACGATTGAATTTAAACCTTACCTAACTTTCTACAAGTTCCTTCCCTTTTCATATTTAAAGAACACGATGAAGTAAGTCGACTTAAACTCGAATTTCTAATTAGATTTGGATTGTTTTGTTTGATCTAAGGGTAATTATGTATTTTTTCTTAATTATGGGCTTTTCTTTTAATCTTAGCTCATAGACTTATTTGCATTGTCACCTAAATGAAGTCTTTAATCTAAGCCTTTAAAGAGTATTTTCCTTAAATTGGCCTTGTACAATTTAAATTGAGCTTTAGCCAAATATAAGCTCAACAGATGTCCCCCTATAAATAAAGGAGTAAATCTATTTTAAAAGTCATTTAGATGCACTTCTTTACTTTAATTAGGTGCAAGGGCCAATTAAAAATTGCCACTTCTTTAGTTTAAAAGAGTCTCGCTCATCCTACTTCTTCAATTATGATTTTTGTAGGAAACGGTCTAAATTAGAAAAATGTTTCCATTCTAATTTAAGTAGACACGTCCCGCTTTTTCATTTTCCTATCTTAGTACTTAAAGCAATCATTGTTTGCCATAATTCTGAACTTATTTTAGAAAATTTCCCCTCTTTCTCTGGTCTCGTTGCAAAAGAATCTCGCTTTCGTCATTTGAATAAAAAAAATAGGAAAAGATATTAGTAATCTTTTGATTGAGGAACTTAAGAAAGAATTCTTCATCCCTGATTATATCAAGATTATAGTTCTATGATGTGACCCCTATAGGGCACCAAATATAGTAATTGGGGGTGAGGTTTCCTTGTTTTTAGAACACCCAAAATGTTTTAGGTTTCCCACTACTCCCCTCATCCTTGAATTCCTTCATGTCACTAGTCTCTTTCATCTTCAAATTTATCCAAATGTGTTTCAACTTTTACAAGATGTTTCTATTTTGAACCATATGTCCTTTCGAGACACTTCTGCAGCATTGTGAAAATTTTTTAGCTTATGACTTTGGCTTGTCCATTGCTTTGTAGGTAGTTGCGAGAGGAAAAGCGTTGTATTCTAACTTTTTTACAAAAAGAAGTAACAACGAGGCTTACGAACTATTTCTATTATTTGAGATTGTTTTTTTTATGGCATACTGAATCTGGTGATGATGTTTTGCCAAATAAAAGATTTTACTTCGGCACCAGTGATGTTGCTGTAAGATTCTACTTGTACCCATTTATTGAAATAATCGGTTGCTAGTAAGACAAAATGCTTCCCTCTTATTATTATTAGAAGGGGTCCTACAATATCCATCCCCTATTTCACAAAAGGCCAAAGGCTGGATATTGTATTAAAGTCACTTGCTGGCTGGTGTATGAGAGTAGCATGCTCTGGCACTTCTTGCATTTGTTGACATATTCTTTGGCATCACTTTTATTGATGGCCAGAAGTATCTCTGTCGCATAGTTTTTTGAGCAAGTAGTCCGACGTTTGATGATTTTTGCATACCCCTTTGTGTATTTCTACCATGATCTGGTGCTATTCCTCAATTGGGACACACTTTATGTATAGTATTTATCGATGATTATGAATCTTTCAGCTCTGGCTTGGAGACTTCTAGCTTCTTTCCTTTATGCTGGAAGCTTGTCTTCCTTTAGGAATTCATAATAGGGTGTCATCTAGTCTATTTTGGTTGTGAGTTCTAGAATTTGTTTGTCTGAAAGATTTTCTTCATATTCTATTCTAGTTTTATCTCTTTCTGCAATGGGAACCATCCAGATGTGGGCAGAGTTTGTCGAGCCCTCCTTAGTAAGTTTGTCAACTTTCTTGTTTCGTTCTCTGGGAAGCTATTTGATGATGACATTTTAGACGTTGGTAGAGATTCGTTTTGCAAAGTTCAGCAGGTTCTTCATGCATTCCTCTTTTGTGTCACATTCACTATTCTATTGGGAAGTAACCAATGTGGAGCATGTTTTTATTTCTAAGTTTTTTTATCGACAAGAGTTGAGCCATCTTTAATCCTTTGATCAAAGCTTCATATTCAACTTTATTATTTGATATGGGAGTTCGGAGTTTTACGACAATTTTAAGTACAAGTCCTTTTGAGCTACGTAAGTGTACTTCTAGCCCTGGTTTTTTGTTGTTGGATGATCCATCAATATGTACTTCCTAGGTTTCTACAATTTGAATAGGTTATGGGAGTAAGGAATCATCTATCACCTCTAGTTTACATTCAATAAGGAAATTAGTGAGGGCTTGTCCTTTTATTGCTGATTGGGGTAGAAACTTTATATCCAGGTTAATCATGCCTATAACCATCCTTATAACTCTTCCTGCTACATTTGGTTTGGCCAAAATTTGTTTGATCGAGTAAAAAGTGTATAGAATGATTAAGTGTGCCTCGAAGTAGTGGCATAGCTTTTTTTTTTACATGGGTTAGTGCTAGAATGAGCTTTTCCACCGCTGAGTAACAGGTTTCAGGATCTGTGAGTGCTTTGCTAGTGTAAAATACTAGCTTCTATTGCTTTTCTTCTTTCCTTATTAGTGCTGCACTAATAGTCTTGGTAGATACTACTAGATAGAGGCATAAAAGTCTCATTGGGAAGCATATTCGAAAGAAATGAGGCATTTTTAGCAATTCCTACAATTTTAGCAAAGTTTCCATTTGAATTGGCCCTAAATTATCTTTCTTCTTTATTTTTAGTGCTTGGAAGAATGGGTTGCATCTATTTGACATTCTTGATATGAAGTGACTTAACAATGCGATTCTGTCAGTCAATGTTTAAATTTCCTTAAAGGTTCAAGAAACTATAAAGTTTTGCAGTGCTTAGGCTTGGGATGGGTCTGCTTTGATTCCACGTGCACTGACTATATGCCCTAGGAAGGTTCCAGAGGAAATGTTGAAGGTTCATTTAAATGGATTCAAGCGAACTTAATACTTTTGGACTACAGTGAAGACTTCTTTACATGTTCGTAATATGGTCATTTACTTTCTTACTTTTGATGACTCTGTCATCAATAAAGGCTTCCACTATTTTTTCAATTAACTTATCAAAGACTTTTGTTACTAGCCTTTGAAAAGTTGTGCCTACATTCTTGAGGCTGAAAAGCATCACTTTGTAATAGTAGATTCCTTTTTCTGTGATGAAGCTAGTTTTCTTCTCGTCTTCACTTACCATTTTGATTTATTTGTATTTGCTGTATACATCTAGGAATGACAAATGTTTCTACTTTGTTATAACATCTACCATTTTTCTATTTTAGGTAAAAAGAAGAAATTTTTAGGTGTGGCTTTGTTGAGGTTTGTGTAATCAACATGTACCCTCCACTTTTCGTTCTTTTTTCCAATCATAACTATGTTGAAGAGCCACTCTGGGTAGTTTACTTTTTTGATGAACCTTAATTCCAGTAACCAGTCTACTTAATCATTTATAATCTTATTTCTTTTGGGCGCGAAGCGCCTTTGTTTTTGTCTAATCAGTTTGTGATCCTTCTAAATGCTTAGTCTGTGACTTATTATTTTTGGATCAATTCTTATCATATCTTTATAGAACTAGGCAAAGATATCCTAGATCCTAATCAAAAATTCTGTTTATTATTGTCGTTCTCCTTCGGACAGATGGGTTCCCAATAGAAACTTCCAATCAAGGGCCTCAAGATTCAAAACTATTTCTTCTATATTCTCAATGTTCGGTGGCACGTACTCATTTTTATCAGGAATACCTTTTTGCCATTAATTAAGTAATTACTATTTAGTGTTAGCTTTTTTGGAAGGAAGTATGGGTTGGTCTTTTGTAGTACTAGTGTCTGGCTCTTCTTCGGTTGTGTTAGCCTTTAAGAAGTTAGCGTAGTATTATTTTGCCTGTATTTATTTCCCTCTTATATATATTATTCTCAGTCCTATAGCTGAGATGCATCTCACTACTTGATGCCGTGTAGAGGAGACTGCTTCCATATAATAGATCCAGAAGTGACCCACAATGGCATTGTAGGCAGTGGGTGCTTGGACAAAATAGTCGACATTTAACCTTTTACCAGTGGTTATGATAGGTAAGGTGATCACTCATTTTACTCGAATGTTTGCTCTACCAAAGGCAATTAGTTCTGTATTACAGGGCCTCATGTCTTCTACTTTTAGTTTTAATCCTTGAAATGCTTCTCAGAATAAAACATCCGCACTGCTACCTCCGTCTATTAACACCCTCTTTACTATGGTTCCAGCGATGTTTAGACTGCTCACAAGTGGATCCAGATGTGGCACTGTGATGTTCGTTAGGTTTTCTCTTAACAATTTAATTTCCCCAAGTTCCTGGACGATCAGGTATGAGGCTGTTGTGTCGGTAATTCCCCACCATTGTATTTGGAGGCTCTTTGGAACAAAGGCCTCCACTTTTCTTTGTCTTTAAATTTTTTGAGGGGTCTGATATGTACCACTTATGTATGGAAATAATTAATTAAATGTCTGGCCAATGTTGCTTTAATTACTTCATCGAACAAAGGCCTCAGTGTTTTTGTAGTTACTGTTTTGATGTTGGAGTCGTATATGGAACCATGTATAGTGTTGAGGACTAGTGTCTTAGTGTTTTCTATTTGCTCCTAACTTGTCAGATTTGTTAGTGGTTTAGTGGGCTTACAGTTGTCATCTGCCATTTATTTTTATAATGAAACCTTAAGAAAGTCTTTCTTCTTAAAATAAGATTGTCCTCCCGCAGAAAAAAATAATACTCCGACGCTCAAGTTAGTATCTAAACTATAGATTGAACGCTGTATGTGGGGAGAGTTTTAAGCAAGAGTATCTAGTTTATATTCGCGAGTTCTCTTAAGACTTTACGAATTCTTAAGAGTGCTTTAGGGTTATATTTGTTGTGCTAAAAACTTGATTATTTTAGTTAGTGAAAGCAAAGTTCTTATGTAATGCTTAATTGTTAATCCTAAAAAGGATTGCATTAACCTTTTAACCTAGTTTGGTTAGCTCAATAGTTCTTTTTTATTAGTAATTATCTTCGCTAATAATAAGAATCCTTATGTAAATAAATAAAAGAATCACAAAGCAAAAAGTAAATGAACCACGAGAAGGATTGAATTTTAATTTTACCCAACTTTCTATATGTTATTTTCCTTTTCGTATTGAAAGAACACAAGGAAGTAAGTCGGATTAAATTTGGATTTCTTATTGGATTTGGATTTTCCCATTTGATCCAAGGATAATTCTATATTTTTGCTTAATTATAAGCTTTCTTTTAATCTTAGTTCATAGGCTTATTTGCATTGTCACTTAAAGGAAGTTTTTAATCCAAGCCTTTAAGAATATTTGCCTTAAATTGGGCTTTGCACACTGGGTTGAGCTTTAATCAAATATAAGCCCAATAGGTGGAAATTTTTAACTTTAATATAATTTAATTATTTTACCTAAATTTTACATAATTTGACCATTTTATCTTTAAATTTTGAAAAACACCTAAAGATGGATTGGGTTATGTGGGGCTAAAAGAGTCCTCCATCAAATGAGAAATGAAAGCTGTTAACTCTGTACAAAGTTTGTAAATAAATGATTGTCTAATAAGGAGTAAGGAATATCTAAAACTCCGGAATTAGTAAGAATATTTCATTAACTATTAACTTTTACATAATTTAACCATTTTATCTACTTTTAATATAATTTGATCATAATTTAACTCTAAACATTTTATATAATTTAACCATTTTACTCAATATTAACATAATTTGACTATTTTATCCCTGATTAATTAAACAAAATTAATAGTAAATTATATCTATTTAAAAATAATTTGACTATTTTATCTTTGATATTTCATTAATTGTTAATTTTGTTTATATAATTTAACTATTTTACAAACTCTTGACATAATTTGACTATTTTAGCCCTAATTAATCAGATCAAAGAAATAAAAATGTCTAAGGATTCAAGCCCTCGACCTCAAGCTACCTATAATTCTAATAATTATTTTATAAATATTAATGTGTTTATATACATCTCTTGTGTAGGTATCAGTTAGATTATAATTACACATAAATAAAATAGATGTGGTCCATTACAATAACAACAATAGCAACAACAACAACAACAACAACAACAACAAAAATTACAATCCTTTAAGTAACTTTAAATTCAAATAGCTAACAACAAAAAACTTAACAATTTAATTTTAAAACTCATTACGATCATTATTTTTTTAATATTTCAAATCATTTTTTCCATTATGAAAATAATGAGAAGTTATTTTCATACTCACAAGTGACTTTTTTAACATTAAATTTGTTAGTAAAAAAACAAAATTCCATCAAAACGAATTTTTCTAATTTTTAAATTAAATTAAATATTTTAATTTCCTTTATCAAATGATTATTTTTATAGAGGTTTTTCTTATATTAGGAGCATCATCATGATTAATCTTGCTTCATATATTAATAATAGATTATGAGCATTGTGATGACTAATTTTTCTATTTTATTAATAATTATTTTGCGATAAAATTTTATTAAAGAGGATCTGTGAATGTCCAGTGTCATACTAAATGGAGAGTCATCATAACGTTAAGTACACAATGGGCATATGAGGAAGGAGAAAATAAAGGGTTAAAAGTGGTGAAAAATGTGGCTATCAACTATAGATCTCATTGCCGCAATGTTAGAGACAGAAGCTCTAACACCACAATATTGGCAATGCAACGCTACAACGATGGTTCGCTACAGTAAAAAACTAAATAGTGCTATAGCAATATGACTTTAAAAATTTCCGTTTTTACTTAGATTTTACTTCTTTCCAACTCCTATAAGTATAGACTCTTATTCTAACTATATTTAGGATTAAACATTATATAAACCCTTTAGAATTAATTAAGCATTGAAGAGAGACTTTATAAGATATTAAAAAGTTAGGTAGATACTAAATACTTGTGTGTATTAGAGTAAAACTACTATTTCTTTTGACCAGGATAAACTTGGAACACGAATAAGAGAAAAGGTTCTAGGAAAGAAAATATTCACTTACTGATGTCAGAAAAGAATTTGTAGTAGGATTAAAAGTAGTAAATATCCTTGTTTCTCCGTGCCCTATCTAGAGGAGGTCTTTCTCGTGAAGAAACTCCAACCAGATAACTCTATGAGCGAAGCCATTCACATTAAAGGAAAGAGTCTCGCAATAATGTGATTAGCACATTAAAATACATATTTGTTGTGTTTAAATCACCGTTTAAAATTTAGAATATCACTAATCTTAGCACTTTTGTATTCATAAATTTGAAATAAAGTGTTGTCTTTAAATTGTGATTAATGAATGCTATTTGCACAAATTTAGCAAAATAAACATAACTTTCAATGTAGAAAAAAATTATTGAATCTAGAAAAGCATGACTCAATCTCATACAAACATGAAGAAGTGTCAAAAAGTCAAATCTAACATCTAAAGGGCCAAAATTGAGATATAACAGAATTGGATTACAGTTTTTGCTCAGCTTGAACCACCTCCCATCTTTGGACCGTATATCATAAAATACATATCCAATCAGTATGATTCTTAAAGTTAGGAAATAATGATTCAATTATCTACGATACTTATGTCCCAAAGTCTAACATGGTTGTTATTATAGTCTAAATTGGGTTGAAAATTGGTGAAAGAGTTGTTTACCAAAATCTAATGTAGCTTTCATATTATGCCCATATCTCATAAATATTAATCTAAATTGCATGAACTTGGTGGCTACGAAAAGAAGAGACAAAATTTTTAGGTTTACCACAAAGGCTATGTTAATAATCTCTATTGTAAAACAAAGTGCTGCAATTAGGTGAAAATGGTGTTGATTGAAGTCACACTAAACATGTTCCCATTCATTGCTTATATAAGGATATCTTTAGGAGGCTAAAGGACATTTTTTAATGGCTTACAATTCTTTCAAGTGCTTTCTTTTAACATTCATAAGAATGAATTGTAAGGTAGGCTATAATTCTTAGAAAGGCTAGAGATGAACTTTTATGTGTAATACATCCACTTCTACACTTTGATTCTATGTTAAGAGCTACAATGTTGTAAGTTTGTTTGTGTTTAAACTCTTATTTATTATTTTTCTATAATCCAGAAGTTATAATTCTCATGTATCATATATTTTCAGTCATGCTTTCTTTTTGTGATTCTTGTTGAATTATAATTGTTACTGGTTATATCATTTTATAAGTTGATCTTTTATTGCAATATTGTCAATGAATATATTATCGATTTTAGATAACTTATAAATATGAAAATTGTTTGATATTCAAGTTAATCTTTTACTGCAGTATTGTCAAAATGATATATTGTCGATCTTAGATAACTTGTATAGATGAACATGGTTTGTTGATATTGTTTGGAAATAGTTTATTCACATCAAATACATTTATTATAAAATATGGCATATTATACATATCTTTTGATTGATTTTTTGGGATATGAAACTTTCAATTGAGTTATAATTTTTGAATCAAAGTATAAAATATATTTATGAAACATATTAGTGATTCTCGAAGCCTTACTCACATCATTATAATTTTCTTCCTTAATTCACATTTAATTTACCTTCTCTACATAATATTTTTAATTTGCTAACCTATTTTGCCTAAAGTTTTCTCGTGGGATGGACACCCCAATCTATACTATAATAACTACATTACATTTTGAGTGTAAACAAAATTTGGCACCATTACCAGGAGGCATACTAGGCAAAAGTAGGTTGTGTTTATCAATACTAAAGCGGTAACTTTGTACCTTTATTTTTATTTATAAATTTAACTTCATAAATTTTTCTCTTTTGTTGCAATTTATTTTTTTATGGTTGGTTCTACCACCTAATTTATTTTATTATCTTATTGTATTTTTATTTAATTTTGCATGGTTGGTTCTACCACCTAACTTAATTTATTTTCTTTTGTTCATTTGTTGTCTTTTATTTTATTTTGTATGGTTGGTTCTACCACCTAAATTATTTTATTTTCTTTTGTCAATTTATTGTATTTTACAGTTTATTATTTATTTTATTTTGTTTTTATTCATTCATTGTATTTTATTTTATTTATGATAGTTGGTTTTACTACCTAACTCTTTTTAATTTCTTATTGTATTTATTTACATTATATGATCGGATTACCACCTAGCTTATTTTATTTTCTCATATTCAATTCTTATTTTTATTTCTTGAGAGTTTCTTTTAAATAAAAATTTATTAAAAGAAAAAATTGTTGAAATGTATGCATTGACTTTGAGACAAACGAGGAAGATTTACGAGAGAATTAAAACTAAAACCACCACCACAATTTGCTACGGAGGAGCATTCACCATCTAATTCATCTTGTAATTCCAACACAATGAGTCAACACAAGGATAACTCTATTAGAACTCTAAAAGATTACTTGCATCCTACTCGCACAGCTACACCATGATGTATTATATTTCTACCTAATTCACCACATTTAAATTTTAAATCTTGAATGATACAACTTCTACCCACGTTTCATGGTCTAGATAATAAAAATTCTTATGTATATTTTAGAGAATTTGAAGAGGTAATGACCACCTTTCATAACCAACCCAAAGCCATAGACACTGTTAGGCTTAAAATATTTTCTTTTTTCTCTTAAAGACAAAGCAAATAGTTGACTATACTCTTTGAGGCCGAGGTCTATAGGAACTTGGGCAGAAATGACCCAAGTCTTTTTCAACAAATACTTCCCAGACCATAAAACTAATAGCCTAATAAGATACATTTTTTCCTTCTCCTAAAAAAGATAATGAGACCTTGTATCAAGCTTGAAAAATGTTCAAAGAGCTGTTAAATTTATGCCTTTACCGTGGGTATGAAAATTGGTGCTTAGTTAGCTATTTCTATGAGGACTCACAATTAAAGAGTGCCAATTTGTTAAGATAATGTGTAATGGAGAATTCTTTCACAAAGATCTTAAGGAAGTCATAGAATTTCTTAACGGCTTAGTCGAAAAAGCCCATACATAGATTGGACCTTGCGCTACTAAAATCACAAATAGGTCACGACTTAATGGAGTTTTTAATTTTAGGGAAGAGGATAACCTTAAAGCCTAGTTAGAGGTATTAACTAAGGAATTAGAAGCCTTAAAAATCAAAGATAGAAGGGTCACCCATACGATTGCTAGAGTTAAGTTACATAATGTCTGGTTTGTTTGTGGAGTTACAGAACACCCAGCTTAGGATTGCCTCACTTATAATGAGATGAGTGGGATATATGAGGAACAGCGTAATGCCTTAGAGACCTTAAAAATCAATGATAAAAGGGTCACCCATACGATTGCTATAGTTGAGTTACATGATGTCTGGTTTGTTTGTGGAGTGACCCGGCTTAGCATTGCCTCACTTATAGTGAGATGAGTAGGATATATGAGAAATAATGTAATACCTTAGGAATGTACAAGACCCCTTATTCACCATACTATGAAACCTATAATTCTGGCTAGAGAAACCACTCAAACTTCAGTTGAAAATCTGACCAACAAGCCAACAACCATTGAAAACAAGAGTAATAAGCACCCAAGTCTTATGCTGCACCTTAATATAATGCATGACCAACTAGGAGTTCTTTACAAGATACATTACATGCATTTATGGAGGCACAAAGTAAGACTAATAAAAAATTTAAAACAATTCTTGCACAGGTGGTAGATAAAAATAAAGAAATCAATAGTCAAATCATTAAGCTGACTAATGTTTTAACTGTACAACAGTGAGGTAAGCTTCCATCTCAATCTTAATCTAATCCAAAAGGATAATTCATGGTATAAGCCTCTATTTCTGATGCATGAAATCTCAAAGAAGTCAATGCCATCACCACTCGAAGTGGTAAGATTGTGAGTGAGCCTATTTCTCTAACTAACACAACAACGAGTAATAAAGACGCCTCCATTGAAAAAGAGGCCACAATTGAGAAAGAGCTCGAAAATACATTTTTAATCTTGGTGCCTTTTTTCGAAGCTCTTCGACCTGTTGAAACAAATTCAAAAATTCAAGGTTAGATTTTAGAACTTTTGAAACAATTTAAGATTAATCTTCCCTTATTGCATGTGATTAGACAAGTTTCAACATATACTAAAGTCATTAAGGATCTGTACAGTATCAAAAGAAAACACCATATAAAGAAAACTGCATTTTTGGCAAAGCAGGTAAAAGTAGTAATTGAACAAAAAATATCACCCAAGTATAAAGACCTAATATGTCCCAAAATTTCTTACCAAATTAGAACATATGAGTTTGGACAAGCGTTGTTGGACTTAAAAGTAAGTGTAAATTTGATGCCTTATTCTATATACTGCAATTAAAACTTGGTGATATTAAACTTACATCTGTAGTCCTACAATTAGTTGATCGATCAATCAAGAAACTACGAGGAATAGTGGAAGATGTTTTGTTACAAATTGATGAATCCTATTACCTTGTTGGTTTTGTTTTTGTTTTAGACACACATTCTATAGTTAACATAGAGTTTAAAATTCCTCTTATTTTAGAGAGACTTTTTCTTGCCATTGCTAACGCTCTTATTAATTACAAAAATAGTATAATGAAATTATCATTTGGGAATATGATTCCTGAGGTGAACATTTTTTATATTGACAAGCTACCATGAGTGGAAGATGAATGTTATCATTCATATATGGTAGAAACATTTGTAGTGGAGGAGGCTAATAAAAAACATGACTCTAATTCTTTAAAAAAAATCCTTAATTTTGATTTTGAAGAATTTTTGTTATCCTGATAAAATAATTAATGTATTTGGTACCTTTGACTTGTAGGATAAACGGACTCAATTTCGGCAAACATGCTTTGAAGAGTTGCCACGAGAAAGGGAGCTACGAAACCATCAAATCTTGAGACACCATAAGTTCAACTTTTTCTACTGCCCAAAGGTTTGAAACATGTATTCTTGGGACCATGTGATACCTTTCCTATCATCATTTCTTCTGAACTTAGTGCTGAACAAGAGGAAAATTAATAAAATTACTAAAAGAATATAAGTTTGTACTAGGTTGGACCATAGCTGATATTAAGGTATTTTTCCATTAATAAGCTCTCATAGAATTTATTTAGAGGAAAGAATCCAACCTCGTAGAGACCTACAAAGAAGACCTAACCTTATAAGAAAAGAAGTGGTAAAGAAAAAAGTCTTAAAACTATTAGATGCATAGTTTACCCAATTTTTGATAGTCAATGAGTAAGTCCAACACAAGTAGTTCCTAAGGAATGTGGGGTTACTATGGTTGAAAATGAGGATGAGATATCTATTCCAACTAGAGTAGTGAGTGGTTGGTGAATGTCCATTGATTATAGAAAATTAAATACAACCACCAGAAAAGACTATTTTTCATTGTCTTTTATCGGCCAAATTTTAGAACGTGTAGCTGGCCATCCCTTTTATTGCTTTCTTGATGGGTATTCAGGATACTATAAAATTGAGATGGCTATAGAAGATTAAAAAAAAACCACTTTTACATGCCTTTTTGGTACTTATACTTTTCGTAAAATGTCATTTATCTTATGTAATGCACTAGCTACTTTTCAATGTTGTATGCTGAGTATTTTTTCTAATATGGTTGAAAAATGTATGGAAGTCTTTATGAATGATTTGACTATTTTGGTGATTCTTTTGATTAATGTCTAGTTAACTTAAAAGTTATTTTGAGTAGGTATGAAGAAAAAGGACTTGTGATAAACTGAGAGAAATGCTACTTCATGGTATTTTTAGGAATTATTTTGAGGTATATTGTATTTAAAAGAAGGATAGAAGTTGACAAGACCAAAATTGAATCGATCTCTAAATTACCTATACCCAAAATGGCAAACGATATCCAATCTTTTCTAGGACATGCTAGCTTTTACAGGAGGTTTACATAAACTTTTTCTGCCATATATAGACCATTATGTAACCATCTACTAAAAGATGCTGAATTCACATGGACACAAGAATGTAAAGAGGCATTTCGAACAATTATTGCCAAACTCACCATTGCTCTTAGCATGCAATCACTGGATTGGAACCTCCCATTTGAAATTATGTGTGACGTAAGTAATTATGCTGTATGAGCAAGAGCAATTCTTAGGCAACAAAGGGAAGGGAAACATTTTGTTGTTTATTATGCTAGTAAGACTTTGAATGATGCTCAAATGAATTACTTTGCTATTGAAAAAGAACTATTAGCTATTGTTTTTGCCTTAGACAAATTTCATTCTTATTTAATTGGTTCACATATCATTGGTTTTACTAACCACGCGGCCCTTAAGTACATTCTTTCTAAGAAGAATACTAAAACCTGTTTAATTAGGTGAATTCTTCTTTTGTAGGAATTTGATCTAACCATTAAAGATAAGAAGGGTGTTGAAAATGTTATCACGGAGTTAATTTTTCTGATGTTCATATTTTCATTATAATTAAGTAGAGTTCAATGACTCCACTGATGTTCCACCCATTTGAGATAATTTGTTCGATGAACATCTTTTCACTGTAAGCCAAGTACTTTGGTACGCACATATCGTAAATTATTTGGCTTGTGAAGAAGTTCCATCTAATTGTAGTGCACAATATAAGCGTAAGTTTTTGGTTAATGTAAGTAATTTTTATTGGGATGATCCATATTTTTTTAAATACTTTCCTGACCAAATTATGAGACGTTGCATTCTTGAAAGTGAAGTTGCTAGTGCCTTAAATTTTTTCTATAGTGTTGCTTGTGGTGATCATTTTTTATGAAAAAGACGACCGCAAAAATTTTACAGTGTGGTCTCTGTTGGCCCACTTTGTTGAAAGACACTAATAATTTTTTTCGCTCCTGTGAAAGATGTCAAAAGTTAGGTGCTGTATCTCAAAGACATATGATGCTCCGTAACCCTATTCTTGTTATCGAGATATTTGATTGTTGAGGTATTGATTTTATGGGCCCTTTTCCCTCATCCTTTGGTTACTATTACATTCTTCTAGCAGTTGACTATGTATCAAAATAGGTATAGGTTATAATAGCTTGCCGTGCTAATGATAACATAACTGTGATAAAGTTTTTAAAAGAAAATGTATTATCTGAGTATGGTACACCACATGTCAATATTAGTGACTAAAGAACACATTTCTGTAACTATTCTTTTGAAGCTTTGTGCGTAGGTATTGTGTTCTTCACAAAGTTTTCACTACATACCATCCATAGACAAATGGATAAGCTCAACTAGCAAATAGAGAGGTTAAATAGATTTTAAAAATGATGGTTAACCCGAATTGCAAAGATTGGTCTTTACATTTTTCTGATGTATTATGGCATATTGCACTGCATATAAAACTATTTTAGGAATGTCTCTATACTGACTTGTCTATAGAAAATCTTGTCATTACCTATTGAGCTAGAACATAAAGCTTACTGGGATGTCAAAGCCCTTAACTTTGATTTGAGTGCTTCAGGTCTTCAAAGAAAATTACAATTATCAGAAATAGAAGAGCTGTGAAATGATGCATATGACAACTCCAAGATTTACAACGTTGAGATAAAAATGGCTTATGACAAACAAATCTCAAGGAAACACTTAGAGCAAAATCAACAAGTTTATCTTTATGATTCTCAATTATATTTACACCCTAAAAAGTTGAGATCTCAACTTTATCTTCATGGTTTATTTATGGTAAGACACATTTTTTCTAATTGTGCTATCGAAGTCGAGGACCCCACTGATGTGCGAATTTTCAAAGTGAATGAACAGCGGTTGAAAAGCTATGTGAAAAAGGTAGATCACTCAATGTACCTAGACAAGATCCATCTTGTGAATCCTGTCTATCATGCTTGATCAGGTTTAATCTCTCTGTAACATATTTTACATATGTTATGTTTTGACTTTTTTATTTTTGTTTTTATTGTTTTTGTAAGAGTCCACAATTATGCGTCTCAAAAGTCACTATGATATTATCCAAAGACTTCTTACTTACTCCATCCTTAATGAACTGAATTTTATCTTCTCAATTTCTAGATACAAATCCTAAAGAATGACAACTCCGATTACAATTCCATCGAGTAAATTTATGATAGACTTGTAATCTTTTTGCTATTCGTTTTTGGCATAAGAGCTTCTTCCAAGACCTGGCATAAAGAAACAAAATCATTTGCAAACTCACCAGATAATCGCACCTTAACTTTAATTAACCAACGAATATTCGCATGTATATTCCTCAACGTTAATAACTTTAGTCTTTTACATCGTGCTTTGTAAATCTTATGTAAAGCATTTTGAGGCAATGAAGCAAAATATTTTTTAAGGTTGGTAATAATGGTATCCATTTTTAAAGAAACAATATGAGTGCACGGTTTTGAGTCACAGTTTTTAGGGAATTGAAAAACTGACTTTAATAGCCACGGAGTGCCGTATCCGTCACTTGACCGGGAAACAAAATCACACCAAAGAGAAAATAAAGAAAAAAAAATAGAGAGTCTATCCTCGGCCTATAGAAGGCGTTTAAGCCGTTACTAGATGTAAAAAAATCAAAGGAAGATGTGAGCCACAATCACAACTACCTGTTTATAAGCATGCTTCTTAATTTTAAACATTTTTTAATAAACAATAGAACTACTCATATAGATATCTTAAATTCAAATCTTTTGGTTGAATAATGCTTATGTGTTGTTGTCTTTAAATTATTGTGTTCTATTTTCAAATCTCTTCTGACAAATTGTCAAGTTACCAAAACTGATGTTATCATTTGGTATTTTATAAACAACACCCCATTTTCTTTATTTTCATATATTGAGATAGGGAGAGTGTAGATATAGAGGGAACCTCAGTTCAACGATTTTGAAATATATGTGTATTTTTTGGTTCCATTCTGGGAAAAATAAATTATTTGTAGAGGCAACAAACAATCTAAAAAAAGTATTAGTTGTAAGAAAAATTCATTTGATATATAGAAGGGGTAGCCTTAGGTTAATAAAGTATGTGTCAACAGCTGCACATTTAGGGGGAAGTCAAGTTTTAGGTATTATTCTTACAGTTTTAGCTGTGGAAAACCTAACTGAAAAATAATAGGAGAAGAATTACGAGTCTTATCAATGCATGAATATGTAGCTTTGGAAAAATAATAGGAGAAGAATGCTTTACTATGCAGACTCTTTTATTACTTTCCCAGATGGCTTCGATACTTTGGAAGAAATTTTTTAAATTGCCTCTTGAACCTAGCTAAATATCCATAAAAAACCTATAGGGTTATTGAATGTCAATAACTATTTTAATTGCTTACTTTGTTTTATCAAGCTGTGGAACAGAATTTTATTTCACATTTAACGTGATAAATCCTTGTTTCTGTTACCAATGCAGATGAATCGATTGACAAATTATAGGCAGTTACCTACGAACCTGACTTGACAATAACTCAGATCTATTGATTAGTAAGCCATAACAAGTAAAAGTTGGATCTGACACTTTGTTTGTAAATTTTTCTTATTTTATTTTATTTTTTGGTTTATTGGCATCATCATTTTAGTTTATATTTTCTTAAGTGTCTCTCAGGTTTGTTTCTTTTGAATAATTGGAGATTCAAGTAATGTCTTTGTTACTTTATCTCTTTCTATTTAAATATTGAGGACAATGTTTCAATTTGGTTTGAGGGAGGATAGTAGACATAAGTTGTATTTTGCATTCCAAAAAATAAGAATTCAAAAAAAAAAATGATGGGGTCAAACGTACCTATTTGATTAAAATGGCAAAATAAAGAGTTCATTTTTGAACTCTTGAAATGTTTTCTAGGTTAAATTAGGTTAAGATGCTAAGTTTTATGGTAAGATGGATGATTCAACGTATATAGCCAAGACAATTCCTATGTTTAAATATATATATATATATATATATATATATATAATCTCATATATCTTTTATGAGTAAGTGGAAAGATTGAGAAAATGACTTACGAACTTTTAATGATCTTTTGAACTAGTTAATTTTTGTTAGAATGATATTATTCGAATTAAGGAATAAGTTAGTTGTAAAGCTGAAAGATGATTTAAAGTGGATTTCCAAATTATGTGTAACATATTTGGTGAGAAATTATTCTTTTATTTTGTAATGTTTCCTTGTATTCTTAAAAAACAAATATACAAAAAAAATTGAGAAGAAAAAAAAAATAAATTCTTCATTCAATTTTAGAAGATAAATATTTTGTAAGACAGTTTTTTCACCAAAGTATATTTGTATTATTCTAACAAAACAATTAAAGTCCTAAAGTTGGTGTATGTCAAGAATGATTGATTTTAAACAATTGATTTTCTTATCTTTGGATTAATGTTAGTTTGTATTTATGTCCTTAAAATTGACTTTTTCTTAAATGTTTAATTATTTCCAACTCCATGAGAGAAATCTTAACCTTTTAAATAGTCATACACTTGTCAAGATATGGAGTTGAGGCTTTTACTTGAAGAAATTATCAAGGTTATATGTGTTGTGATTTGTGATAAAAAGGTTACAATTTATTTCACATACATAATTTTGGAAGTCATGATTAAAAAAACCTTAATAACAAAAGTGATATTGATATGACTTTTTATTTGAAATGCTTAGATAGTTTTGCATATTATATTTACGTTTAAATTATTAGGGACTAGTAATAAACTGGTTGGGGCTTATGATTAACACATTAAATTACATATTTGTTACCTATTTCAGTCACTATTTTACATTAAGAATGTCACTAATCTCAACACTTTTGTATTCATAAATTTGAATAAAGTGTTGTTCTTAAATTATGATTAATGAATGCTATTTGCTTTGGTTTAATACAATGGACATAACTCTTAATGTAGAAATTCAAATGAAAAAATTCTTGAACTTGCAGAAGCATGCCTCAATTATTATTCTCAAAGCCTTGCTCACATCATTATAATTTTTTTCCTTAATTCACATTTAATTTACCTTCTCTAATAAATCTCACATTTAATTTTTTTTTTGTTACTGTTTTAATATTTTTATTTCGCTAACCTATTTTGTCAAAAGATTCCTCATGGGATTGATACGTCAATCTATGCTGCGATAACCATATTATATTTTGAGCATAAACACAATGCTCAGGTATGGTGGAGTGCAGGTCCATAAGCGTTCATCATAAGACAAGGCACATGGTAGGAACTGAACTCTTGGTAGGTTTTGAAATTTCTCTAGCACCATAGAAGTATAAGTGCTTTTGTGGTTGATAAGTCAGTTCCAAATGAACTTCTTGAGGAATAATTCCTTCTCTAGGATTGAGAGAAGGGAAAAGGTGGTCTTCCAGTTGTAAGATTCAAAGGTAGTGTTCACTTCGAATGGAAGAGTAGGATTCTTCCATCTCCCATTGATAACAACCGTGCTCTCCTCGATACCAATATGTTTGACGTCAAACTCCTTAAAATGTTTCCTTGAACCCATGGGCTGAAAAAAGTAGTTCTACTTGGTACTAATCAAATTATAGGTTAAAAAAGACATTATAAAGAGTAAGGCAGTATGGTGGGTTCATCATGTGGTTTGGGATAGAAACATCATTAAGGTGATAGAAAATATTTGGATGGACTTGTAATGGAAAGAGACCCATTACATAAAAAAGTTCTAAAATCAAAAGGGGATTAGGGAAGCAAAAACACTTAAGGTGCTTGTAGAATAGAGGACGTTCCCCACGTTGGATAAAATGGGGTTCCTTGTAAGGCTCATATTTGGATAAAACTTGTATCCCAATGTCATTTGGGATAGCAAACTCTTTCTTAAGTTCGGCAATGGTGTACAGTCTGATATCCTTCACTATTATTTTGAGGTTGAACAAATAAGAAGAAAATATTAGTAATTTTGGCTATTGAAAGAGAGAATGTTTTAAAAATAAATTGTAGGGAAGACGTTAAAGCAAAATAGATCTCTATTTATACTTAGTTAAAAGGGAACAACGTGTCTCTTTAGAAGTAGTGAAGCATTTCCTAAATCCAAAAGGTCTTAACAAAACATTACATCTAACATGACAGGTAAAAGTTTTAAAATCAAGGGATGTGTCTTTAATTGGTGTGAAATAGTTTAGCTAAAGTAGTGCACCCAAAGGTTTCCTCTTCAAAATGGCATCAACTACTTCACTTATATGAGGGCTGTGTTAGAGCCATATTTTGTCAATGCCCAACTTGATAAGTCAATCCAATTAAAACCTTATTGCATAAAAGAAATGTACACATCAACCAAGCCTAAGACAAGAATTGAAAAACCCAGGGAATTATTAGAACGATAAAACAAGTCTGCTAGGTTTACAAATTACCAAAATGCCCTTCTAGTTAAAAAAGCCTTCAATTCAGGCACGTGGTAGAGTTTTATTTGAACTTAAGTTTCTTGGTGTTTTTTTAACAAAAAATGAACGAAGGAACTTGAGTCAAGTTTGAATAATTCCCCCTTTATTGAGTTATCTTGATTTAATTGATTATCTACGCATGATAAAAACATAATTTGATTAAGATTGCATCTTGTGACATGTTAATCATAAATTTAGTCAAAGAACTGGGTTACATATTTGTCCTGGGAGACGAATTCAATTTAAAGAGAAAAATCGCAGTAAAGCTTTTCCTAAGGGAAGATAAGAACTCGCCCAAAACATGATTAAGCCCCTTCAATCATAAAATAGATTGAAGTTTATCTCATTATAGTTGTTTGCATTCTTATTAAACACTGCACCTTTACACTATACAAGGCAACTCATAATTCGATTATATTCATTTGAAAACATATTTACATAGTGATTGATAGATACACATACACTGAGAAAGCTAAGCATTAGCAATAACTCATAGCTCTCTTCAGATCTTCGTTTAATCTCCGAGAATTCCTAAACACAAAATCTTTTTGCTTGCTAAACACACTCTCACATAACATAGATTATTTTGCTGCTTACTAATTTGAGCGTCGAAGTATTTTCTTTTGCAAAAGGACTGTTTAGTCTCAAAAAATATTTCCTGGAACCAATCGGAGAGGAGTGCAAATCTTGTTTCAAAATTCCAACAAAGATCCAAAAGTGTGAAAGAAATTTTGGAAGTTCCCAAAAACTGAGAATTTCAATTATGATAATGACACTCAATCGAATAATAAAAAGTCCTCTGTAAAAAACCTTAAGCTGAAGCCTAATCTCTTCTTCTACCTGCCAGTTAAAAAGAAATCCTTCATAAAAAATTTTGATCCTCGTTCTCATAATGAAAGACGTCATACCTCGTTCCAAAGTTCTTGAAAATGATATCTCTTTAGTTGGCGTGTGGATGGATCACCTCAAAAGCGGCATGGAATTATATGAAAAAATATCAATAATAAATCAAAAGAGGTAGAGAGAGCCGAAAGCACAAAGGATGCTTTCATATTTTAGAATCCTATTGGACATCACCTCAATGGTCTGCGTGGAGATGGATCATATATCTTTGACTGTATATACACCAAAAAGATTACGACGCGGATAGAACTCAAACAGTGCTGCTAAAATAAGGATACATTACATAAAAATGAATATGCATTTCAGAAGGAGACATTATAGTGTATATAATTGATTTTTGTCCAACCATATGTAATCATGCTAAAATAATTGATTTCTAAAACACAGCTCAACAAATAAGGAGATTAAATCCTTATTTTTACTATGTAGTATTTTTGTGATCATCTACTTACGAACTGCAGCCTTCACAATTTCTCTTTCATATATAACTGATGATAACATAGTACATCCGAACATCTAACTTTATCTGTGATTCATAAGTGATGATGCATAACAACATAGTACATCAGAACATCTAACTTTCAATTCAGCTAACTTTCCATTTAGCTAACTTTCTATAACGTCTGTCATACATGCATGTCAACGAAGACGAGCCAATAGTTTATAAATTTTAATTTCGCTCAACAAATAAGATACATTTAAATGAAAAGTATTTGTGTAAAGAATATAAAAAATTGGTAAAAAATTTTAAAAGAAATTACGAGAATAATTAAAATTAGAGGTGACAACTGAGCTGCACGGCCGTGGTCTGTACTATTTTTTTAGAAAAATTGGCCGATTTGGCCGTATATTAAAATGTATAAATGTCAAAATAACTTATATATTGTTAACCAATTATAATTTTTTTTTTATTTTACCCTTTTATATTAAATAAAATAAAAAAATAAATAATTCTTATTTTTCTTCATTTCTCTCCACCGTCAAGTTTCCATACCCTTTTCACATTTTCCTCACGGTCAGTCTCTCTCTCACGGCGCTCTACTCTCACGGCGGTCCTCCCCCTCTCTCTCTCTCATGGCGACGGAACAAAATTGGTATGTATTTATAAATTAATTTTTTTTTTATTTTTGAGTATTATAATTTATATTAGTTAAAAATAGGTAGAAATGTGTAGATTTAGATGGTAGAAAATTAAAAATGTGTGTAGATTGTGGCGGCGGCATATTTTTTGGGGTAAGATGCGACAGCGTGTGCGTCTACGCGCTGTTGAGGGCGGCGAGTAGACGCATGGGCCAACTGCGTTAGGCGCACGCTGCTTGGCATGGCATGTTTTTTGGGGTAAGATGTGGCGGCGAGTGCGTCTACGCGCTACTGGGGGCGGCGAGTAGACGCACGGGCCAACTGCGTTAAGCGCACGCCGCTTGGCGTGCGTCTACTCGCCGCCCCCACCAGCGCTTAGACGCACGCACCACCGCATCTTACCTCAAAAATTCCTATTTTTTTAAATTTTTTTAATTAATTTATATTGTTTATGTTTATTTATAATTATTTAATTTAATAATTTAATTTGGTTAATAATTATGTAAATAGTCTAGGTTGTTAGTTATAATTAAATTAAAAATTGATTATATGTTATGTTGATTATTTTTTTGTTAATATTAATAATTTTTTAATTTTTTCAGGAAGGAGAATGTCACGAAAGAATATGTAATTGCCGAAAAAATTTTCTACCAAGCAAACGTACATACGTACTCGAAGTTATGGGTTATACAAAATATAAAAAATAAATTGACTTCAAGGCAGGTAGAAATATTTAGAACCACATGTTTTGATAGTTTATTGGATATATCAAATATTTCATTCTCATGTATTTTAGCACATGAGAATTTATTAAGACGTGTGCATACCAAAAATTTATATGAAGAATTATAGTTCTATATAGGTAAAAGACGTATTAGATTTTCTCGTCAAGATTTTTATTTGATTACTGGTTTGAGGATGGGGGATTATCCTGTAGTAAGTGAATTAGGTGATAGACTTTATCATAAATATTTTTCAGGTAGAAGTCAGTTGACTTACAAGGATTTGGATCAGTGGTTCGGCATCGTTACATTTGACGATGATGTAGTTGCAGTAAAAATGTGTCTATTTTATGTATTTCATAAATTGATAATGCCACGTGATCGGAATAGAATCATACAATATTTTGTACTTCGTCTGGTAGATAATTTAGATGAGTTTAATGTCTATCATTGGGGCATGATTGCATGGACTGTACTCTACAATAGTTTATGCACGGCTTCAATTAAAAAGTTGGCGAAAGTAAAAAAAACAAGCGCTGGGGATATAGAATCATACAACTTATACTCATTTTGTCACGCATTCTTGGTAAGTAATTCTATCTTTTTGATTCATTATGATATTATGATAGAGAAAAATTTATTTTGTTGGCATTATAATTTAAATTTATTATCATCTCATGTATGGATCTACGAGGCGATCCCGAGGTGTGGGGAGTTGTTTGCCAATAGAAATAGCCTCGTATTCTAAATTGGTCTGGCACAAGCACCCCATTATATGAAAACATCGTAGATGTCCTCTTCAATGGTGTTGGGGTATGCTTTTATGTTCAAAAACAAATATATATATATATATATATATATATAACTTCCTTATAATTTGTGTTATATTTTCTAATAATGATTAATAAATCTAAAATATTATAAAAGTTTTGGAGGTTTATAGAAAGTTGGTACCCCGTAAACATGAGAAGACTGCGGACTATCGTGCGGCGGTAAACTTTTGCACTCCATCGGGAAAATGGGGAGGGAATCTTAAGTTGGAGACAGTTGATATCCCGGACACCCAATTTACCGATCATCTGCAGCATCTCAACGAATTTCAAGCCCCGCCAGTGACTGAATCAATGGTATAATAATTTAATTTTTTTTCCTTGAATTATCTGATGCTTTTGTTATTGGTTAGTATTATAATAACTTATGTATAGTTTTAATTCGGCACGTCAACATCACAGTATGAAATCCTGGAGAAGAAGATGGATGATCTTGAAGAAATGATATTTACCAGGATTGATAAGGGTAACGTAGAGCTTTCAGCCAAGATTGATAAGGCTGAAGAAAATATCTTGCATGAGATATCTCTCTTGACGCAACAGCTTAAACCAGCCAATATCTCCGAGGATGTAGGGCAGAGTATGGTATGTTTTAAACCTAAAATATATTGGATACAAAGTTTAACAAGTCAATACATTAACTGGTATTGTTTGGTTTTGTAGGGTGCCGCATTCATGGCTGCTGACTTTCATACATTTGCTCATGCCAGCGAGTCTCAGCATCAGTCATTTGCTCCTGTTGCTGATAGCCCTACAAGCTTAAAAATTATACCTGTTCCATTGAGTGAAAATATAAGTAGGTATGGGCATCTTCGCAAGAAGGCAGCAGTCCAAGTCAGTCCATATACCAATCCGTTAAAATAACCCGCGAAGAAGAAACGTGTGGAATTGTAAGTAGGACCTACTGTTGACATAAATGGGCAGCTGATTCCTATTGATCAGAGTAAATATGCTGAGCTTTTGGATTGGATAAAAAATAATGACCCAACACAACGGATTTGCACGGACTCGATCCGAACAATACATGGTTTAATGAGATACTATAAAATTGGCTTGACGATTCGGTAAGGATTATTTTAACTTTTTTTTGTTTTGTGATTTGTCTAATAATATCAAAACTTATAAATATTCTGTGTGTTTTGCAGCATATAAATGAATATTTGAAGGTTTTGCGTTTGCGTCAAAGAACGTTTTCTGACATGTACTTACAGGATTGTCAACTGCAGATGCATATTTCTACGTAAGTTATTATATTACCCGTTTATTATGCATATAATATTATTGACTTTAACTATTATCGACTTTAATGAGTATATTTTATTTGTGTTTAGGAGTACATTCGACAAATGTGAAAAATGTCCTTCACTGCCAATCCTCCAGACAACAACGACTAGCTTCAAATGTTGTTGGCTTATGCACTCGGAACAAAGACCGAGTTACTTGGCGCTAAACCTTAGGCATCGGTCAATAAGATATTTTTTAAGAATAATAATGACTTTTTACTGTGCATGTAACAACATTAAGTTAAAAATAATACTATAATTATTTTTGTAGGTATATATTCCTCTGAATATGAATCAAGAACATTGAATTGTAGCGCAACTCGACCTTGCTTAGTTTGCAATCATTCTTTATGATTCGAGCATGAACGGCCATTCAGATGAGTCCATTATGAATTTTATAGAGCCTCTGTGTGTTGCAATGCCTTTGTACCTTCAAATGTGTAGATTTTATAGTTTGAAGGGCATAGAAAGCCCAAATTTGTTCCCTTGGCCGGTGACTCGTATCCGAGAGAATGTGCCACAACAAAAGGTTGGGAGCGGGGACTGTGGCGTCTTCGCCTGTATGTATATTGAATATCTTATGTTAGGTCGATCATTTGACTCGTTCCCTGACATTGGTACCTTTTATAGACAGAAGATGGCCGTTGATTTGTAGACTACAGCTTCATAGATATTTAGTACTATAATTTATTTACATGCATTTATTTGGGTGTATAATTAATATACCATAATTGTTTTTGGTGTATATATGCGGAAGTATTTTTGCAGTTTGATAGAAGTGTGATTTAATTAATATGCATTGATTTGAGTGTATAATTGTTTGTGGGCGTTGATTTGGGTGTATGTATACGAAAGTGATTTTGCAGTTTGATAGAAGTGTGTTTATTCAATATGGCAGGTTTGGGATTGTCCATATTATAGAGGAGATTCTGTCAAAACTTTTGTGAAAATTATCAACATTAATACTAAAGACAAGTGCATTAAATTAAGTGCGTTACAAAATAAGTGCATTACAAAATAAGTGTATTACAAAATAAGTGAATTACAAAATAAGGGCATTACAAAATAAGTACATTACAAAATAAGTGAATTACAAATTAAGTGAATTACAAAAAATTGCATTACAAAATAAGTGAATTACAGAAGTGACGAAACTCGACTCTCATACATAATTAAGCCTCATTGTATAACTCTTTCTCTTATTTTTTCAGATCCGTCTAAAATAAAAAAATATTTAAATATTAGCCTTATTTATACATAATTAAATATCAATAAGGTAAATATTTATAAATGAATATACATCACCTGCTCTGTAAAGGTACAGAGTTTCGACACGTTTATCGGTTATGTCCATGTTGTCTACAACGACTATATATATTCTTTGATGGTTCTTTTCCTTGAGATAGAATCTGATTCATCCGACGTCTGCCTGACTGATGACGTGCTATTGGAGGCTGAATGTCCATATTTTTCAAATACTCTAGGACTATCTAATCTGACACTTGACCAATCGAAAGTATTTGCTAGCTATAGGCACGAAATAAAGTCTCAGATGTGTAATAAGTTGAACAAAGACTCTCGTGCAATAATCCGATGTATTTGCATGCGGCGAGTGCATGGGAACAAGGCAGTTGCCGATAATCAAACTTTCGACAGCTGCATATTCTTTTGTCAATGTCTACAATCCAGTTTACTCCACCATCCATAACTATAAATCGTAAATCATCAACAGGAGAAATGGTCATTCGATTTACCTTATCGTTATGTTTCATGACTTTATGATGTGCCCAGTTCTACAAGACATTGGTCATATTTTGTGATGCCAATCGTCTATGGTAAAATCACAATTGTGTTAGCTCTCACATCCACTTCACCAAATTAGTCACCGGAAGCTTTCTTACTTCTTTTGAAACTGCATTAATGCTCTCAGCGATATTATTAGTCATAATGTCATACCTTTTGAAAGCACCAGATGATCGTGCCTATCTCACCGTACCAACATCGTCCTCCAAATACTTCGTCACATTAGGTCTCATTTGTCGCATCTTGTTTAATTAGAATTGAAAATCATGGACACGATAAGCCTTGGCAGCAGTGAAGTAGATAGATAGGTATACCCATTTTTTATACTTATCTGATGGTAACTTGTATTTTGTCATCAAATTTCCTTTTAAATGATATATGCAGAACCCATGATATGTATGAGGAAACACACCCCGTATAGCCCTCTCAATATTGGCATATCGATCAGATATAAAAATAAGATTCTGATGATCTGTAATAACTCCTCGCAGTTTAACCATAAACCACTCCCAAGAAGTATCATTTTCTGAGTCAACAAAGCCCCAAGCCAATGGATAAATCTGATTGTTTTCATCTTTACAAACAACCACAAACATTGTACCAAGATAGGAACCTTTCAAAACTGTTCCGTCCACTGCAACTACCGATCGGATTAATGAATTAAAACCTCTGATGCAGGGTCCTAACGCCATAAAGAAATACTTGAAGTGATTATTAGCGTCAGTTTTCAAATGAGTAATCGTACCTGGGTTATTTTGTTGCAACACATAGCTGTATACAGGAAGCAATCTAAACGAATCCTCAAGAGTACCTTTTATCAATCTTAATGCACGCTCCCTGGCGTGCCAAGCATTAATATAGGTTATTTGAACACCGAATTGTTCACGTATGTCTGCTTGAATGTCTTTCGGCCTATAGTTTCTATTGACCGACGTAAACTTATTTTTTATTACTTTAACAATAATTTGACTCTTGGCTTACTGATGGCCATCCCTTAATTGACTCAAAATACAAGTGTGCCCTGTATCTACTCGCCTAACAACAAAAAAATATCGCCCTTCTGTCGACACTGGCCGTAATCTCCACTTACAGCTGTCATCATTTCATTTCAACTCGAAACGATCTTTGGTGGATTTGTAAACTCTAAAACTCCATTTTCCCTTTAGTGCAACCATACTTATAGCTTCATGAATTTCATCTTTGCTGTTATATAATTTTCCTACAAATACATCACCAATCTCATTATAAGAAATTTTTTCCGATACATTCAAGTTAAATGGTGGTATTTCAGGTTGAAACTGAAATGGATTTTCTACCTTAACCATTTCTTGTCTACCATAACCCTCATCATCATCATCATCATCATCATCATCATTATCACCCTCCTCCTCATCATCATCATCCTCATCATCATCATCACCAGCATCATCATTTACATCCCCATTCTCTTTATAATCATCATCATAATCATTTCTACAATCATCATCAACCTCGTAACCATGATCATCATTTTTACCAATATCATAGCCAAGATTAACGCCAACATCTCCATATATCTGACCATGGTCATATATGTAGCCTTGTTGTTCGTTGAGCATCGAAGGAGAATAATGATAACTTTGGGGAATTTAGAATATACACAGGAGTTGTCGATGAGAATTGCTTAGCATAGCCTTCTTTTTGCTCCATTGATGCTTCTGTATTACTTTCAGATCCTCGAGCATCTACTGTTACACAAAACAATGTAGCCATATTATTCTGTAAGCTCAACCACAATATTGCATCATTATCATTTTCAAGTAGAATGGGTCTCAACTTTATGGTACTTGAAGGAACCTCAAACTTCAAAGTTACTTTATAATGCACCTGATTAACTCCTAAAAGATGACAAATTCTTCTCAACAACGCTTTGTATCTAATATTTTTCGGAACAACCATATGCATATTTTGATATCCAATGTATCTTTCAAAATCATCACTACAACTCTCCCATCTTCCCTCAAAACATATAATGGTTGAAATTTATGACATATCTGAAAAAAATATAACATAATTTTAATTTAATTTTATATTAATTAAATTAAAAAAATATAATTAAATATATAACTATTTATATATATATATATATAATATTTTTATTTTAAATATATAAAATAAATATAATATGCAGGTTCAGAAAAAATGAGAGCCATTTGGTGGTGGTGTTATAACATTGCGGTACGCAGGAACACCTTATTGTTACTGGTGCGTGCACGACGACGGCCAACAACAACTATATGTGCAGTCACGCGCAAACGCATACTAATCGACCACCAGCAACAATTATATATGGCATAACCACAACTCAATCATAAGTCACAACTCAATCATAACAGATATATATCTAAACACTTTAATCATTTATTTCAATAAATATACATAATACTATTAATTAAATTAAAATAAACAAAACCTTACTTGTTTTAAACTTCAGCTATTTTTCTTCTCTGAATCTTTGATCTTCGCGTAAAGATGAATCAAGGGATATGAGTTTTGAGAGCAGATCTGTGAGTTTTGAGAACGCACCAGATCTAAGAATCGAATAAAACGAGAGATGATATTGTGATGGGGTAATAAAAGAAAAATATATAAAATTACGATGGTTTATATATTTAAATAAAATAAAAAAATATAAGGAATATTTAATATATAATTATTTATTTTATTTTTAAATTTATTTTTTAAAAATATAGGTAAAATGGTCGCTGGGCGCAAGCCTGGGCGCGGGCCTGGGCGTACTCCTGGGTGCGTGCCCAGTGACCATTTTGTGTTTTTATAATTTTTATTGTTATTATTTTTAATTATTATTATTATAAATTTACAATCTTTTTATAATTAATTTAAATTTTAATTATTTAAAAATTTATATTCTTCAATAATTTATATAAAATAAAATAAAAAATTAAATAACAATAAAAATTATTAAAATTGTAATAAGGGTAAAATAGTAAACATAACGTATATTTGGTTAATATAATTTAAAATATTTGACTTTGGTTAAAATAAAAATTAATATTAAAATAATGGTCAACTCGGGAAATTTCCCATTTGTTTATAAAAAAATTAAGGATTTTATTTTGTAATATTTTAAATAATTTTTCTAATATTTATAAATATTTTTTATTACAAAATATTTAAATTTTAGTTATTTTAATTGTAATAACAATTAAAATGAATATTTGTAATAATAATTAAGGTTATAATTTTTATTGGATTAAAAATTTGAAATTATGTTATAATTATAATTTATAAAATCATAATTGAAAAATTGAAATTTCAATTCCATTAAAGATAAAATTTTATTGATATAATTTTGAATTTGAAATTATTGGATACAAATACAAAAATAAAGGGTCAAATTTACATCATAATAGTTATAATACATCCCAGCTAGATTAACAACTATTAAACTATCTATCATTTACAAATTCAAGTCTTATTACATCACTATAGTTATAATACAAATTCATATTTCTAAATTTTAATGATTAAATCTCAAAATTCTAAAAATTGTTAATAATCTCTTCTTGACAATTTTACTTTCGATCATCTGCATCTTCCCAATCTTTTACGTACAATAAAGTCTTTAAAGTTTTTGAATCCAATCTTGATCGCATCTTGCCCAATATCTCGCCCTCTACACTAAAAGCAGATTCTAATGCTACAATGGACATTAGAAGTATTAGTAGATCGTGAGTCATGATAGATAACACAGGGAAACCCTTTCGTTTGATTTTCACTATAATAAAATATCAAATTCTCTTTACTGTTATATACACAACATAGAAAAGCAATCAATATTAATATATTTTTTCAACTCAAACATAGAAGATTAGAGAATATTAATATATTTTTTTCAACTCTAAGCAGCAAAAATATTGGAACTAGATTCTATCTTTCTTTTACCTTTTAACAAAATGGATCAAGCAGCCTAATTATAAACAAACAGCTCATATGTTTCTTTTGTAGCTACAGTTAATCCAAATTTATTCGTAAAAAAAAATTAATTATATTATAAAATTATGAGTTTTGTCAAAATCATAACAAATCCAAAGTTTAAAATTTCTAAGATCCCAGATTTAAAACTTTTACACTAGACCATCTGATTCTGGATCCATTATGGTTGATAAATAAATAACATAAAAAATTTTCTTCAATAATTTTAGAATTTAATAGCCATAACAGTGCAAATATCAGAAAACATAGAATTATCTATAAATTATAATATATGAGTTAAAGCAATAAAAAATGAAGGTTGATACACATATGAATATACTAACGTAACTTTATTAAATATTTTTAAAAAATTCATATAATAATATGTAATTTTTTAATTATCATTATTTAGTATAAATTTTTTTATTTTTTTATTATAATAATATGTAATATAATTACTAAAATCTACAGAAGGACTTTAAAATGATATTTATTTAGGCATGAAAATGGTAATAAAAAATTACCAAATTTTTTTTAAAGGGACTAAAATTGTATATATTGAGAAAATAAAGATTAAGTTGATATATATTCATAAAATAAATGAGGAAAATGACATTTACCAGCAGGAATGTTTGTGTTAAGAAAAATTGTGCTCAAATACATTTGTAATTGGGAAAGAATAAGATGATGAAATTTTTTTCGAGTTTTCTTTTAAATAACTAGAGGGTAGGAAAAATGGTTCAAGAGTCAAAAGTGCTTTTTTTTATAAATAAAGGTACTTGAACCTCATACTTTCTAAAGTCAGTAAACTTTTCTTTTACTTTAAATTTTATTTTTGCGGTATTATTCATTAGTTCTCCCCACCAAACACCACAATACTCGAATTAGTCATTTGTTTTAAATAGCTCACACACATTACAAACCTCGTATGGTGGGTTGGCCTAAAAAGAATAAAATTTAAAGTTTAAAAAAAAAATAATTGACTTTTGCAAAATTATCAACTGAGGGATTGAATGAAGTTTGTCATGTTGAGTGCACAGAAACTGTCGAATTTAATTCGTGTTGGGAAATTGAAAGGCGATTGAAAGAAAAGAGAAAGGGGGTTATAATTTCAAACTTTCTTGGATGTTTGAAAGGTGATTGGATATTCAATTTTACTCGAATTTTGAAGCTGTTGAAGTTTCTGACTTTTGAGAATTTTTAAAAATTATTTGAATCTTTGTTGGAATCTTAAATTTTGCCTTATGTTCTCTTTTAAATGGTTTTAGGAACTTTTTTTAGAGGCAAGATCTTTCTCGTAAAAAAAAAAATACTTTGATGTTTAAATAAGTAAATAACAAAGACAATCGTGTTGTGTATGAAAGTATTTAATAAGTAAGGGGGTTCTGCATTTATAGAGTTTTCGGAGATCAAACAAAAAATTTAAGAGAGCTTTAGAGTTCTTGCTAATGTTAAGTTTTCTTAATTTGTATGTGTATTTTTAAATCTTTTTCTTGATGATGAAAGAGTGTATAATACGTGCCTTATATAGTGCAAGGGTATAGTGTTAAATCACAATGCAAATAATTATGATGAAATAAACTTTAATCCATTTCAAATTTTGAAGAAATGCAATCATATTTTAGGTTGATTCTTATCTTTCCTGAAGAGTAGTTTCACTGTGATTCTTCTCATATGTTTAATCATGTTCTTAAGACAGAATGTAGCCCAATTCTAAGACTAAATTCAAGACAATCATATCATATAACATAATTATAGTCAAACTGTGTTTTCATCTTGTTCAGATAATCAATATGAATCAATAAAATATGAAGTATTCGAAATTTACTTAAGTTTCTTGTTCTTTTTCTATTATGAAAACACGAAAAACTTGAGTTTGAATAAAATTTTGCCACGTGCTTAAACTAGGATCTATCTTGTCTAGAAGGGTAGTTTTGATAATTTTCAGATTCTATGGGCATGTTTTTTGGGTCTGACAACATCCTGGGCCTATTAGTTCTTTTATGAGGCTTTGGCTGACGTGTTTGATCTTTTTTTTTTGTAACAATGCTCTTTTAATTGGGTTGAATCACCAGTTGGACCTTGAGAAATATGAGAGCAATAGATGCCTTCCCATAAGTGAAGTAGAGCGATGTTGTTTTAAGGAGGAAACGTTTGGGTGCATTACTTCAGTTAAAACCATTTTCTAGACCAATTAAAGATGTGTCCCATGATTTTAAAACTCCCACTTGTTATGTCAGATGTACCGTTATGTAGGGACCTTCTAAATTTCATAAACGAAGATAGCATGATGACTTATAGTGCATAGAATCTTAATCTTTATTAGCATTATGAATGCATAAATCCAAATTAAAGTATGTTCAATTAATCTTTAATTAATAGAAATCCTAATTTATTTCAAACAAAGAAAAAAGATTTAAGTGAAATTCCACCACTTGTGAGAAATGCTTTTCCAGATACTAATTAAATAATTACATAATTAATATCTTAATAATATTTGAATCATGGGCTTAGATTATATGTGAGTTGATTAAGCTTGTTAATAATGAGACCAACAGATGCCCTCCCATAAACGAAGGAGTGAAATTGTTTTAAATGAACTTTTTCTTTTTTAAGCCAGCGAGAATCTTATTTATTATACTTCTATATATGTAATATACTAATCATATAGTTATGCCAAAAAAAAAAAATTGTAAACTATACTTCATTTGGTTATCATATGATAAAATGATGAAACTAAGCAAGTGTTACTTTAAAAAAAAAACCATGCATGGCAATTAGAATGTGATACCTAGATAGCTAAATATAAGTTTAAATGATACTTTCTGAATATTTTTTTTGTGTCGATCTTATTTATCAAATGTGTTCGTGAAAGTTCTTTATTAGATAACCTGTAATTCCTGAAAATGACTTTCAAAATTTTTTGTTTCCTATAATATTCTAGTAAATATCCAACAAATATATTTGACATGTTGCTTCCCAAAAAGTATTAGTTTAAAAGTGGTAATTAAATAAATGAGAAGGTAAATGATACTTCATGTTCTTATCTTTGGGATTCGATTCTAAATTATACTTTTTTAAAGTGTTATTCACATCCTTAGAAGTAATTTTAATAGTGTGCTTTGTTGTGTATTTTGTATAACACAAATAAATACAAGTATATATTATCGCAACAAGTAATATATGATGAGTAAAATATCATTTTTACGAGAAATTATTATTATTACTTATTAAGTACTAAAATTGTGTCCTCTTATTTTTATCTAAACTAATGGCATTTCAATGTGTTGATATCTAAATAAATTAAATAATCAAACTAATGATAGAGACAGAAAGAAAATGATCATAAACACTCCAAATTATCAATAAATACCTAGAATTACAATTATCTTTCAATGCTACACTTCAATTCAATCATTCTTATCAGACTTTCAGCTTCTTGTTGAAATTTTTGTATATCCTTCCATTTTGGCCTTCTTATGATAAGAAGGAAACATTCATTTAGAACTTTTTCTAGAGAAATTTTTCAACTTTTAAATCTCTGATTATTTAAGAAATTAAAAATCATTCCTATAATTTTCTATCAAGGATAACAAATTTAATTTATTAGATTAAATATAAAATAATAACAAGTTCAATTTTGATAAACAAGTTCAAATTACAACTCCTTATTTTGAAAATTTATGAAAAACATTTAAATAAATTAAATTTTATGGCACCTTAAGAAAGCGTTGTTAAAAAAAGTGACCAACTTACAAATATCTTTATAAAGTAAATAATATGTTGTCTTTCCCCTATCGTGTCTGTTATTGCTCAATCAACAAATTTTCACATTTTTTTTTCTAATTTCTTGACCTTTTATCGTGCTGACAGCAAATGGAATTCGTATAGATATGATTATTAAATGAAGCAAATTTGTAAATCATGGAGGCTCTACTTTGTAAATCATAATAGAAGGGTATACCACATTTAAAAATACAAACTTATTTGTTGAGCAAACGCTCAAGTGCGTGACAATAGATAATAGTTAAACAGGCTATAGCGTGCTTCAACAATTATTTAATTCAAAGAAAACAAATTTATTTAATTCATATATCTGAAATCTGTTCAAAATTATGGAAATTTGCAAAATTGGATAACTTTTTTTTTTTTAAAGACAAAAATTGGACCTATCCACAGCCATTTTATGGAATAAAATCAAAGATTTGTTAGGGAAAGATCTTTTGAAAGAGACGTCAATAACAAATAACAGTGAGGAACGAGGATTAATCTAACTTTATAAAATAAAAATATTAAAGTGAAAATATACAAATAAGGAATAGCACTCAAGTAATAATATATAAAATAAATAATTAAAAATTAAAAAAAAAAGTAGAAAAAGAGTACACAGAATTTATGTAATTCGACAATTTGTTTATGTCTACGGCGGATCAAGATCACTCACTCTTTTTTATTGAATCACAAGACATTCACAAAATACGCATTTTAAAAGAGATACTTAGAAAGAAACACTTTCTCTAAAAACTTAGAGGATTTTCTCTCACTAAGAATCACAAAGTATATTTGATTACAAAGATCTCTTTTTTGATCACTTAAATGATGTTTACAAGCTAATAGAGAGCGTTTATATGAGCTTTAGGACGTTCTAGGTTTACCTTAAATGTATGAGAGTCGTATTAGTGAATTCTAAAGTAAGTGGGAGATGAAACAAGTTGCAACAAAATGAAAAACCTTTATCGTGTTGGGCCGTCTACTTAGGAGTTGCGACGCTAGTCTCTTGGCGTCATGGCACTTAAGTTCTATTATGGGTGCTGCGGCGCCCACGCTTGAGCACTACCCCTTGTGTCTTTCGCCCTCTTTTTACGTCCGTCTTCGATTTTTGCGTACCCTACGCACTTGACTTGCTCTTCAAACCATATCTCGATAATTTTTAATTAATATTCTTACAATAAAAATGAAGAAAAAACTATACACTACACAACAAAAAGATGCAATTGTGGAAACATATATTAATTAATTAATAAGTATCTTTATATTTAGATAAAATTAATTAATTAAGATGAGCTACTCTTTTATTATTGCTCTCATTTTAGATGATAAGCCCTATAAATTGTAGTCTAATTTTAAATGTAGTACCATATAAATTTATTTAAAGTACACATTTAGAGATGGAGAATAGTAATATATAATGCTCTTCACAGCGCTTATATATGGTATTTTACTCATTTGTAGTCTCTTCTCTTCGAATGTCGCCGACTGTGCTGCTGAAAGTTTGAAGTGCATAGCCAAAGGAGTATAGATAGCCTTTGCGTTGGACATACCAAACTTTTCTAGAAATTTGCGTATATATCGTTATTGAGACAAGAATATAACATCTCTTCTTTCCCTTAAAATATCCATACCCAATATTCTCTCTACTGCTCCTAAATTCTTTATCTCAAACTCGTCATTCAATTGCTTCTTAAGCTTTTGTATTTCTTTAATATTCTTACATGCGATCAACATATCATCGACGTATAGAAGCAAATACATCATCCTAAAACTTATGTTCTTGAAGGACACGCATCCGTCATATTTGCTCATACTAAATTTACAAGTCACATAAATTCATCAAATATTCTATACCACTGTCTAGGTGATTGCTTTAACCAACATAATGACTTCTTTAGTAAACAAGCATAATCTTATTTTTCAGGCTCTTTGAACCCTTGCAGCTGTGCCATGTATATCATCTCTTCAAGCTCTCCATGCAGAAAAACTGTCTTTACATCCATCTGCTCTAGACATAAATTAATGTTTGCACACATGGTTAACAAAATCCTAATAAATGTCTGCTTGACGATCGAAGATAATATCTCATTAAAGTTAACTCCCTTTCTCTGAGTAAACCCTTGTGCAACTAACCTAACCTTGAATCTTGTAGGCTCTATCTCTAGTATCCCCTCTTTACCTTGTATACACACTTGCACCCAACTAGTTTCTTTTGAGGTCTCTTCACCAACTTCCAAGTATGATTTTCCCTAAGAGAACTAATCTCTTCTTCTATGACTTGTTGTCATTCCTTCTTATTTTCACTCTTCATAACCTCACCATATGTTCTAGGCTCATCATACTCAAGAGTACAAGTAGAATTAAAAGCATGAGCAACCAAATCTGCTTGTGTATACCTGATTGGTGGGTTAATTATTCTTCTTAGTCTGCCTCTGGTTAGTTGTTACTCTTCAAGTTCCATCTCAGGAGTCCTAGTCTTTCATTGGGTGGACTGGGAGGAACTCACTAGTGTTCTTGATTCATCTTCAATGATCTCTTTGTTGAAGTGCTGATCTGAGGGCATATCGAATATACTTTCAGGCTCCAATTCAACTTCTATTGACTCAGGTGTTGAGTTTTCCTTGGACACAGGTTCTTCTTTCTCATCTCTTTGGGAGGCTTTTAGCATGGTCGTCTCATCGAACGTTACGTCATAGCTTATAGTACTCTTTGGTGGTGTCAATTTTTACACCACACCTTGTATCCTTTTACTTATTTGAGATACCCTATGAATGCCCCTTTGATAGCTCTAGGTTCCAACTTCCACTCTTTAACATGTACAAAGGCAAGGCAACTAAATATTCTGAGGTGGTCATACTTAGAAGGATTGCCAGACCATTTCTCTTATGGCATCTTGAAGTCAATTGCTGAAGAGGGACTTCTATTAATCAAATAAGCTGCAGTCACTACATCTTCTCCCCAAAATGCATTGGACATCTTTGTATTGATAAGCATGCATCTAACCCTTTCAAGTAGGGCCATATTCATTATCTCAGCTACATTATTCTACTATAGTGTTGATCTTACCGTTCTATACCTTATAATCTCATGCTTGGCACAAAACCTATCACACTCTCTATTGCAAAACTTGAAGCCATTTTCAGTTTTCAACTTCTTCACTCTTTTACTAGTTTGATTCTTAACAAGACACCTTGAAGTCTTGAATGTGTCAAATGCTTGATCTTTGCTTTTTAATATATAGACTCATAATGTATTTGAATAGTCATCAATCAAACTGAGAAAATACCTGGCACTATCACTAGTAGCTGTCCAAGCTGGTCCCCAAAGATCTGAGTGTATGCAGTCAAGAATTCCCTTATTCTTGTGCTCGTCGGTACTAAATCTTACCTTATGTGTTTTTCCAAGCACCCAATGCTCACAAAACTCTAATGGCTGAAACTTATCCTCACCAAATGCCTTTTGGCTAAATAACTCTTTCAGGTTTCTCTCGCCTAGGTGTGCCAATCTAAGATGCCATAACTTGATTTGCATATTCTCATCATCTATAGAGAATAATGCAGAACCAATCACAACTTCACCATTAAGCACATAAACACATTTGTGCTTCTCTCCTCTCATTACTATCATGGAACCCTTTAATATTCTCAAAACCTCTCCGTCGATCCTGATGGAACACTCATTCTGGTCTAAAGTCCCTAGTGAGATCAAGTTCCTCTTGAGGTCAGGAACATACCTAACATATGTCAACTCTCTCACTTGTCCATCATGTAGACTAAGTTTAACACTACTAATTTCCATCATCTGACATGCAACATTAGTACCCATTAACACCTTACCACCACTAATGGGTTGAAAATTTATAAACCAAGACTTGTGTGGATACATGTGAAAAGTACAATCAAAATCAAGAACTCATTATTCAGCATTCTTACCATCAGTAGCGATGAGTGTCCATGCGCTGTCATAGCTGTCATCATAGACAAATGCAGTATCCACATTCTTCTTATCTTCTACTTTGTTCTCTGGACAATCCTTTGTGAAGTGCCATTCTTTTTTGCAGTAATAGCACTTCCTAAGAGTCCTAGACTTCAATCTTGAGTCATTTCTTCCTTTCATTTCTATATGAGGGCCTTCATCTTACAGATAAACTTTTTGCATTACCCTCGATCTGCTTTCCTAATAACTTTGAGTTTAATGATGATTTCACATCGCTCATTGTTAAACTTTCTATACTGTAGAGTAACATATCAACAAAGCTCTCATAACTTTTGGGGATTGAACTCAGCAGGATAATTGTTCTATCTTTATCTTTTATCTTAATGTTGATAGACTTAAGATCAAGAATGATCTTATTGAAGGCGTCTATATGATTTTTCATCGATATCCCCTCTAATATAGACAGCTGATACAGCTTCTTCTTTATATGCAATCTATTAGCTAATGATTTTTTCATATAAAGAGAGCCAAGCTTTTTCCAAAGAGCAATAGCCGTCGTCTCACCTGCTACTTCCCTCAGTACTTTATCACTTAATGATAGAACGATTGTGCTGTGAGCTATTTCTTTAATGTCTATTCTTTTCGCTTTAACTTTAGATCACTCTGACGTCTTTTTTTCTTCACTAAATAGAGCTGCAGTCTCCTCTAATGCCAAGCCTAACCGTTGGCCCACCAATAATGCCTTAACCTTTATCGTTTATAGATTGAAGTCATTCGTACCATTGAATTTCTTTGCCTTATACTTGGGTGTGGCCATGTTGGCTTAGAACCTGACTCTGATACCAGTTTGCTGAAGCTGAAGTACACAAACAAGTAATATAACCCAAGCAATATAATACAGAACAAGTGATTAAGGAACTAAAGAGAGAAAGGTAAAAGAAGAACACACAGAATTTACATGGTTTGGCAACTTGCCTACGTCCACGGTGGATCAAGATTACTCACTTTTATTATTGAATCTCAAGGTACTCACAAAATATACCTTTTACAAAAAAATATTTACAAAGAACACACACTTTCTTACAACCTAGAAATTTTCTCTCACTAAGAATCACAAAGATATCACAAAGATTTCTTAGGTTATTTTTACAAACCAATAGGGAGCCTTTATATAGGCTTTAGGATGACCTAGATTTACCATAAACGTTTTAGAGTCGTATTAGGGAGTCCTAGAATCATTGGGAGACAAAATAAGTTGTAATAAATCGAGAAACTGTTCCAACAGCATGACGCTAGGGCGTATCATCTAGGAGCCACGGTGCTGGTCGCCTGTCGCTACAGCTCCCAAGTTTTGTTTTTGGTGCAGCGACGCCTACACCTGGGCACCATCAGATGCTCATTTTGCTTTCTTTCACGTTCATCTTTGATCCTCATGTACCCAACGCATTTGACTTGATCTCTTAATCATATTTCGATGATTTTTAATCAACTTTCTCATACTGAGGTTTATGCATGAAGGAAAGTTGAAAATACAGCTGAGGGAATCTCATGGACAAAGTTCATTATTGCAAAGATTTTTTCGACATTTTATGTTAATTTGTGCCCTTAAAGCATGTATAGTAATGTTTTATTTGATTAATGAATTTTATTCATACATATGATTGAACATACATTAATGAACTCATATTTATAAAATATGTGATTTATGTATTAGATATATGATATTAATACAAAAGGTATAGATCACAAATTCTTTATAAATGAAATCTTATTAACAATTATTAATGAAAAGAGCATTTTAGTATATAAGGCTATAATTTTTCTACTTATTATAGTGGATAATTTATCTTGATCATCAAATTAAAGATTTTGAGTAGAAAACTTAATGTATATGACACATTGAATAGTATTATTATAAATTTTGATCTATCTAAATAGATATTATAGGTCGCAATTCATAAAAACTTTAATAAGATTGATTGACCTTAATATCAAGTAAGTAATGAATTTACATTTATGTATTACATCTTTTGAGTTATGACGAAGTGAGATATATATAAATAGTCAAAATCTTGATAATTTGGAGACATAATTTCATGAATCATAGGAACATATATTTGTAAGATGGTATCTAATTAGTAATGTCCACCTAAGCTGTTTGTAGTACTTGATTATTTAAATCTGTGGTCGCAGTTTATTCAATAAATTATTTATTAAATAGTAATATTTATTTATAAATTTATTTACAAATAATGACATATTAAAATATAATCATTAGAACTTTTGGTGACTTAGCTTTAGTTATAAACACTAATCATAGAGTCAATTAATTGATTATTATTGGTTTAAGACTAAACTAAATTTAATTAACAGGATTTTTAATTATTTAATACGGGGATACAATAGTGCAGCCTTTGAATTGCAATAGCCAGAAGTTAATTTAAAAGAATTGACAGGGTATGAGTGATTAGGATTGGGCGTTTTAGATTAAAGTTAGGAAGCCTATAGGTCTTACAGTCTCTCTATTAGCTCAAATCGTAATTAAACTTTAAATTCCCAAGAATGATGCTAATATTTAAAGAAGGTAAGGAGTTGTAACAATAATAATGAAAATAATTCTTTTATGTATTCTTATATGAAAAAAGAAATTAAACTATTCTTATTCTTTTCGTCCATAGCATTATCTTAGGCTTGTTGAGTTTGAAGATTAAAAAAAATTCATGTGTCCACACATGTGAATTTAAATATTAAAGATAATAAAAAAAATTATAATTATTCAATTCAAGGTTTATTAATTGAGAAATTAAAGTAATTTTTTATTCATTATACATATAATTATAAATAGTACAATCTAGCCTCTGCATGAATTTATTTTATTAAACATATTTTATTTATCTAATAAATATCAGAAACGCTTTATTTTATATTATATGTATAATTTATTTTTATGTATAACAGTAATTGTATATTGTGACACCAATTAAAAATATAATCTATATATATTATATGTTATTAATTATACGATGGTTATACTCATAATAATAAATTCTGATTAGATTTTTTTTTATAATTGTAACAAAAAAAATAATAAAATAATATCAAAATTTCCCTTCTAATTAATTTCTTTATATTTTTAGATTTATTATAAATCAATTAATTAGCTTAGCATTTTTATATGTAAATCTAGGAATTGAAAAATGCTTTTACAAAAAAGAACAATAAAAGTCATGGCCAAGCAGCAGATCGCAGGCAACCTCCTCAGGCTTGTGCTGCCGTGTACGCTGCTACGCGTTTGTTATAGCAGCGCGTGTAATTACTGGCCAGCAAATCGCAAGCAGCTGCAATCTGCTTTGGTTGACGTTTGGCGGTAGCGCTCAAGGAAGTTACTTATCCTTTGGTTTAATCTTGTAGCTCCTCACATCGGCTTAGCATCGGACTTCGATAAGGAGATCGGCGAAGAGAGAGGAAGAAAGGACGTGCGGCTTGCTAGTGTTGTTCGGGTCGTGACTTATGTCGGCAATAAGCATTAGGCGGCTGGCAACTCCTCGTGGCAGCCTACGATGGTTGGGAGACTGGGTTGTGTCTTGGACAATGGCAGTCGTGTGAGGGAAAAAGATGAAACCCCAGTTTCATCTGGCTCTTTCTATTCAACCCCCTCCATCTTTTGTTTAATGTTGTTTTGGCCAGACAGATTTGCGAAGTTTACAAATGGGCTTTAAATAAAATCTTTACTCATTCATACCGTTCCAGCTTGATCATGGATCTCAATTATTGATTTGACGACAATGTATAAATAAATAATGTTAAAAGACAATACGAAATGGAGACCAGCCTCGTTACTTTTCTTTTTTAACGAAGAATGTGAATTATTATTGAATAAAAAAATTAGTAAAAATATTTTGAGTGGCATGGAATGCGACCATACCATATTAACATCGTTATAACACATCATTTTTAGCTAAAAAGTGAGCCACAATATTCTCATTACGCCTAACATAAGAACAAGGTTTAGTCTTCATATCATTTAGTGGATGAAACGCAAAAGCAAAAATATCACATTTAACTCTTGAAAAAGACTATTTATTTAAAGTTTGAGCAATATTAAAATAGTCCAATTCAATAATATTCATAGGGCAGTTATTTACTAAAGCTGCATAAACGTCATAAAATAAAAAGTCAAGAATTCAACAGTTATTTAAATTAGTGAAGCGAAAATTTTGGGATTTTAAAATTATTTAAATTTAAAACATTCGAAACCTTTTTTTTATCGGTAGCTATTATTCTATCCAATAAAATCAAAAATTTGTTTGAAAAGATCTTTGGAAAGAGACATGTTACTAAACGATGATGAGGATCAAAGCTTGTTAATGAAACTCCATTAGTTAATATACATGTCTCCATAAAACCCAAGAAATTTAAAAAATAAATAAACAAATACAATAAAGAGAATACAAGTGAAAGGACGAGAAGAGAAGCCTAACCGTAAAATGGATAGTAGCAAAGAAACTAGCAATTAATTAAGAAGGCGAAACATTGTTGAATACAAATATATAGATGAGTTACAATTTTTTCACAAGCTCTTCGACAAGTTCTTCCAGAATTTCATAGAAATCAATCATAAAGAGAGATAAATAACTTTTTGAATTCTTTAGAAGTTTTTAATTTTGAAAAAGAAAAGTGCTTGACTAGTAGAAAAGTCAAAACAAACACGCTCTTAATCTTTAATACATTCAATTGAAGGCTAGATTCCTGAAAAAGTTGAGAAGTTACATTCAATAAAATGGGAAATTGCTACTTCCCCACTTTTGTTTATCATATTCATCACTTATCTCTTGATTTCTCTTTTCATATTAGCCTACCCTTATTGTGACAAAGATTCTCTTAAATTAGTTGTTTTTTTTTTTTACATTCTTTTATTATTATTTTTCTTGATGCGATAAAAAGAGAGAATTATTATAAAATAATTCAAATGTTATTTTAAACATAAAAATATAAAATTTTTAATAGTTAATAATTAGATTATATCTAAAATATTAACAAGTTCAATTTTGATAAACAAGTTTAAATAACAGCTCCTTAATTTTGAAATTTTATGGAAAACATTTAAAATAAATAATTGGAAAGTGTAATTAAAAATTTATTGACGCTCAAGAAAATGTTGTTAAGAAAAGTTACCAACTTAGAAATATCTTTATCAGTGAATAATATGTTGTCTTGCCCCTCTCGTGTCTGTTATTGCTCATTCAACATATTTTCATATTTTGTTTTCTAATTTCTTGACCTTTTATTATATATATTGACAGCAAACGGAATTCATATAGATATGATTATTAAATGAAGCAAATTTGTAAATCATGAAAGCTTTACTTTGAAAATCGCAATCGTAGGATATACCATATTTAAAAACTCAAATGATTTAAGAGTTGGTAAAATGCGCACCGGACACTTCCTCTATCGATCAATTCTGTACATCTTCGAATTTATGTCAGAGTTTGAATCTCGATAAAAGTAAAAAATAATTATTTAATTACTTTAGTTGTTGGAAGGTCAATTTAATTCCTTCAATTATCTGATTAATTATTATATAATTAATTATTTTTTTTAATGATAATTAGTTGATATTTTGATTGTAATATTATAATTATTTAATATTGAGATTTGAATTGTAAAAAAATAAAAAGTTGGTAAACTGCATTAAAAATTAAAAATGCAGATTATTAAAAACGCATACAATCCTCGTGACCTCAAAAAAATCACAATACACGTGATTATGGGCCTCAATTATTGAGTTGACGATGGATAAAATAAGGTAGACTTAAAAGACAAGGTGGTATTGTCAGAAATTTTTTTATGTCCTGATATAATAATTAATAATATTTTTTTATACATATTTTTACTAAATTTCATTAAATTATATTACTAATATTTTATTAAATTATACAATTGAGATTATCAAAAATATCATTTTACATTCTTATTCCACTCGATTTATAAAACTCTCATGAAAAAAGAAAAATAATCATACAGGTTTATTATTTGTTAAAATTCAAATCTTTAAATTAAATTAGAAAAGTACACAAAATTTATCAAAGTAAACGCTCAAGTGCATGACAATAAATAATAATTGAACAGGCTATGGCGCACTTCAACAAGCATTTAATTCAAAGAAAAAAATATTTATTTAATTTATATACGTGAAATCTGTTCAAAATTATTGAAACTTGCAAAATTGGAGAACTTTATTTTTTTTAAGACAAAAATTGGACTTATCTACAGCCATTTTATTGAATAAAATCAAAGATTTGTTGGAGAAAGATCTTTTAAAAGAGATGTGGTCAATAAACAAATAATCACGAGGAATGAGGATTAATCTAACTTTTTGAAATAATGATGAAGAGCAAACTATACACTACGCAGCAAAAAGCTGCAATTGTGGAAATTTATATTAATTAGTGAATTAATCTTGAAATTAATAGACCTCTTGAATCTGGATCAACTAAAATTGTTAAAATGAGAGAAAATGATTGCTAACCCTTAAATTTATACATACGTATATATCAAATTTTCTTTGAGTTTTTAAAAAATTATTGTTTTCTTTTTTTCAAAAACTTTTCTAAAAAATATAGCACTAGAAAGTACCAATTATCAAAAACCATAAAGATGTCGTTTTGGCTATGTGTTTAAATCAAAACGAAATTATTTTGACAAATTCATAATTTTAAAATTTTAAAAACGTTCTCACCCACTATTTCAACTAGTTTTTTGAATCGGCAAGATCCCCTCTTGTTCTTGCTGCTTGGGTCTCTCCCTTGGTTTGCTAGAATAGATGGGGCATTATTTTTTTTTTTCAGTTTCAGTTTAAGCGTGGTTTGAACTTCAAAACTATTATTTTAACTCGATACATTTTACTAGTTCGATTAATTAGCACTATGTAAAATCAATAAATTAATGAGTAAAATATCAGTATATATATATATATATATATATATATAAGTATATAACAAATGAAAAGATATGTGATTGATATCGTGAATAGTTAGCAATCAAGATGGGTTCTGGATTGGCTTCTCTGAATTTAATCCTCCTACATCTACTCCTCTTTCTGGTAATTAATATTCAAACAGTTCTTCTTTCATATTGCAATATTAGTAAACATTGAACATGAAGATTTTGATAATGATCGATTTCCTAATTAAGTTTCAAAATTATGCTTTATCAAATGAATCATTGATATATATAAAAGCTTGTATGTTTCTTCCTTTCTGCATAATGAACTGGTCATTATACATAGCTAGTTTGGGAGCTTGTGAAGTTTGTCATTGGTTTGAAGTTTATATTTTGGGACTTTGTTGTAACTGTACAAATATCAGAATGAGAAGGAAACTGCTTGAATTGTTGATGACTCCAATTTTTCAGTGGGCATGCAGATGTGGTGGCAGAGAGTTGACTGAAAAACAATTGAAGGAGGTGCATAAAGTGGATGTTCATGCTCATCCATCTTCCCACATGGACCATCAAGTGATGATGTTCTTCACGCCCAATGATCTAAAGGTAGGGAAAAAGATGCCCGTCTATTTTCCACTGCCAAATCATGCGACTTCTCCTAAATTTTTGCCTAGAGAAGAAGCTGATTCCATTCCATTTTCATTAAAACAACTTCCTTATATTCTTCAATTCTTCTCCATCTCACCTGACTCGCCACAAGCCAAAGCCATGGAGGACACACTCAAGTCCTGTCACGATAAACCCATTGAAGGAGAAATCAAATTTTGTGCTAACTCTTTAGAGTCCATGCTTGATTTTGCTCGCAATATCTTCGGATTGGAGACAGATTTCAAAGCTGTAACCACTATTCATCTTTCAAAATCTAAAACCATTTTCCAAAATTATACAATCCTAGATCTGCCAAAAGAGATCCCTGCTCCCAAGATGGTACCATGCCACTACGTGTCCTATCCTTATGCAATTTTCAGCTGCCATACCCAAATGACTCAGAACAAAGTATTCAGAGTTTAACTAGGTGGTGATAATGGAGATAGAGTTGAAGCCATTGCAGTGTGTCACATGGATACGTCTCAATGGAATGCTAATCATGTATCGTTTCGTGTACTTGGTATTGAACCAGGGACTTCCCCTGTCTGCCATTTCTTCCCAACAGATAATCTAGTATTTGTGCCAGCGTCTGCTGCTATGTAAGTCATGTAATTTGTCCCAATAAAACCCTACTGCTGGTTCTTGGTGTTCCCAGTTTGGTCTTCCAGATATTGGAGTCATTTAGTGTTTAAAGAAACAAGTTTGTATGCTTGGCATCTTCCATCCTTATAAATAAGCTATGGTGTTGTTGTGAAATTGTGATTTTTTTTTTAAATGACAGTCCCTTGTTTATATCTTCATATACAAGTACATCTGCATCTCTATTTAATTACATTTCTTCCATTTTAGAAAAGAGTTTCATTAATCATAGAGACCATTTTATCACCTTAAAAATGTTTTGAAATTTTAAGCTATTGGTACATAAAAACCTATATATTGGTTTATTTTATAACAAAACTGTAAGTCTCTACCACAATGTGAAACCAACCACTGTTGCACATCTCGTCTCGGCTAGCTTACCATTTTTACTAATCGATAAATAGCTTCTAGGTAATGATGTTAGAATGGCTATAGTCTATTACGTATTAGCGGCAGTGCTCGTTTAGAAATGATTAGTGCTGATTTTTACTAATAGATACATAGCTTCTAGCTTATACTATGTATTTGCAGCATATATAGTATTAGTTTTTTTCTGGACCGTACAATTTTGAAATGTAGACAACTTGTATTTTTTTTTATACTTTAACATAGAAGCTTATAGCTCAAAATAGTTTAAAAAAAACTATACGCCATTATATAACTTTTTTTGCAATTATGTGTGTATATATATATATATATATCTTTGAGGAATTATATTTGAAGTGGTGATTCAATAATTATGTATGAACATAAATTGATATAAATACAAATAAAGAGTTATCATAAAGTTAAGTACGCTAGGGGTATATGAGGGAGAAGCAAGATGGAGCGTTAAAAGCAAAGAAGAGTAAGAAATCTCGGGGTGATAGGCTGCAGCATCGAAAATAGTAGCTCCAATGCTGCAATGCTGGCCATGCAGTGCCACAGCACTGAATAAGGGGAGCGTCAGCTCCGCGATGCCAGTCCTTGGCACCGCAGGGCCAAGTTTCGGGGACTTTCAATTTTAGCTCTGATTTAACTTATTTGAAGGGTTTTAGACTCCTAAACATATTGATTTTTATTTCAACTAAGTTTAAGATTTGTAAGAATTTTAAAATTATTATATAAATATTTGTAAACCCTTTATATTAAAAGAAGATACTCTAAGAGAGATTAAGAACTGATAGACACTAAATACTTATATGCATTAAGGTGAAATCATTATAGGCGTTTATTTTTTTGGTTGAATGAAGGTACGCCAAATAGATTCCTTTGAGAGTTTTTTATTTTATTTTTCTTTATAATCTCTAAAAGAGTTAATAAGAGAGACTGTAATCTTTTGATCCATTGTGGCGTAGACTTTTTTCAAATCATGTAAATTATTTATGTTGTGGTCTTAATTGATTTGGTTCTTATATTCTTTCTCTTATATTTGTTTGCACTTATATACTTCCACAAACAAAGAGATATTATAACAAAATGCTGATCTCAAAAATAAATTTGTGCTAAACTTAACTCACTCCACACCCTAAAAAAAATATTAGTGCTGAAGCTACACACTTTCTTTATAATTGTGTATGTAATATGAGTAATTTCGATATCCACCTATTAAAGATCATATATATAGAACCATTCTCAAGCGAGGACATCCTTATTTTGTTTAAATGCAGATTGTACTTAAGAGCCATTGAATGCAATAGCTCTCATTCTTTTCTACTTAAGAAGACATTTTTAAGAGTACTTGAGACCCATATGAAAGTTCCATTTAAGGAGACATTCTTAAAACTAACTTGCATTCTATACATATTTTTCAAGTCATTTTGTTCTATATTATTAACCCATTAGTGAAGAACTGCCATGGAAGACTCATAGAAGAAATAAAAAGGAGTTGAACAATACACATAGAATCACACTCGAGAATTAATGCTCTGTGTACTTCCTCTGCTGTAAAAGGCTCACTTAACAAATTGAGAGAATTGATTGATAATTGTGGTGATAATCCCTGGAGCAAGACATCCATCCTTGAAGCACACGGTTTATTAGATGAAAAAAGGTTATCAAAATGGTTGCAAATAATCTCGGACAACTCCTGAAAGGTTTCACACCACCTAGCAACCAAGTTGAACAACCCTATGATCTGATTTCTTACTCTCCGATGTGAAGCTTTTGCATGAAAATATTTAAAGTTTTGATCGCCCCACACCAACCAATCTGCTCTGGCTCTTTGGGACCAGTATAGTTCCTCCTTCATGAGGAGACTGTGCAACTCCCTGTCCAGCTCTTTCAGCCTATCTATGTCATTATAAGGAGGATCGGCTAACTGAATTTCTATTAATCTCCTAACTTGTTTGGATGGGAAGGAATCGCTCCACCATTTGCTTTATTCCAGGATGTTAACACATCGACACACCTATGGAGTTTAACAACAATCGATGTCTTTGACTGTTCCCAAGTTTGTTCAATAATTTCCTTGCATGACTTCTTCTGCAGCCAAAGAGATTCAAAGAGAAAGCTTCTTTTACCCGTTAGAGCTTTAGGAGCCGTGGGAACCATATTAATCATCTTGCCTTGTATATCTTTTTTTATTAAAGATTGCCTTATATATCTATTACTCACCGGTAAATCACAATTATAAATAACCACTTTTTTCACACACAATTACAAATAATAATTTTGCTCTAATACATATTTAATATGGAGTTTGATAATGGGGTCATAGACATTATTTATCCTTATGTTTACCTTATTTTGTATTGTCAAATCAATAGCTTAGGTGCATGATCATTTTCATTGAGATTTGTTGAGATTAGGAGCATCATCATGATTAATGTTGCTTTAATATATATAAGGAGCTACTAGTATAATGATTTGAGACTAATTGAGACAAAACTTCACAATTACACACTGACGCACACTCAGAGACATATAATCTTGCTTTATGTATTAATTATAGATTATGAGCATTATATGACTAATAGTGCCTTGTATATTAAAAATTTTAAATAGTAAGCAACGATTATAAAGAAATAATATTGTCATAGATAATTACAAAGTTCTAATATGTAAAAGTATGGAGCTTAATAATAGAGAGATAGACATTATTGTTGGAGAAATATTTTTAAAATACTTTATAAATCTACATAATTTACATATAGTAATTAGTAATAAAGTATTATCATTACATATAATTATAATATTTTAATTAACCATTAAACTTAAGTTAAATGTGTGAGTTACAATATTTATATATTATTATTATTTGGAGGTTTTATATTTATTAAATATTAGAGAATTACAAATATTTATTTATAATAATATTATTATAATGGGAGTTATAATATTTATATATTTTTATTTCATGAAGTTATTATGTATTAAATTATTCTTATTATTTCTTAAGTTGTTATTTAGACTATCTAACACTATATAAAGGAAAGTAATCCTTCATTAAAAAGTGAGTGTGTGGGAGTGAAGAGAAGAGAAAAATAGAAATGTTCTATATATGTATATTAAGTATAAATAAAGAACATGGAAAGATTATCATGTTATTTGTTGAATGGTTAATTTGTGATCATATCAATTTGACATATGTCAAATATGTATTGGCTCTTTAATTTTAACTTTATTAAGTATTAATTTTAATTTGCATATTGTTCCTAAAATATTAATTCATATGTAGGTCTTATACATGTTATATATAACTTTCTTAGGAAATATGCATTCATAGTTTCATATCATCTGATTCGAGTATATATAATATAATATCACGTGTTTCTATATTTTGAAATGTTATACAATATCTTCAAGTCTTTCATTTTTAAATTTAATTATATTTGAGTATTTTTGTAGCCTCTTAAGGAGGTAAAAGATGGAGTGTTGGCCAAAATTCTTAAAATTGTACTTTTATAATTGTTTATAAAAATATTCATTCATTCAATTCTATGAATTAAAATAAGTAAAAAATTTATTTTAATTTATAAATACTTTTTATTCAGCAACAAAGATGTATTTTGGTTAATGTCTATTTAAAAGATCAATTATTGTAGTTGGGTTTGATGATCTATTTTGTAGTTGTATATATCAACTTTTTTATTTTATTGAATATAATATCATTGTTAATGCATATTTTAATATTTTATCTTTAATACTAGTCATTAAATAAATTGTATTTAAATATTTATAATTTTGTATTATTTTGATAATTTTTGGTCTTCAATAACAAGTTTAATTGGTGCAACATGCATTAATCTTAGTGATTAATGAAAGATAAATATATGTAGTGGATGTTAGAAATATATTTTGTAGAAAGTATATATGTATATATATACTGCTAGTTAGGTAAAGTATTTTAGTTTGGGTGCAATACAAAAGAGAGACCATATAAGCATATTATATATATTTGCATGTTTTGGTAAAGTCAAAATTAACTAATAAAATTACGTTAAATATTCTAATTTTAATTCTAATTTTAAATTCAATTTCACTTAGGTTAAATGTTATAATTCTAATTTTAATTTTAAATTCAATTTCAATTACATAAAATTTTATAATTTTAATTTTAATTTTAATTACGTTAAATGTTATAATTCAAATTTCAATTTCAATTACATTAAATATCATAATTTCAATTCCAATTTTAAATTTAATTTCAGTTACATTAAATGTTATAATTCTAATTTTATTTTTAAATTCAATTTCACTTACGCTAAATGTTATAATTCTAATTCTAATTTTAAATTCAATGTCAATTATATTAAATATTTTAATTTCAATTCCAATTTTTAAATTTAATTTCAGTTACATTAAATGTTATAATTTCAATTCTAATTTTAAATTAAATTTTAATTATGTTAAATGTTATAATTCCAATTCCAAATTTTAAATTTAATTTCAATTACATTAAATCTTACAATTTCAATTCTAATTTTAAATTTAATTTCTCTTATGTTAATTGTTATAATTCTAATTTCAATTTTAATTATTGGAAGTTTTATAATTTCAAGTTTAATTTCAATTTTAGTTACGTTAAATGTTATAATTTTAATTTCAATTTTAGTTACGTTAAATGTGATAATTTTCACTCCAATTTTAAATTCAATTTCAAATGTTATAATTTCAATTCCATTTTTAAATTCAATTTCATTTATGCTAAACGTTATAATTTTAATTTCAATTACATTAAATTTTATAATTACAATTCCAATTACATTACATTTTATAATTTTAATTCTAATTTTAGTTACACTAAATACAGAAATGTTTGTTATGTTTTAGCCTTTTTTTAAAAAATATATTTTTTCATATTATGATCAATTGAAGGTTTTGGTTGGTTTTAGCCTTTTTGTTTTTTGTGTGTTTTTATATTTTGGAAATTTTTATCATTTTTAAGGCATTTATTGGACTATGTTAAATTTCCAAGTTCTGATTCATAAAATACATAACAAATCAAATTTTTTTATGTTCAAATTATAATATTTAATATAATTAAAATTACAATTGGAATTTTATTTGAATTATACCATTTAATATAATTGAAATTACAATTACAAAAGTTAATATAATTAAAATTAAAATTGATTTGGAATTAGAATTGGAATTATAACATTTAACGTAATTGTCATTAAAATTGCATAAGCATTTATAATATTTAATGTAATTGAAATCGAAATTGGAATTGAAATTATAACATTAACATAATAGAAATCGATATTGTAATTAAATATAACATTTAACGTAATTAAAATTGTAATTAGATTTAGAATTATAATATTTAACGTAATTAAAATTGATATTAGAATTATAATATTTAACATAATTGAAATTAAAACTATAACATTTAGTATAATTGAAATTATAATATTTAACGTAATTGAAATTGAATTTAGACTAAAATTGGAGTTATGACATTTAATGTAACTGGAATTGAAATTAGATTTAGAATTATAACATTTAACATAATCAAAATTGAAATTGGAATTAGAATTACAACATTTAACGTAATTAAAAATGGAATGAAAATTATAATATTTAATGTAATTGAAGTTAAAATTGAAATTGAAAATGATATTATAACATTTAACATAATTGAAATTAGAATTATAACATTTAACGTAATTAAAATTAGAATTGAAATTGTAATTATAATATTTAATGTAATTGAAATTGAATTTAAAATTAGAATTAGAATTACAATATTTAATGCAATTAAAATAAAAATTAAAATTGGAATTGGAATTATAATTATAATATTTAACGTAATTAAAATTACAATTGAAATTATAACATTAAGCGTAATTGAATTTGAATTTGAAATTAGAATTAAAATTATAACATTTAACATATTTGAAATTAAATTTAAAATTAAATTTATAACATTTAACGTAACAAAAAGTGATTAGAATTTGAATTATTAAACGTAATTATAATTTAAATTAGAATTATTTAACCTTTAATGTAATTGATTTTGAATTTCAAATTGGAATTGGAATTATAACATTTAACATAATTGAAATTGAAATTATTAACAGTCAACATAAATAAATTTGAAATTAAAATTAATTTTATAATTATTAACAGTCAACATAAATAAATTTGAAATTAAAATTAATTTTATAATTATAAAATTTAATGTAATTGAAATTGAATTTAAATTGGAATTAGAATTATAATATTTAACGCAATTAAAATTAAAATTAAAATTATAATATTAAATGTAATTAAAATTGAAATTAAAATTATAATATTTAACATATTTGAAATTGGATTTGAAATTATAATAGTTTACATAATTAAAATTTAATGGAATTGAAATTATAACATTTAATATAATTGAAATATAAATTTAATTTGAAATTATAACATTTAATTTAATTGAAATTAAAAATTTTTGGATCTATATTTTCTTTATTTTTTATTGATCATTATCATTAGAATAATATTTAATTTATGTTTCTAGATTTTTACATAAAATATTTCCTTTTATCAAAAACAATTATAATAACATTATTTTCTTTTTATTTTTAATGTTTTTGGATGTAATTGATTCAAATTTATAATTATAATTTTATATATTAATTTTATTAATAGAGGAGCCTTTATGAGAAAAACCAAAATAACCGACAATATCTAAGAATGTCGATCACCTTTGCTGACGTCAACCGACTGTACTGTAGTTAATCTCTTGTTTAGGACACCTATAAAATAACATCCCCTTATATCATTTAACATGTTTCAACTTTTTACATTCATAACTTGTACATTATATCCCACTTAATGTATGATGTATTCCCATTTTTGCACCTCTCACCCACAAAACAACACATGTTATTATATAATTTGTAATATTTTTACAATAAATTAAATTAAATGATAAATCATTAAAAAAAAGTATATATAACTGTCACCGAAGACAACGGTCGGTCGTTATTTTTAAGTGAGTTGTTGGCAAAAAAAAGATTATATTTTACGACTTTCGAGTCTTTTTTTATCTACACAATAATAAAGTCATTTTTAGTCAAAAAAAAGACTAGAAGACGGTCAAATGTGGTGGTGAGGCCACCGCCCCCTGTCAAATGGTGAGGGCAGTAACTTGCACCATCCCCACCTATGAATAGATTAGCTACCGATCTGTCTATAGGTGGGAGCAGTTTTTGATTTTTTTCTAAAACATTAATGACCCATCATTGTGCAAATCAAGAAAACTAGAGTTCAATGATGTGAAATTTAATAATTTTTGTCATCGAAATATCGTTAAAAAATAGCATCTGGCCGTTGTTTTCGGCGATAGTTATAGATTTGTTTTTTAATTTTTTATCATTTGATTTAATTTATTTTTAAAAATATAAACCAATTATACAATATTAAATTAAAATTAGATTTGAAATTATAACATTTAACAGCATTGAAATTTCAATTATAAGATATAACATAGTTAAAATTAAATTTGGAGTTAGAATTGTAGTATTTAACGTTATTGAAATTGAAATTGAAATTAAAATTAAAATTAAAATTATAATATATAACGTTATTCAAATTAAAATTGAAATTATTTATTATAATATTTAACGTATTTAAAGTTAAAATTGAAATTATATTGTTTAACGTAATCAAAATTAAAATTAGAATTAGAATTATAAGATTTAACGTACTTAAAATTAAAATTAGAATTATATTATTTTATGAATTAAAATTAGAATTAGAATTGGAATTGAAATTGTAACGTTTAATATTTAAAATAAAATTGGAAATGAAATTATAACTTTAACATAATTAAAACTGAAATTGGAATTTGAATTATAAAATTTAAAGTAAGTAAAATTGAAATTGAAATTATAATATTTTATATAATTAAAATTAAAATTAGAATTATAACATTTAACATAATTAAAATTAGAATTGTAACTGTTAACATAAATAAAATTGAAATTAGTTTTAAAATTATAATATTTAATGTAAATAAAATTAAAATAGAATTAGAATTATAATATTTAACGTAATTGAAATTAAAATTATAATATTTAATGTAATTGAAATTGACATTGGAATTGCAATTATAACATTTAATATAATTGAAATCAAAATAGAAATTAAAATTATAACACTTAACGTAACTAAAATCAAAATTTGAATTAGAATGATAACATTTAATGTAATTGAATCGAAATTGAATTTGAAATTATAACATTTTAACATAATTAAAATTAGAATTAGAATTGTAACATTTAACATAAGTGCAATAAGTATAATTTTGTAAGCTATTTAAATTGTTTTGTGTGAATTGTGAGGCTTATGAAAAGATTAATCTCCATTGATAGGTTAAGGAGAATTAAGCCTTGTACCCGAAAAGGCTAAGAAATAAGTATACTAGACTTTTTACTGAAATCACAATAAACATAGTAATTTTTTTGTATGATTTTGTAAATGTGGTTAGGAATATGTTTATGTTATGTCAAAGTATATTTTGATATGAAATGTAAAGATATGTATTTATGAATGTGAGCATGGACATACATGACATATATGTGTTTTTGAAAGTGAGCTTTCAAAGTGAAATGTGTTTAACAAAGAGAGCTTTTGAAGTGTAATATGTCCATGAGAAATATTTTATGTTTTGAGGTTACTTAAACTCACTGTTAACTTACTAGGCATTTTATGTGATTTGTGGAGCCTTTATATGTGGCATTTCCTTCGGGATTGGTATATGTTATGTGTTCCGTATGTAGGAAGGATCCTATTGGTACCTAAAGAAAGAGTGAGTCATCACATTCGTGTAGTGGCGTATTGGTGCATGTGAGAGGACTCACCAATGATCAGGGTGAGGGTTTGGCTTTTACCTTCGGCCATCAGCATTATATATGTGTGATTTAAAAACCTCACTTGTACTATTCCTCTCATACGGTATGTCACCTACGAGTGACATTTGACTCATTATGTGATATGTAAGTCCTACTAAGTAGTAGTTGAGTAATGGTATTCCTATTATATGTTTTAAAAGAATGTGTAAGCGCTTACATGACATGTGATTTGATAAGATTATGATTTTGATTGATCACAGCATATCATATATATGCATTGTGTACATATATATATTTGTATTTGATATATAAAAAACTAGTATGCTTACTGAGTTTTATGCTCATTATAGTTTATGGTGATTTCAGGTAAAAAAGATATATGTGTGCTTAGCGAATTTGGCAAGGCTTCTGTTGTTTCTTGGGTTCTCTAAGTTGTTAGGTTGCTGAGTGTTTCATTTGGGGACACGTGGGATAAGATATTTGATTTATCCCTATTGAATAAATACTTATGTATTATTTTATTGTGTGTGGTTGGATTTGGTTTAAGTTTCACCAAGTGTGGTTATTGGTTGATTTTAAGTAAGAATTTGCAATGAATATATTTTGAGCTTCCGGTAACAAAGTTGCTACTGGTGACGTAGTAGAGTGTTAATATCTAAGAAAACTCTGCGTATCTCCGGTTTACTAATTGTCCCAATCATAATTTAATTGTTATAATTCTGGAAAAAAAAATTGAAATGAATGTTAATATATTATTGAATGAATGTAAGTGATGTCGTGTGTCAGATCTTTTGGGTCTAGAGCGTGACACTAAATATAATTGAATTTGAATTTAAAATTATAACATTTAACGTAATTGAAATTATAATTTTAATTAGAATTAAACATTTAATTTAATTGAAAATAAAATTTGATTTAGAATGATAACACTTAATATAATTGAAAATAAAATTAGATTTGAAATTATAACATTTATCACAATTGAAATTGAAATTAGAATTATAACATTTTATGTAAATAAAATTAGAATTGGAATTGAAATTGAAATTAAAATATTTAACATAATTGAAATTACATTTAAAATTATAATATTTAACTATCGAAATTGAAATTATAATTATAACATTTAATGTAATTGAAATTGAAATTAGATTCGAAATTATGACATTTAGCGTAATTGAAATTAAAATTAGAATTAAAATTACTACATTTAATTTAATTGAAATTTGAATTAGAATTGGAATTGGAATTATAGTATTTAATGTATTTAAAATGAAAATTGGATTTAGAATTATAATGTTTAATATAATTTAAATTGAATTTGAATTTAGAATTATAACATTTAACATAACTAAATTAATATTAGAATTAAAATTATAATATTTAACGTAATTAAAATCAAAATTAAAATTAGAATTATAATGGTTAACGTAATTAAAATCGAAATTAAATTTTGAATTATAACATAAAACGTAATTAAAATTAAAAATTAGAATTGAAATTATAAAATTTAATATAATAAAAATCGAAATTGGATTTAGAATTATAATATTTAACATAAATGAAATCAAAATTGGAATTAAAATTGTAATATTTTAACGTAATTGAAATCAAAATTGGAATAAGAATTATAATATTTAATGTAATTGATATCGAAATTATAATTATAATTATAATATTAACATAATTGAAATCGAAATTAGATTTGGAGTAATAATATTTAACGTAATTGAAATCAAAATTAGATTTGAAATTATAGCATTTAACGTAATTAAATTAAAATTATAATATTTAACGTAATTAAAATCGAAATTAAATTTGAAATTATAACATTTAATGTAGTTAAGATTGAAATTAAAATTAAAATTATAATATTTAATGTAAATAAAATTATAATTATAATTGAAATTATTTTAATTGCTATTTTTATGAATTTTCAATTAAATTACAGTTATAATTGGTTATTGTATTATATAAATTCAAAATCTACTTAAAATCTCCAAATAATTCACTATGGGTTTGGTAACAAGTATATATCGAAAGTGCGAGTTTGGTAATGGTACTCCAAACCCGCAATGAATTTAGGAAAAATTTGATATTTTCTTTTTTAAGCGGATGTAGATACGAATTTAGAGATACCCATTCTAAACCCGGTCTGTAACTATTCCTAAATTTGTTTGATCTATAAACTCTAATAAAAATAAAGAAATAATTACACAATATTAACAGTAACATTTGCCAAAGCTTAAATCTTTGACTTAAACTATAAAACTTCCCAGAATTTACCGTTGGAGTGAATATTCAAGTGCATGACAATTAATAATAATTAAACAGGTTATGACACACTTCAACAAGTATTTAATTCGAAAGAAAAAAATATTTATGTAATTTATATACGTGAAATCTCTTCAAAATTATTGAAACTTGCAAAATTGGAGAACTTTATTTTTTTAAAACAAAAATTGGACTTATCAACAGCCATTTTATTGAATAAAATCAAAGATTTGTTAGAGAAAGATCTTTTGAAAGAGATGTCGTCAATAAACTAATAATCATGAGGAATGAGGATTAATCTAACTTTTTTAAATAATGATGAAGAGCAAACTATACATTACGCAACAAAAAGCTGCAATTGTGGACATATATATATATATATATATATATATATTAATTAATGAATTAATCTTAAAATTTATAGAGCCTCCTGAATCTGGATCAAGTAAAATTGTGAAAATAGGAGAAAATGATTGCTGCCCCTTTAATTTATATATATGTATATATCAAATTTTCTTTGAGTTTTTAAAACATTATTGTTATTTTTTTTCAAAAAATTTTCTAAAAAGAAAATAGCACTAGAAAGTACCAATTATCAAAAACCATAAAGATGTCGTTTTGGCTATGTGTTTAAATCAAAACGAAATTATTTTGACAAATTCGTAATTTAAAAATTTTTAAAACGTTCTCACTCACTGTTTTAACTAGTTTTTTTTTTTCCAATTTCAGTTTAAGAGAGGTTTGAACTTCAAATCTATTATTTTAACTCAATAAATTTTACTAGTTCGATTAACTACAACTGTATAAAATCAATTAATTAATGAGGAGTAAAATATCAATATATATATTTATATATCTATACGTATAACGATAACAAATGGAAAGATATGTGATTGATATCGTGAATAGATAGCAAACAAGATGCGTTCTGGATTGGCTTCTTTGAATTTATTCCTCCTACATCTGCTCCTCTTTCTGGTAATTAATAGTCAAACTGTTCTTCTTTCATATTGCGATATTAGTAAACATTGAACATGAAGTTTTTATAATGATCGATTTCCTAATTTAGTTTCAAAATTATGCTTTACCAAATGAATCATTGATATATGTAAAAGCTTGTATATTTCTTGCTTTCTGCTTAATGAACTGATCATTATACATAGCTAGTGTGGGAGATTGTGAAGTTTGTCATTGATTTGAAGTATATATTTTGGGACTTTGTTGTAACTGTAGAGATTAGTCTATAACGTATTAGTGGCAGTGCTCGTTTAGAAATGGTATTAGGGCTGATTTTTACTAATAGATACATAGCCTCTAGCTTATACTATGTATTTGCAGCATATATATTATAAGTTATTTTCTGGACTGTACAATTTTGAAATGTAGACAACTTATATTAAATTTTTTTTTATATTTTAACATAGAAGCTTATAGCTCAAAATAGTTATAAAAAAAAAAACTATGCGCAATTATATAACATTTTTTGCAATCATGTATATATATATATATCTGAGGAATTATGTTAGAAGTGGTGATTCAATAATTATATATAAGCATAAATTGAAATGAATACTAATAAAACGCTATCATAAAGTCAAGTACGCCACGGGCATACGAGGGAGGAGCAAGATGGAGAGTTGAAAGCAAGGAGGAGTATGAAAACTCGAAGTGATATGCCGCAACGCCAGAAATAGTAGCTCTAGTGCTACAACACTGGCCATGCAGCATCGCAGCATTGGATAGGGGGCGCGGCAGCTTCATAGAGCTAGTTCTTGGCACTGCAGGGTCGAGTTTCGAGGATGTTCATTTTTGGCTCGAATTTGACTTCTTTGAAGGGTTTCGGCCTCCTAAATACATAGACTTTTATTCCAAGTAAGTTTAAAGATTCTAAGAACCTTGAAATCACTATATAAACCTTTGTAAACCTTTTAGATACAATCAAGCATTAAAAGACGATACTCTAAGAGAGATTAAAGAACTAGATAGATACTAAGTGCTTGTATGCATTAAGGTGAAACCATAATAAGCATTTATTATTCTTGGTTGAACGAAGATACGCCAAATAGATTCATTTGAGAGTTCTTTATTTTATTTTTCTTTATAATTTCTAGAAGAATTAATAAGAGAGACTAAAATCTCTTGATCCATTGTGAACACAGACATTTTTTCAAGCCATATAAATTACTTATGTTGTGTTCTTGATTGATCTAGTTCTTATATTCTTTTTCTTATGTTTTATTGCAATTATACACTTCCACAAACAAAGAGATATTAGAGCAAAATTTTGATCACAAAGAAAGATTAATGCTAAACTTAACTCACCCCACACCTTCAACTACTTATTAGATGAATGAAGTTGCTCAGTTTATGGTATGCGACTATAAATAAAGTCGGCGTGCCTGACTTTAATAAAAAGCTTATTTTAGCTGAAGCTACACACTTTCTTTATAATTGCGTACTATAATATGAGTAATTTCGATATCCACCTAATAAAGATCATATATATAGAACCATTCTCAAGCGAGGACATCCTTATTTTGTTTAAATGCAGATTGTACTTAAGAGCCATTGAATGCAATAGCTCTCATTCTTTTCTACTTAAGAGGACATTTTTAAGAGTACTTGAGACCCATATGAAAGTTCCATTTAAGAAGACATTCTTAAAACTAACTTGCTTTCTATACATATTTTTCCAGTCACTTTGTTCTATATTATTAACCCATTAGTGAAGAAATACCATAGAAGACTCGTAGAAGAAATAAAAGGAGTTGAACAATAGACATAGAATCACACTCGAGAATTAAATTACACCAACCTTCAGAATAAGTACGTTAAATTGTCAACACCACAACCATAGTTTCAGTATAATAAGTAGTCTGAAAACCAAGAGAACCCAAAACCACTAATAAATTTACACAAAATTAAAATTAAAAAACTCATCCGGTTAAACTTTAATCCATTAACAAATAGGAGGGCACCAATTGAGAATGTGAATATTCCTAGCATGACCATAACAAAAAGGCAGACGAAAGACAACTATAGTGTTCCTATCATCTCAATAATAACGTACTCCAAGACAAAACTTGGAAAAATTATTCTTACCATAAGCCCCCGTTCAATTATGAAAATAAATATCAACTCCTTATTTTTTATAAGACAGTCCCAAATAAAATTTTACAAATTTAGACCAAGACAAAAAGGAATTTGGGTAAACTTTAAATTTGTAAATACTTAAAAATAAATTTAAGTTAAAAATTAAGATCTATTTTTAAGTTCCTCAAAGTTTTCTAGCAAAATTTTAATTACCCAAAATATTAATTCTGTTTAAGGCCCATTTGCAAAATTTTAAAAATATTTTGGCCAAAAACAGAAGTAATCAATAGATGAATTCTGTAAAGGGCATATTTTCAAATTTTCAAACCTTTTTTTACCAAAACAGAATTAACTAAAAGCTAGTGGAGTCTGAATGAGTAAAGATTCTATTTAAAGCCTATTTGCAAACTTCACAAACCTTTTTGGCCAAAACAGCATTAAACAAAAGCTGGAGATGGCTGAGTAAGAAAAACCAAATAAAACTTGGGTTTCATCTGGAGGGGGCTGAGTAAGAAAAGCCAGATGAAACTAGGGTTTATCTTTTCCCTCACGTGACCGCCATTGTCCAAGACACAGCCTCCCAACCACCACTGGCCGCCACGAGGAGCTGCCAGCCGCCTAAAGCTTATTGCCGACATAAGCCGTGACCCCAACAACAGCAGCAAGCTGCACGTACTTTCTTCCTATCTCTTCGCCAATCTCTTTATCAAAGTTCGATGCTAAGCCGACGTGAGGAGCTGCAAGATTAATCCAAAGGATAGCAACTTCCTTGAGCGATGTCGTTGAATGTCAACCAAGGCAGATTGCTTTTGCTTGTGATTTGCTAGCCAGCAACTACACATACTGCTACAACGAACACATGGCAGCATGCGCAGCAGCAGAAGCCCAAGGCAGATGCCTGTGATCTGCTACTTGTTCCTGACTTTTATTGTTCTTTTTTTTTTAAAGCATTTTTCAATTCCCAGATTTATATATAAAAATCCTAAGCTAATTAATTGGCTTATAATAAATTTAAGAATACAAAGAAATTAATTAAGAGAAAAAATTGTGATATTATTCCATTGTTATAATTTTAAAAAAATAAAAACAAATATCTAACCATAGATTATTATTATGTGTATAACCATTCATCATATAATTAATAAAAATAATAAATATAAATTAAATTATGGAATTTGTGCCACAATAAACAATTACCACTATACATAAAAATAACTTATACATGTAATATAAAATAAAACGGCTCTAATACCAATTCTTGGATAATAAAAATATTTAATAAAATAAATTCATACCTGGACCAAATCGTATTATTCATAATTATATGTATATGGGATAATAGATTACCTCAATTTCTTATTTGATAAACCTTGAATTGAATGACTATAATGTTCTTTTACTATTCTCAATCTTCAAACTCACGTGTGTAAAATATGTGGATCTCTCTTAATCTTTAAACTTAGCATGCCCAAGGCAATACTATGGACTAAAAGAATATGAGCAGACTAATTCTTTTTTTTTTTCACATAAGAATACATAAAATAATTATTCTCATTGTTATTGTTACTACTCCTTGCCTTCCCTAAATATTGGCATCATTTTTTTAGATTTAGAGTTTGATTATGATTTGAGCTAGTAAAGAGACTGTAAAACATATAAGTTTCTTAACTCTAACTTAAAACACCCAATCCTAGTCACTCATGACCCACCAAATCTTTTAAATTAACCTCAAGTTATTCCAATAAAGCCAAGGGCTGTATGTTGGTAACCCATTTTAAATAAATAAAAGTCCATATTAATTAAAATCTTTTGAATTAAATTTGGTTTAGTCTTAGACCAATAATAACCAATTAATTGACCATCTGATTGATGTTCATAATTAAAGTTAAGTCACCGAGTGCTCTAATGATTATATTTTAATATGTCTATATTTGTAAATACATTTATAAATAAATAATATTATTTAATAAATAATTTATTGAATAAACTGCAACTATAAATGTAAATGATCAAGTACTGCAAATAACTTAGGTGGACATTACTAAGTAGATTTTATCTTGCAAGTATATGTTCTTATTACCCATAAAATTATATCTCTAAACTATCGAGATTTTGACTATTTATATGAATCTCATATCGTGATAACTCAAAAAATACAATGCATAAATGTAAATTCATTACTTGTTCAAGATTAAGGTCAATCAAGCTTATTAAAAATTTTGTGAATTAAAATCTATGACATTTCGTTAGTTAAAACAAAATTTACAGTAATCCTATTGAATGTATCATATACAGTAGGTTTTTTATTCAAAGTCTATAATTAGATGATCCAGGTAAATTATCCACTATAAAAAGTAGAAAAATTATAGCATTACATAATGAAATACTCTTTTTATTAATAACTGTGAATAAATTTTCATTTATAAAGAACTTGTGATCTATACCTTTTCTATTAGTATTATATGCCTAATACATAGATGACAAACTTTATAAATATGAGTCCATCAATGTATGTTCAATTATATGTATGAATATAATTTATTAATCAAATAAATTATTATTATACATGCTTTAAGGGCATAAATTAATATAAAACATCAAACAGATCTTTTTAATCGCGAACTTTGTCCATGAGAATCTCTCAGCTGTATTTTCAAGTTTCCTTCCTTCATAAACCTTGATATGCACTCTTGAGCATGCTAATGTCTTTTACAACCATGCTTACATGTATTGTTAAGCTCATTTACAAAGTTCAAAATGAAAAGTATTGAAACGAAAGCAATAAACCCAAGTAATATAATACAGTAACAAGCAATTAAGAAATTAATTAGAGAGAGAAAATAGAAGAAAGAACAAAAGAATTTACATGGTTCGATAACTTGTCTATGTCCACGACGGATCAAGATTTCACTTCTCTTATTAATGAAGCAAAAGGCACTCACAAAATATGCCTTTTACAAGAAAAAACTCAAGCTTTACAAAGAACTCATAATTGATCTCTCTTCTAATCTAAGAGTTTTCTCTCTTCTATTACAAAGAGTTACAAGGATTTATATAGTGTTAATACTAACCCTAAAAACCCTAAACCAAGTTAAGATAAGAATGCTTTCTTGTAAGAGTCCAAATTTCACTTTAAAAATCAATTAAGCTAAAACAAGAAATACCTATTGGTTTTCGCGGGAACAGTACCTACGTAAACATTTCTATGTGAACAGTACCCTATAAACAATGTTATGATTTATGCTTACATGTCATCCCATTATGCATAAGTATTTAACTAAAATATTTATACAATTATTATTTTTAATAAAATTGTTAATATTATTAATTATTAAATGACAAGATGCTTGTAACATTTCAGACATTGTATGATCTGAAAAAGTTCAGATTTGGTCTAAAGGAGTTTAGATCAATGCTAAAAATTATAAGTGTTAAGAGTTAGTAGTGCTAAGAGTTAGAAGGTTATAAGAGTTAGCGAAATCTAATGAGTTAGAGCATTGTCTGAAATAGGACAAAGACCTGATAATATATTAATAATGTCGTGGCTGTAAAGCATTGCAGATGGTGCTAGAAAATGTCATTATGTAAGTATGTTCTCAAACACTATATTCCTGATCTAATTTCATCAATGCGGGTCTATCGGTGAAATTCAATAATGTAGATTAGTGTATGTCTATATTTGTATAGTCTAGATGGTTAATCTTAGCAAACCATGAGCTTAGCGGAAGCTCTTATAGAGATACAGGTATTCAGTGAGGATTGTGTATTAAACAGACTCATAAAAACCTCTAATAGACATCTTATAAAACCATCAATGGAAGGTCTTTCGAGTTGAGTAGTATTCGTGGTCTTTTAACCTGAGCACCCGATGGGCTTGTGAGTGATCACTCATACTTTGGTTCTACACATGTCAGAAACTTTTAATAGTCTGACTGTTGGGTGTCGCTGGGTATGGTCCAATGCTTATGGAGTTCGATGTGAGTAGATATAGGATCCGTTAACTCATATGAGTAAGTTGTATATCCCAATGCTCCGAGATTGTATTTTAAAAAATCTTGTGGCCGTAAGTATAAACCTTGAGAATAGTTTCTATATGGCTAAACAATATCACAAAAGTGCTTACAAATATTGTTTATGAAAATACAAATTTGAAAATAAATTCAAGGTTGGGAAAATATAGATTTGATGGTGATGATCTATATCTCTACTCTTTCAGAATATCAATGACGGAGAAATTATACGTATATGCTATAACCTCAACTTGTATAGTCTAACGCTCTGCTTTGTAATATCCATAAAATATGTGTGAGGCATCATTCATGAACATATGGAGGAGTTCTATATGACAAATCGGGCATGGACCTAGAGAGTCTTACAATATAAAGTGTACTTGTTAGCACTAAGGTAGTAGACTAGATTCAATAATTTGATCTAGAAAATTCCAGCAAACCAGATATTTGTTTAAAAATCCCTTGGGATGCACATTTGTCAAGACTTAATTATTAAGTACATATAATTAGTTGACATAAGTTGTTAACTAATAAGATGTTGACAAGTAGCATAATTTGGTCCATAAATTATTTTTACCGTAAATTGACCTATTAATGTTGCTAGTAAAAATAAGTAAAGTAAAATAATTATTCAAAATTGTTTTGAATAATTAATTATTATTATTATAAATGTCAATAGGGATACAAATAATTATTACTATGACTTATTAATAATGGCATAATATTATGAATGATGGAACACTATTGAAGTAAAGTTTACAAAACTTATAAAAATTAAAAATGTTTTAATTTTTATTAAGTGGGTAATTAAATTACACTAACACAATAATAAAAGAAAATGAAGATATCATTTTTGATTTTATTTGTGTTAATTAATGGTGCTGTAAATTTATTCAATGAATAAGCATTAGTAAAAAGAAAAAAAATATATTAGTGGCCAACAAAATTAAAATAAAAGTGGTTTAACCACTAAAATGGAGATGAATTGATTTGATCAATTCGCTCTCTCAAATTTCATCATCCGGCCATGCCAAAGGAAAGCAAGAAAATTGAAAAGTAAAAATATTTTTGAATAAAAACATGCTTCAATGAAAAATAATTTCAAATGTGCTATGCAAGAGTTGCATAAAAAATTTATTTTCTTGAAAACAAATATGTATATGCTGAAAGAGATTAAATAAATGCTTCAATTAAACATATAGTTTCAAAGGTACTATTCTAGCTCCACAATCTCACCAGATTATTGTAAACTAGAATTGTTCAAAAGTAGACTTCAAGGTAAGCTTTAAAATTTGAAATCTTCACCGAAGTTCCTGAAAGGTATGTTTCTGCAATCTTAACTTGTTTATAATTCAGTTTACATGTATACATATTGATTATATGTTTAATTCCACTGCAAATTGTATATGTGAGATATATATTTAAGTTTTTCAACATGTACACAATCGCATGCATACACCCAAAAATACGTTAACAAATAATACCCCATGCATGAACGATTCCTAGCTTCTGACTTTTCATTTCACTCATTCCTAGTACAACTTTCATGTACTCGACTTCTTACTGACTCTTTATTAGTCTCCAACTTAAAATCAAAATTGATTTTAAATCACCAATTTCTAAGAAAAAGGTTATGTGGAAATAGAGGGGTACAATACCATGGTTTTATTATCGATCACAAAGTCACAAGCCTTTGGCGACTTCAAAGATATTATCAGATTGGTTTTTGCTCTGTGTATATGACAATAATTAATTACAATTTTTGCCATTGACATGCAAATAATCCTATAAAAGGCCACACCTTCGGCACAGCCGGCTGTGCCATACAGCTGGCTGTCTCAACCATTGGATTAATTCAATGGCTCAGATTTGATGATGTTTACCTGCACAACAAGTTAATTGAAAAATATCAAAAGTCCCCCTTCATATCAAAACACACCCTTTAAAATTAAATAATTAACAAAATTTTCCTTTATGATATTAATAAATTAAAGATAATATATTTTATTTTATGTTATAATTCTGATTTCAATTCTAATTTCAATGATATTAAATCTTGTAATTTTGAATCTAATTTTAATTTCAATTACATTAAATCTTATAATTTCAATTTCAATAACGTTAAATGCTACAATTCTAATTCTAATTTTAATTTTAGTTCCATTAAATGTAATAATTTCAATTTTAGTTCCATTAAATGTAATAATTTCAATTTCAAATTTAATTTGATATTGTATAATTGGTTTATATTTTTAAAAGTAAATTAAATTAAATGATAAAAAATTAAAAAAATAATCTGTAACTGTTGTCAAAAACGATGGCCGATAGGCGACCAGACTCCATTTTTTGGCAATACTTCAACGACAACAAATATCAAATTTTAAATCATTGAATTATATTTTTCTTGATCTACACAATGGTGGGTCATTTTTTTACAAAAAAAATATATAAAATGGCCAAATGTAGTGGTAAGGGGCAGTGACTTGCACCATCTCCCACCTATGGACAGATCAACCATTTAACATACTAAATGTTCCCACTTAATATACTACATGTTTTCACTTAATATACTATATGTTTTTACTATTTATTGTTTTCACCCAGAAAAAGTGTCCATATCCCCACTTTTATATTCTTAGCACGTTGTCGATTATCTTGAAAATATGTGATTTAACGTAATTGAAATTAAATTTAAAAATTAGAATTGGAATTATAATATTTAGCGTAATTGAAATTGAATTTAAAATTGAAAATAGAATTATAACATTTAACGAAATTAAAATTAAAATTAGAATTAGAATTATAATTATAATATTTAACGTAATTAAAATTAAAATTATATTTGAAATTATAACATTTAACTTATGTTTTCATTATCTGTTTATTGCATTCCACTTAACATACAACAGGGCAAATAGTGAGAATATGTAGTATATTAAGTAATACTATATAATATAAGGGGAAGTTATTTTGTGAGTATCCTACATAAGTTTAGTTTTCACCCACGAAATGGCATATACTCCTACTTTTACATTCTTAGCATTTTTTCGCTTACTATTGAAAATAAGTCAGGTAATATAAGGAAAAAGTATTTTATGAGTTTCTACATAAGTATGGTTTTTATATATGTTACAAAAAAATATAAAAAATTAAATTAATCACATAGAACATCGTATATGTTTTCACTTAATATACTATATGTTCTTACTATTTTCAATTTTCACCTATAAAATGGCTTATATCCCTGCTTTTAAATTCTCAACGTTTTTTTCGCTTACCATTGAAAATAAAGTCACATAATATAAGAGAAACTTATTTTTATAAGTGTTTTACATAAGTATGATTTTCATATATCTTACAAAAAATAAAAAATAAATTAATCAAATAGAACATTGCGTATGTTTTCACTTAATATACTACATATCCCTCTAGTTTCAGTTTTCACCCACAAAATGACCTAGATATAACAAAATAAATTTTAAAATACATTAAATTTAAAAATATGTAACAAAATATTTTAATTACGCTAAATTGAAGTTTTGAGGTAGATTTTGACTTTTGATCTTTACTTTTTTTATATTTTGGATATTTTGTAATTTTCAAGGCTTTTATTGAATTATCTTAAGATTCTAATTTTTAATTTCTAAAATATATAACAAATCTAAATTTTTTATTTTCAAAATAAATAATTCACATACGTATTTCTAATTTTCAATTGCAAATTTGTCGCTATATATATATATCAAGTCCAAAATATATTTCTAGCTTCCAATTTTGGATTTGTTGAAATTGGAATTTCAATTACAATTGTTGAAGCGGAAGCACACAAACAAACAATATAATGCAGAACAAGTAATTAAGAAACTAGAGAGAGAGAGTTAGAAGAAGAATACACAAAAATTATATGGTTCGGTAACTTACCTACGTCCACGGTGGATCAAGGTCACTTACTTTTATTATCAAATCTCAAGGCACTCACAAAGTATGCCTCTTACAAGAAAGACTCACAAAGTAAATACTTTCTCTCACAACTAAGGGTTTTCTCTCACTAAGAATCACAAAGTATTTTTAATCACAATGATTTTCATAAAGATCACCAAGATATGTTTACAAGCCAATAAAGAGCTTTTATATAGGTTTTAGGATGACTTAAGTTTACCCTAAATATGTGGGAGTCATTTTAGGTTTCCCTGAAAAAGTTGGGAGTCGAAACAAGTTGATTCAAAACAAAAAAAACTATTCCTTATGCTGGGCGCTACGGCGCCCAGCTCCAGGCGCCGTGGTACTGGGCTTACTCACTTGGGCACTGCGACGCTGAGCGCCTGTCACTGCAGCGCTAAGGCGTATTGTTTGGGTGCCTGTCGCTGCGGCGTCCAGGTTCTATTTTGGGCTCCATGGCACCCACACTTGGGCACCACCAGATGCGCCTTTCACGTCCGTCTTCACTCCTCGCGTACCCAACTCACTTGTCTTGCTCTCCAAATCATATTTCGATAATTTTTAATCAATATTCTCATAATAACATTTAACATTTTTAAATTTTAACTTAAATTTACAATAAAAATTATAATATTTAACGTAATTAAAATTAAAATTAGAATTAGAATTATATTATTTAACGTAATTGAAATTAAAATTTGACTTGATTATAATGTTTAATGTAATTGAAGTTAAAATTGAAATTGGAATTATAATGTTTAACATAGTAGAAATTAAAATTGAATTTAAAATTAAAATTATAACATTTAATGTATTTGAAACTAAAATTAGAATTATATTATTTTATGTAATTAAAATTAAATTTGGAATTAAAATTACAAAATTAGGATAACGATAAGTTTACCCTAATATTTTTAGTTAACTGACAACTTTGCCCAAATTAGATTAAAAATACTCAATTTTACCCCAATCTATTAACTTTTGCTATTAGTTTTAATGATAGAAAGGTAAAAAAGTAATCTAACTATATAAATAAATTACACTTTATAAACATGGCACAATCTTACATATTTATTATCTTTTTGAGCACACAGCATGACCTCATTTATTAATTTAATTTAAAATATATTTTAAAAATAAATTTTAATAAAATGACACATGTTACAATGTGATCAGTTACTTTGGACACGTGAAGACAAGTCATTAGTTTATATTTTTAAAATAAAATAATTAATAATTAAAAAACTCGCCACTGTCGCCGAAAAATGGCCAGTGACTATTTTTAATCTTTTTTCGATAACAAAAATAATCATATTTTACATCATTGGACTCTATTTTTTTTATCTACACAATAGTGAGGTCATTTTTTACGAACAAAGGACCAGAAGATTGCCAAAATTAATGGTGAGGGGCAATGGCCACTGCCCCCACCTATGGACAGATCGGCCACCGATTTGTCCATTGTTGAGGGCGATGTAAGTCACCACCCTTCGTTTGATGGTAGGTGGCGGTGGCCGCCGCCCCTCACCACCCCATTTGATAGTTTACTTTACTCATCTTTTTTTTTATAAAAATGACTCCACAATTGTATAGATCAAGAAAAAAATGATCCAATGATGTAAATTTTGGTCATTTGTGTTGTCAGAGCATTGCTAAAAAATGGCCGCTAGCAACGGCCTTTTTTGACGACGGAGGCAAGTTGTTTATTTATTAATTAATTATTTTTAAATATAGTTATTATAATTATAAACTAATTGCAAGATGATACGTGTAATTTGTAACTAATCAATGTTTGACACGTTTTACTTTATTAAAAAATATATACTTATTAATTTTTTAAAATTATATTAAATTAAATAAACGAATGGGATTGCGCCACATATTTAATAACAATAAACGAGTGAGATTGTGCCATGTGTCCAAGGTTAAATAACAAATAATGAGAGTAAATTGGTAATTGTCCATTAAAACTAATATTTTCATCCAAATTGACGGTAAAGGTTAACGGATTATGGTAAAATTAGATATTTTACCTCTAACTAGGACAAAGTTGTAAATTAGCCCAAAACATTAGGGTAAATTTGACCTTATCCATTATAACATTTAATTGAAACTGAAATTGTAATTGAAATTATAACGTTTAACGTAATTGAAATTAGAATTAGAATTATAACATTTAACGTATTTAAAATTAAAATTAAAATTATAATATTTTATGTAATTAAAATTTGAATTGGAATTGAAATTATAACATTTAACGTAATTGAAATTGAAATTGTATTTTTTAATGTAATTGAAATTGAAATAGATTTGAAATTATAACATGTAAATAAAATCAAAATTGAAATTAAAATTATAACATTTAAAATAATTAAAATTTTAATTATAACATTTAATATAATTGAAATTTAAATTGAAATTATAATTATAACATTTAACGTAATTGAAATTGCAATTGGAATTTAAATTATAACACTTAAGTAATTGAAATTGAAATTGAAATTATAACATTTAACGTAATTAAAATCGATATTATAATTAAAATTATGATATTTAACGTAATTGAAATTGAAATTATAACATTTTAATATACTTGAAGTTAGAATTGGAATTGTAATATTTAACATAATTAAAATTAAAATTAAAATTGGAATTATAATATTGGACTTAAATTTGAAATTAAAATTGTATCATTTAACGTAATTGAAATGTAATTTAAAATTAAAATTATAACATTAAACATAATTAAAATCGAAATAGAAATTATTTAATCTAATTAAAATTGGAATTGGAATTGAAATTATAATATTTAACGTACTTGGAATCGAAATTGAATTTGGAATAACATTTAATATAATAGGAATTGAATTTAAAATTAGAATTAGAATTATAACCTTTAACAAAATTGAAATTGAAATTAGATCTGAAATTATAACATTTAACGTAACTAAAACTAAAATTGGTTTGAAATTGCAATATTTAACAAAATTAAAATTAAAACTGGATTTAAAATTGTAACATTTAACGTACTTAACGTAATTGAAATTGAATTTAAAGTTAGAATTTGAATTATAACATTTAACGCACTTGAAATTGCATTTAAAATTTGAATTGGAATTGGAATTATAAGATTTAATGTAATTGAAATTAAAATTAAAATTACAATTATAACATTTAACATAATTAAAATCGAAATTAGAATTCAAATTGTAACATCTAATGTAATTGAAATCGACATTGTAATTAAATATAACATTTAACGTAATTAAAATTGTAATTGGATTTAAAATTATAATATTTAACGTAATTAAAATTAATATTATAAGTATAACATTTAATATAATTGAAATTAATTATAATATTTACAAAATTGGAATTGAAATTAGATCTGAAATTATAATATTTAATGTAACTAAAACTAAAATTGGTTTGAAATCGCAATATTTAACAAAAATAAAATTAAAACTGAATTTGAAATTGTAACTTTTAACGTACTTGAAATTGCATTTAGAATTATAACTTTAACGTACTTGAAATTGAAATTGAAATTTGATTTGAAATTATAACATTCAACGTAATTAGAATTGAAAATCCATTTGAAATATAATATTTAACGTAAATGAAATTAAAATTAGAATTGAAGTTAAAATATTTAACGTAATTAAAATTAAATTTGAATTTGGAATTATAATATTTACGCAATTAAAATTAAAATTAGATTTGAAATTATAACATTTAATGTAATTACAATTGAAATTGAATTTCAGTTTATAACATTTAACGTAGTTGAAATAAAATTTAAAATTAGATTTGTAATTATAACATTTATGTAGTTGAAATTATATTTAAAATTAGATTTTAGAATTATAATATCTAACGTAATTAAAATTAATATTAAATTTAGAATTATAACATATAATATAATTAAAATTAAAATTAGAATTGGAATTGAAATTACAATATTTTACGTAATTGAAATCGAAAATAGAATTGGACTTATAATATTTAACATAATTAAAATTGAAATTTGAATTAGAATTATAAGATTTAATGTAATTGAAATTAAAATTGGAATTGCAATTATAACATTTAACATAATTAAAATCGAAATTAGAATTCAAATTGTAACATCTAATGTAATTGAAATCAACATTGTAATTAAATATAACATTTAACGTAATTAAAATTGTAATTGGATTTGAAATTATAATATTTAATGTAATTAAAATTAATATTGGAAGCATAACATTTAATATAACTAAAATTAATTATAATATTTAACATAATTGAAATTGAAATTTGAATTGTAACATTTAACGTAATTAAAATTAAAATTAGAATTATAACATTTAACATAACTAAAATTGAAATTAGATTTAGAGTTATAACATTTAATGTAATCAAAATTAAAATTGGAATTGGAATTACAATATTTAACATAATTGAATTTGAAATTGGAATTGAAATCATAACATTTAATGTAATTGAAGTTGAAATTGGATTTGGAAGTGTTAATATTTAACATAATTAAATTTGAAGTTAAAATTAGTTTTAGAATTATAAAATTTAACATAATTAAAAATTAATTTAAATTATAATTATAATTATAACATTTAACACAATTAAAATTGAAATGATATTGAAATTGGATTTGAAATTATAATATCTTACGTAATTAAATTAAAATTAAAATTAAAATTATAGCATGTAACATAATTAAAATATAAATTGAATTTATAATTATAACATTTATTGTAATCAAAAATAAAAAAATTTGGTACATATTTTATTTTATTTTATTTTTATTGATGGTTATCATTGGAATAATATTTAATTTATGTTTCTAAATTTTTATATAAAATTTGTTTTATTTTTAGATTTAATTGATTTTAAATTTATAATTAAGATTTTATGTAGTAGTTATATTAATATAGGAGTCTTTATATAAAAAAAATTAAATAATTGATTATATTTTATATTGTTGATTATTTTTTACTACAAAGTTATTGCCGATCATTTTTTATTATGTCAATCGAATGTATGGCATCGTAAATTGCACTGTAGTCTTTCCCCCTATTTAAATATCCGTTTGGCCCATCTTTTTGCCTTCGGTATATTATGCTCTAAATTTCTAGACTCCGAGGGGAGATAGGTTTAACAGGGATGAGATGCTTTCAATATGTTCTGTGAATACATTGCATACACCCGAGGCTAAGGCATTTCTCTCATCACAATGCTCTTGTCTCTTTATCTCTGATTACAATTGAAATTTTAATCAATTACTATAACGATAAAATAATAACATACTTTCTGTATCTGAAATGCATTTGTCGTCATTTGTAATTTGTCCTGCTTTTAGCAACACCAGCACATTATTGTGTCTTCAAATAATTGAGGTGCATAGTGCTTTACATATTACTGAAAGGTCATTGCCAACATCTCTTTCAAAAATCCTTATCGACAAATCTTTACAAAGATTACGAGGGATATGATAATCACTGTGGATAAAGTGTCGCATTCTACAACATATCTCACGTGTTACATTTTTTTAAATCCATGTTTACTTTTTTCGGTCTTTATTACTGAAGGTCATTGTCCTGAAAGGTTATAATGTAATTTTTACCAGCCGTTTGAGTTCTATCTGCGTCTTAATCTTTTTGGTGTATATATAGCCAGAGATATATCATATATGATCCATCTCCACGCAGATCAATATTATTATTTTCATAATCTTGAAATTAATAGAGCCTCTTCAATCTATATTAAGTAAGATTGTGAAACTTAGCTCGAAAAAAGCCGCAAATTATCTATTTTAATAATAAATTTGTCTATCATATCAAAGCTATCCTTCATGCTTTGATACCGGTCATAACTTGTAAATACCTTTAATATAATTAAGGACAAAAGACGTCCTCACCTTAAAGATATTATTTAATACTCAATTACACTTTTATGATTTTAATAATAATCATTTACACTTTTAACACAAAAGTATTACAGCAAATAATATAATGTATACTATAAATAGTATTTGATTGCCGCTAGTCAATTGGAACCGGCCATTGGTAGATATTATTCAGCCGGGTGAATAGTCACTACTCATATGAACAATATCACATATGAACATTAGGCATTGTTATGATGACTGTTCATTGTGAATAGTATCTACCATGGCAACACGTTTATGTGAACAGTGCCGTCGTGTACTATTAAGTGAAACTACTTATTCAGGCATCAAATTTTTGTTTAAATTTTACCGTTTCGATGCCCGAATCCGTAGTTTGTATAACTCGAGTACCCGAATCGATCCATAACAGGCATAGAGAATGTCACAGATAGGGACAAAAAATAAGCTTCGAAAGGCCTTCGCGGGCTGCACTTATGTAAACTCTCTACCGCAACGTAATTATGCCCCGTAGTTGAAATGCCTTATAAGCGAAACTCGCTACTACAAAAAAAGTGGTGATGCTTTTTTATAAAATTTTACTGAATAATGCATGCACGCACTGTTTATGTGAATAGTATCACACGTGAACATGTTTACCATAGTAGATACTGTTCATGATGAACAGTCCTTGTGAACAATTCCTGCACTATTCACATGTGGTTTTATTTATATAAATAGTGACTGTTTGTCACTGGACAGTATTTATCGGTAATCGATTTCGGTCAACTAACAATAGTTGGATATTGTTCACGGTGGGTACTATATTAATTTATTGTAATATTCTTATGCTAAGAGTGTAGATAAATATTATTAAAATAAATGGTGTGTAATTAAGTATAAAACAATACATTTAAGATGTGAATATTCTTTGCCCTATAATTAATGTTCAATTAAGTAAACGCTTCTCTCTAAAAATATTTTCAGGATCTGTTATTAGTCAAAATAGAATTTGTTAAATTTTTATTATTTTATTATTAAGTTTATTTAATATAATTATAATTAAAATAATTGGATCCAAATAATACAATCAGCCAATTGTTGGTAATTGATTGACTATAAGGTTATTGAATATCGTTGAAAGGATAGGCTAGTAATGAAAGAAGCAAGACAACCTATTATTGGTAGCTAGTTGATCTGATTCATTTTTTCTCTTCTTAGTAATTGATTGACTACAAGGCAAAGGACTCAAGTCCATAGATCAAATAAGAAATTAAAGCCTTTATTCAATCATATTCTAGACTCATCCATTACTGTAAACTTCTTTTGCATATCGAACAAGTTACTGCAAAAAGCGAGCCTCACACTTCTTATAGAACATATCATAATAGAGACATAAATTTATGTACCTTGATAAGTTTTATCTCGAGCAATACTACGCAACCTGATGGGCTTTATTTACGAGCAACTGACCACCTTTATCTTCATCACTTCGACCGATCCCATTTGGCTCTGAATCAAAGAGCGGATTTATTAATCTGATCTCCATTATAGAAGATCAGTCTCGGTTAAGCATCAATCTCGTATTTAAATATGTTAGGCCTCAGCTCAAAGTTTTCTTGCAAAGGACTTCTCGTTGGTTGGTTGAGCATCATATTTAAAGTAGTTAGGCCTCGGCTCAAAGTTCTTTACAAAGAAATTCTCATTGGTCCATTGAGCATCAGTATTGTATTTAAAGATGTTAGGTCTCAGCTCAACATTCTTTACAAAGTACTTCTCAATTGAACCTTAGTATCTTAGCCATGTATATGAACCTAGATTTATATTTAAAGCAAACGAATGTAAAGGTAATTTTTTTTGCATAAAGCATTAGATGAGAAAATATACATGTCACAATCATAAGGGTTTGAAGAACCTGGCATGGAGAATCATGTTTGCTTGTTGAGGAAGTTATTATATGGAATGAAGCAATCTAAGAGATTTGATGACTTTATGATAACTTATGGATTCAATAAGAACAAGTATGATGGGTGTGTGTACTTTAAGACCCTAAGTAGTAGATTGAGAATGTATTTACTTCTGTATATGGATGATATCTTGATCATGTTGGAGCTGGTGCTCACGTGCCATTCCAATATTGTATGAATATTAAATGTTAATATTTATACAATAAATATTTCGAATAAAGATTGTTAATATCATATTAATATGGTAGAATGCTTGTAACATTACAGACATTGTTTGATCTGAAAGAGTTCAGATCTGATCTAAAGGAGTTTAGATCAGAACTAATAGTTATCAAAGCTGAGAGTTATAAATGCTAAGACTTAGCACTGTTAATAGTTATCAGTTTATAAGAGTCAGCGAGGTCTAAAGAGTTAGAACCTTGTCTATAATGGAATAAAGACCTGAGAGTATACTTGTAATGATATAGTTGTAAAGAGTTGCAATAGGTGTTAAGAAATATCATTATGTAAGTATGTCTCAAAGATAATGTTCCTGATCTATAATCACCAATGCGGGTCTATCGGTGATTCACTTTATATAGATTAGTGTATGTCTATATCTGACTGGTTCAGATAGTTATTCTTAGCTGACCATGAGCTTAGAGCTTGTATAGGCATGCGGGTATCCAGTCAGGACTGGATACTGAACAGACTTATGAGGACCCCAATAGATATCCTATAACACCGTCAAAGGAAGGTCCTCTCGAGTTGAGTAGTATTCGTGGTCCTTTGACCTGAGCGCCACGGTGGTCTTATGAGTGATCCATCATGCTTTGGTTCCACATATGTCAGAGACCTTTCATGGTCTGACCGCTATATGTCGCTGGGTATGGTCCGATGCTCATGGAGTCCGGTGTGCGTAGATACGGGATCCGTCAGCTTACGTAGGTAAGTTGTATATCCGATGCTCCGAGATTGTATTTCATAAAGTCTTGTGGCCACAAGCATAAACCCGGGAAAAGAGTTTCCCACAGGGTTAAACAATATAGCAAAAGTGTTTGCGTATATTGTTTATCAAGATACGAATCTGGAGATAAGTTTATGGATGAGCAAATGGGGATTTGACGGTGCTGATTTATATCCCTGCACATCCAGGATATAAATGATGGAAGGATTATACGTATACGTTATGACCTCAACTTGTATGGTCTGACACGCTGATTTATAATATTCGTAACGTGTGCGTGGGGCATCGATTACGGATTAATAGAATAGTTCCATTTGACAAATCGGGTGTGGACCTAGAGAGTCCCAATATGAAATGTACTCTTTGAGCACTTGGACAGTGTACCGTATCGAATTGTTCAATATAATATAATTCAGCAATTACTACGGTTACGTTAACTAAAGTATATGGTTAAATAGTGGGACCCACTTTAGGTTATCTTGGTAACCTAGTAAGGATATAAAAGTAATTTCACTTTATGATTATTTAATTGTTAAATAATTAAAATAAATATTTATTTATTTAATTGTTAAATAAATGATTTAACTTAACTAAGGTTAAAAGTTAACCAAATGGTTAAGTTAAGTTAACCTTACTTAAAGGTTAAGTAAAGGTTAACCTAACCATGGTTAAGTTAGTTAACTATGGTTAAATTAATTAAATATTTATTAACTTAAAGGTTAAGTTAAAATAATCTAACTATGGTTAAATGTTAACTATGGTTAGGTTAAGCCAAATGAAATGCAAATGAAATTCAAATTAGTTTGGAATTCATGCATTAGTATATAAAGTGAAATGAAATTGAAAATCAAAGAGTTTTTGAAATTGTTTTAGTTTTTAGGTTTTGCATTTTGGGAGCCAATTCAATTTGAGAAATTGAAATTATTTGTTTTGTATTTTAAGTGTTAGAACAACAAAATAAATTAGATAAATGGCTACTAAATGTAATAACTAAAAACAAGATTTGTTTTATTTATTCAAGAGTTGAATAAAAGGAAAAACAAATTTAATTAAGTTAAATAGTTTAACTTTGAATCATGTTTAAGAGTTAAACATATATGCTGGATTAAGATGCTGCCATTCTAGACAATCAAACCCACCCTTGTTGATTGCTAGGATTGATCAAAGATTCATTTCATGGTGAACTTCAAAGAAAATTAATCCAAAGGCTTCATTGGTGATATTTCTCAATTTCGAATTTTCAGTTAATCAAATATGTATTTTCAGTATTCATTGTATTTAATCTTCCGCTGTGCACATGTATGTATGAGATATGTATATTGTTTGTATGATGAACACAACTCACATACAAACACCCTAGTTAATTAGTACCCTATAACCCAACAGATCATATGTAAGAGTATAGAAGAAATACAAAAATTAAAGATGTTATTTAGTAGCAAGTTTGAAATGAAGGATTTAAAAGCAGTAAAAAGAATCTTAGATATAAATATGGTGAGGGAAAGAATAGATGTTATATTCTTGTCCCACAGAAATATTTATACTCAAGATACTTCAAAGGTTTGGTATGTCAAATGCAAAAGTTGTCTCCACTTCCTTGACCATGCATTTTAAACTATCAACAGCGCAGCCATCAAATATCAAAGAGGATAAACCATAGAAGAGTAAAGTACGATATGCTAGCATTGTTAAGAGCATCATATATCCTATAGTTTGCAGAAGACCGAACATAGCTCAAGTTGTGAGCGTTTATAAGAAGGTACATGGCAAATCTTAAAAAAGGTCACTAGCTTGCAGTCAAATAGATTTTAAGATATCTCAAGGGAACATTATAGCAAAGTTTGTTGTATAAAAAGGTTGATAGATAGGGTAAAATGGTAAGAGGATACGTCAACTCAGATTATAGAGGTAACTTCGACAAGTGGAGGTCATTGACTAGGTATGTATTTATGGTGTTTAAGTGTAGTGTGTGTTAGAGGTTGGTTCTATAGCACATGGTATCACTATTAACCACGGAGGTGGAGTATATAGCTATGGGTAAAACTATTAAAGAGGTTGCATGGTTAAAAGAAATTTACGCGGAGATAATGTCTATTGAAAGCATTAACACCGATGTATATTGTAATAGCCAGAGTGTCATATACCTAAGCAAACATCAAGTATTTTATGAAAGGTCAGAACACATTGATGTGCGGCTCTATTTTATTATATAGATAGTTCAAAGTGACAAGATTAGTCTAATAAAGATTTAGTCACCTGAAAACTCTGCTAATATGTCAACTAAACCACTATCCTCAGTTAAGTTTATCCTATGCATGGACTTAACTGGAGTCACCTCTATGTGAGAAAGACAGGTGATGAAGAGAAGAAAGATCTTGAAAGTTTATTAGATGATTTTGATTAAGGAGGGGATATGTGAGAAGATGATTAAAATTCATGTTGAAAATGATTCAGAATCGAGCCAATGTAAAAGGGACATAAAGTGAAAGTATAAAGACTCGAAGCGTGAAGATATTTGAATCGAGTGAACACTGAGGTGTCTAAAAAGGAATGTTGCTGCACAAATTTTAATAAGTGGCATACGTAAGTTGTTTGAAAGAAAGCTCTTGCATTCTAATAGAATGCCTTTATGTTCGACCAATGCCTTTGCGCTCTGAAGCTAAAGCCCTACGTTCTCAAAGCCCCATCTTTTACAAATGAATGCCTCAGCATTAATGCAACTTGTTCCAAAAATAAAAAGACTCTTAAGTTGGCTAAAACACCTTATTTAATTCCAACTTGTTTTACAGTTAACTTAAGGCGTATGTAGCTATATAAATGGCCTTACTTCAGTTTGAATCACCAATCACAACATAGATCATCAAATAAAAGTGATTGAGAGAGTATTTGTTGTAATCCTTTCTAAAGAGAGAAAGAGTTCTTTGTGAGTTCTTTGTCAGCTTTTATTGATTAAAAAAAAGAAGCAAGATCTTAATCTGCCATAGATATAGGCAATTGCTAAACCATATAAATGGTTGTGTGCTTTCTTTTACCATACTTTCTTTATTTTATTTTATTTTCTTGATTATTGCAACATCATACTTGTAAGTGAAGCGTTTTTGTCAACAGGAAGAATGGAAATTGAAAATTAAATAAATAAATAATTTAAGAGATTTTAATTTTTAAAGAGAGTTGAAATAATTTTGGAGAGATTTCAAAGAGTTGAGAGAGATGTTAGAGAAATTTAAGTTGTGTTAAGAGAGTTAGAAAAGGAGGGGACCCTCAGTCATAACTGTTTGATGGTTGATCAATGGTCCTTTGGATAAATAATAATAAAGGCTATAACTACTATAGGCCTATTGCCTGTAAGTAGTTTTTAATTTATTTTATTTTTTTACTTATTATAAAATAATAAAAATTTATGACACAATTTATTGGGCCTGTCGTGCCAACACGCAAGCTCAATAAATCATGTTCATAAGCTGTGTTGGATTACGATCTAAACTATCATACTTAGGCCATCACGACACAAATTTTTTTGTGCCGTATCAACCTAAGCATAACAATCCATCTAGTTGATCACGCCACAATCAACTTGCCGTGTCTGCCTATCACTTGTATTCTCTTTTGTTTGTTTGTTTATTTTTATTTTTATTGTTATTAAATTTCTTAGTTTTTATGACGATATGTATCTTAACTAATGGAGTTTTATTAATAAGCTTTGATCCTCATCATTGTTTATAAACACGTCTCTTTTAAAAGATCTTTTCCAATAAATCTTTGATTCTATTGGATAAGAATAATATTGATAGATAAAAAAATAAAATAGAAAGGTTTCCAATTTTTTTAATTTAAATAATTTGAAAATCCTAAAATTTTCGCTTCAATAAAGAGGCTGGTCTCCATATTTTATCTTGTCCTTTAAATTTACATTATTTTATACATTTCCAAATCAATAATTAAGGTCCATTATCACGAGGATCAATAAGATTTATGATAAGGTGAGATGTGCGAGCCGTAAGAGAGTTGGGATTTCGAAATATATGTAGCACGTAAAAGGGGGATGAGAGCAAATTCGGCATAATGCAAATATAAATGAATCAAGCGGTTCGTGGGAAGTGAATGTGTGTCATGGAGACATGCAATAGAAGGTGGATACGTGAGTGATATGGGAACATGCAAGAGAAGGAGGCAATGTGCAAAGAAAGGGAAACATGTGATTAGTAGTTATTTTATCTAATGCTTATTTCATGTAATCGTGTAGCTAGAAACTAGGATTAGTTACAACTTTTGAATGTATTTAAACTCTATTTGTGATTCAATTAAAAACAACAAATATTTTATCCAAAAATATAGCATTATGGTTTAATTTTCACCATGAGAGAATTCTAATTCCATTTAAAACTCTGATTGGGACCTATCAAATTGTATCAGAGCGTGGTTACAATGACTACTAACAAAGAAGAAATCAAAAATTTGGAAGCAGTGTAAGGGCAATCCAAGAAAACATGAGCCGTATGAAAGCCATCATGAGCAGGTTGTCTGAATTGTTGCTCGCCAACAAGGCTAAACCGAGTAATGAAGACAATCAACATAGGCAACCCAGCAACAACAGAGAAGGAAGTAAAGAGGGCACCGAATGAAGTAGGCTAAAGTTTTTCTCCAAGACCGCCAAGCTAGAGTTTTCGAGATACTCAAGTGATGATCCAACTGAATGGTTTAATCGGGTAGACCAATTCTTCAAGTACCAAGGCACTGTCAAGGACTAAAAGGTGCCTCTGGCATCATTTCACTTAGAAAGAGAAGAAAATCAATGGTGGCAATGGCTACGTCGATCCTACCAAGAAGAAGGAATGACAGTCATGTGGGAGCTATTTTTTAAAGAATTATGCGCACGATTTGGGCCGACAGAATGTGAAGACTTAGATGAAGCCCTCTCACACACCCAACAAATAGGTTCGTTGAGGGACTATGAAAGGGAATTTGAAAACCTAGAAAATCGCATGCAAGGCTGGACACCAAAGGCCTTTGTAGGGACATTCATAGGAGGTCTCAAGTCAGAAATATCAAAAGGAATCCGCATGTTTCAACCTAGAACACTTAAAAATGCCATTAGTCTCGCACGTATAAAAGATGAACTCATTTGACAAAGGGATGAAATGCTTCAACCATGCCTTTGGTAAAAAGCTATCTTGGGATGAAATGCAAAGACGTCGAACTCAAGGCCTGCGCTTCCTTTGCAATGAAAAATTCATAGGAGGACACAAGTGCAAGGGATCACAATTACTGCTATTAGAAAGAAACTCCATTTGAGATCGATGTTGGTGATGATACGGGAGAACCTCCTAAAAAATTAAAAGAGCTTGAAATGTAATAAAAAAGCATTTTTGAATTTGGACCTTGCGGACAAGGCCCTAAAATTAGGGAGTGATGATGATAAGGTGAGATGTGGGAGCCATAAGAATGTTGGGATGCCGAAATATATGCAGCATGTAAAAGGGGGATGAGAGCAAATTCGGCATGAAGCGAATATAAAGAATCAAGTGGTTCGTGGGAAGTGGATGTGGGACATGGAGACATGCAATAAAAGGTGGATACATGAGTGATATGGGAACATGCAAGAGAAGGCGGCAACGAGCAAAAAAAGGGAAACGTGTGATTAGTAGTTATTTTATCTAATGCTTATTTCATGTAATCGTGTAGCTAGAAACTAGGATTAGTTACAACTTTTGAATGTATTTAAACTTTATTTGTAATTCAATGAAAGGCAGCAAATATTTTATCTAAAAACATAGCATTGTGGTTTAATTCTCACCCTGAGAAAATTCTAATTCCATTAAAACTCTTATTGGACCTATCAATTTAATCCGCGAATAAGTTAGAAATTTATAGTATGAATTCCCCCGGTAGTCATATACTTAGTGTTGCATCCATTGTTATATCTTGGGAAATTGAGATAGTTTTTTTTTTTCCATTTTTTGTATAATTTAAACTAGCATGGGGAACCTTTGCTGAAGATATGCTTTATCTTCATCGTTGATTATAAATGTATCAATATCCAATATACAAAGCTCATAATAGTGGTTTATTCGTTACATACGATGCTCGTATCAGAATGCTATCTACAAAAACTAAAAAGTATTTTGATTTAGAAAAGATTAATTTCATTTTTGATTTAATTGATATATACTAATTTAATTTCTACTTTTTTAAAAACCATTTAATTAATCTTTATAAGGATAAAAATGGTCATAATTCAAGAATGAAAATGGTAGTAAAAAATAATTAAAAAGTTATTAAAGAGACTGAATATTTATAAATAAAAAAAAAGAATTTAGTTGGTATATATAAATTAAATCAGGACAAAATTGACACTTTTTTGTTGAAGAATGTTAAGCATAGTGAGTTCCATCATATTTATCAAAAAAAACTAATTGGTAATTAAACGATAGACACTAAATTATTTAACTTCTTTCTTTAGTAATATTGAAGGTAGTTTATGGCCCCCATGAAACCAACAGATTCGATTGGTATTATAGTGCGTGTAGCTACTTTGGAGTGACTAGTGAGAGCAAATTGTCATATAAAAGCATACTGTTTTTTTATAAACACAAACGTTGAAGATTGGATATCATTTTAGATGCTTTTATTTATTTTTCAAAAAAATTGCAGGGCAAAATTAATCACATATAATTGTAGTATATGTCAAACATTTTTAATTGTTGTGTATGTTTTTAAAATTGAGTAAAAACATAACAGCTCCAAATGAACTTTAAATCATCTTTTATGAGAATTTTGACGGGATAAAATTAAGAATACGAATCCCGTCTGCTGTCAACATAATATATAAAAGGTCAAGAAATTAGAAAAAAAAGTATATGAAAATTTGTTGAATAAAGCAATAACAGACACGAAAGGGGCAAGACAATGTAATATTTACTGATTAAGATATTTATAAGTTGGTAACTTTTGTGCACAACATTTTCTTTGAGCGTGGATAAATTTATAATTACTCTTCCCAATTATTTATTTTAAATGATTTCCATAAAATTTCAATATGGTGAGTTGTAATTTGAATTTGTTTATCAACAATTGAACTTGTTATGATGCAGCTCGAAGTTTTGCTACTCTTAGTGTTATTAATTTTATACACTCCAATGGAAGAGTAGTCCCACGTCTCCTTAAAAAATCATTGAGGTGTTGCTTGACCAAAAATCAATTATATACACTATAATATTAATGTCTTTGATCAAATCCTTATCAAATGCATAATGTTTTTTCAAATAATTTGTCCTTATTTTACCAGCACCGTTTGTGTTCCATCTGCGTCTTTAATTTTGTTGGTCTATATATAGTGAGAGATATATGATCCATCTCCACGCAGATCACTGAGGTAATATATGTCAAATACGATTCTAAAATGTGAAACCATCCTTTGTGCTCTCTGCTCTCTCTTTACTTCTTTTGGTATGATCTCCTTTGAAGAAACTTTCAACGTGCTTGAAATATATCGATTCTTTAACTCATGAAAAATCTATGGGAAATATATTGATTTCCATATATGCACACAGAAAAACGATATATATGTGAAGATTGTAAATAACAGTTTCTATTTCTTTTGATTAATCTTCTTTAAAAAAAATTATTTTTCTTGCTATTGTGCAGCTTGCTAGCTTTACAAATTCAAGGAATGACCTTGAGCAGTATTGGAGAATTGTCGTGAAAGATCAACCAATGCCCGAATCAATTCAACACCATCTTCCAGTTCATCCTGCAACTACTATCACAAATGATAAATCATCTGTCAAAAGCTTTGAGCCGATGCCTAACGTATTTAAATACGAGAATGATGCTCAATCTACTGATGTGAGGTTCTTTGCAACGAATTTTGAGCCGAGGCCTAACTACTTTAAATACGAGATTGATGCTCAACTGACTAGTGAGAAGTCCTTTGCAATGAACTTTGAGCCGAGGCCTAACTACTTTAGATACAAGACTAATGCTCAAACCGATGAGAAGTCCTTTACAAAGAATTTTGAGTCAAGTCCTAACGTATTTAAATACGAGACTGATGCTCAATCGATCTATGTGAAGTCCTTTGCAAAGAATTTTGAGCCGAATAAAAAGTATGTTATAGAACTCTATATAGAATGCCACGCCAACCTATAATTGATGGGAGATAGAGAGACAAGAGTCTTGTGATGAGAGAGCAAGCCACTCCCTGTAATTGATTGTTTTTTTTATCCATCTAATAGAGAATCACTAAGCAAATATCATAGATGTGCGTGTATTTTTTCTTTTTCCTTCGGAGTGTATGTTACAAGGTGAGAGAGAGAGAGTGAAACGATCCGTCCTGTAGTTTCTTTATAAATTTTAAGATGGGTATCGACCGTTATTCTATAGATAATTTAAGAATGTTCATTACATTAGAAATTCTACGAAAATTTCAACAGAGTTTTTCCTGTTTTGTGAACATTCTCAAACCTGCAATTTAAAGAATAACACTTCTATAAACACAATACTATCAACCAAACTTTCAAACTTCTCTTATCTCATCCACAATTCACCACATCAACATCAATGAAAATTAATATACTTATAACTCATACGTCAACATATTCTTAGTACCTAAGATAGAGCTATCAAGCTCATGGCATCAAAAGCTTAAAAAAATATAAATACTATAATATAAATTCATAATCTACAAGATAAACATACTAAATTCTTATAGGCCCAAACGAAAAAAAGAGAATCCATATATCCTATATGGCTCACAAAAATACATAAAAGCACCACCACGTGATCCACCCTAACTAGTCGTTGAGTTGAGGACGCCTACTATCTCTTGAAATGAAAAAAAGTGAAGGGGGGTAAGTTTTCACGAAACTCAGTGAGTAGAATAATTTCAATAAAATGAGAGAAAATAAAAATGATAATAATAACAATAATAATAAGAAACCTTTAAACCATAAACATCAATCTTAACATAAATAATGTAAATAATTTAAAAGTATCATAAGAATCATCAAATCTCATTTTAATTATGTTATAAATGAAAGTTCTACAAGATATGATATAATATTATAAATGATTAAGTCTTTAAAATATTACACTAAATTAGTATCCAGGGGGGAATCTCGTCGTACCCGGAATATCCCTCAGGCAGAGCATTGGATATACTTACCTATATATCATCTCAAATTCTCATCTTACGCATACGCGGAGCAAAAATGCCCATACACAACACCCAAAGCCTATGTATGTGTATAGATGAGCCCCAAAGGCTTGAATCTCATATCTCTAACTAATGGAGGAGGGTATTGCCTAGTGGTTTGAAAACTACTTTTATTTTAACAATTATAAACTCATTGAATCTCATCTCAAGCTTTATACTTAAACAATAAATCATTTAAATATATTTCTATTAATATAAATAATCTATAACATTACTTACAAATGTTCGGGGAGTCAAACTATAATATAAATGCATTTTTCATAATGTACAATAAATACTTAATTTAAATATGTCCAAGAATTTAAATTAATAAAATAAAATAAATAATTTAACTAAAAATTAAATATTCACTATGTTTCATAGACTTAATAAACATGATGCGAAAAAAATGAAATCTTTAATATGAGAAATAAACTATATATATACATATATAATATAAATCTCACTCATAAAAAGTGATGGTGTTTATTGAAAACGCGTTGCCGGGATACGTCACGCTCGGGAACCCTCATAAATGAGACAAAGTGTACTATTATTATTCATTGATAAGAAAATTAATACCCAAATTGACGATTCTAAATAAAATTTATTACACAACGATAACATTTTGAGTTAATACACTTACCAACATGTTGAATTGATGTAAACTTTTTGATATGGGGTCCAACTCGTTCCGTAATTTTTCTACGAGTCCTAAAATAAAGAAAATAATAATTTAAGCCACTAATTTAGTGAATTTCGAAATTACCCCCAAAATCAAAGGTTAGAGTTTTTTTTAAAACTTAAATCCCTCAATTTCATGAAATTCTACACTCTAATATAAAATTAACAATGAAAACCTTAAATTAGAGTAATAATCTTACTCCTAAAAGCTTAGATACTCTTCCTTACATTAGCTTTCTCTCTTTAAAACCTTAAATGTCTAATTCTCTTTCTAAAAGGAACAATTCCAACACTTAAGGGTTCTTAATTCATGCTTTAAACTATACCCACAACCTAATAACTTGAAATCATGCTCAAAACAATAAAGAAAATTGAAGGGAAAGCTATATTTACCTTATCTTTCTCTTGGCAACACAAGGCTTCTCTTCTCTCTTTTTCTTTTTTCTTTTTCTATTAAAACCTAAATGCAAGAGATAAAAATGCATTCTATGAGCTTTTAAACTCTTGGGCCCAAAGGAAAATAATACAGCCCATTACAGAGAGAGTATACTTTAGCTGGTGAAAATAATGTTTGCTTTAAAATACTAAAATTTACAAAGACATTTTAATAATGATGATGAATGAATATCAAACTATATCAGTACTATATCAATAAAGATAATAGTTTTAATAATAATGATAAATGAATACCAAAATATATCAAAACTGAATTCATAAAGACAATATAAGAATTTTCTTATCAATACTAAAATTTATATAAATGCCTTGGCCTTAATGGATTGGTGCTAAAGAAAAACTTTAATTTATGAAAGAATTATCAGAGTTAAAATCTCATATTAACTCATCAAAAAGTTTTAATTGAAAATACAATTAATTGATATATGTATACTTTTATATAATTTTTTAAAAATCTCTCATTTAAAGCACATATATCACTTTATAACTGTACATTATCAAATAACTTTGTAAGCTCAATATTTGCTATCTTAACAAAGAGATATTTCTAAATAATTTGATCTAACAATTACAATTATATAGGATTAAAGCGATCTTCGTTACTTTTTTTTGTAACTAGACCCATCAATGATCATGTGCATTAATATAATCAATGACATAGATCAAGCATGGCTATGTATCATAAAAAACTTCATGTAATGTTATACTTTAACATGCATATTTTTAATTGATCCTACTTTATAACTCAAAAGAGTTCAACAATATATTTTCAAAATTGTTTGCACAACTGTAATAGAAAGAACATAATGTTACTTTAGAGTTTTCAATAAATAAACAAAAAAATAATGCTTTAGTCTGATAAAAAAAATGTCAACTACAATTGAATATTAAGAAACAAACTCCCACTATACAAACATATCATCATGATGAACCACACTCATACGAGCCATATGCTCATGAAACACCTTAGATGGTACACCCTTAGTAAGCAGATTAGCAATCATGAAGCTTATATTAATATGTTCAATAGACACTTGAAGACTTTTAAACTTTCTTTTTAATAATAAAAACCTTAATGTTAATATGCTTTAATTTTGACGAGCTTCTGTTGTTCTTAGAATATAACTCAGTGACTTTATTATCATAATTTATTCTTAATGGTCTCTAAATACCATTGATAATTTTTAGCCCAGTGATAAAATTCTGTAACCATATTCCTTAGTTTAATGTCTTATATCAAGTTACAAATTCTGCTTCTATAGTGGAAGAAGCTATGAGTGACTGCTTAATACTCTTCCATATATAAGACAAGAATAATAAACTTGCTCTTATGGATCTTGTGATAAATGCATTGATTAACAGTATTTTCCTTGAAACTAAAAAAGGTAATCACTTGATCAAATTTTTGATACCATTGACAGAATGTTTGCTTTAAACCATAGATGGACTTTTTTAATTTGTACACTAAATATTTTGAATCTCTTTATTCAACGTTCTCTAGTTTACATCATGTATATGGTTTCTTCAATGTTGTTACTGAGAAATACTGTGTTTACGCTCATCTGATATAGCTCTAAAACATAATGAGCTACAAGTGTTATAATAATTCTGAAAGAGTCTTTTGATGAAACTAGAGAGAAAGTTTCTTTATAATCAATGCCTTCCTTTTAAGTGAAATCTTTTACAACTAGATGTTCCTTATATCTTTCAACATTGCCTTTCGAATCCTTTTTGGTTTTGAAAATCTATTTACAACCAATTGGTTTCGCACTTTTAGGCAATTTAACAAGATCCTAAACGTTATTATCTTACATTGATTTCATCTCATCATTCATAGAATCTATCCATTTTTAAAAGTTCACACTTTGTTTAATTTGACTAAAAGTTATTGGATTATCTTTCAGTCTTATATCATAATCATGTTCTTAAAGATACACAACATAATCATCTAAAATCATCGATCTCCTCTCCCAAGTGGATCTCCTTAATAGCACTTTCAATTAAAGTTGTTGCTAATCCTCTATATGAGTAGGAGCAGGTTCTTTAATATTAGTAGAAGGTATCTCAAGAACGCCTTGATTATTTGTATTTTTATTTTGTATAACAACAGGTGCAATTACCTAGTCATTGTTAATTGTAATATTAAGAATAGTGACATATTCCTCTTCAAAGACAATATTCTTGAGTTTAGCACTTCTATTAAATTCAATATTTTCAATGGATTTAGTATTCTTTGTCTTAAAAATGATCTATTTGAGGGATTATAAAACTTCAAACCCCTCGATCTTTTCGAGTATCCAACAAAGAAGCAAATTTATTGTTCTTGAGTCCAACTTCCTTTCATTGGATTCCTATTAGCTGGACAACCCCAAACATGCAAATACCTAATATTAGGCTTCTTTTCAATCTATAGCTCATATAAGATTTTAGCTACTACTTTACTTGGAACTCTATTAAGAATATACACTACAGTCTTTAAGGCTTCGCCCTAAAGAGATTTTGGTAAAGAAAAATGATTTATCATACTTCTAACTGTAAGTAATTTTAAACCTATGGTGCATGTATGTGGATTTGTGTCTATCATTTAAATATAACATATGTATCTTACACATACATGCGTAGCGGATGAACGGAATATAAATTTCATAATGATAAACACAAGTAAACATTACATGTTATCTCATAAATGTAAAATACTTCAAGATTGAGAAATAATACATTGTCAAGCCTCTGGTATATTGTCGAGCTGGAGTACCCGCCTTGAAGTAACCTATTCATAATTTTAGTTCCTTAACACAGTGAGCTTGAGGAAGTTATAATACCAACTTTTTCCGCAAAGGATTCAACTCTTGAATCCTTATTTCTATCTTATAGTATAGGTGACCAAAAATATAAGGAAAAATGAAATAAGTGTTTTTGCTCTCAACACTTGAGAGAATTTCTAACACTTAACCTTTCAAAATTCTCTCTACCATTCTCTTAACCCCTTGCACGAATTTTTGATGATTAATTGAGCACGTAATTGCTCTTTCATTTATTTATTATTATCTTTCATTTTCTCACCTAATGGCAACCATTATGTTTGCCATTAGTGTTTTATTTATTATTATCTTTCATTTTCTCACCTAATGGCATCCATTATGTTTGCCATTAGTTTTTGTTTATTATTACCTTACAATAAACCAAATTAAAACAAAACAAAACAAAATAGAATATCATTTAAATTAACTTAGCCTTAATCTAGGCCAAATGAGAAAATATTTTCTCATCATTAATAAACATCTTAAGGCCTACCATTAACAAATGCTACCCATTTATACTTATTTTATCATTTAATAAATATTAAATAAATGATTTAATCATATTAAATTATGGTAGAAACACATGCCAATTTAAATAAAAAATTAATTGTTTGATTTTAATTTAAATAATAATATCATATATTATTATTATTATTATTTCATTCAATAAATATTATAATGAACAAAATAATGATATTATTTGTCCAATAAATAAGGTCATTTTGATAATTTTCAAATCAAACAATAATTGGCCCACATGTGCTATGTGTCAACATCTCATTGGTCAATAACTAATTGTTAATTAATTGATGTACTTAACTCTTAAGTCTTGACACGCGCACGACCGGAGGGAAACCGAAGTAAATGTTCGGTCTACTAAACTTTTCTGGATTAAACTTTCAATCCATTATGCCGCCTTAGTGCATAACAAGTACACTTCATATCACGGGACTCTCTAGGTCCACTCCCGATTTGTCAAACATAACTATTCTGTAAGTCTGAGATCGATGTCTCACGCATACGTCACAGATATTACAAATCAGTGTAGTAGACTATACAAGTTAAAGTCACAACGCATATATATAATCCATCCGCCAATTATAGATCACTATCATAATTCCTATGTGCTCATCCGTGAACTTATCTCCAGACACGTATCTTAATAAATAATATATGCAAACACTTTTACAATATTGTTTAACCCTATAGGAAACTCTTTTCCTGGGTTTGTTATTTATGGCCATAAAACTTTTTAAGATATAGTCTTTGAGCATCTGGATATATATAACTCATCCATGTGAGCTGACGGATTCTATATCTGTACACATCGGACTCCATAAGCATCAGACCATACCTAGTGACACTTAGCAGTCACACTGTGAAAGGTATGTGATATACGTGGAACCAAAGTATGATGGATCACTTACAAGCCACCATGGTACTTAGGTCAAAGGACTATGTATACTACTCAACTCAAGAGAACTTTTCATTGACGGCTTCAAAGGATGTCTATTGGGGTCCTCATTGAGTCTATTCAGTATTTAGTCCTCACTGAATACCTGTATGCTATACGAACTTCCAGTAAGCCTGTGGTTAGCTAAGAATAACCATCTAGACCTTTTAGGTATAGTATACACTTGTCTATGTAAAATGATTCCATCTCAGACCTGTATCGGTGAATTAAGACCAGAAATATATAATTTAAGAATAGACTTGCATAATAACATTTCTTAGCCCTTATTGCAACTCTTGCAACTATGTTATTACTAATGTATTCTCAGGTCTTTGTACCGTCACAGACAAGATTCTAACACTTAGGTTTCACTGATTAATATAATATGTTAACCCTTTAGCATTTATAGTTTTCAGTGATGTTAACTCTTAGTATTGATCTAAACTTCTTTAGACTAAATCTGAACCTTTCAGATCATATAATATTTGTAGCGTCACAAACAATAAACCATTTAATAATAGTAATTAACGAATTAACAAATAATGAACTGGATAAATATTCTAAAATAAAATATTCATATAACAATGAGATGGCACGTGAGCACAAATTCCAACACTAACCATATCCTTTAGGGTCCGATTTTGTCTCTAAGCTACACCATTTTGACTTGGATTTTCCGACATGGTATATTGAGGAATGATGCCACATTCTTTCAAATATCTTGCAAAAAGGCTTTACACTGTTCACCTGATCCATTATATCTACCATAGAACTCACCACTAACTTTAGCTTTAAAGGCCTTGAAAACGTCCAACAACTGATACTTCTCATAAATCAAGTATAGATACTAATAACAAAATAATTGTCTATGAAAGTAATAAAATACTGTTGACCATTCCAAGAAGTCATAAGGAATAAATCACAAATATCAGTATAAATTAATTTTAAGACGTTTGAACTCCTGTTGATAGTTATTTTTTTAATATTTATTTGTTTTCCATTAATGCATTCAATAAGTATTTAGAAATCTAAAAAATCAAGGGAATTTAGAATTCCTTCTAATACAAACCTTTGAATTCTTTGTTTAGAAATGTGTCTTAAACCCTTATACTATAACATATAAAAATTCTCATTAATTAATTTGTGTTTTATACTACAGTTGCTTGCATGTAAGATTTCATAATTTTGTGAGGCATGAAGATTCAATTTATATAGATTATCAACTAAAGAATTGGTACCGATAATATTTGGATTATAAAATAAACTAAATTTTTCATTCCCAAAAGAATAAGAGTAACCGAATTTGTCCAACTAAGAAATAGAAATCAAATTTTATCTAAATGATGGTACATAAAATTTCTCATGCAAATCTAAATGATAACCAAATTCTAATTGTAATCTAATTAATCTAATTGCCTTAATAGGAGTCTTATTACTATCACCCACATAGATGAAGCTTTTGGCATCAGTTGGCAGTCAGCTCCTTAAATAACCTTGCATAGTCACAGTTATATAAGTAATTGACCCGTATCTATTCACCACGTGTGCAAAGTATTAAAGCCAAATTAACTTATGAACAAATAAAGTTGAGAAGTTTATCCCTTTTAGCAAGCCATTTTACATACTTAGAACAATCTTTCTTCATATGGTCAACTTTCTTGCAAAAGTAATAGGTGGTTTCATTATTCTGCTTCTTTTGCACATTAGGTTGTGAAGTTTTAATGTCTACAACTCTTTTTTCTTTATTATTCTATTTTCTTTTCTTGTTGGTAACATTGTCATTAGAAGAAGTTGGTAAATAAATATTTTTTATATTTTCTTATTTCAATCTATCTTCCTCTCACACATTGAGTAATGAGCTCATTAAGAGTCCATTTGTCCTTTTGAGTATTGTAACTGATCTTAAAATGACTACATTGTGAGAAATAAGGATCAAAATTAAGTGCAAGAAAATGTCATCAAACAACTCTAACTTTAGTGCCTTCGATCTTGTAACAAGATTAGACATTTTCATAATTTACTCTATTATGTTTCCTTTGCCTTTATACTGTATTGAAACAAGTTTAGACAGAATGGTGCTCGTTTTAACCTTTTTATTACCAACGAATCGGTCTACTATTTGGCTCAAGAACGTTTTTAGTATTTTCTCTTTAGTCATTACGTCTTTGAAGGTATCTAGAATAAAATACTTTCAGATCATCAGACTCATGCAGTTAGAATGCTCCTATTTCTCATAAAGTGTCTTTTATTTAGTAATACTTCCATCAGTAGGGGCAGAAGGTTCTTTCATCTGGATCGCATAGTTTAGATCTATACACCCAAGCACAATGATGAAGCGCTCCTTTCAGTTTTTGAAGTTCGTTCTACAAAGCATTGGAATAATGTTCAAGTTGACAGATACAAAAGATGCATTTACTAAATATAGAACAAACAAAAAACTCACAATTAATAACCATACCATTCAATTATGCATACATATACACACATGGCATAAGATATAATATTAGATTATTATAAGATATTAAGCACAATATTAAAATTTAATCTTAGATAAAAATAACAATTTGTAAACGATACTCCTAAAAATTGATCATTAAATATTAATAATAAATTCTATCAATAATATGTTTTTTTTTAATCAACATATTATATGTATGAGAAATACCAAAATTTATTACATATTTACTACTACATATATACTAAAGGAAACAGTTGTAATAGACTATAAAGTGAAAACATTTGAGGTTGATGATATTAATAATAGATATTATTTGAATAGATTATAAATTTAATATATAATTAATATTTTTTAATTATTTATTGAAAAGGACTATCAAGGGGTGTCTTTTGCAATGCAAATTCCTTTTGTCAACTATTATCTTTTTTGTGGGATAGCTAATTACACAAAAGTTTGAAAACATATAGTAACTAATTAATCTTGAAATTAATAGAGCCTCTTGATTCTAGATCTAGTAAAATTGTGAAACTTCGCTCCTCCAATAGCAAAAGGCCGCAATTGTCTATTTTAATCATTAATTGTTTATAATATAGTTATCCCTCATGCTTTGATACTTGTCATAACATGTAAATATCTTTAATATAATTAACGTTCAATTGAGTAAACACTTTTTTTTAAAATATTTTAAGAATTTACCATTAGTAAAAATAGAATTTGTTAATTTTTTAATATTTAATTATCAGATTTATTTAATATACTAATAATTAAAAGAAATGCATCCAAATGATACAATCAGCCTTACCATTTTTTTTTTCTTTCGTCATCTCTCTTTTTTTTAATTACGATAACAATAATAATAACATATTTTACACATTTCTTTACATCTCTTTTCCTCTTCCGTCCCATCAATTGTTTAGTGAGATCGTGTGGCGATTTCAGGTTGGTTGAAAGAAATGTGATAGGCAAGTGATGGGAAGCAAGACAACCTATTATTTGCAGCCAGTTGATCTGCTTCATTTTTTCTCTTCTTAGTAATTGATTGACTATGACGCAAAGGATTCGAGTCCATGGATCAAATAAGAAATTAAAGCTTTTATTCAATCATATTCCACACTCCTCCATTACAGTAAACTTCTTCTGCATATTGCATAAGTTACTGCAAAAGCGATTCTCACACTTCTTACAGACATAGCATAAGTTTTATATGAGACAATGCTACGCAGCTTGATGAGCTTTATTTATGAGCAACTAACGAGCTTTATCTTCATCACTTCGATTGATCCCATTTGGCTCTGAATCAAAGAGCGGACTTATCAATCTGATCTCCATTATAGATCATTAGCCTCGGTTGAGCATCAGTCTCGTAATTAAAGATGTTAGGCCTCGGCTCAAAGTTCTTTGCAAAGGACTTCTCATCGGTCGATTGAGCATCATATGTAAAGATGTTAGGCCTCGGCTCAAAGTTTTTTGCAAAGGACTTCTCATCGGTCGATTGAGCATCATATTTAAAGATGTTAGGCCTCGGCTCAAAGTTTTTTGCAAAGGACTTCTCATCGGTCGATTGAGCATCATAGTTAAAGATGTTAGGCCTCGACTCAAAGTTCTTTGCAAAGGACTTCTCATCAGTCCGTTGAGCATCAGTCTCGTATGTCAAGTAGTTAGGCCTCGACTCAAAATTCTTTGCGAAGGACTTCTCACCAGTCGGTTGAGCATCAATCTCGTATTTAAAAACGTTAGGCCTCGGCTTAAAGTTCTTTGCAAAGGACTTCTCACTAGTCGGTTGAGCATCAATCTCGTAGTTAAAGTAGTTAGGCCTCGGCTCAAAACTTTTGACAGATGATTTATCATTGGTGATAGTCGCACGATCAACCAGAAAAAGTTGTTGGATTGATCTTTCATGATAATTCTCCAATACTGCCCAAGGTCTTTCCTGGCATTTGTAAAGGTAGCAAGCTGCACAATAGAAATAAAATTAATTTCTTTTTAAAAATTTAAAAAAAAAAAAAACAACTACATCACAGAAATTATATGAACTAATAAATCAAAAGAAATATAAACTGTACTTTACAATCGTCACATATATAGTTTGTGTGTGTGCATAACAATCAATATATTTCCCATCTGTTTTGAAATGATTTTTCATGAGTTAAGAATCTCTATATTTCTAACACGTTGGAAGTTGCCTCAAAGGAGATCATACCAAAAGAAGTAAAGAGAGAGCCGAGAGCACAAAGGATGGCTTCATATTTTAGAATCCTATTTGATATCACCTCAATGATCTGCGTGGAGATGGATCATATATCTCTTACAATATATAGACCAAAAGAAACGAAGAAGCAAATGGAACTTGAACGGTAAAATAATATGTTGTAAAAATTGCAACATGACTTTTCAGTAAAAATAATGTGTTGCTAAAATATGGACAAATATAATATAATTTGACTTTTTTTATAAAAAAAAGTGTAACTCACCAGACATATTCTTGAATGCGACACATTAACGATAACGACGGCAATTATTTGATCCCTCGTAATCCTTGTAAAGATTTTGTCGGAAAGGACTTTTTTGTAAGTGACGTTGGGAATGAGAGGTAAGAGCCACTCTATATATATAAATGATTTTACTTTTCTCCTTCTTATATTAATTGGATTCTTATTTATTTTTGGAATTTTTAAAAAAAAATAGTTTTAAAACATAGCTAATTACTCCAAAAATTAGAAAGCAATGACATTTCAGTGATATGTAAACTAAGGACGGATGCACCTCAATTATTTGAAAACACAATATGTAAAATTAAAAAAAAAAAATAGAATGTCAAGCATTTCAATAATTGATGAAAGATAGAGACGAGTGTCTTCTTGATAATTATAATGCACATGTTAGGCTTGTGATGAGAGAACGAGCCACTCTCTATAATTGATTTTTTTTTTTTTTGTCCATTTTTACAGGAATCACTGGGTACAATAATAATGTTAATGGGTACAATAATAATGTAATGGTAAGTAGATACAATTATGAGATGTCTATTATACTTACGTGTATATTTATAAAGTATTAAATCTACATAAAAAAACAAATTTATATTTTTTCTTATATAATTTTATTGTTTGTTGAAGTTTATTTGGGAGAAACTCAATTTTTATAAATTTGGAGGTAACAAGATTGTTGATAAGTCTATAATCAAATAATTTTTAAATGTTTATATTATTTGCAATGTTGGGATAATGAATTCCATTGAAAATTTATCAAGATGAATTTAAATTGTTGTGAATTTGAACCGTATTTTTTAGAGATGGTCTTTTTGATAATTAATGTTGCCATTCTTTTTTATAGTTTCTAAGTTGAGCATAGAAAGTCATGTATTTTTATAAATCTTTTTAAAGTTTTTTCTTCAATTAATCTCAGAATATATTGAATTTCTTGTGGAGTTACCTCTAATCTTTTCTATATTTCTCTAACTTTTTTTTTGCATTAAAATTATATTAGTCTTTTTTTTTTATTTGTCGGACTACTTTGGAGGACGGTCTAGATTCTTTTAATTTTTTGAATTGCTTTTTTGTTTCTATCTTTTCTATTCTATTATAAAAATTATCATCTACTTATTTATTTTCTTCTTGCTTTGATAATTATAGCGTTTGCTCTATTTCAACCTTTTCTACTTCCAAGTAGATAGTTGAGTTTTCATATTATCAAACTCTTTTTGGAGATTAAATATTTTTTGTTCTAAATGAGATTAGATTCATTAAGATTTCTAAAATGATTTTAAAATACAGAAACTAGATTTTTAGTATGCAAAATATTGTTAAAGACTAAAATAGATTCTTCTCTTGCTTTATTGTCTAAAAATATTTTTAATAATTTTTCTACTTCATTAAGAGTAGAAATATGGGAACTGACAAATATGTCAATAGGCTAGTATAAGAAACTCACGACAAAAGACTGGCCTCGGAGTTTATCTTAAACAAAAATATTCAAAATAAATGAGAAAGGAAGTGCAGTTCAAATCGTCCTTTACTGCTTATTTTCCAAATAGAGAAAGGAAACTTGTGGGAAAGTTAAGTAAGGTTTGATTTCTGTTTTTCAATTTTTTTTAATGTTCCTATTTTGAATAGAATTTGCAATTTTATTATAGAATTCATATTCAAACTCTTTTTTACTATCAAAAATCGTCTATCAATTACTCTAATAAAAAAGAAAAAATTCAAATCAAACTCAGCCGATATAATTCTATTTTAAATCGACATCCAACACTATATAAAAAGACAATTTTCCATAATCTGGATCATTCAGTTGAAGAAAAAGAAAAACCTAGAGCACTCTTAAGATCTTCATGCAATCACTAAGAGCAAAACCCTAAGCAAACACAAGATACCCTCTTGCCAATTGAAACACAACCCACATATAGCACTTAATTCTTCTTTTCATTATTGACTTTAGCGTCAAAGTGTCTTTGTTTGTAGGAGGACGGTCTTATTCCAAATATTTCCGAAGCATCAAAGAAGAAGACAAGAATTTTCTCAAGATTCCAATAGAGTCGAGGGTGTAGAAATAATTTTTTGAGATTTTAAACCTGAGAACTTCAGTAACAACGTCTATGAAAAAGTTGTTAAAAGCTTTTTATCTTAAAAAAGAATCCTTCTTCTTAAATATCATCAAATTATTCATCTAAATCGCCAATTAGACATGACTTCACAACAAGTAACTTGACCAATATCGAAAACCCCATCTGATGGGTCCCATTATCAAGAACTCACTGCCTTAGTCAATAAGCTCACACCCAAGGCAACAACCCTCATTGCAAAATTAATTGACAAAATCGACAAATATCGGAATGAGAATCTAAAACTTCGGGATAAAGTAATAATGTTACAAGGGGATGAAGACTAGGATGATGAATTATAATAACTTCCAGCAAATCCGTACACACTCAAACTTCCTAAAATAGTTCTAAAAGAATAACAACCCTATACACCACTAGAGAACCGAATCCAGAAATCCCTAGAACTGAGGATAGAGAGAACGTAAAGTTATATACGCCCGAAAAAACAAAACAGAATATTCGAAAAACACCTCGATGTTGGCAAAAAGAGTGAACTAGAACCCATTCACGAATGCTATAAGGCTAGCAATAAGGTCTGAAAAATTCAACGTCCCCAACTTCTATATATTCGACAGAACAGGTGATCCCGAGGAACATATTTTCCATTTCAATGCCAGAATGATCATACACGCATATAATGGGCACTAAAATGCATAGTTTTCCCCTCAAGTCTAAAGGGATTCACTCAAAGTTGGTTTCGAAATTTAAAACAAAATTTCATCTCTTCATTCAAGAAGCTGACTGAGGAATTCATTAAATAATATTTACAGAATCGAAAAACCAAGAAAATCATATTCAATTTATTCACAATGAAGTAGGGTGATACTGAGTCCATTCGAAACTTCCTTAACCATTTTAACAAAAAGCTAAGTGAACTTAGGAGTTGCAACTCAGAAATAGCAGCTCAGGCCCATAAGAAAGCTGTCAAGCTTTCCACACCCTACCATAAATACCTAATTCGAAAGAACTTTGCCTCGTTTGAATTGATCAATAAAAAATTCGAACAATGGATCAAATAAAAAGACGTAGAAGTCGTTACCAAAAAGAAAGCTTCAGTGATGACGGTAAAAAGGTTTGAAAACTTACCTCAAAAAAGAAGCAAGAAACAAATACACAAATAAGGAAAGCAGCCTAGTGCCAAAGAAAATTGAGGAGCCAACAAAAGGCCTCGGCAACCTCAACAAAAGTTAATTACGATCAACACCCTAACAGAATAAATATGGGCGAACCTAAAAGACATTGGGATATTCTGGACATCCGTACCTCTACAGAGTTTGATAGAAAAGAGAGATCGAACAAAGCACTGCCAATTTCATTTAATTACAGCCACACTCTCTAAAGTTGCAGAGCTCTATGCTACCAAATTCACCAAATGATGAGAGATGGTCAATTAAATGAATACAGAGTAGATAACACCAAAAGAGTCCAAGAACCAATAAAAAAAACTAATAAACTAGAACCACACATAATATATAAATACATATATCCTCAACTCTATACACAAATCCTTATTCGACTTAGAAGGCATCCAACTAAGGATTGTAGAGCCATCGACAAAATAAGTAGACAAATATATGCTTCTAATACTTGAAGGACCAAACGGAACTGAAGAATCAATGGATGCACTAGTGTCAAGATTTAATGATATGGGATCACTGAAACTTCAACTACCTAGTAAATCATCCAAGAACTTGGGGAGATCAAATTTTCAAAGAAAGATTTAACTGACCTCGTTATGCCCCACTTAGACCCATTAGAGATCAGTTTAAACATCGTCGAAACTATTATGAGGAGAGTACTCGTAGACGGTGGCAGTAGTGTTGATGTTCTATTTTGAGAAGCTTTCCAGGGACTTAAACTGAAGATAGAAGACTTAAGACGATGCAACACAATGCTAATAGCTTTCGAAGGGGGAAAAATTCAGGTGAAAGGGGTAATAACTTTACCTGTAATCCCAGCATAAAAAAGACTAAAAGTAGACTATCTGATAGTCCAAGCACCTACTTCTTATAATGCCATTGCTAGACGCTTCTAGATTCACTGCATAGAAGTAGTACATTCTACCTTACATCAAGTTGTCCGTTGCATTTCAATAACAGGGAAAGAAACTATAAATATCAAAGGAAAATAGGTGCAAGCTAAAAAATATTATGCCAACTCTTTAAAAGCTAACAGAATCAACGCAGAAGAAAAATCAGAGACAATCACAACTAGCTCTAAAAAAGACAAATATCTGCTTCCTTTTGAGAAAAAAGACACACACCAAATAGAAATTACTCGATCGGTGGCTGAAAAAAGTTCCTCCCAAAAAGGAGTACATGCCACCTAGAATTTAAAAAACATAAAAAGCAATCTTGAACCCTATAGCCCTCAATTGGATGTTTCTCCCCGATGCCCATCTAACTAAGGGAGAAAGACAATAATTTATAGATCTCTAAACCAAGAACTAAGATATCTTCGTATGAACTCATAAAGACATGACTAGAATCGACCCGGAGATAATATGCCACAGATTAAACCTCTAACAGGGATATAGATCAGTCAAAAAAGAAAGTAAAGGCATTTCGCACCCGAAAATTACAAAGAAAATACTAATTTGTAATTATATTAGAAATTGAAATATTTAATTACAAGAAATAGATGGTTTAGATCATTATTAAATAATAAGAAATCTATTTTATTTTTTAAGTGAAAATTTTTAGGTACAAAAGTTACACATTTTTAAAATGTCAATGTCATACTACTATATATAACCTTTTGTACAAAGAGTTCATTTATATGCGTAAGAAATAGGGTTAATTTTAGTTTATCCCTATAAATATTGATAAACTTTAACTTACCGCCACCTTTTTTAGAAGGTCATCAATACAACCTATTCTATTAGCAGATTCTGTTAAACTTAATAATAGTCACATTTATGCTTTTGACGGTGTAATCTGTCATTGTCAACTCTAAAAATTATGTTAATTAAAAATAATTTAATTTAATATATTAAAATATTATACAATAATGAAATTAAGATATACATATTAATAATTGGGTTTAAGATTTTATTACCATACATGTGCATACACATGATCTTTACCAAACCACTAAAAGCAAAAAACCTAATTACGTACCCTCTTCTTCGTTCACTATAGCTACGGCCTCCATCCTTCTTCTTCATCATTCATAATAGTCACATTATATGATCATTCACCCACCACAGCATCTATACATAATAGATAACAACAAAACAGCCTTAAAATAATTCATTTGAGAAAGATTTTTTTTTCATTAAAAAAACAAAAACATGAGCCCAATATAAAAATTTTATAACAGTTTTTTACTCTTTCCATGGATGTACCATTTTCCATCAATGATCCTGGCCACTAACGCATATGAAAATGCTAACAATGTTGAACTATGTTATCACTTCCCCATTTTTGTCGAAGTCTATTTACTGAAGAGCCGACTTTGGATTGCATGCTGATCGAAATTGTCAAATAGTATTTGCTCCACTCAACTAAGGTTTAATGCTACTAAATAGGTTTTTTACATGAGAATGGTAGCATAATTATCGTGGTAAAAAAAAGTGTACTGGACTATGTGATATGATCCTACAATATTTATAAGGTCTGAAATTGTAGATGATAAAGATTAGGCTGAGGCTGAAGAGGGTAGAAAATGGAAAAAGCAAAATAAATAGCCCTGGACAGTGTTTGGTAGGGTCGTTGTGGTCATAGCGAAATTTGTTATCTTAGTCGTATTGAAAGATCAAGCATTTCTCTCTGGTTAGGTGATAAGGCGTAATTGTATAAACTATTTTATCTTCCTAACTTGATATTTGTTCAATTTATCTCAATAATTTGGCTATTTATGCATCGTTGTATTGCTTTAAAGGTTTAATCATTATCGGAGCAAAAATACCGGAAAACGGACGCAAATCGGAGCATTAGAGATAAAAATACAAATGGAGGCACTGTTGCTACAGTACACTGCTACAGTACACTGTTGCTACAGTGTAGCGCCGCAGCACTGGATTTCAGCGCCGCGGCGCCGATTGCAGAAAGTGAGCGCCGCAGCGCCAAATCGCAGCGCCGCGGCGCCGGGACCTGGACAACAAATTGTGACAGGTTCCTGAAAATCAGGAAACCCAAAAGCAACCCAAAATGCGCCCTAATTCCGTGCTCTTACCTATTTATTTGCTCAAAACTTACATTTTGAGGGAGGACTCTAGTTGGGACAGCAGCTAGAAACACAAAGAAACACCTAACTTCTAAGTTTGGAGAAATCAAAGAGGAGGAAAGCAAGCTTCAACTTCAAAGACATTTGACAGGGATGTCTTCTTTTCTTTGATTCTTTACTTGTTGTAAGATGTTTAGTTTACATGTATTGATGGAATTAGCTTCAAGATTGTGTAGTTTAATGATGAGCTAATTTCATTAATCTAGGATTACATCCTTGAACTCATTTGTGATGGATTTTAGCTCTCTCTTTTATGGTATTAATTCAGCTTTTGATATATTCATTGTGCTTGTGCTTAATGCTATTTGATTACTTGGCTAGTAGTTAAATTGATCTAGAAATGCTTAAATAAACTTGACAAAGGCATTTAGGTATTTAGTCTTAAGCATATTGATGCATGATCATAGTGTAGTACACTTGAGTTTCATATGAGATAGACATATACTCATAAGGTATGTATGGCTCATAAAACTTGTGCTTAATGAATTTTGTTCAATTTATTTATCATAGACATATAGATATTTGATTGGATGGAATAGATTCACTTGACCTGCAAAAGAGGCTTGTGATGTGTTGAGTGTTTTGGTCAATATATCAAGTTGAGAACCAATAAACATCAAAGAGATTCTGCTGAATTTATTTGCATAATGGGGGATAGTTTGTAATCCTAGGATTTCTCATATTGAATTTAACTTGTTCATAATTTAGTTTATCACTTAGCATAATTAAGTTGTTCTTTTACTTGAGTAGTTTAATCTCATACATTAAATCATTTTCTGGATAATAGTAGAAAGACACCATTTCAGTACTTAAACTAGAAAAGACAAATCATTCTCTGTGGGATCGACACTTTTCTCATCATATATTACTTGTTGCGATACGTGCACTTGCGTTAGTTTGTGTTATAGAAATCACACAACAAGTTTTTGGCGCCGTTGCCGGGGAATGAAAATTTTTTCTTATTTTAATACTGATATAAGTCTTTTCTGTTGTTAATTCAGATTTCTGTTTTTGTTTGCAGAAATTTCAGGTGTGTATGAGACGTTCTAAGAGCGTTGATCTAGCATACTTTGATCCTAAAATTGAGAGGACACTAAGAAGATTACGACGATACCAGAACCAAGTGACTAGCATGGAAGAGCAAAACCAGAATATTTGTGAAGAGCCAAGAGCCTTAAGAGACTATGCAGTTCCTTGGGTGAATGGCATACACTCAAGCATTCGCAGGCCAAATATCAATGCTAATAATTTTGAAATCAAGCCTGGAACTATTCAAATGCTTAAAGAATCAGTGCAGTTCAGCGGCTTCCCGAATGATGATCCCAACGAGCATATCACAAATTTCTTAGAAATTTGTGACACATTCAAATACAATGGCGTGTCAGATGATGCCATAAGACTCAGGTTGTTTCCATTCTCCTTGAGGGACAAAGCAAAAAGTTGGTTAATATCATCACCATCCGGTTCAATAACAACATGGGATGATTTGGCACAAAAGTTCTTAGCCAAGTTCTTCCCACCGGCCAAAACTGCAAAGATGCATAATGATATTACCACTTTTGTACAACATGAGTCAGAATCATTGTATGAATCATGGGAGAGATTTAAGGATATGCTGAGAAAGTGTCCACATCATGGAGTTCCCAAATGGTTGTTGGTGCAAACATTTTATAATGGATTGGTGGGACATTTAAGAACGATTGTAGATGCAGCAGCTGGAGGGACGTTAATGAGCAAGTCCACAGATGTGGCATATGACTTGTTGGAAGAAATGGCCTCCAACAGCTACCAATGGCCATCAGAAAGAGTGAATCCTAGAAAAGTTGTTGGTGTGCATGAAATTGATGCACTCACTTCTTTGACAGCACAAGTTAGTTTGTTGGCTAAGAAGATGGATACACTTGGAGTCAATGCAGTAAAGAGCCAACCACCAACTTGTGATTTTTGTGGAGATAATCACCAAAATGGTCTATGCATGGAGACAGCACAATATGTGGGGAGTTACAATCGACAGCAGCATAATCCCAACTCGAATTTTTACAATCCAGGGTGGAGGAATCATCCAAATTTTTCTTGGAATAATAATAACCAAGGGCAATCCTTAAAATCCATGAGTCCACCCGGATTTCAAATACAGCGGCAGCAGCAACAATTTCAGCAAGAAAAGAAACCCGGTGTTGAGGAACTGTTAATTCAATACATAAGGCAAACTGACCAACTTTTGCAAAGCCAATCAGCATCTCTTCGCACCTTAGAAAACCAAGTTGGTCAATTAGCTTCTGCAATAAACAACCGTCCTCAAGGCTCGCTACCGAGTAACACGGAAGTTAATCCAAAAGGTGATAGAGAGCAATGCAAATCAGTAACATTGAGAAGCGGTAAAGAAATGCAAAACATTGTGGGAAGACCTAAACCATCAGCAAATTCAGAAAATTCTGCAGATGCAGAAAATGCAGAAAATTCTGCAGATGCAGAAAATTCTGCAAGTGCAGAAAATTCTGCAATTGCAGAAAATTCTGCAATTGCTGAAAGTGCAGAAAATTCTGAAAAGGGGAATGAAAAACAAGAAGATAATGCAGTAAAGGAAAAGGTTATACAGAAAGAGAAGGTGCAGCCTTATAGACCACCACCATTTCCTCAGCGACTACAGAAGCAAAAGCAAGAGAAGCAGTTTACAAAGTTTCTGGAAATTTTTAAGAAACTGCACATTAACATACCATTTGCAGATGCATTAGAGCAAATGCCTAGCTATGTTAAATTCATGAAGGACATTCTTTCAAGGAAAAAGAAGCTGGACGAGTATGAAACTGTAGCGTTGACAGAAGAATGCAGTGCAATATTGCAGAAAAAATTACCTCCAAAGCTCAAGGATCCAGGAAGTTTTACCATTCCATGCACAATTGGAAACCGGTATTTTGGTAAAGCTTTATGTGATCTAGGGGCCAGCATAAATTTGATGCCTTTGTCTATCTACAACCGGCTAGGATTGGGGGAAGCCAAGCCTACGAATGTCACTTTACAACTTGCAGATCGTTCACTCACATATCCTAAAGGTGTGATTGAAGATGTGTTAGTTAAGGTAGATAAATTTATATTCCCAGCCGACTTCATTGTGTTGGATATGGAAGAGGATCTTGAAATTCCAATCATTTTGGGAAGACCTTTCTTAGCTACTGGTAGAACTTTGATTGATGTCCAAAAGGGAGAACTTACTATGAGAGTGCAAGATGAAGAAGTGACGTTTAATGTGTTCAAAGCTATGAAATTTTCCAAAGCAGCAGATGAATGTTACTGCATCAACATTATTGATAGAGAGATTCAAAGGATTTTCAACAATCACTCCAGCCAAGACTCTCTAGAAAATGCAGTCATGAATGGGAATGAGGTGGAAGATCAGGAAGCACTGGATTATCTCAATGCTTTGAATTCTACACCCCATCAAGAGCACAAGAGTTTCAGATTTGAAGTGCTTGAAGAATCAGAAAATATGGAAGCAAGAACCAAACCTTCGACAGAAAAACCGCCAACACTTGAGCTCAAACCCTTGCCTAACCATTTACGGTATGCATTCCTCGGTCCATCCTCAACACTTCCTGTAATAATATCTGCTACATTGAATGAAACACAAGAAGAGAAGTTGCTTAGAATACTGCGGACGTACAAGAAGGCATTGGGATGGACAATTGCAGACATCAAAGGAATCAGTCCTTCATTCTGCATGCATAAGATATTGTTAGAAGATGAGCAAACGACTTCGATTGAGCACCAAAGAAGACTGAACCCAATGATGAAAGAAGTAGTAAAGAAAGAGATTATTAAGTGGCTTGATGCAGGAATTATTTACCCAATTTCTGACAGCTCATGGGTAAGTCCAGTTCAATGTGTACCAAAGAAGGGTGGGGTCACTGTCATAACTAATTCAAGCAATGAACTACTTCCAACACGTACAATAACTGGATGGAGAGTGTGTATGGATTACAGAAAATTGAACAAAGCCACAAGGAAAGATCATTTTCCATTGCCCTTCATCGATCAGATGCTGGATAGACTTTCAGGGCATGAATTTTACTGCTTTTTGGATGGTTATTCTGGCTACAATCAGATAGCTATAGCACCAGAAGATCAAGAAAAGACTACCTTCACTTGTCCATACGGTACATTTGCATTCCGAATGATGCCTTTCGGATTATGCAACGCACCCGCAACGTTTCAACGATGCATGATAGCAATCTTTTCTGATATTGTGGAGCAGTTCTTGGAAGTGTTTATGGACGATTTCTCAATTTCTGGGGATTCGTTTGATGTATGTTTGAGAACTTAGCATTTGTGCTACAAAGATGTGAAGAAACCAACTTGGTACTGAATTGGGAAAAGTGCCACTTCATGGTGAAAGAGGGGATTGTCTTGGGACATAAGATCTCTTCAAGAGGAATAGAAGTTGACAGAGCAAAAATTGAAGCCATTGAGAAGTTGCCACCACCAGCAAATGTTAAGGGAGTAAGAAGTTTCCTTGGTCATGCAGGCTTTTATAGAAGATTCATAAAAGACTTTTCAAAAATTTCTAAGCCGTTGTGTAGCTTGTTGGAGAATGATGCAAAATTCATCTTTGATCAAGCATGTAACGATGCATTTGAGGTGTTGAAAATGAAGCTTATTTCAGCCCCAGTCATTGTCGCACCAGATTGGACCATGCCCTTCGAAGTAATGTGTGACGCTAGTGATATTGCAGTAGGTGCAGTATTGGGGCAACGCAAAAACAAGGTTTTCCACACCATTTATTATGCAAGCAAAACGTTGAATGATGCTCAGAACAATTATACGACTACAGAGAAAGAGTTGTTGGCTGTTGTATTTGCCTTTGACAAGTTCAGAGCATATTTAATTGGTGTTAAGGTGACAGTCTTTACAGATCATTCTGCTATCAAGTATTTGATTAGCAAGAAAGAGGCAAAATCGAGACTGATCAGATGGGTGCTATTACTTCAAGAATTTGATTTGGAAATCAAGGACAAGAAAGGTTCAGAAAATCAGGTGGCAGACCATTTATCTCGCTTAGAGGGTGGACAACAAAGTGATGATGAGACATTAATTAATGATTCCTTTCCTGATGAGCAACTCTTATTAGTAGAAAACCTCAATCTACCATGGTATGCAGATTATGTTAACTACTTGGCCAGCGGAATCCTTCCTCCGGACTTGAGTTACCAGCAGAAGAAGAAGTTCTTGCATGATGTCAAATCATATTTCTGGGATGAACCCCTTTTGTTTAAGCAATGTGCAGACCAAATGATTCGAAGATGTGTGCCAGAGAAAGAAATTGAAGACATAATCATGCATTGTCATTCATCTGATTATGCTGGACATTTTCGCGGAGACAAAACAGCTTCAAAGGTATTGCAATCTGGTTTTTATTGGCCTTCTTTATTTAAAGATGCACATTTTTTTGTTTTAAGATGTGACAGGTGCCAAAGAGCAGGAAGCATGTCAAAAAAGCAGGAAATGCCTCTGCAAAACATATTAGAAGTTGAAATTTTTGATGTTTGGGGGATTGATTTCATGGGACCATTCATTCCATCAAATGGTCATAAATACATTCTATTGGCTGTTGATTATGTGTCCAAGTGGGTCGAAGCAGTTGCCTTGCCGACTAATGATGCAAAGGTGGTGTTGCGATTTCTGAGCAAGAACATACTTACCCGTTTTGGTACACCACGTGCTATTGTCAGTGACGAGGGATCACATTTTTGTAATAAATCATTCTCCGCACTGCTTCAGAAATATGGAGTTAAACACAAGATCGTCACTGCCTATCATCCACAAACAAATGGACAAGCTGAGGTTTCCAATCGAGAAGTGAAGAGAATCCTTGAGAAGGTAGTCAAGCCAAATCGCAAAGATTGGGCAATAAGGCTTGATGACGCAATCTGGGCATATCGTACAGCATACAAAACACCCATTGGTACATCACCATATCAGTTGATATTTGGCAAATCATGTCATTTGCCTGTGGAGTTAGAACATAAGGCCTATTGGGCGATCAAGTCATTAAACTTTGACTTGACAGCAATTGGAGAGAAAAGAATGCAACAACTGAATGAATTGGATGAATTTCGGCTACAAGCTTATGAGAACGCCAAGCTGTACAAAGAAAAGGTGAAAAGATGGCATGACAAAAGAATAGCACAACGCTCATTTGAAATCAATCAGCAGGTACTATTATTTAATTCCCGACTCAAGCTATTCCCTGGAAAGCTCAAATCTAGATGGTCTGGTCCATTTAGAGTAGCCAAAGTATACCCACACGGAGCTGTTGATATTGAAGATGAAGAAAAAGGAATAACTTTTAAAGTAAATGGCCAACGTCTCAAGCATTACTATGAAGGAAATTTCAACCGTCAAAGTACCTCCATTATGTTTGTGGAATCGGAGTGATTTACAAGCATAACGTCTAGCCAGAGACGAAAAAGCAGGCGCTAGTTGGGAGGCAACCCAAGGTAAATATTTGTTGCATTAGTATTGGTATTTAAAAAAAAAAAATTTGCAAGGAATGAGCGCCGCAGCGCTCAAACTGAGCGCCGCGGCGCCACTTCCAGAGACTCAGCGCCGCAGCGCTGGCACCTGGGAATTTCCCAGGCGCCAGCGCCGCGGCGCTGCAGCAGGGCAGCAACAAAAGGGCATGTGCCCCGAATTTTTTTCCCATTTTCTCTTGCTCTCTCTCTCTTGCTAACCTTAGAGTTTCTCAACCCTCTCAACCCACCCCAATTCACAAGCTCAAATCCCACCTTACCCATTAAAATTTCAGCTTAAAATCAACATCAAAACACATTTCCAACATCATTTCACACACTTCATCATCACAAATTCCATCAAATTGCATTTTCCACACAAATTAACAAAGTTCCCCAATCTCAAATTTCGGTGGATTAATCTCACAAGGTAAAAAAAATCTTGTCTCTAATCTCTTATTTTACATTGATTCTTCCTTTATTCTACTTCCATTATGCAATTATTGGAACAATTTGTGATTACTAGAATGAAAGCTTTGTGTTTAACCTTGAATTTTTGCATGAAACTATGTTGGAAATGTGTTGGATTTGTGTTGGCTTTATGTTGAAATTATATTGAAATGTGTTGGATTTGTGTTGGCTTTATGTTGAAATTATATTGAAATGTGTTGGATTTGTGTTGGCTTTATGTTGAAATTATGTTGGCTTTATGTTGAAATTATGTTGAAATTATATTGAAATTATATTGAAATGTGTTGGATTTGTGTTGGATTTGTGTTGGCTTTATGTTGAAATTATGTTGGCTTTATGTTGAAACTATGTTGAAAATGTGTTGGATTTGTGTTGGCTTTATGTTGAAATTATGTTGAAACTATGTTGGAAATGTGTTGGATTTGTGTTGGATTTATGTTGAAATTATGTTGGCTTTATGTTGAAACTATGTTGAAATTATGTTAGATTTGTGTTGTCATTGTGTTGGAATTGTTTTAGAATTATGAAGACTTAATTCGTTATTCTATGTGTAGAAATTTTAGCTAATTTGATTGGAATGTAGACTTGTGACAATTAAGGAGATTGGTGGAGGGGTTTTAGTTGGCAAATTGGTGTTCTTAGCAAAATGGCTCCTAAGAAAATGAAAACCACCAAAATGGCCTCACCTAGTTTTGACAGCAGCAAGTTTGTCTCCTTAGAAGCATCTGAGCGTTATGCTAAATCAATTGTGAAGCGATCGGCTATTCCTGAGCGAGGCTTTAACCTTTTAGAGGGAAGTTATCCCAGTGTAGCAAGAGTCATTGAATCCAGGGGATGGAAGAAATTGTGCACTCAGCCGGGAGAGGCTGTACTACCAATTGTGCGAGAATTTTATGCGAATATTAAGGAACATTCAAACTTGCTGGTATATGTGAGAGGTAAGCAGGTAGCTATTGACTGTGCCAGCATCAACAAATTCCTTAAAACACCATCAATCGGGGATGATGATTTTCACAAGATGCTACGTGATCCGAATTATGAGGAAATCATTAGACAGTTATGCTCCGCCGAGGCAGAATGGAAACTGGGTGGTCCTCTTCCAATATCTTTTTCAGCAAAATACATGGGCAAGGATGAGAAAACATGGCATTATTTTATTGGGGCACGACTAATGCCTGTCAAACATTTCAGCAGTGTAAACAAGCAACGTGCAGTTTTGTTATATGCCATCATGACAGGAAATCTATTGATGTTGGGCAAGTGATCAAGAATAGCATTCTTCATTGCAGTGAAAGCAGCAAGCTCGGGTTATACTGCCCTTCTCTAATTACAGCATTATGTGCTCAAGCTGGAGTCAAGTGGAGTTCTTCGGAGGAGATATTACAGCCTGGCCAAGCTATAACCTCTAGCACGGTAACCAACGTGCACGCTCGTTGTGGCCAAGGTGGGCATAGGTCCAGGGCACCTACGCGACCATCATCGCAGGCATCTTCCTCTTCCAATCCGGAGGCAGTACAATTTCGATTGGATGAAATTGAGCGGCAGATTGAAGCACATCAGCAGCAGTTCATTGCCCATCAACAATGGTGTGCTCAGTGGGTTTCTATACAGGCAGCCCATTTTGGAATTGATATTTCCTCACTCCCACAGCATCCAGTTTATACTGCGCCACCACCAGCTGGGTTGAATGATGATGCTGATGACGGCATCGACCCTGAGGATGCAGATGCTACCAGAAATAGCGAAGATGAGGATGCGACAGCAACAGATGACGACTAAAGCCCGCACTCTATTTTTTGGGAGTATTTCTGTGCTTTTTGTCTTACGTTTCTTTTTGTTTTGCCATGAGGACATGTCGGATAGTAAGTTTGGGGGACAGGGAAACACTTTCCCATTTGTTCTGTTTTTAGTTGTGTTTATTTATTTGTTTTGTTTTTAATTGTCTTTTTAGTTGTTTGTTTTGCATAATTTTTTTGTTTTGTTTGTTTTCTTTCATTTTAGTGTTCAGTTGTGGGTTGGTTGAATGATTAGTAGTCAATGATATGAAATAGAAACATGATTTCAAATGCTATGTTCTTTTGGAAACAATGAATATTGTGATTGTTTACTTGGTAATCTAGGACAAGTTCAGCTTCACTTTGTGACCACTTGATATTTCGAGCACATAGTTAGAATTATTTAGTTTTATGTTTACTTAGAAGACTTTTATGCACTACAAGAATAAATATGGTCTCAAGAACACTCTAGAACTTGTTGGAGCATCACTCAAGGCGAAATCCTAGGGCATACATAATTAGGGATATGATTTTAGGCCATTTTTGGACCGATTGAGCCTTTCAAGCCAACCTATGTATAATTTTGACCGTAGTCACCCCCGTTGAGCCTAATTATCATTTTTCCTTGCTAACTATATCATTACCTTAGCCTTTACTTTTATTATCCTTCATAGTACCCATCACGCCATAAGTATAGCACTTCTTTTAAAGAGTTGTGTGAACATTTATAAATGAAGGGGTGAATTAAAGAAGAGCTATGGGTTTGGTTATAAATGTTGGTTGTTCAAATATGAAAAGCTTAAGTTTGGGGGTATAGTGACTTATATATTAAAAAAAAAAAAAAAAAGAAACGAAAAGAAAAATTGAGTTTGCTATACCCCTAGCTTAAATAAAAAGAAAAGAAGAGCAACAAAATAGCTAGGGAATCAAAGAAATAAGTTTGGGGGAAATTGGGTGGAAAACAATGGTTGGGTTTGAGTAACCTCAAGAGGAATGTGTGTTTATGGTGTAAGTTGAGCCAAAATCGATCCATTTTATCATACCCTCGCCCTAGCCATGCATTACAAGCTAACTAAAGTCCTATTTGATCCTTGATTATGTGTGTGCCTACATTAGTGGAGAGTGATGCGAAAAACAAGCATATGAAGTGTTAAATAAAAGCAAAAATCTCATAGAGATCATTTCATTATCTTATGTGCATAAAATAATCCGAGCGCATGCTACTAATGATTTTAGCTATTCACACACACACACCAAGTAGGTCACTTATGGGTTTGAATAAGTGTTGGATTAACATGTTGAACGGTTATGATATTTAGAATTTCCTTTAGGATAGTAGTCATGAGAAATTTTTGAGACAAATTACTAATTTTTTGCCGACCCAATGTTTTATATCTTTTTATGGTTTGTTTTCATTGTTAGTGTGGTGTGTGTGCCTTTTTACTCGAGGACGAGCAAGTATTTAAGTTTGGGGGTATTTGATAAGGCGTAATTGTATAAACTATTTTATCTTCCTAACTTGATATTTATTCAATTTATCTCAATAATTTGGCTATTTATGCATCGTTGTATTGCTTTAAAGGTTTAATCATTATCGGAGCAAAAATACCGGAAAACGGACGCAAATCGGAGCATTAGAGATAAAAATACAAATGGAGGCATTGTTGCTACAGTAACACTGTTGCTACAGTGTAGCGCCGCAGCACTGGATTTCAGCGCCGCGGCGCCGATTGCAGAAAGTGAGCGCCGCAGCGCCAAATCGCAGCGCCGTAGCGCCAAATCGCAGCGCCGCGGCGCCGGGACCTGGACAACAAATTGTGACAGGTTCCTGAAAATCAGGAAACCCAAAAGCAGCCCAAAATGCGCCCTAATTCCGTGCTCTTACCTATTTATTTGCTCAAAACTTACATTTTGAGGGAGGACTCTAGTTGGGACAGCAGCTAGAAACACAAAGAAACACCTAACTTCTAAGTTTGGAGAAATCAAAGAGGAGGAAAGCAAGCTTCAACTTCAAAGACATTTGACAGGGATGTCTTCTTTTCTTTGATTCTTTACTTGTTGTAAGATGTTTAGTTTACATGTATTGATGGAATTAGCTTCAAGATTGTGTAGTTTAATGATGAGCTAATTTCATTAATCTAGGATTACATCCTTGAACTCATTTGTGATGGATTTTAGCTCTCTCTTTTATGGTATTAATTCAGCTTTTGATATATTCATTGTGCTTGTGCTTAATGCTATTTGATTACTTGGCTAGTAGTTAAATTGATCTAGAAATGCTTAAATAAACTTGACAAAGGCATTTAGGTATTTAGTCTTAAGCATATTGATGCATGATCATAGTGTAGTACACTTGAGTTTCATATGAGATAGACATATACTCATAAGGCATGTATGGCTCATAAAACTTGTGCTTAATGAATTTTGTTCAATTTATTTATCATAGACATATAGATATTTGATTGGATGGAATAGATTCACTTGACCTGCAAAAGAGGCTTGTGATGTGTTGAGTGTTTTGGTCAATATATCAAGTTGAGAACCAATAAACATCAAAGAGATTCTGCTGAATTTATTTGCATAATGGGGGATAGTTTGTAATCCTAGGATTTCTCATATTGAATTTAACTTGTTCATAATTTAGTTTATCACTTAGCATAATTAAGTTGTTCTTTTACTTGAGTAGTTTAATCTCATACATTAAATCATTTTCTGGATAATAGTAGAAAGACACCATTTCAGTACTTAAACTAGAAAAGACAAATTATTCTCTGTGGGATCGACACTTTTCTCATCATATATTACTTGTTGTGATACGTGCACTTGCGTTAGTTTGTGTTATAGAAATCACACAACACTAGGGTCTCTTGGATGGTGTCCCTTTAGGACCTGGGCTAAAGCCACCAGATTAGTGTCTCCAGCTTGCTCACCTCCTTAATTCTCTTTTGGAATGTGAGAAGATTGGTTTAAAAATCTTCATAATATGAGAACTCGTGTTGCTCTCCATTAAGTGTGTTTCTTAGGTTCCTACCTCTTTTTTAGATTTTACCATCGCAAGATCTTAGTCAAAATCCTCAATGGAATCATAAAAAATATTTTGGCAAATTCGGGAGATGCTACATAGTATCACGGTCATATGGCAAGCTGTAAGTACAAGTCGGCTTAGGCTTGGATATTGAAACTTAACTTCTTCGCCTCCATGAGTTTAAGAATAAGGCCCACCGTATATCTGAAGAACTCCTAAGGTCCAAGAGATCAATGTTATGAATTTGGTTTGATGGTCTTCAACTAAACGTTATTTAACCAAATAAATAGGCTTAAATTGTAAGAGGTGTAAAAACTGTGTTTCCACATTAAATAACGAATGAACACAATTTAAAAGAGCATTAGTACATTATTATGAGTATTTTGGTATGCTTTAGGTTCTTGGCATGCGGGACAAGATCAAGTTAGGCTATAGGAAACCCTAGCCTAAAAATTAGAAAGACCTCGCCTCTTGAATTCTCTATAACATTTCTTAAAAGTATTTTCTAAGTATACAAGTGCTTAAATTTATGTGTAGTTATTGAGCTATGAATATAGTTGAAGGAAAATGTTAAAGATCAAGCATTTCTCTCTAGCTTTGCCATAGGGTTTCTTGGATGGTGTCCCTTTAGGACTTGGGCTAAAGCCCTTAGATTAGTGTCTCTAGCTTGCTCGCCTCCTTAATTCTCTTTCGGAATGTGCGAAGATTGGTTTAAAAATCTTCGTAGTATGAGAACTCATCTTGCTCTCCATTGAGTGTATTTCTTCGGTTCCTACCTTTTTTTTAGATTTTGCCATCGCAAGATCTTAGTTAAAATCCTCAACGGAATCATAAAAAATATTTTGGGTTGATTTAGGAGATGCTATGTAGTATCACATGTTGGAAATATAGTTAGGAGGATAGTATAGATGGGTACTAATGAATTGTGTAGTCAAGGCGTGTAAGGTACTGTCTTTAAACTATTTCTACCCCCACAATGATAATGATTAAAGTGCAAATAGATTATGTGGTAGTATAGTTTCATGATTTAATGACTATTGAATTTGTAATGGTGCACACCAATTACAAATTCTGTAAGACAACAAGATAACTTTGATGAGAGTTGATAGATAGAGAGAATAAAGAAGAGAATGATCAATAATTCATAATAATTTAATAGTGAGGTGTGTTTCTTTATTTATAGAGGTATTTGTGCCTCTCTGAAATGACACAATACTTTTTCAGATCAATACATCCTTTGAAGTGGACACATGCCTTTTTAAATAGTCATGACCTTAGAAAGAGTTGTGTATCTTTCCATAAATTCATAATCTTTAATTCAAATTTGTGTCTTTCTAAAAGAACACAACTTATTGAAGAGTTAAAAAACTCTTCAATGAGTCACAAATTCAACTCAAATATCATGGCCCATATAATAGAGATAATGGTTGTCAACAAAAGAAGAGGTGTTAGCCTGTATGGTTGTTGCGGCACCCAACCATAGGCATTGTGACGTCCATGTTCTGCCTGGGGCATCGCGACGCCCACACATTGTACTGGGCGCTGCGGCGCCCAGCCATGGGCATCAATCTCTTCTTTTTTCCTTTCTTTCCCCTCTTTTTCACTTTATTCTCTCTCTCCATCAAGTCTTCAACATATATATGGTTAATTTGAAATACTCTTACAATATACAACAATCTCTCACATATTTCAAATAAATCATATTTATTATATCAACTTTAAATCAAAGTAGAATTTAACTTATATAAATTAGTGCTTTTCTAAGCTATGAACCAATTATTGATCAAGTAATCGTAACTTGCAGAAACTAAGTTAAACCAATTTTCTATAAACCTATATCCCTTTATTGTGAGATAGAGGATTAAGAGATGAAGTTAAATTCTCAATCTTATTTTTGTCTTGCGGTTTAGTACTTTACCAGCTATGTGATATCCTGGCTTCATGAGTGCTCTAGAGATACTTGTCTAGCTCTCATAGGAACTGGTCCAATTTCACACTCACATATATGACATTGTATCAAGTGTACTCTGCAAGTAGACACACCACCCATCTCTAAAGGGCTATGGAGTTCATTAAGAGACTAACTCAACCTTTTACCACTGCAGAAGTACTACCTCGCCATAGGGAATGACTCATAAGTATAATCGGTAGTACAACTAGATAACAAGTGACTTGTTCTTACCCCTAAAACCTACATCATAGGATCTCTAATCGCATAAGTAGGGTTATCATCACTCTTATCTATTGCTTTAAGCAGAAGTCTCATCCCCCTCGACATCTATTCCACTAATCTCCTATTTAGGGTTTTGTCAGAGGATTGACCAAATTCATCTCTGATCTCACAAAATCTAGGCTTACCACCCTAGATTCTAGCAGCTGCTTAACAATTCTATGTCGTAGACGAATATGTCTACTCTTCTTATTGTATATTTTACTCTTTGCTTTAGCTATAACAACTAGACAATCATAATTTATTGCAATAAAGTTAAGAGTGTGAGAATTAAAGGAAAAATCATATATGAGTGTCCTCAACCACTTAGCCTTGAAACAAGCCTTTTTCAAAGTTATTAATTCAGATTCCATGGTAGATCGTGCAATGTAAGTCTGCTTAGTGGATTTACAACATATAGCACCTCCACTTAAGGTGAACACATATCCACTAGCTAACTTTACTTCATTAGACTCTAAGATCCAATTTGCATCACTATAACCTTATACCACAGGTTATGATCTACCATATGTTAGAACATAATTTTTAGTGCCCTTTAGATATTTAGCAACTTTATCCAAAGCACTCTAATATTCTTTACCAGGGTTATGAGTGTATCTACTCAGTCTCTCAATAGTATATGCTATATCAAACCTTGTACAATTTATTAAATACATGAAACTACCAATAATTTGAGCATAACGAGCTTGATTTTTATCATATTCTTTATTCTTGCAAAGTTTGGTACTAGCATCATAAGGTATTGCCACCGATTTATATTCCAATTATCTAAAATTCTCTAAGAATTTCTCAACATAGTATTCTTGAGACAAAGATATACCATTATGGAATCTCATTATCTTAATTCCAAGAATAACATCAGCCTCTCCCATATCTTTCATATCAAAATTAGTTGATAAAAGTTTCTTAGTCTCATTGATCATTTCCATACTATGACTAAATATAAGCATGACATCCATGTAAATACATATGATGACATAACTTTTGGTATCAAAGGTTTTATAATACACACGTTTATCAGAATCATTAATCATAAAATCATTTGATAACAAAGTTTTGTCAAATTTCTCATACCACTGATTCGGTACTTGTTTTAAACCATATAATAATTTTATTAACTTGCATATTTTATACTCCAAACCAATACTAATAAAACCTTCTGGTTGTTCCATATAAATCTCCTCTTTTGAACCACTAGTTAGAAAAGTAGTTTTTACATCTATTTGATATATATGCCAATCATGGATTGCAGCTAATGCAACCAAAACTCTAATGAATGTGATTTTAGTTATAGGAGCATATATATTAAAGTAATCTAAGTCTTTCTTTTGAGTAAACCCTTTGACAACTAATCTTGCCTTAAAATTTTCAATTGTTTTATCAGCCCTCATTTTCCTTTTAAAGATCAATTTACAACCAATGGGCTTGGAACCAAGAGGCAAATCAGCTATTTTCCATACATGATTACTCATGATAGAGTTTATTTCATCATTAATGGCATCTCTCCATAAATGAGCATCAAGAGAGGACATTTCCTTAATATATATCTTAGGGTCCTCTTCCATAAGAAAGATATAGAAGTCGTCGCCAAAGTTAGTGGTTATTCTCATTCTCTTACTTCTTCTAAGTTCATTGTTAGAGCTTTCAGGATGATCATTATTTATATTCTTATGAGTCAACAATTTTTTTAGTTTGGCTTTCTTAAGAAAAATTGTTTCATAAAATTTTGCATTTTTAGATTCTATAATATTATTTGCATCAAACAAATTAATGGTATCTTCCAATGCCAAGAATCTTATACAGTACTATTTTGGGCATATCCTATGAACATATAATCAACCGTCTTAGGTCCCATTCTTTTCCTTTTAAAATCTGAAATTAAGAGCTTAGCAAGACACCCTCACACTTTGAGATATGAAAGATTAGGTGTATGACCCTTCCATAACTTATAAGGTGTTATTCTAATTTTCTTATATAAAGCACAATTTTGTATATAGCAAGCAGTCAAGATTGCTTCCCCCTACAAGTTCATAGGTGCTCCAGAATTTTATAATATACAATTCATCATATCCTTCAAAGTTCAATTTTTTCTTTCAGCCACCTCATTATATTCAAGAGAATATAGAGGTGTCACTTCATGTGTAATTCTATTATCCTCAAAATAAGAACCAAACATATTTGACATATATTCTTTACCTCTATCTATTCTTAATCTTTTGATTTTCTTTCCAAGTTGATTCTCAACTTCTTATTCATAGATTAAAAACTTATCATATGACTCATCTTTATTTCTCAAGAAATATAATTTAATATATATTGAAAAATCATCTATAAAGGTAATGTAATACCTTTTTCTTCATCTAGTCATGAAATCCTTTATGTTACCTAAGTCAATGTGAATTAAACTAAGTAATTCATTCTCTCTAAACGTAATTGGTTTACAACCCTTCTTTATGGATTTTCCTTCCACACATATATCACATTTATGTATGTCTTTTAAGCCAAGACTTGAGAGCAAACCAATTCTTTCTATTTTTTTATATAAACATAATTCAAGTGACCTAGCCCATCATGTCATAAATCATAGGGCTCAATAATGTAAACAGAAGTAAAACTTTTATTCAAAGAGGTTTCTATTACATTATGTTTGAACAAATCGTTTGATGAATATCTTATCCCAACGAATGTTTCATTTTTTGTCAATACAACTTAATCTCTTCAAATAAGACTTTTACATTAGCTTTACTAAGCATAAATACATAAATCAAATTATATCTAATGTTTAGAATATATATAAGACATTATTCAATACAAGAGATCTTCTAGAAGTTAATTTGAGGAGAACATTTCCTTTACCCATCACAGGTGCAGGATAAGAATCTCCAAGATATACATGTTCTTCCCCTTCTCTTATCTGAACATAATCATGAAAGGCACTCTTATCACTATAAATGTGTATTGTGGCTCTAGAGTCTATGACCTACTATTTGTTTCTATTTGCAACCATATTCACTTGGGAAATGATTATTGTAGCAATAATACTTTTTTCCTCAACCAAGTTGGCTTTGGGAGTTTTATTGTTTCCCTTTTTATCTTTTCTATATTTGCATTGATAGGCTAAGTGACCACCATTGCCACAAATATAACACTTACCTTTTCTCTTTTTAAATGAGGACTTTGTATTCTTCAAGTAAGTGTTGTTTGTGGTCTTATCATTCTTCTCATTATCACAGTTTATATTCTCCACCAAGTTTACCTTAGAAACAAGTTCCTTAGCCTTCTCATTATTCTCCTGTTGGCAATTCTTTTCTTCAATTCTAATATGAACAATAGAATCTTCTAATTTTAAATGTTTTCTTTTGTGGTTGTTGATTTTTTGTAATCATTCCAAGAATTTGGTAATTTTTCAACCAAACAACCAGCCACAAAAGGCTCAGGGAGAAATGTCCTCATTTTTTAAATTATTAATTAACAAATAAAAATCATGAATTGAAGACGTAACCTCTTTTTCATCAGACATCTTAAAATCTAAGAAATTTGAAATTACATATTTTGGGTACAAGCATCTTTTATAAGATATTTCTTTTTGAGTTGTGCCCAAATTTCATATGTATTTTTGTAGGAAGAATATACATCATATTTTTTGGTACGGCATACCTTATTAGCTATATTCCTCATTAAATTTTTCAGCATTTGCATCCGAATGAGGTTTAGTAAGATATTCTGCTACGCCCATGATATCCAGAATTTCATACACTCAATCTTACCACCACTTAAAGTGTTTACCATCAAATTGAGAAATTTTTGTAGCCTCTAAAAGAGACTTGACTACTGCGAGAAAAGATTAATCACCTCTAGTACCCATTTAAAAATAGTTTAAGATTGTTAAAAATGTAGTTGTGAGGATAGTATAGATGGATACTAATGAATTGTGTAGTCAAGGCGTGCAAGGCACTGTCCTTAAACTATTTTTACCCCCATAATGATAATGATCACTGTGCAAATCGGTTGTATGGTAGTATAGTTCTAGGATTCAATGACTATTGAATTTGTAATGGTGCACACCAATTACAAATTCTATAGAACAATAAGATAACTTTGATGAGAGTTGATAGATGGAGAGAATAAAGAAGAGAAGGATCAATAATTCATAATAATTTAAGAGTGAGGTGTGTTTCTCCATTTATAGAGATATTTGTGTCTCTCTGGAAGGACACAATACCTTTTCAGATCAACACATCTTTTGGAGTAGACACATACCTTTCCAAAAAGTTATGACCTTAGAAAGAGTTGTGTATCTATTCATAAGGTCATAACCTTTGATTCAAATTGGTGTCTTTCCAAAAAAAACACAACTTATTGAAGAGTTAAAAGACTCATCAATGAGTCACACTTTTAACTCTATTACCATGGCCCGTATAATAGGAACAATGGTTGTCAACAAAGGGAGGGGTGTTAGCCCGTATAAGTGTCACGGCGCCCAGCCATGGGCGTTGCAGCGTCCACATTCTGTCTGGGGCGCCGCGGCACCCACACATTGTACTGAGCACTGCGACGCCCAACCATGGGCGCTTATCTCTTCTTTTTTCCTTTCTTTCCCCTCCTTTTCACTTTGTCCTCTCTCTCTATCAAGTCTTCAACATATATATGGTAAATTTAAAATACTCTTACAATATACAATATCATGGTCATGTGGTAAGCTGTAAGAACAAATCGGCCTAGGCTTGGATGTTGAAACTTAACTTCTTCACCTCTGTGAATTCGAGAATAAAGCCCACTGTGTATTTGAAAAACTCCTAAAGTCTAGAAAATCAATATTATGGATTTGGTTTGACGGTCTTCAGCTAAAAGTTATTTAACCAAATAAATGGACTTAAATTGTAAGAGGTATGAAAACTGTGTTTGCACATTAACTAATGAATGAACACGATTTAAAAGGGTATTAGTATATTATTATGAGTATTTTGGCTATGTTTTGGATTCTTGGCATGCATGACAAGATCAAGTTAGGCTATACAAAAACTCTATCTTAAAAATTAGAGGAACCTCGCCTCTTGAATTCTTTGTAAAATTTCTTTAAAGTATTTTTTATGTGTTACAAGTGCTAAAATTTATGTGTAGTTATTGAGTTGAAGGAAAATGTTAAAAGAGCACAACAGGGTGTATGTCGGTAAGCAAAAGAGAATTAAGATGAATATTGATGTGGTTTAACGTGTAAAGGAATTTTGTTTTATAGAATTAGGCAATTAGGATTTTGTACTATGTTAAAACTACTTGTTTGGCCACTAATCTTTTTAAAATATAAATTATTTAATGAACTTAACTCTTATTAAAAGGAAAAAAAATTGACAAATAAAACTAATAAGATATTAATTTTTCTAAATAAAACACTAAAATTGTTAATCATTTACTATATTAAACGGTCTGTAGGTGTCTCATATAAAATTTTCTCATTAAAAATTGATAAATTTTTAATCTAATAATTTGTAAGTCATGTGAATTAATTGAGAAATTAATACTTTTATCCATTTTCTTAAGATTATACAGAACATTTTAATTTTTTTTCAAATAGTTCAACAAATTTCTGTTGAATCCTTTACTATTTTATCGTTAAAATATATTAATTTGATAGGTCTGTGTATGCCGCTACAGTGAAGCAAAATATATATGCTTTACTTTTTTTATCTTATTTTTGTACTTGATCAACTAATTTTTGTTAACAATTTACTTAAATAATATTTTATTTATTTTTTTTTGTTAATAACTACAAACCTCAATGCCCATTAGGTTCCACAGATTTCTTAAATAAATAATTATTTATTTACATTTCCACCATTGTGAGCGACCGCTTCACCAGACCCTCCAAGCCTCAGGGAGTAAACCCAAGCTTCTTCATTGTCAAATGTTGTCCCTAAAGCGCCGATGGAACCCACCATGTCCTTTGTTGTCGCTTCTAAACAACCAACCACTAGCTCTAATGAATATAGAGACAACCTTTAAAATCACCATACGTCGTCGATCGTAAAAGTCTTTCCTAAAGAGTTGTCCTACGATCACTATCCTTTGAAAGTATAATAGATGTTTTAAATTGTTACTGAATCTAAATCATTGAGATAAAGTTATTTTTGTCTCTTTAATTTGATATGTTTTTTAATTTTGTTTTCTTTATTTTAAATTATTTAAATATATTATTTTTCGTTAATTCAATTATCATTAAATTTTACTATTAAAGAGTAAAATCATAATTTAATAAAAAAATTTCATATATTGTGACACATGCTAAATAATTATAAATTATTGAATAAATAAAATTTTATTATAGATCACTAGCATCGCAGCAGACATCAACAGTGCTCGCCATTGTCAGCCATTAGACTCTAACAATAAAAATAATTAAAATTTATATTATTAGACTATATTTTCGTAATCTACACAATTGTGATATCGTTTTTTACCACCAAAAAAAAGATTAGAAGATGACCAAATATGCAATGGGAGCTATGGGAGGCGATGGTCACTGGTGGTTGATCTATCCAACGGTGTTGGTGGTGCACATACCACCACTTTGTTTAACGTGCACCGCCATTTCTGTGGAAGATGGCAACGGCCACGATAGTGCACGACAATCGAAGCAACGATGGCGTGCACTGCCGGCACAATTAAATAGATCGACCATCGATCTATCCAATGATGCACGTCACTATTGCTCTGTTTAATTTGCACCATCGGTGGTTGCCACCTCTCATGGCTCTCATTGTATATTTTGTCTATTTTTTTAAATAATTTATTTTTAAAAATAAATTTAAAAATTATTATTAAAATTAAACCTATCTAAATATATCACATGTCAAGTTTTTAATCAATCAACAATTATTTATTAACAAGTGAACACTTAAATTATTTTTTTTATAAAGTGTCAGCTACTTTAAACATTACAACACATGTCCATAACAATTAGAGGTAAAACAGATATTATATCAAAATAACTATATTTTTGTCAAACTTAATGGCAACTGATTAAGGAGTAGGACAAATTTAAGTAATTTAAAACAAGATGGACAAAATTGAGTAACGAGCCAAATTCGAAAATAAAGATGTCCTTAAATCATTATATAGTTAGTCGAACATTCACCAGATATTCTCTAGTTGAATCATAATTTATCACAAGAAGAGTGTAGAAGACTTCCCACTTTATGATGATTAAGAAGAGTCATATGTTTTAAGATGACTTTACAAATATAAAAGACTTCTTTAGAGAGGTTCAATACTTTTACCAAAAAATATTCATATTGAAAGACTTCTCGAAAGTATAATTCAGAATCGCATTCTAAAAAAAAGAACATGAAGTATCATTTTTCTCATCCGATTTATTCAAATTTCGCATCCAATTAACATCTTAAAATGTAACAATTTGTCAGAATTTTTATCACACTTTTAAACTCAAGTTTATCATATGAAGCAAAACGAAAGAAGTAATACAAATCATTATGTACTCCTTCCTTTTCTGCTCTAGTCTAAGGAGAACAGGGCCCTCCAAATTGTAAAAAAAAATGAAGCTGTGAAGAGTAAAAGTCCATTCGAATCACTCCCATTGTTTATAAGAACCTTCGTATAACAAAAGAAAGTATTACTTTGCCAATTTTTTTAAATCCCTTATGCATGGAAGAAGGCTTAGCTTTTTTCACATAATTGCATGAATCGTCACATACATAATTATATGGTTATTATTCCATATACATAGAACATTCTTTCACATGATACTATTTAGGGATCAAATTGCAAAAAAAAAAAAAATATTATTGTTTCTAAAGTAATTAAGCAAAAATAAAAGAATTACAATAAAAATGTAGATCTGTAAGCTTCAAAACACACAATTTCACTTATTAATTCAAGCCAATCAAGTGCTGATATATAGAAGGAATAAACCATATGTGCATCCATTCATTAAACCGAAAACATCATCAATATTTAAAGGAAGCGTAACCACCAAATACAATAATTTCAAGAGAAAAAATAGAAAATAGGAAATAGGAAAAGATTTTGAACACATAGCTCGTTGTGGTAAACATAGAAGTGAATGCTTCTACACACTCCGTCACTTGTAGAGAGACATCTGTTAGGCTCATTATCTAAATGGTTCAATAACTAGCTCAAAACCTTATTTTTAAAAAGACTTAGCCCAAAATAAGATTCAACACACTAGTTAACTTGACCCACCAACCCATAGACCTCATAAATAAGTCATATAAGTTATGTAGAGGCAAAAATTAATTGAAATTTTAAATTTTGTTCAAATTTTAATTAACTAATTATTATTTTACACAAATAAAAATTTTCTACATGATAAATTCCACTTAAATTTTTCTTCATTAATTAATGACTAAAAAATTTAATTAATTTAAATTTAATTAAATTTATAATTTTATGAAGATTTAAATTCAAGCATTTATACTTTAATACATATTAGAATTTATGCATAACAAATATATATGAGTGCTTACTCATAATCCATTAATTTATTCACCATTGAATTATCAAATACTTCTTAAAGAGATTATTAAGCATAAGCATCTATTTATTTTTTAAGCACTCTACACAGTAAATACTCTCGTATTGGTTTTGTGTACCCCGCCTGTGACTAAAATTCTATTTCACTTATAAGCAGTGCCAGCATCTGTTGCAATTGTTGTAATCATTTTGTTTTTTTTCTGTAGTATTTTATATATACTGAAAAGTTAGAACTTTATAAAATTATTTCTTTACAGTGTATATAAAATACTAAACAAAAAATATGATTACAACAATTGCAATAGATGCAGATGCTAGCACTGGTTATAAGTGAAATAGAATTTTAGTCACAAGCGGGGTACACAACCAATTCTAAAACGTGAAGGTTAAGTATGATATTAAACTAAAATTAAGGAGCTATAATGAAAATATTCGTTGCAATTTTGTGCTCGATATTGATATTCCCAAAAATTTTCCAAACTTGGTCCACTGTCTTTCGCATCCCGATCCAATAACAAACACACTCTCTTCTCCCTAACCCCGAGCATTAACAATGCTCCTTCTTCTCCAATCCATAGCCATGACTTCATCTCTCTATTAATATAAAAATTTCCCCAAAAGAAAAATCTAGTTCTCCAAACGCCAGCAACTACAATGAAGATCAACATCGAGAGCAAATCCAATTCTCTCCTCTTCGTCTTCCTCTCATTCTTGCTTTTCTCATTCGCTTTCACTCCGATTCTCTCCGATTCCCACTTCGAAGGATTCGATGCTGAAGACGACGTCGTCGAGGACGAAACCCTAGACCATCACCTTCACCGACTCACCGATCTCCCCTTAACTCAGTCCGATCCCTCTCCCTCGCCGCCAAGCACTACAACTACAACAACCCCTCTCAACTCTCCAGATCCCCAACTAGATCCGAACCCGAGCCCAAACCTAACAAACTTGGATCCCCAATTTAAACCGCCTTCCCAAACGACGACGTTCGATTACTGGGACGAAGACGAGTTCGAAGGCGTCCCGATTCAACAACATGAACAACAACAACCGCCCCTCGAAACCCCGACGATTACCGAAAATGCCACCGCAAATCAAACCTCGGCGCAAGAGTCCCAAGCCGCCGTTCACAGGAAACCGAATTCGTACACTATCGAGATCGTTTGCGTCGCGTTTCTGACCATGTTCATTGTTAATTACTTCACCGGCAAACGCGAGAACGAGAATCTCGCGCTGGCCTGGGCGGCGAAGTTCGCTACTAAAGATTCGATCTTTGAAAAGAACTTCAGTTTGTTGGGCGTTGGAGAAGGAGACGACTCGCCGTTGTTGTTGAAGGAAGGTCAGAACGTGTTCAAATTCTACGCGAGCGGAAGTAGGTACTGTTCGGGGTTGCTGGCGACGATGGAGTTGAAGAGCAGGCACGATTTGATAGCGAGATTGTACAATTTGGTGGTGCCGTGTAGGGACGAGATCAGTTTTGAGGTTTACATGAACGACGAGGCGATGGATCACGTGGTGTTTGTGCTGGCAAGGAAGAAGGCGGCCAAGGCAATGCAGAAGGAGGTTAGGGACTTGAATCATTTTGCGGCATTGGTGGCAGCACCCGGCGGCAGTGGCAGGAAGTGGGTACCGGAGGAATTAGGAGTTGTTTCAGAGAGTAAAGAGGTTGCTGGGGATTTGATCACAGACTCTGTGCTTGAACAGGTTAGGGTTTTGTTTTTGTTTCCATTCATCTGATTGTTTTTACTTGATAATTTGTTATTTGATTTTTATGATGATATACGAGAAATGAGAACTGTTTAGTAAGAAGATAACGTAGTTAGTTTAGTTTACAAAAAGCAATATAGAAAAATAAGAGCAGCAATTTCAAATGCCCTGTAAGAGGAACAGGCATTTGGAATTATACAAAATGAGAAATAAGGGGATATTTCTAAACTCTGATGATGAAGTTGAGGCTCGAAAGAGGCGAAAACTTTACTTTACATAGACTTAAAAAATTCTATTTTTTTTTCCTATCCACAACACTTAAATGAGGGCCATAATTGAACACCCTCATATGACAACCGCCTTATTTCTGCCTCTGAAAGTAGTATATGTATATGGATATGTGCCTTATATATATAGTGCTTCACAGATTTAGATATCTAGATGTTAATTTTGGACTGCTGGTGGATCAATCCAATGGTCCAAAAGGTGGTTTATCTTGTTTTAAAACTTTTTAATTATTTTCTACCAACAAGCCAGCCGATAATGTTGAAAATTGGAGTAGGAGAGATCGCCATCTGGATCTTTTAATCTAAGTAATAAGCCTTTTATGAGAGATTATTCTAATAACAACCACTTTTAACAGAAAAAACAAACACTTTTAGACCAGTGGATTAATCCAATGGTTCAAAATTGACAGCAGATGATTGTTTAAATGCAGATGTTATGAACTTGAGAAGCACTTTACATATGTACATAAATAATATGTATGCCTATAAATAGAAAAGGGGAATTCACATGAAGTTCATGTGGTGGAGATCCACAGATATCCAATTGTTCTTCCCCTTTCCATTTTTCAATTAGGTGGCAAATAAATGTTTTATTTGCATTTTTATTGGAAAAATATTCATTTTATAAATGAACATAATAGAGGGAAAAAGAAAAAGGAAAGTAATTAAATTGGAAAAACATTCGGCATGCCTTGCATGCAGAGGGCAGTGCTAGGGTATTGTGATGTTTTGTGGATATAAAGACCATTGGTTTCAGGGAGGGTGGAAGGTTTGTTCTCTGTCACTTTAGATGTAGCTTTGTCAGTTGGGATCAATAGTGGGTGCCACAGTTCCTTTCATTGATGTTCAACTCTTACAAAGTGAAGAGGTGCCAAAACCTATGTATTTATAGTAAAAGTGGTGGTTGCCTCTATTTCCAGTTGGCCATAGTGTGCTGAGCAGCCCTCTTGGTTTTCTAATTGTGCCTTAGCCATGAATGGCTTAGTTATTCCTTAGAACTCTTAATTTCTTGCTTGGGCATATTCGTAAGAAACTGTTAAGGTTTGTCTTAATCCTATTCAACTAACTACGGTTGAACAGACCTTGTCATCCTCATTGACACCCCTTTCAATTATGTTTTTTATACAACAGACTTATTAACCAGTAGTCAATCATTGAATGTGACTCCGGATTTAGATGTGTCTACAGAGTCATAAAAGTAGACACAACACCTACCAAGAGGCACAAATGATGCACTTGCTAAATCACTTAATTTGCTATTAGTAGATTACTATAATGGGAAAGGGAGTCTCTTAATTTTTCTACTGTTGGATTCCTTAAATTATTTTTCTATTCCTTCTTTCAACTGTTGAAGTGAATCTAGTCCTTTTTTTTCTTTGGGATATATTTTCCTAATAATTGACCATTCCCATCCTCAAATTGAAGCATAGTGTGTGCTAATAAATTAAGCAACTGTTAGCACACCTTGTTATCCTCATTACCCTTTCTAAAATATATTTGTGATACAACAAAACCATTGTCTTGTATTTTTAGCTAATCAATGGTTTAATTCTGGTTTCTGATGTGACTTGAGGGTCTTACAAATAGATATAGCACCTGTCATTAGACACTACAAAGTGCTTGCTAAATCACTTTGACATTGAAGTTGTTTGGTGGTTTAGAGCTTTATGTGTTACTGATAAAGTCACAAAAATTGTTAGTACAACTGGATTCCTATTAGGAAAAGGAATTTCTTTTATTTTTTTGTCACTATTTCTTTGTTTAACAATGTTTCACTCAATGTATTTCTCTCTTCAAATTTATTTTCTTATTGGTTAAATAGGATTTTTTTGGACATTGGTTACATAAGATGAGTCATGGTATCCCTTGCTTATATAATAATATTTTTACTAAGCCAAGCAACCAGTATTTTGAGAGGCATCAATAATATTTGACTAATATGGCTATGTAGGCTTACATCTTTAAAACCTTATTTTTTATTTGGCCATTATAATTGAGCAGGCCTCTCAAGAAATATTGTTTATATCTGTCAATTATCATAGATGAGTAATACTTTTTAGAATACAAGTTATGTCAACCATAGTAATGACCAATCTTGCTAGAACATTGTTTACTAAGCTAATCTTATGATTCATCTTTTATCCCAATATTCCATTTCTATCATTTTTGTGTGTAATAATTATCCGTAAACCACCAAAGCAAGATTACAAGTTAATTAATGGTAGTTGGTTGATAAGAACCAGTTTCAACTTTTCTTATTTGAAGAAGAGGAAGGCACAAACAATGTCATAATGGCATGCATGCCCTTTGGAAGGCTTGCATAACCATAAGTGCTCAGTAGGGATACTGTTGGATTTCATCCTCTCCTAGTTAGCATCAAAGAGCTAGCTATCAGAAGTCAAACAAAGAAAGTTACATGTCAAGACAGCTAGAACGACATGGTTTCGATGTGAAAATTGTCTAAAAGTCAAACTGGTGGCCAATGGGAGGTCTTACCTTCCACTTTTGTAGCTAAATTAGTTGGAGTTTTCCTAGTTCTCAGTTCATCCAGGTCCAGAGTTATGGATTCATACAATAAGGAATCAAAATCTGCAACTCTTCGAATCTAACTTTGCTAATCCCCACAGTTGAAGGAAAATAGATGTACGACGCTTTGGTTATCAAAAGTTAGAGAGTTGCATTGAAAACATATCTACGCTTCCAAAGATGGAGATTTGTAAAGAAAACAGATCTACATTCTGTAAGTTCACATTTGCTCAAAAAAATAATTTCACAATTCAGTACACATTAAAAAAATAGATCTCTAATTTCTGAGAAAAACTAAGACGACAAAGAGATTTTAAGGGAGAGAAAAAGCTTAAAGATATTAAGATGAAATTTTAATAGACTAAAGTGCAAAAATATCTATATTACTCTTGTGATTTAGAGGTTTTCTTTATTTTTTGGATTCTTCCATCTCTTCACATTTTATCACTTTCCAAACACTACAGAGATCTGTTAGGGAAAGTGAGTAAATTTTCTTGTTTCCCACGGACAGTGACAACTTTGTAGGTTGTGTTTTATCTTAACTAATTAATAAACTTCTTTCTTTATTAAGCTAATAGAAAGCAAAAGAGAAAATCATGGAAAGTAGAGAAAGTTAGAGAGAACAGTTCTCTTGATTTTATTGAAAGAGCCTCCTCTCAATCAGAAAAATGAGTAACTTTCCATAAATGAGAGTCACAGGGTATTTATAGAAAAACTCCTACTAATTTAGCTACAAAAAAGAGGGTGCGAAGCCCTCCTATTGTTAACCACTTTGACTTTTTGAAAACCTTCACATGATATTTACACGAGTCTTGTTTACTGGCTTTCAATTTCTTCTGTTTGGTTTGTGACAATGTTCTTTTTTATGCCAACTTGGAGGATGAAATCCTGCTCCTACCCCAACCATACTAGACAATAAGATTGTTGGTTGAGTAGCATTGATGTTGTTCAAGATGTTAGTTGCTTGCTTTATGTCAAGATTCAGGTAATTCACTCAACACAAAGGTCACAAGTTTAGTAAATATGTGCCATACATGTTTTGAAATTATTAAGAGACTTGTGAATAGTGTAGAACCCTCATGTGTATTGCACATGATCATGAAAGTCCTTTGGTAAAAAGGATCATAGTTCTAAAGTTTTCTAGAATAAAGGGAATATCCTAGGGTCTCTATAGTGTGAGTGAATATTCAAGTAGGTTGATTTATCATTGACCTGTGGAATGCTTAGACATAACTTTTGTTGTATCACATTATCATGTAGGTTGATTTCAAATGTTTATCTTAGTAGATTTAACAGGATCCTTTATCCTAAGATAAGCATGAGTCGGTAGATTTCTGTTCTAAAAGATTAGGACGTTTTTCAACCCCAAAGGCAGCTTCCTTTTCACAAAGTCCTTGTTGATTCACTTTATATTGCATCTTGATTTTTGTAATCATTTTTTCTGTTTGATAGCAAAAGTAATCCATCAGTTCTGCGGTATTAAGCTTGTGGATCCTGCTTTTTTAGTCCAGACACCGCTTTCTTTTAGTTTGGTCATTTTTTCTTTTTTTTTTCATGGAACCATAAACCTTGAGGTTTCTTCATATAAATCTTCTTGAAGGTACTTATTTGGGACTGACTTTTTGTCAACTTGATGGATTTGTCATGTTTTTTTTTTCAAATGTGTGTATTTGCTTCTACTTTATTCATTTTCTTTATTTATGCCTAATACAGATGTGTCCTCAATGCATTATGCTCTGATTAGGTTGTGTGGCAGTATTGTCTATTGATATAGATGATATAAAGTGCAATTGCTATTTGCAGGTTTTTGGTGACAAAGCTTTTGAGAAATATGGGAAGGATTTTATTTCGATGCATTTTTCTGATCAACACCCTGGCACACATAGGAAGATGCTATTGTTTAAGTTTGCCCTCCCTGATGCCAACAACATGGCTGATATGACTCGATTGGTGGCTCTTGTACCCTATTACATTGATTTAATCGGACGTTACAGGCTCAGCCCACAGGTGTGTCAACTTTTAACTACCTTAATCTTACTTTATTAATATGCCATGTTAGTCACATTCTTAATGCTACGGATCAACTGCAGGCTCGATCTAAAACAGAGGCCGCCAGGCAGAAAGCTGCACAAGAGGCATACAAAGAACTTCAAAATGCTAGGCAAGAAGCCTTGCAGAGAAAGAAGGCCGAGAGGAAGAAGATGATGGAAGAGGCTGAGGCAAAGCTCTCAGCAGGGGCTCTTCGCAAGAAAGAAGCCAAAGAGCATGCTCGTCAAATGAAGAAAGGAATGCCGAAGGTAAAGATGACCCGAGGTCACTAGATGATTTCACGTGGCATTCTGGAATTTGCCTTCTAGTTATTCCATTATTTTTGAATTATCATAGAAAGTCTACCTAGCCTTTACATAGGTATTTGGCCTTCCTATACACTCACGTGGATGTACTTCATTCAAATCGAATTATTAGCTAGTTCACAACAATACCACATCTTCGTGGTTTCTGAAATGCACCAAATTTAGTGCTTTAGAAACCATTATAAAGTTTACCTTGGATGACACTTAACATCATTTGGAGTTATTTTTTCTTAGCAATAGGACAATTTGGGGCGTTTCTATGACTTGTTTGTTTTCTTTTTAAGTGGTTCACCTAAATAATGCTGTTGCCTTGGTGATTCCCTCGCAATTAGTGAATTTTCGCCCAATGGGATTACATTTTTTTTTCAATCTTAGGAAACTGATGAACTGAATTCTTTACTTAAGAGTGATTGTTAAATTGACGTTTTTTGAATCATAGCAATAGCACCAAAATAATGCTGTTGCCATTATAAAGTTGACGTTTTATCAATTAGGCACCACTGCATATAGTTTGTTCATTTGTATTGGACAAGTCCCCGACCCTGATCTCGTTGTAATGGTAGAAATTCGATCATTTGATTTATTATAAGAAATTCTACGCATTTCAAAGATTAATTTGATTGCAGCTCCCCATCGTTTTATTGAATATTACAAGATAATGGAAATCTCAACTCATTTGGAAATTCACTTTCACGACCACAATGCTGCTTCACTGCATTTCCATTCGGGAAACAGAATTGAATAAGTAAAATATGGAAACAGAAATCACAAAAAACATTCTCTTTCAATCTTGAATCGATTGTAAATTTAAATAGTAAATTTATATATAGCTTTGAGTTACAATTTATTTGTTTGATTAAATTCAATGATAGCATTATGAGTCTTGATTTGTTTATTTAATTCAAATTTAGTAAATATGAATTAAAAAATAATTTGAAAAGTAAACGAATTGAATTCAAATTTACTTGAATTTAAACATCTTGATTCGTGAATTTCTTATAATTTGTTATTATTTACATTATCAAATTAGATGAATTTAAATAAGAGAATTTGTGTAAATTTTAAAATTTTCGTTTTTAAATAAAAAACACGATTTTACAATTCAACCATCAATTTATTTCGAATATTAATAAAATAAATCGAATTTCTAATTCATTTAAAAAAAACAAATTGAATTGGAATTTGATGTTTGTAATCCGGAAATAAATATGAATAGAATACGAATTCACTAAAATGTTTATTATATCTTACTTGAATCTACTAAAATTCCATTCTTACTTGAATTCTATTCGATTATTTATGTTGTCACCCTTGAGTTATATGCTTACTTCGGCATATATAATATTCTGGTTATGAACTTGATCTATCATCTGATGGTCTTCCGTCAATACTATTTATTCGATTCCATTATTATCAGTGGCAATCATCACGGTTTCTCCCAAGAATCAACATATGATGATAATATAACTAACTATGATTAACTCAGAAAGTGTTTCTATCTTCTAAGCAATGCCATAGGTGTGAAGCTTTTGAACTTTCCTTTGAAGAACAACTTAAGAGCAGAACCCAACAGCGGCCAAGTTGTTGTGATGGCAATACACGCTAGTAACCAGATTGAAATCCTGTTGTGCCGTGAAATCTGATCTACATGTCTTCTTATCGGAAAAGTTAAATCATCATCATCATCTTGTTCTTGTTTTGGCGGCTGCATAAAATCATATGCAGGAAGTACTTCCTTTACCATGTCCATGTTGTCACTCTTTTCCGTTCCTAAATTAGTGTCTTCCTCCTCCATAATTTGAGCACCAGCCTCATTCGGCATGTCTTCTAGCTCATTGGGTGTGTCTTCTGCTACGTGGTTGGTTGCCATAGTGCTAGCAGCCACCATTCCACCTTCCACAACATTTAGGTAAGGCCCCTGATCAATTGAAGATTCAATCGCAATAGGCAATGTTGAGCTTTGCACCTGCAAGACAATATATTGAGGTCATCTAAACGATTATAAATTGGCAGGAACTAACAATTACAGATGACCAAGAAAATCCCTTCATTTTGTGACTAAGCTGCAAAATATATACACTAATTCTTGCCGGGATATATCCAGAAATCTAATGCCAGAGTTGACATTAGATAGGTGTCAAAATTTCTCTTTTTTTTTTCTTTTGTGAAAAGGTTTGGTCTTGGGTGCCGTGTATGATTGTGTGGTTAAGCATGTTGATAATTTTGCACCTGCTTTCCTCTGTTTGCAGACGGGCAACTGTGTAGCACGCCTAAAAATTCATTAACAGCTCTCACCCACCTGCAAGGAAACTAACAAATCATGTTCATTCACGGGACAGTGGTCATGCTAATGGTATATGCAAATCCAAAAAGGTTACCATCTACTAGAAAGAGTTTCTTTATGAAAACTAACATAGAATCTGATGTAACCACTCCGACAATAACATGCGTATATGCAAGGACACCTTTGTGTTCATGTAGTGTGTAATATTCTTGTTAAAAGGAAATTCCAAATAGGCATGTGAAATACCAGATCAAATAAATTCTGAATATCATTTCCTCCGAGAACACTTTACACAAAAATGTTCAGCTTAATTAATGGAAGCGTCTTCTCGCTCATCCCACATTAACATAATTAGCGTGATTCCAAGAATGAATTTCACTGATCTTATTAAAAAGCCTGATAAACAAATGCCCAGCATCCTTTAAACCATTTAATTACCAAGACTGATAGTCTCTCAAGCAGATAAAGAGAGGCATACACTATTATAGACAGACAAAAGCAAGCCATAATGCTTCAAAAAAAAAAAAAAAGCAATCCATAATGAAATGATAACAAAAATTTGAAAAGGAAAAAGGGTCATTGGAGATGGCAATATGGAGAAAGCAAAAATTACCACAAGCTTGTTGCAGTTATCCCTTCATAGAAAGCTAGGTGGCCGCCATGCTGTGTGATAGCAAGGATAATGTTTTCATTTGCCCTATAAACAACTCAAGCATGTTAGTTTCACATACAATAAAAAGTAAACTACAGAAAGGATAACTATTCATTTGCCCCAAAAATGAATGAAACAAAATTTGGGTCTCTCATATATTAACATAATTTCCCAATTTGTTCATAAATTTCATGAGTATAGTCAGTGAACATTATAAAAGCTCCACACCTGCATGATGATAGTGCTTATGGTCAATAAGTATCTAGCATGACCTCAATTAAATGCAAGAACAGAAGGAAAACTTTTTGAGAAAAGGCAATTGTCGAATCGTGACACTGGATCCTACCTGCATTCATCCTGTGGAATGGCTTCCCTTGTACAAACAGGATCATCTAGGGAACTAATGCAGAGGAGAGGCACTGATACATTTCCCACAAAATTAGTACTACTCGAACGCCTGTAAAAGGTATCCACAGTCTGGGAAACAAAAATAATCTTTTACTAATCAGTCGGGAAAGATAAAGATCATTGAACATTTTAACCATACTAGAATACCAATCTGGTAAACAAAAAATCTTTATCTTATCTGGTCATAATGAAGAAGATTGTAACACATAATTACCTCAAACTTTCCAAGAACACGAGTGGCATGGTTGTCAAAATCCCGGACAGAACGTGACTGTCAAGACACAAGGGGGGAGAGACCCATGTAATATGCTTGCGCTTACTGATATGCTTATATCCACAGTGAAGATTAAAAATAAAAGAAGTACCTTTTTATTGTCTTCCCATTCTGCAAGGCGAGCCAAGATAGATTGATGCCTACATAAAAACATGGATTAAGTTTAAAATATATATATATATATATATATATGAAAGATCAGCAAAATTTTGATGCTAGCAAAGAAAACCAACAGGATTGATGCTGGAAAACAAAACCAGATCAATTGAGAATTTTTGTTATAAGAGCATTTTACTAAGATCAATAACATTGAATGAAAAGATTATGTCAAAGCTTCTCATAACATAGACATACAATTGTGCATAACCTTGTAGGCCAATTGTTAGCACTCTGTCATAAAATTTCTGTACAAGCCTGCGGTTAATAAACCTGTCACATATCTGCACAGAAGGCAAAGCCATATGTAACCTTAGATAAGACTGAAAAAAACAGAAATGAACGACTATGATAGGACTACAAATCTTTTAGTATAGAATTGCTTGTGCCAAAAGGAACTTGGCAACTACTAATGACAAATGAATGTTGGAATAGAAGAACCAACAGATTAAAGGGTTTATTTATTCTAGTTTATCAGAAATTAAGTACAAGAAACCAAGAGATGGAGATACAGATAAAAATACTAACCAAGAGATCCCAAGGAGAACAGACAGCTGCAGCTCCAACAAGAGGAGTATTAACCCCATCTTCCCCAAGATATTTTACCTAGAAAAAGCACATGTTATAAGTACACAAATATACAAGCATGAACTGCATTACAATACTAAGGTTATATCAAATGGAAATTTTCAACAATAAAGAACCCATATTATAATTGACCATCTGCGAGTAAATAAACTACCAAGAGATAGTTCATGGGCATTAATGCAGACATGACTTTTAGTGGAAAACTCAGCACACTGTAAAAAACAGTTTTTTTTTTCTTTTTCCTACTTCAAGTACAGAGGTCTGATCAGGGTATTACTTAACACCCTGTAATAACCCCTACATTGCATTGCTGTTTCTTCTATCTGGCATGATAAGGAGTAGGACGACTTAGTCAAAAATATAAGATAAAAACAGGTAACAATTCAATTCAAAGGCCTTGACAACCTTAAAACATGAGAGCAAAATCACCTTCCAGCAATTTAGAAATGGAAAGTACAGAAATAAAATCATATAAACAAGACAGGTTCTCTTACTTAAAATATGCTTACACAGCCGTTAATAAAAATTTTCTTTAAAAAATAAAAGAATAAATAAAAATGGAGAAAGTCTCTACCAGAATATTGGCACCAATGCTAGTTCCAACAGCAAATAGAGGAGCTTCTGGATATTGACAATGAATATGGTCAATGACTCTCCGAAGATCCTCTGTCCATCCAGCATTATAGCAGCAATCAAACTGATAATGTATTTCTCCGAAGTTGAGAAAGAAACCTTGTTAGTCAATATTATCAAATAATTTAGACTGTTAATCTGATTACAAAGATATTTCATGAGATACCATGAAGATTTTTTTAGTTTACATAAGATACATATATGATAAGGAAAATCCCAGATATTCCAGCCAGAATTTGAAGTGTTAATAAACTTGCTCCTACCATCCCAAACCTTTGGCCTTTATTTCCTTTTTTGTTAATAATGTAATTACATCAAACAAGAATTTTAATCACTCTTCTTTCTTTCATGCACCTTTGTTCTCAACTAATGTGCACACATAAACCCTAACCCCAAATAAAACAAAAGAAAGGAAACAAACATGCTAAAAGAATAGCAATAAATAAAAATGTAATTCCATTACTAGCAGCATAATTTTGTTTTGATAATAAAGGAAAAGACAAACAAGCCAACTGACTATCCTGTATCACATACAGAGTAATGCAGAAATCAAATGCATATAACGATATATTTCATAACTCACAGTTAATGAAATGCCTCCAAGGCCACGATGATTGCATACAACAACATTCCAGCCCTGTCTAGCCATCTTGAAGGCGAAATGCTTTATATACTGTTGGACAATACAGTTTTCTAAGATGTTAAAGAAAAAACAAAGGCAGAGAGTGCCTGATAGAAAGACAGGTTTAGTTAGCATAGTAAAAATAGAGACATCAACCAATATAGTAGGGATTAGCAAACATAGTCTCAGTCAAAAGCATTATGAAGTGGAAATGATTAATCTAATTCTATTAACTTTGCAAGAAGTGACAGGATTTTTGAATAAGAGCAAGAAGGCATAAACAGATAAGAGCAAGAAGGCAATATCTATAAAGCTAAGGCATAAACAGATAAGAGCAAGAAGGCAATAATGTTTTATATGCCTGCAAGCTTAGGTATATATTTAAACATTAATAGGAGATAGCTTTATCATGGTAGGGTTTTATTTTTAAAAATAAAAAATAGAAAAAACAGAAAAGGACTCAGTTATACTGAATCAACCTTCAGTATGCTGCCATAACAAGTATCATATAGTAATACAACAATGAATAAAGGTCTACCAGAAGATTAACAAAACAAATATATGATCTCAATTTCATATAAGATATTTGTCAGTTCCCATTTCTAAAAATTTCAGGATACTTCTTTTTCTTCACTCATAGAGATAGGCAATGCTGTTTTGGTTTAAATTTTTTGTTTTTTTTTTTCTTGTTTTGTTATGTTCTTGTGTGTAATTCTGGTTTTCTTGGTGGACAGGTCACTATCACTGTGACAATTTCTTTATTAAAAAAACTCATTTCCTGTCTTTTTCCCTAAGTTAGACAACATAAAACTCTAAAGCTGTACCATAAATAACACATAAATAAATAAAAAGACGAAGAGAAAGTAAATGGGTGAATCAACAGTAATCCGTTGTATTGGCATCTTTAAAGATTTCCTTCTCATGTACCAAGTTAATAAGAGCATCAAAGTTCTTATTTAAATTTGTATATCGAGAGATAAAAATTAAAATATAAAAAAGAACATAACTTACAGCTGCAGCAGAATCGCTGGTTAAGCCAGGAATCACAACCACAGTTGATTTTTATCACATTTTAGAATGCTTTCATTCACAAGGGTGTAACCTTCAATAACTGAAAATAACAAATTCAGAAGTTACAATAAAATACCAAATATCTATACATGTCATGGAAGACTGCATGGCCCCAACAAGTATAAGTGTCAAAAACCTCACTTTTATTTCTATCAAAAGAAAAAATTATCAACCAGCTTTAGTTCAAGCATACATCATCTGCCATAGTATACAGTTAGCAACTATTAAAAGCCCAAGTTCGTTTTTACTAGTTCCAATTTTCTATGCCTGGGAATATCTCAGATATTACTATTAAGTGGAATCGGCCTGCAATTTAGATCAATACAAGGCCATATCGTTTGATTCAAGCTTATTAATGTGAGAATATATTTTACAATATGCAGTAATTCATTACAACCTACTTTTCATTGGACGAAGGACAAGGAAGACTAGGAGTAAGCACTACTACGACATATGAAAGTAGAGTATTGAAAATATTGCTCCACAACTACATACTATATAAACACGGGATATATAGTATTAATGTATGAAATGACACAGCAGAAAATACTTAGGTAGCTGTGACATCAAATTTATGTGAAAGTACATCTTAATTATGGGAATTTCATAAATACTAACCATCAGAATATGTTAGCCAATCCAAAGCAATCGTTCCACCATCAGGAGTACAGAAGAGGCATCTGAGCATAAGCATTACATCTGTACTTAATGAAGTATTTGCATAAAATAAATAAAAAATAAAACAGCATTTAGATTTCACACATCTCCCTAGACTACTTGAAATAGTTATCACTTACAAGGACAAGCGGCCATCTGTTAGCCACAACTCAAGCAATTAAATTCTTTCTCTACGATAGGGTGTGGGAAAACAAATAAGAACAAATATATTATTTTCTTTGATGCGAACATTTGAATCTGATATGACGGTTAAAATTTCCCCTTCTTTCACTCTTTTCCCTTCCATGTGGGCCTAACCCAAAAGTCCCGAGAATTGACCATCTTTTAGCTTGAAACATAGATCACATATAAAATATGAGAGCCAGTTTAAAGCATTGAAATACTTTTATAACAGCTTAAATGCTGATTCAAATATGTAAGTTACATTTATGCTCTCCTTTCTATCTCATTTTTCCTTTTTCTATTTGTATTAGTACATAATGTAAACCAAATTCCTTCCCGATCTTGACATAAACAGGATTTGAACTCCAAGGGTCTTGATCTACTCAAAAGATCCTAACAAATAAAGCAACTAGTACCCCCAATATTCCCACTCTCCTAATACATAAGTCATATGAGATACTTTTTCCACACCTTGTGCAGTAATCATAGCATTATCTTGTTTATGAACAAAATCCTGGATAATATGTTTTTATCTGCAGTTCATTATCCCAAATTAGACATGTTATGCTATAGAACAAGAAATATAGTTATAAAAACTCATGTATACACTATGTCAGAAAACACGAGCTCAGATACAACTTGCAGAAACTAAAACCAGCTCCCATACCACTTGTTACAAAATAGGGCACCTTTTTTTAACACAGAACTCACCTGTACTCAACACAAGTACAAGCAATCGCACACAACACAAAACACAGAACATGACTCGTATACTAATATTTCTCACTCTCACAACTTGTAACTCACTCATACTTTTCTTTACTTACATCACTAAGACACTAGCTAGACTTTTCACTCGAGCTTTTCTTGCTTATACCTAACCCAAGTATGTCTCTCACACTTATACAACACACACCCTTGTGCTCTACTTATAGGCATGCAAGGTCGGTCAAGAAAACCGACTCTAAGGCCTTCTTGAATGCTTCTATAAAAGATCTTCTACAAATCCAAATTAAAGATTATTCTAAAGTGTCGCAAGCAACAGAGGATTTTATATATCATCATGACAGTAAGATATTTCCCATGAAGGCTCTCGAACAGGAATGAAACAAGTATTGTTGTCTCTTCCTTCTAAAATTTTAGTTTCTACAAGTGGTACCAGGCTAGCGTTATTTTTCAATGTACCTGTGTTAAATTAAAATTAGACTCTTAGCATCCTTATCAAAGGTACTAATTCACACAATTAATTAGTGAAAAAAATAAATAAATAAATAAAAAGCTATGATGCCAACCGTCTGTAAGTGACATTGGGGGCCCTCCCGAAGAAGCTTAAGAAAGCCGTCTGGAGATGAGGACTGGCAAGCCATGGAGTTGACAGGTACCTGCATAAACCATTAGAAGCCACAAAATGGTGCACATTAATATTCCACCGACCTAATAATTGGTTAAAGAAAAATGTTTAGGTCAATTAACTCCATTCACATTATTCAAGTTCATCAAAATACAAAAGCTGAGTCTACTAGTTTCAAATTCCACCAAAAGCATTAAAATTATTCACAAACCTCACTAAAACATTCACACAAAAAATTATAAAATTTCTAAACTATCATAAAAAAGAAAATTCATCAACCAATGTGATCTCGTCTTTTATTTTAGTCAAACGTCATGAGGTCAAAAGTCAACCAAATCATTTCAAAACAGCACAAACAAAGATTTTTTATAAACTAAAACCTGCATAACCAATATCAAATCAAACAAACATATAAGACATTGTAAAAGCCTCGTGTTGAAACTTGAAACTGAAGTGGAGTAAACTCAGACCTGCCGTGAAGGACGTGACACTTGGCAGCGACGGATTGGCAGAGCCTGGAGGAGGCGTTGTAGGTGACGTTCACAGGATCGCCTCTGAATCCGGTGAAGAAATCGCGGAGAAAATGAATCTCCAAGAAATTGTAGAGAAAAACAAGAAAGATAACTAAAACAAATAGAAAATAGTGAGATAATGAAATTAGAGAGAGGGCTTTGAAGAGGAGTAAGTACGCAGATTCAGAATTTGAGGCGTCAGTTAAAATTATGTGATCCATTTTAGAATTAGAAATGAAGAAGAAGAAGAAATGGAGAAGACGAGACGAGAGGGATTAGTTTTGTTTGTGTTCAGGCTCGAAGAAGTGTGAACGTCGTTCGTTCGAAGAAAGGTATGGATTGAATGTAGAGTGTTCTATAGTAAGTTCAGTTAGAGGATGCTGCCACGTCATCGTAACATTAAAAATGTGAACGACAATAATATATATATATATATATATATATATATATTGTTCTTATTTGTATTCTTCCAAATTTCAATCATGTAAATCACGTGACTCGTGTCACTCTCATATGAGAGGGGGATATTAATACGGTTACCCCCTAACGTTAGCACAATTTATATATTGAAGGTGAATTTAATTTTAGTTATATTATCACTTTCTCTAATTAATCGAGAAAATGAAAATGTCTTTACCTTTTAAAGACATTTATGTGTGAGAGCATGGGGGCTCAGCCAAGTTGGCTGAGCCCCTCAAGGTCTCACATCCCCACTTGAGTTCGACCCCCCTCCCCCCTAGGTGGTATGAAAATGCTGAAAAATATTGTAATCCCTTCGTTCAAAAAAAAAAAGACATTTATGTGTGACAAAATTATAATAGTAATTTTAATTTTTTAATTAAGTAGAAAAATAACAATATAATTAAAATTAAAACTGTCATTAAAATATAATTTGTGCTAACTTCAAAGGGTAACATTGTTAATACCCCAATTGAGAGGCTCTATTTACCATTTTACTCTTCCATGAGAAATTTTTATATACATTATGGTAAGATTTATGTTCATGTAATGACAATTTTTTTATAAAAGAATGAATAATCTCTCCAAAATACGTTTCATGTATTTACACAAAATTATGTATTGTACTTCCAAATTCTTAAACTAAAATGAGGAGATTAATTTTTTATCATCCACTTATTTTAACCTAATGGTGAATTAATTAAAGTCAAAATAAATAAATATTGTATATATATATTTTTATTATAATTAAGTGAATTAAATATTTCATTCTATAAGTTAATTATATTTTATATATTTTAAAATGCATCACTCAAATAAATAATGGCATTGAATAATTTATTTTTGTATTATGAAAATGTCATGTCATAACTTCTTCTCATATTACGAAAAGTTAGAAATAAAATTTAAGTTGATATCATTTTTTTTTTAATTTCAAAAAAAAAATGCAACACTAATTTATGAATGCTTCTTAAATATATCATATGAATTTAATTATATATATATATTTAGAATTCTCCCTAAACATATCATATGAATTTAATTATATATTAATTTACGTTGTCAGTGGGTCTTATATAAAACTACCAAAAAAAATTATAATAAATTATCTTGTAAATTTATTGAATTATCAATTCAACACGTTGACATTAAGCTAAGAACAAAAAAATGTTATTTAATCTCAGTTATTAATTTATCCAACTACTATCAAGCAAGTAAAAGTAACACATCAAAGGATAAAAATGTTAAATTACTAATTTTGAATATTTTTGTATTATAAAAGTAACCAATTTAACTTTTTATTAATTATTAAAATGTATGTGAACAGATGAGAAATTTCACGCACAAAAGCAATCGTTTGTTTCTTATTTTTATTCGAATTCGAAAGACCATAAACATGTTTCAGGTACACGATCAACCAATCTACGCTCAAGGGGAATTATATTCTAAGTGTTAAAAACATACAAATAAGCAAATATATCAAATTGGTTTTAAGATATATTCAGGCTTCGGTCAAATTCAGATACTTAAATTTATCGATACGATCATAAATTATAAGACGTTTAGCGATGAGAAGCATGCAAGTGTCATAAAATTATAGTAACAAACCCACTCTCGAAGGCAGTAGTGACATTTTCTATTAGGGATTATGTTCGCGCAGCTTTGCTTTCCAAATAACACCAAAATGCTAAATACTTTATATAAAATATTAAAAACCAGACAATTAGAAAGTTAAAATATGTAAATTTATTTAATAACGGTGGTGATGCACCATAACTCGCCACCATATAAGACAAGGCTCTATAAAGACCATCGTTTTCTTTCTTCACTTTTAGTTTTTTCAGGTGTATTATTGATGAAAACAACTCCACCATAACATTTGATCACGAAATCACAAATCTGATAGAAGTCAATTTTCGATTTTAGTTTTTTCAGGTGTATTATTGATGAAAACAACTCCACCATAACATTTGATCACGAAATCACAAATCTGATAGAAGTCAATTTTCGATCAATCTAACACTATTCACTAATGACCGGCCATCAATACTGTTCACAATTGTTATTTTACAAGGGCTGATCATTAGAACTAATTTACTACAATAACACACAAACATTAATTCATACTTTAAGGTCTACTTATCCTTTGCCCCACCAGAAAAATAAACAACTTTGGGTCAGAAACATTGAGTGGACAGGGAATTGTCGTTTAATTAGTAAAACCTGTTATAATTAAATATTAACAGATTTAAGTAGTAAAATCTCGTGTGGAACAAGAGTTTTGGGATCAAATCTCACTCAAACCATAATTTAAAAAGGGAATTTTTTTTCTTTTCTAAAAAAAAAAGTAAATTTAAGTTATATTTTATGTAATAAAAAAAATGATATATGAGCGATTACATAAAGTAGTTAGTAGAAAGTGTCAATTCGTTGTTGTTGTAAGTGATAGAAGAGAAGATAATGCAAACATCAAAACATTTAATTAGGCAGAAACCTACAGCGAGGCGGCCATAAGCATAGAGCCATTAAATTTTCCTTCACATATTATCTAAGTTTTAGGTTCAGCTTCTCAAGTTTTCCGAATTCTTCGAAAAAAAGTGAAATCGAACACAGTTAGAAAACCTATTGGATAACTTAAGAAAGTTAACGAAGAAACTTGATAAATATAACTGTATACTTACATCTGCTGTACTGTAGATGGACCATTAATGAGAAGATATTGCTCTGCAGGAAGCTGAAGAGGATGCATGAACAAATAGCAAATCTGAGAATAACAAGAAGCACGTTCTATACAGTGTAACAATAAAACACCATGCAGCTTTCAACTACTAAATATTGTGACAATCTATTTTTCAGAGAGACAGTAAGAAACGAAAAACAAAACCACATCAGTGAATTAACATAAGCAGTTGAAATATATGGGATCCAAAAACTGACCTGCATCCCTACTGCTGCAAAATGTAAGTCCTAAAGTAGCATACGCATACAAGAAATGATACACAATGATGAAAAAGATGAGAGAGAATATCAGGACAACATCAAGATGCAGGTGGAAATGGAGAGAAAATCGGCCACCGATTAATTTCCTTGTCACAGTATATTAGCTTGATTTTTCCATTGCACTAAAGGTCATAATGATCAAGAAGAATAGAAATTCCAAGACCTGATAGTAGTCATAGTTCCGAGGGAGGAAAACAAAAGGTAGCAACCAAAGTCTAAAGAGTCCTTAAAATTAAGGATTGACTTCATAGTCATTGTAAATCAGAGTAAAAAATAGGCAGGCTATTGATGGAAGGAGTTAAACCATAGCAAACTATCATTCTATATTCACCATCTAAAATTTGAATGTTTAGTTTACTATCAAGAAAATTGAACTTTAATTGTAGTCAAAAGCTGAAACAAAAGGTTGACCTGACAACATCACAGATCAAAACCTTGTCATATCCAGAAGCACAGTGCACTTACAAGGGCAAAGAAAAATGATGCCTAAAATTTTCTAGCACATGCTTTCCAATTGTTAATCTGAGATTGCATCAATACCAGTTGATGATAGACCATAGAGTGGTTCAGTTTTTAGGTTTCTTTGGTGGTGTCTCTGAATTCTCAGGCTCAGCCTTTCGCTTTATCCCCAAGAAATGCTCAACCTGAAAGTTGGAAAATATTACACTTAGTATGCAGTGCTAGTCAGAACCATTTTCTGAAATAGAAAATGCACGTAAAAGGCTGAATAGAGAATAGGGGAAGCGCCATCTGTATATCTGAGAGCTCTACACCCTAGCTTATTAAAGATCCTCTATACAGGTATTGTAAAGCCCTCAAGTTAACAAAATCTGAAGCATCAAACTAAATATAAGGGTAAAATGATACGAGCAACATGAATCATATTGTAAAACCCGCCAAATGCCCAAAAAATTAACAGAAGTTCATCTATTCACGTGAACACTTTTCTCTATGCATACTAGCGTATTGATGCATATCCACACGAAAAAAGGTAAAGTTTCACTAACCTTTTTATTACCAAGCATGGGAGTTAAACCCCCTGGGAGATCCTTCTCAACAGTAGCAAAACCACTTCTAGGATCACTAGTTTGCCTACAATTAGAATGTAGAAAATAAAAACCAATTAATCAAGTCAATTCTTGTAAAAATTGAAAATAAATCAATTTTACTACCTTTCAATAATAAAAAACAATAATATTTCATGACAGGCCGTAATACTGTTTGGAATTGTCTACAGGATCATTTCTTGATAATGATTTTATGAATCAAAAAATTGCCTGCAAACTATACTATATAATCTATAGGATGAGATGCCGCCAAGACACTAAGAAGATAAAAGATGAATGCAAAATAACATCAAGGTCCAAAATTCAGCAAATACCATCAAGGTAATTTACTTTGTAATAAATTGCTGCCAACATTGATAAGCAAATCAAACATAAACAAAAAGGAGATGTAGCATACCCTGGTTTAACATGACCACTTAAGACAAGATATGGTGTTTGCAGCCGAGCTTGAGTTTCCCTCATCCTCTCCACAGATAGTGTCGGCGTATCAGAATTTTTCATTTGCTTTAACTTCAATTCTTCCTGGAATTGCTTTATGCGCTTTTCTTGCTTCATCTTTCCAGGCCCCTTCCCATGGAATTTATGAGAAATCATCCTAAAGGCTTCCTTGGGAGTCATCTGGTAAAAACATGTAATTCAACAATAAAGTACATACACAAACAACTCAGGTAAAAGCAGTTATCATAAATTCATTGTTATTTTTAAACCACAGTTATTGCAAATTTATGGCCTATAGAGATGGATATAACATATTCATGGTATCAACCATACACAAAAGAATGAATAATGCCATGCCACAGAAAGAAGTAATTAGTTGATCTTGTTAAGTACTTACAATTCTCCCGAATTCATCTGTTCTCTCAATGCGGATATCCTTAAATCTTTCATGACTTTCATTGTCATCAACGACGCCAACAAGCTTGCTCTTTTTCTTGTCCATGTTTCTGCCGCCCCAGTCAATACCTTCTTTAAGTGTTCCCCGCTCCTTAAGCAGCTTAAGCGCTGCTGATAATCCTTTCCCAACCGGCACTTCATGAATGGTTTCATCCGGGACTATCTCTTCCTTATCCTCAGCAACAGGGTTTTCATCGGCATCAGTATCCTTAACTTCTGTCCATCCACCAGCCTCATCTTTCATTTCGTGATCAGAAGTTATTGGGCCCTCATCTTCATCCATGAAAACATCTTTACGGTCCTGCTTATGGGCCTCTGAAAGAGCCAAAACAAAATAAATGTCAGGCATAAATGCAAGCAAACTCAAGCATGTAAACTGGTGCATATGAAAATACAATTAAAAAAAAGCTAGAGAGAACCAGACAAAAAATAATAATAACTATTACACGGAAAATGCATTCAAACAGAAAATTATGTAGAAGTTCAATGGTACAAGGCCAGGTTGCTCAACATGCAAAAGGTAGCTGGTATGCAGAGTTGATCACCTTTTATTAAATAGCTAGGGATATGTGAATCAGTGCAAATTAATATAAAAAAGATTTTTAATGATCAGCAGCATTAAGTCTGAATTTAGCATAGAGCTTCATAGGACACATCATAAAAAAAAATAGTACCTTCACCAAGTGGAAGACCCCAGACAAACTCCTGCAGCTCAGTAAAAACAACCTTGTTTTCTTCTGACTCTTCATTTGTGGTGTTTTGATCATCAGTAGTTTGACTACTGGCAGCGGTGGTGGCTAGGCGTGCAATTGCTTCAGGACCAGATGCTGCGTCCTCTTGCTTTTTAATAGCTAACTTCCTTGCCCTTTCTAAGGATTTATATAAATCCTCAGTATCATCTGCAAGGATAGGTTCTTCATCCTCCTCCAATTTAACCGGAAGAGCTTGTTCCATTCGCAGTGATTTAATAGCTTCATCTGCTTTAGCATAAGCTGATTGGTACGCCTTATTCTTGATTTCAGCCTCATATCTCTCTTGCTCCTCTTTAATGGCCTGCCTCCTCCCATCATTCCGAGAGCCAAGATCCTCAACACCCAACCCTGCGGAGACTGCTTCTGCTTCAAGTGCATCTAAATCCAGCTTCTCTTTCTTCCGAATAGATTTCTTCTTCTTGGGTTTTTTAAAATGAACCATTTCTTCATGGGTGTAGTAATCTGACAAAATCTTATTAGAGGAGCTGAGATCTTCAAAGCGATTATTTGTTGAAGCACCCTGTAGTCTTCTACGGAGCTGGTGAGAGAAAAGGAAACAAAATACCTCTCAGTAAAATAGTGCTGACTATCCTAAAATACTTTTGACTTCAAACAGAGACAAGACAAAGTTACCTCCTCCAGTTTCTTCTCTGCTTCACCAGTGAAGCGTCCCCTTGCATCCAGAGTTACTCCCTGAAAGTAAGCATTCAAATAAGAACAAATTACAGCACAAATGAAAATAGGCATAGCTCAGAGTGGCAAAAAGGGAAAGAAAAAGGAGGGAGGAGAATACCTCCTCTGCAGCTGGGTCATCATACTGTGGAAGTATCTTCTTTTCTGAACTAGGGTCGTCATTGAACCTAAATGCCAGAACACATCAAAATAGTTTAAGTAATTTCTAGTGTATAAAGATAAAGAAACAATAACACAACTACAGCAATGCTCATCTTACTTGTCATCATAGATTCCTGTTTTTTTCTTTGCAGCCTTATAGGCCTCATCTCGCCGCTTCTGCTCACCAATTTCAACATTTTCAAGCATATCAATGTCTGTCACATCAGACAAAAAGTTCTGTTACAAAAAAATCTCATCATTTAAGGATATGTGAATCTGTAAATGCAAAAGCAAATACCAAACTAGCTTTACCTTCATTAATGTCACCACCAGCAAGTATATTCTGATCCTTGAGAGTCAAAACAACTGCTCCACCTTCCATTACTTTGTCAAGACCATGAAGAACTTTAATCCCAGCTAAATCGTCTGTTGACAGGAATTGCAACATAGAAGTGAGATTAATTAGACCAGAAACAACTAGAAGTCCTCACAAAGACATAATTGCATATATCTACCAGAAACGCAAGTTCGCAGCTAGGAGAATTAAATGCAAAACATAAGCAGAAAAGTTAATGTGGCAAAGCTCATTCCATGAACTGGACATGCCAGGTTCGAAATTTTACACCAGTAGGCTAGACAACAGTGACACATGCATGCATTCATCCAGAATAATAAATAGAATAACTAAACATTATTCTCCATAAGCACAAATGTTAACCAAAACAAGATCTCTCGGTAAAAATATAAAATACAGGTCTTATGTTGTACCCACATATATACACAGTATTGGTTGTTATTAGAAAACAAGATATTAAGTTAAAAATAGAACATACACTTATTCCGCTGCCCTTCCTCCTCATCTTCACTTTCTCCTTGAACAATATTGTCCTGCAAAATAGACACCGTTGTATTGGTTATTAGCATCACTTCATATGAATATCTTTTTAAGACATAATGCAAGAAAAAAACACAAGTAAAAAGAAAAACTAACTTGCTCCTCAAAAATCTTGGAAAGCTGTAAGGCTTTTTCCTTATCAGCTTTCTTCTTCTCCTCGATCTTTCGACTCTTGCCAACCCAAGCTAAAACCTCAGAAACACCTTCAGACTTTTTCTTCAGTCTTTCATCTTTCATCCTGGGAAAATCATAGAAATGCTGAAATCAATAATTTTTACATCATATGAAACTTTTTCCGTACGCCTTGCAGATTATGGAACTAGGAATAGCATAGGAGCTATTACTAGAAGGCAAATTCAACAGAAAGCAACAAAATTCACAACCAAATATGCAAGGAAGGATGCAGACTCCAATAACATAAATTATTTAGCAGAATGAAAATTATATCACAAAATTCAGAAAATTTTGGAAACCTAATCCGACACATATGTGAGATATTCATACTTGAAGCCATGTATAATAGTCCAACGGATATCATTACATTTCTAGAAACAGAAAGAAGTCTAACATTTTATATCAGAATGGAAATGCAAATACTAACAAAATTTATTACTCAGTCATAATGAAAAAACCAGGCAATGAATCAAATGGGTCTGGAAAAAGCAATAGCAACAGAATCCTTTACACCATCTGATGATAACTGACTACTTCAAAGAGATACAAAACATAAAAATAAAAGAATGAATCACTAAAAATTCACTTACTTCAGAATGCGTTCCCCAAGACCCAATGAAGACCCATGTGTTGTACCCAATGCATCCTCATCATCTTTGTCATCATAAGAAACCTTCCCTTGCTTGTTAATATACCTATCTCTATTATCCTCATTATCCAGTTTAAGCGCATCACCATCACTCCTAGTGTAATCCTCCTCGTGTGCCTTCTTGCGCACTCGTTCTCTCTCTCTTGACCTCTCTTTATCTGCATCCATCTCCCTCCCCTTCTCCCTATTTTTCTCTCTTGCCTTGTCTATATCCCTATCCTTCTCACTTTCCCTTTCTTTCTCTCGATCCTTATATTTCTCTCTGCCTTTCTCTCTTTCCTTATCCTTGACCTTATCTCTTTCCTTTTCCCTGTCTTTACTCTTATCCTTTCCCCTCTCTTTCTCACTTTCCCTGTCTCTACTCTTATCCTTCACCCTCTCCTTCTCCATTTCCCTGTCTCTCTCTGGTTCCTTTTCCTTCCTATCCTTATCCCTGTCTCTATATTTTTCCCTGTCTTTACTTCTCTCCTTGTCACGCTCGTCTCTATCTTCCTTTCTCCTTTCCTTTCGATCTTTTTCTGAATCTTTTCTGTCTTTAATTCTATGATCCTTGTCATCTCCTCGGCTCCGGCTGTTGTTCCTGTCCTTGCTCCGATGCTCAGTCCCATTTCTGTCCAAATTATCATCATATGCTCCTTCATCCGAGTATTCTCTCACTGGAGATTCATCTCGATCAAACCGATCCATGTCTTTCAGACAAATTAAACTTTTGTACAAAATTTAATTCTGTGACATAAGCAAAACAGAATCAATTACAAAGCATGATTACATTTTAATCTGAAAAAGGTCGCACTTTTGATTCAAAACCTAATTCCCCAAGAGCCTCTATAAATGATACGCCATATAATTATTTTTCATTCTATTTTCACTTGTAGAATGAGCATAGTCAACTAAAATATATAACAAATCAAAATATAAAAATACGAAATTATAAAAAAAAAAAAAAAGCATAGTACGCGAAGTGAAGAGGAGATATATTGACTTGGAGAAAGAACCTTGAATAGAAGAAAATAATTTCCGGAGAGTTTTGAGAAGAGATCGGAATCGGAGGACCGGCTAGCGAGAATCGCCGTTAAGCAATCGTTCGACTTCGACTGTTTTTAAAGGCTCGCGATAGAAACGCGAAAGAAGAGTATCGGCCATATATGTAGAGGCATAGCGAAGAAAGTACACTATAAAAAAAAAAGTTGTATAAAAAAATAAGTATACTACAAAAATTTTAAATATCTAGGTTCTTGAGTGAATAGTGGGTGTCAGTACATCTTTCTTAAGTTTGAAGTTTTGGATTTAAATCTTTTTTAATTAAAATTTAAGGAGCAAGATTTAAGTTTTATATATAATTTTTTATTAAAAATAATATTACATAATTTTAATATTATTTAATATTTATATAAAAAATATTTTAAATAAAATTATTAATATATATGATAAGATGTTTATAATATTTTAAATATTGTATGATTTGAAAGAGTTCAGATTTAGTTTTAAAAAGTTTAGGTTAGTATCAGAAGTTAACAACGTTAAAAGTCATAATTGTTAGCAGTGTTAAAAGTTAACAGATTATAAAAGTCAGTAAAATTTAAAAAGTTAAAGTCTTATCTGAAATAAGACAAAGATCTGAGAATATATTAACAATGATATCGTTGCAAAATGGTTACAAATAGTGCTAATAAATGTTATTGTGCAATTATGTTTTCAAATAATGTTTGCAACTTTTATGTTCTTGATCTATCTTCACTTATGCGGGTCTGTCGATGAAGATCTTATCTTATATAGATCAGTGTATATTTATATCTGGATGGTCCATACATGGATGATCCAGATGATTAATCCTAACAAATTATAAACTCAATGAAAACGTGTATAAGCATACGAGTATTTAGTAAGGATTAGGTACTGAACAAACTAAAAAAACATCTAATAGATATCCCGCAAAATCATCAATAGAGACTTTTTTCGAATTGAGTAGTATTCTTGATCCCTTGACCCGAGCACCACGGTAGGCTTATGAGTGATCCATCATACTTAGATTCTATACATGTCAGAAACCTTTCATAGTTTGACCGTTGGGTATTGTTGGGTATGATCTAATACTTATAGATTCTGGTGTGTGTAGATATATGATCTGTCAGCTCATATAAGTGAGTTGTATATTCTGATGTTCCGAGATTGTATTTCAGAAAGTCTTATGGCCATAAGCATTAAACTCCAAAAAGAGTTTTCCGTGGGATAAACAATAGTACAAAAGTGTTTGCAGATATTGTTCACGAAAAATCAAATTTAAAGATAAGTTTATGGTTGAGCATATGAAAATTTGACAGTGATAATTTATATCTTCGCTCTTCCAAGATATAAATGATGGAGGGATTATACGAATATGTATTAACCTTAACTTGTATGGTTTAATGCGTCGTATTATTATTTTCATAACGTGTGGGGGGGTATCATTTATGGACTTACGGAAGAGTTTCGTAAGATAAACGGGTGTGAATTTAAAAGATCTTTTTATATGAAGTGTACTTATTGTGCACTATGATAACGCACTGAATTTAATGGTTCGATTTGAGAAGTTCTCGATTAGTCAAAATTATTTTAAAGGCTCTCGAAAAATTATTATTTCATCATTTTATTAGATATCATATGTTATGCCATTTATTTGTAATGACATGACATAATATAAATAGCACATTTATTTATTACAAATTAATATATAATTTGGACAAATAAACTAAATTTATAATTATAGGCATTTTGAATTTATTTGGCAAAGTTATATTAATAAGAGGTTGTAACATTTCATAACCTTACTATGTTTTTCCTAAAATGAATTATCAAATGGTGACCATGTCATGCTTAAAGCATGCAACAAGAGGTGGCGTTAATTTATTCATTTAGCATTGTCATGGTTATTAACAAGCATGACATGTCTTAAGTAAATGAACTTTTGGCCAGTTATCTTGATCACATTCGGCCAGCTCTTGTTTCATATTATTTACCCTTTAAACAAGTTGTCATGAATTTTGCCTTATCATGTTTCTTATTGATTGGCCATTAACTTGGGAATTATTAGATGAATTGACAGTAAGCATAGGCTATAAATAAGCAGCTTCATTTCATTTATAAATAACAAGTGAAATATTAATAAATACATAAACATGACGGTCGAGTGATAATAGTGTAGTAAGTGTTGTTTTTATTAAAATTTTCACTAAAAAAAAATCCTCAATTAAAATTGCATAAAGTATGTTTTAAATGTGAATTCTCTTTTATTTTATTAATGTAATGAGATGTATTATTTATATTTTGTTATGTATATTATGCATATGTGATGTGTAAAATTAAATTAAATATACACATTCATCCTACATATAACACACTTTCATTTTTTTACATAAAATGTATTATTATATTTTTAAAAATTATTTAACTATTAAAAGACTCATTATAATAATATAATATTATTTTCTCTCTCTTCTTTTTTTTAAAAAGAGATTATAGTATATTTTATTTTTCACACCACGTGAGAGAATGGAGGATTCGAACTCAGGTGGGGATGTGAATCTTGAAGGAGCTCAACCAACTAGGCTGAGTACTCATGCTCTTTTCTCTTTCTTCTTTTATTTATATTTTATCTCATCTAACTCACTTTTTTCCTCTAATATTAATATTTTCTTCTCTTATTATATACAAATATCATATTTAACAATTTGAACTTCACTTTTTCTTTTAAATAAATTTATAAATTTTATAAATTATATGACTTTTTTAAAAATTGTTTCCTATTTTCTTAAAATGTGTTTAATTAAAATCTTATCGCCATCAAAATGGTTACATATGAAAAATTACTTTCACTTTTATTGTTCTTAATTTTTTTTTGAAGATGATTACATAAATTCATGAACATCTGAATAATTGATGATATTGTTATCAAAATGTGTTGCTGCAGATTCTAGTGAACAAATATATAGTTAATTAACCTTGTAAAATTATATATAAGTTAGTGTTTACTTTTTTCTAACAAAATTTTGAGTAGAGTTTAATTGAAATTAATTCTTATGTTAAAATAATTTTAACGATCACAATATAAATATACCTAACTTAACACTAAGTAATATTTTAATTATTTTAGTAAGGATTATGTATATTTTTTATACAAATAGTCAAATTATATCCTTACTTTATAAGGATTTCGATATTATTAACCCATCATATTTTACTCAAAAAAACATTAATAGAGAGAAACAAAGAAGAGAGAAGTAACAACTTCAAACTTCAAATTTAAACAACTTCAAGCTGCTTTACTTAATTTTTTAGCTATAAAAATACAATATGTTTTTTTCTTCTCTAAATCCCATCTAAACCAACACGTAGTAAAACGCATTAGCCTCTACCATTTTCCTAGATTTTAATTTTCCTTTATAACTATAAATATTCAGTAAGCATAAATAATTCTCTTATAATTGTGGGAACAATAAATTATCAAAAGGGTATTTTATATATTTAATTATTAAAATACCTATTAGGAGTGTACTTGTAATTGTATAAAAGCCCATAAGCATACTCTTACTATAAATATAAGGCTTATAGAGCTAAAAAATAAGAATTCATTCATTTTATGAAATCACTCTCTTTAATAAAAATTCTAATTACTTTCCTCTCAATTCTCTTTTTAGAAATACAAATCTCTCTTGAAATTCATAAATCAATGAAACTCTAACATCCTCCAATCACCATAACTTAATTTCTCTATCTTCCACTCACAATCAAATAGAAAAATAAAAATTCATAGCTAACATCCTTTTTCAATTTTAATTCTCTTTAATCTTCTAATTTGTTCTTTTTTTTAAAAAAAATGTTCAAATTTCAACTATGCGTCATTTTAATTTATAAATTAAATATATTTAAAAAAAGAAATAGGGAATAGTTTAAAAAATGAGTCATATATAATTTATAAAATTACAAATTTAATTTAAAACAAAAAGTGAAATTGTTAAAATAAGTTAAATATGATATTTGTATATAATAAGAGAGTAAAAGTTTAATATGAGAAAGAAAAATAGTTGGATGAGATAAGAATGAAAAATAAAAGATGAGAGAGAAAATAATATTATATTATTATGATGGGCCTATTAGTAGTTAAATAATTTTTAAAAATACAACAATTTTACCTCATTTTTTATTTTAGCTATTGAATGGAAAGTTATCTAATAACTAAATATTTGTGTCAAAAATTGTGTCAAAAAAGGAAGTGTCATGAATCCCACCCTAAATTTAAATATCTAAAATATATTTTATACTTTTTTACTTTAAAAAGTAACAAAATAAAAAACAATATTATTAATTTTGAAAAAACATGGTGAAAACTTAACATTTCTCTAAAAGTTAAGACTTCTATATAAAAGACAATTATATACTAAAGGAGCTCTCGAGCCCCCCATTCTCTCAAACCCTAGCAAGTAAAAAAGCACTGGCCACCACTAGAGAGGGGTTCTCTGCTCCTCTCTAGTGGATTCCAACCCCTCTTCCTAAAATCCTCTTTTCTTTCTTTCCGTTCCTTAATTTCCTATCTTTTCTTTTTCTTCTTCTCTCAATATTTTGTATTTTGGTTTAGTTTTTTCTTTATTTGGTTTCTAGGATTTTCGGCGGTGGCACCGATCACTAATAAAAAGTCGATTTCTCTAGTCTGGCAGCGATGCTCCGAGCTCCGATATGCTGCCTTCAAGTGGCTGCCATCATTACTATTCAACTCAGTGAGTTGCTGCGAACTTGGCCGGTTTCATGTCAAGATCTGGTGAATATTCGCCCTATCAAGCTCAGTACTTTGTTTTGTCCTGCCTAGTTTTCGACTGACCGGGATCCTAATGGTCATTGCCAATTTGTTCCATAAGCTGCTGTATACCCCACACTGTCCAATTGATCTAGTTTTAGGCCCCATCCTCTGGTCACCGCTGACTTCATCTATCGGTTTGTCAGTCTCCAACCACCACTGGCGTTCATCTACTAGTGTTTGACTTGTGTTGGCTTAGTGGTTGTTTAGTTGATTTAGGGTTAGTTTTTTTAGTATAATGATGTGATTAGGTTTGGGATATTTTTATAACTTCCCTCGTGCGCAAGGATTTTGTGAGGTTTATATTTCCCTCCCAAGTGAGGGTAGAGGTCCTCTTAGTGAGATTATAATATGCCTCTTGTATGAGGGTAGAAGTCCCTGTCCGCAAATAGGGGTGGAAGAATCTATCCATAGATGGTCCTCAGAAATGGGGTTATTGTCTCCTTGTATAGGAAAAACTTCAAGTCCAAGCACGCATTAGTATGTTTGTATTGTATTGTCTCAGTAATTTTTTACTTTTATAGCAGTAGTCCTTGTAATATCTTGATTTAATCAATGATATTAAAAAAAAGCTTAAAAAGACTTATGTACGAAGAACTACTCATGGTTGAATTCCAACTCATTACAATCTTCAAAAATACCATGTGCTCGTGGATGTGACATGTCCTCAACGTAGTCAAAAACAACCTTGCATGCTTATGGTTATGACATGGTTAGAATTCTGTGTTCTCATCACGTGACTACGAGTGAGTTTTTTTTTCTTCAATGTATGTATATGCTAAGTTTGAAAAATTTAGAATTCATTTGCATTATCTTTTAAAGAATTTATTTCTTAAGAAATCAAGAGATACACAGACAAATTAATATGAGACATGATTGCATTGTGGCTTGGGCATATGATTTTTTGTTAGCATAGCCAAGATTAATCGCAACGTTCAATGACTGCCGCCGAAGTTGGGCACACTTAAACTGAATTCAGATTTAGCTTTGGAAGTGAATCGAGGGTGTATTGGTCTTGGCTATGTCATCTGTAATTATGCAGGAGAGATTGTCCTAGTTAGGGCCGAGAAATTGAATGTTGCTTATCCGATTCAAATAGCAAAGTTCTTAGCAATTTTGAGGGGGTTGATGGTTGTTCAGGATCTTAGAGTATCCTTATTAAACATTGAATCAGATGGATCTAATGTGATTAATTAATTGATGCTGTAAATCCAGGTTGATTCAAAAATTGGTACCATTGTTCATGATATTTTTAATAGTTTGGAGTCTTTTAATATTTATTAATTTTTGTAGATTCCAAAACAAGCTAACCATGTGGGGCACAACTTAGCAAAATATGCCCTGCTTATGGGATGTGATGTATTTCATAGAATTACTGTCTTCTTTAACGTGAAAACTTTAGTTGTACGGGGTATTCCTCAATTTTTCTTTTTACTTTTAATATCGTTGATTAAATAAAGATATTACAAAGTCTACTGCTATGTAAGTAGAGAATTATCGGGATAATACAATATAAATTTATTAACAAATGTCAGGACCTGAAACTCATCCTAAAAAGTATACACAATATCTTCGAAATAGAGAGACCATCCATATAACCAAAGAATTCCTCAATTATTGCCTATAATAAAAACAAATGAGAAATTAATAAATAAAAAAAGTGAAGAAAATATACAAAATTTGTTTTACTATATGCTAGTAGAAAAGATAGATGTAGAAAGTCTTGAATGATGAGCAAATAGCTTAAATAAGACCCTTATTCTATAATCCATGGAACCCTTGAGATATATCTGTCCACACACACCTCTTCATTCAAGGCCATAGATTAAAGTTTGAATTTGATCAATGGCAAAAATGAATCATTATCATTCAAATAAAACAATGAATGATTATGTCCATTCATAAACAATGCCATAAATAGTTGTGTTCATTAAAAAAAAATTTTTAATGTGTGTCTTTTCATCGATGTCTCTTTCTGTTAGTATTTTGGGTGGGTCGCACAAGAAAAAAAGTGGAATTATTACTCTAGGTGAAGAAAGAATTTTTATTTAAAAGAAAACTTTATCGGGTGAAGAGAGGATTGTAAGAAACAAAGGAGAGAATTAGTGCAAGAAAAAGATGAAGCTGCTACTTTAAGCGAAGAAAGAATTTCCAATTTTAAAAAATGAAACTAATTAAAAAGATGTGGCTATGCATGGTTTGTATGAGTTTACTTCACTTTTTTAAAAAGAAAGAGAGAGATAGACAAAACCAAGCTTTGAGTCATTCAATGTACCTTCATATTCGCATGGAAAAAACACTTAGATAAGAGTCGTCACACCGTCTTCATGGCAAGTCGATTAGGACATCAGCCACTAGTAATTCTTCGTCAACGAGACTCTATCACTAGCGTGGTCTATGTGTGATAGTTATTATATCGCTTTTTTGTGGGCGCCTTCTTCATCCACAATATATACAAACTTGACTTGACATTACTTCTAGTTGAGAAAATTAAAGGGGCCAATAACAAGCAACAACCTGAGAAACTAAAAAAAGTCAAAGTTTATCACTACTACTATCTCTGTAATTATTATTGCCCATTATCGCTGAAGCTCTAATGGCAATAATAACCATCAAACAGAAATAACAGCTTGTAAAGCAGCAACGACAACCACCACCAGATCTATCCCTCAATGTCATTGTTTCGGCCATTAGCAAATCACTGTCGTCTCCTACTGCTCAGGCTGCCATAGATCAGATCAAAATTTGAAAATTTTCAAAACTTCAGCGGCCAATGATCATCGAATAGGAGTAACTGACCAGAACAGCAACAACAGTTGTATAATAGAAACCACCATCAACACTAGCTCTAGGCAATCCTTGGCATGGACTCACATAGCTCCTTCAGCTCTTCTTACACCCCCGAGGAAAACACCACACCCATTATCTATCCTTTTGTCTCCATCACGAGCCTTATAATATAGCCTTTACCTCTACTAACTCGTCATTTATCCCTACTCAACCTTTGAACCTCGGTGAAGAAGTGGCTTAATTCGATACAAATACTCTGTCAAAAGATGAGACATGACAAGAACTGGTTTTGGAGCTCAGTTAAGTATAGTGACTTGACTCGATACAACTATTTGGCCAAGGAATAAAAAAATGGTGAGAACTGTCGTGGGGGATCAATGAAGATCATGTACGTGAAACAGAGGTGACTTACTGAAGCCTTAAATAGAAACAATAGCAATCGCATGACAGAAGCAAATAACAACAACAGCCTCATTCACAAACCATGGCTGGCCGAATTTCTAACTCTATTGGGGAAATGTCAGTTGCCTCATTTAAACTGAGGGCAGCCCCACTTTCACTAAACAAGGTAATAATCAAGACCCCCGAGCTAATACTATTGTGTCTGGAAAGAATAAAGCCAACAGCCACAATGTTTTTGCATCCATTGTTAAAAAAAAAATCTTTTGACCAAGATTTTGTTGATCATCTTATACATAGGTTGCTTTTGCCATACTAAAAACATTAGGAAGAAAATGATGGCTCAGGGTGTAAGCTAATAAAAGGGCATGGCCACAGTCTTTTGGGTAATCTCCGAGGCTGACTACATAAGTTCACCTTGAGGCTTACCACACAAATTTTGCCTTGAGGCTGACTACATGAGTTTGCACGAAGACTCTGGGCACCTAAAAGGTTTTCAACAAGTACAACCACTTACGCCCTCATTGAGGTCAAACACAAGCTTTCATCAAGCCCGAAAACTTAAACTCTCACCAAGGACCTCTATCACTTAAACTCTCTTTGAGCCCATTCTTGAATCATTGTTATTTTAAGCATGAAGACTCGAGCCCCATCATGGATTATTTTTGCCATAAAATTTCAGGCCCCTAAGTTAAAATATGGGTGCTCACCATCAACAGACTCAGGCCCTCAAATTTAAATAGGGGTGGTCGCCATTAACAACTAAAGACTCACACTACTTAACCACCTTAAGATAAACCTAAAATAAAAAGGTAAATCTTCTAGCCCAAAAACGACAATAAAATTTTTAGTGTCAACAAGTTAATATTAAAAACTAAAGAATTCTTATTCTTCCCTAATATTAGGATCAACTTTAATCCTAAAAAAGGGGAACCTTATCCTGATTTAATTAAGGGATAACCACCTCCCAAAAATCAGAGAATCATATCTCTAAAATTATGCAGTTAATCCAATTAAAGAATTAATGATAAATGATATTCCTAATACGACTTTACCACTAAACTCTATAACACCTCTAAAAAAGATATCTCAAAGGATCCAACATAGAATTTCTCTCTATTACAACCTAAACATTATTTTTTTTTGTTATTTTCTTTGTGATAACTATGATTTGTTATAACCATGATGCAAATTTATTATTTTATAATACATATGAGTGAGTTTATAAAATTTGATACAATATGCATAAATTCAAATTAGACTAAACCACTATATATTTAGTGTGCTTTTTATCTCTCATATTTATTTTGTTAATCTCAATAATTTTTCAAAAAAAAGTAAATTTAACTTGTTTTCCGAGTCAACGGTCACATTATCATTCAAAACACAAATTCCTTATTTTTAGCTTTTAGCACATTTTGATTAGCAAAATATTTTATATAATTTTTTGAAACTTATGTTACGACTAATTGGAAGAACAAAAGTTGACTAGAACTTATAACTTAATGAATTATTACTCCAATAAGGTGTTTTCCACCAATCCATTTTTGACACTTCAATATGATGTAAAATTTATGAATGCCCCACTTCATAAAGAAAATTAAGACGGCACCAAAATGTCACTGCATTCCGTCATAGTACATGACAAGATAGAGTATGAGTCTTGGATTTGTAAGAGTGCAAAGTAGAAAGTTACAAAATAATATTATTGTCATTTATTATTATTATTTTTTTCTTGGTATATCCGATTAAAAGATTATCAAAACAATATATGTGTAATTTGTAGATTATACTCATGACCTTTGAGATTGTTGTTGAGACGGTTGAAAGTGATTTAAAAAAATTAAAAGTTAATTTAGATATTTAATAAAATAAGTTTAAAATCACTTTTGACAAAAGTACCCCTTTTACACCAGATTTTAAAAAGTTGCTTTTTAAAATATAATTTTGAGAATTAATTTTATTTATTTTAAAAAAATAAAATGCTAAGATTTTAATTTTATCATCATACAAATAAAAAAATCTAAAAATATCCTCTTATAAATTAGTTAATTCCAATTCTACTAAAAAGAATAAAATCATTAAAATTAAATTTTTTTTTATGTCTCATCTCATTTCATCCCTAATAATAATAATAATAATGTAATGATATATGAATATTTTAAATGAATATAATTATAATTCGAATTTGCAGACGCTGTGTCAAAAATAATGTAAGTTTATATAGATTATTTAAAGCACCACTACCAAAAAGCCGTCTTAGCTCAGTGGTAGAGCGCGTGGCTTTTAACCACGTGGTCGTGGGTTCGATCCCCACAGTCGGCGTACGTCTCTTTTCTGCTTTGACAATTAATTCTGAAATTATATTTTTTTTCAAACACTCACCGTTTTAACTCGATATTTAAATCAGGTTCGACGGCGTCGTTTTCTGAAATTTACCCATTTCGTTCAGTTTCGCTTTATAATTTCTTTAGTATAAATATTTTCTGTAGCGGATACTCTGATTCTTACCGTGAGTCTTGGCCGTCACAGGAGAACGATTTCTCATCGGCATATCCTTGCTCGCCGGAGCTCGGATACCGATATCTTCTCAAAACTTCCCAAAAATCGATTCTTTCATTCAAGGTTCCTCTCTCCAACTCAAAATATCTCCCTCTTTACGTTGCATTTACTCTTTATTTTTTCTTCTTCTAATTTTTATATATAATTATGTTTGAGTGACTATTCTCATTCGCGAAGTGAAATATAAATTACAAATAATTTTCGTGGCGTGCTTTTTACATGAGTTTTTGATAAATTAGGTTTTCAGCGCAAATGAATTTAGAAATTTTGAACAATACGGAGTGATTTTGATGGTGCCGTTAATTTTTAGGGCTAATTTCTGGACTAAATGTGAATTGTAATAACAACCCTTTTTTTTTTAGCGTTGCGGCTTGACAGTATTAGCCCGGTTTTGATTTCTTTATGACTATTTAAAATAATTATTAAAGAAACCTGATTATTATGTTTATTCTAACCTGTACAAAAAGAAATGAGGTATGTGCTATCAGTATGATCTTATTACTAGGATTAGGATTGCTCCATTATTGTATGACTAGTTTTATATACGCTTTTTCCATGCACAAATGTAAAGATATGTAAACATAGGCTTCAACATGATGGACCCTTGTCTTCTTTGTTTGTGGCCCCTTTAATTATAATTTCAGTTTAGTGTTGATAACTAAATTTTCAGTTACAAGTCATGATGGATTATTTTTGTAGAAATGTCCACTCACTGAGTTATAGTCATTCATTTTCCCCCTCAGTATAAAGCAAATTGATAGATACCGATACTCATAGTACAGACCATGGGGACTACTTACTATAGATAATCATATGTTAGTTAGAACATTTGATGTAGGACATAGAACATATGTTAGATGTCAAAGGAAGAACTATATTATTTTTAGGGTTATGTTTCCTTTTAAAACTATGTTTGATTAATTAGGATCTTTGCTTTCTATTTGTACTTCTTTTCAAGTTGTGAATGATTAGATTAATTAGCACTTTTCTTTTTTAGTTGTGTTTGATTACTTAATTTTGGTAATTGATTCCTTTTCTGTTAAGGAATCCATTACCATATTTAGCTTTGTTTAAGCCTTACATAAATGGAGGAAGATTGCATGTTTTTTCTCAGACTGGAATAATAACTTTGATCAGCATTCTTCTTCTCTCTAATTCTTGCTCTTCTTTTTCCCTAGATTTCTTTCCTACACTCTTTTCCCTTTGGTTTCACATCAACATCTTTCTTATTTTCCCACTAACTCTTTTTGGGAGTTGGCTTGTGGACAGATATGTAAAATCTAGTTATGGTTTGGCTCCATTAATGGTGGAACATTGTAGTCTTTTTTTTCAAACATATTGATATTAATATATTTAAAATTATAACATTACTACGTACTTGAATATTGTTTTCAAAAACATACTAAACAAACACATGTTTTTGTTTTCATCGTTTTCTGAATGTTAATATAAAATATATTTTTGTACCTTTTCAAACATATTTGGTGTAATTTCAGGATTTTGAGGCATGTAGTGTGTAATTTGCTCTCCTGTGTAATGCAAACACAACTCAAACATCATCTTCATCTCCGATGACTCATCATGACTCCAACATCACTGCTGCTCGCTGCCAAGCTCCCACAGCGTCTCCACCATTTCCGCACCTTTGTAAACGCCAGGGTGAAATGGGTTCGCGACTCGTTTCTTGACACAACAGTCTCAAAAGAAAAAGACTTAAAACAAGTCCTCTCCTTCAAAAACCAAATCATTTATTCCCCAAAAAAATCTCTTCCACTCGCTGCTCTTTCCCCACTCAAATCCCACATTGACCTTCCCATTACAGTCCTTAAATTCTTCCAGAAATACCCCTCAGTATTCACTCAATTCCAGCCAGGTCCCTCACTTCCTCTTCATGCCAAACTCACCCCACAAGCGGTGACTCTTCATAAGGAAGAATCAGCCATTCATGGCTCACCAACTCAGCAGGATGACGCGGTTAAGAGGCTGGCTAAGTTGTTGATGCTGACCAATGTGAGGAAATTGCCTTTGCAGATCATTAACAGGTTCAAATTTGATCTGGGTCTTCCTTATAATTACATTACTGCCCTTCTTGCTGATTACCCGGAGTATTTTCAGGTTTGTGATGATTCAAGCAATAAATTTTATCAATATAATACTATGCTTACTTACAAAGTTTGTGTTATCAGATATTACATATAACATGGCATCTAGTGATAGGTGTACTATAATTATTACGTTAATGATGCAATAATAAAGTTAATACTTAATCATACTTGGTATTTACTAATGATGTCACATTGATTAGAATACATTACAAATAAATTTCATTAATAATAATATTATGTCTACAAGATTGAGATACAAAGTTCGTATAGTAGCTGATGTAGCATGTAACATGACATTCAATGATAGATGAAATACAACTATTACATTAATAATGCAATATATTTACCAACATTTGGCATTCATTGATTTGTCTCACGACTCCCATTAGTTGGACTTGTGCTTTTTATTCCATTTTTGCTATGTATAGTGTTATCCCATCAATTGTTCACATGACTCCCATCAGTATGTACCAATACTAGTCATTGATAGATTTGTGTCACATGACTCCCATTAGTTGAGATATAAACTTCCTACTCCAATGTTGCATGTCTAATGTTAGTCAAATTGTATAGTTTTGAAGTCTTATGAGCTTGTTATTACTTTCTTGGTTATTATTTTCAGGTTTGTGAAATTAGAGATTGCATTTCCAACAAAGAGATGCTTGCTTGGAGCTAGTTTCTTGGAGGAAAGAGCTAGCAATATCAGAGATGGAAAGAAAAGTTTGCAATGGTGATTTATCGAATTTAAAGAAAGGAGTGTGCTTGAGGTTTTCGATGAATTTCCCAAGAGGATTTGATTTAGAGAAGAAAGTGAAGGAGTGGTCAAAAAATGGCAGGAGTTGCTGTACATTTCACCTTATGAGGATGCGTTTCATTTGGCGCCAAGTGGCGACCTGGTGGAGAAGCGGACTGTGGCAGTGCTTCATGAGTTGTTATGGCTTTTGGTGTCAAAGAAGACTGAGAGAGAGAATTTGTTCAGTTTGGGAGATTATTTAGGTTTTGGTGATAGATTTAAGAAGGCTTTGGTGCATCATCCAGGGATCTTCTATGTTTTGAATAAGATTAGGACTCAAACTGTGTTACTTAGGGAGGCTTATAGGAAAGATTTCTTGGTTGAGAAACATCTGTTGATGGGAATGAGGCATAGGTACATTCATCTTATGAATAAATCACAAGATAGAAGGAAGAGAGTTGGTGTTGTAGTATTTGGATCAAAAAGAAAGGTTGATATATCTACTGATAATGAGGAAGTAGGAAAAAAGGATGATAAATGTGGTTTAGTAGGTGAAGATGACTTGCACAGATTGTCTGATTTGGAGATTGAGGATGTTGGCAGTCAATGTCATGAAGCAGCAAAAATGGAGATGTAATAAGGTTTTAGGAAGCATTGCTTCAAATGCGGATACTGAATTTTCTGTTGGAGAAAGCTCAAGAAGATGAAATTCTAGGAAGCATTGCTTGAAGAGGGAGGCTGAATATTCGGTCTGAGAACGGTCTGTTAGAGGTTGCCTTGGCAGATCTGGTGCAACTATCAAGCAAAAATGGAATGCAAAAGTGATAACCTTGTTGGAGGTCATTAAGGGGTTATAATGATGAATGATAAAACCTCGAAATTATTAACTAAAAATGAGGTAGGTGTAATCATTTGAGGAAGCTTAATAGGAAAATCAATTAACTGGACAGAAGATTATAATATTTGTGTCACACATTCTTTGGTAAAGAAAAAAAAAAGAAAGAAATATGGTGTTTTGGAGAAGACATGAACAATTGATTAAACTCAGTGATAAGTGAGAACAGATTGCCGATTAATCCACAGTGCCTTCAATAATATGATAAGTCTCATGATAGATCTTTTGCAGTGTATTTGTTCATAACACATTATAAATTAATGCCACCATGCATCAAAAGTAGGCATTTATCTGATGTTCTTTGAATTTTGAATCTCATCTTACTGTGTGACACTTCATTGCATATCTTCTTTTGTTGATGTTAACTGGTCTTTGTCTGCTCTTCTAGTATCATCAGGGTGTTGTATTTAGTTCCAGGGTCAGCGCATTGGCTGCACAATTTCTTCTGCGTAAGTGTCTCTTCAAATAATAGTTGCTGGCAAAAACAATTTACAGTTACTGGAGCTGAGTCTTTCTGATGGCTATTGCGTAAGGTTGAATGGGTCAATGTGGACGATAGACTTATGAAATGGTAAACTCTAAGCTCCTAATGCAGCAACAACAATTCTGCAACAGTGGCAGTTGAAGGCCTTGCGACCTTGACTGTAGAATTTCAAATCTTGTGCCTCAAAGAGCTTGAAGGGCAGTGAGGTAACTCAAACTAACCATCAGTTGTCAAACTGCTGAATAAGGAAATGCAAAACCGGCCAGGAGGCAGACATAAAACCTACAAAAAGTGAAGTTCTATCCAGCACTTAAAACAATCCATAATTCCTGCATTGGAAGACCTTTCAAAAGAATCAGTGGCTAGCCAATGAAAATCTGGCTGGTTTTACATCTCCTGTATACGATGAACTGCTGTTATCAAACTCTTGCTGTAGTTGTAGTTTTTCTTCTGCTACATTTTCTTGTGATAGGAGTTGCCTGAGGGCCCTTCTCCTACTTCTATTAAAAAAGTATTGCCTTATGAGAAGGCAAGAGGTTTATCAAGATTTCACAACTCGTACAAATAGTAAGTGTGTTATATAGCAGATACTATCGAGCAGTCGGAAAAATGCCATTATTATAATACAGCAATATTGACGATGATGAACCCCATCAGTTTGTTTTTTAAATCTTTCATGCTCATCCCATTTGATAGAAGATTTTACAATCATATGGGGATTATATGAAACTCCCAAATCAATTGTTTCATAAATAATTAGACTTCACATTACTATTGAATTGATAGCCCAAGTGGGAAAAACAAGTTCATCAATTCTTGAGCGTGAATATTTTAAGGGTTTGGCCAGAAAATTTCCAGAAATATAATTAATAAAATCAGAACCAAAGCACATACATATCGAGGAATTGATGATTCCTTTATTCCCGATACACACCAAATTACATGCTACACTTTTTGAGTATGAGAGTTTGCATTGCCTGTTCCTGAACTGCAAATCGAAAACTCATCTTCTATAGGAGCTCCAATTGGCCATGTTGATAAGATGTAAGACCGAGTTCAATGATTTGTCAGGATGTTTTCTCAAGAATGACACACCAGTTTGATTTGTCATAGAACCGATCAACTACTACTGCATTGTCGATATCAGATGCCAATCTGCAGAAAAGAGACGAGTTTAGTGAGATGAATATGACATATTAAAGGACAGTTACTGGGTAGAGAAATGACCTTATTTTAAGTAACAATACTGGCTTTAACTTCCCAACGACATATGATCAACTGATTAAAAATTTAATTCATTTTCTACTCATTTTTGGTAATAAGTTTAAGAATATTGACCTGAAAACCCTGTAAGTACAAAACTAATGTGGTTAATCATAGGACTAGGGACAAATCAACAATGTTTGTTGTCAAGATTTAATAAAAAATTCACCCCTGATTTTGATCCCAGGGCCACGATATTACAATTTGAGACTCATTTTCCCAACAGAGAGAGATAGTAACATTATCCCAGAAAAGTACTTTTCCTTTGAACTTCAGCAAACTTGCATTCATGTAACACAATCACTAGAGAGCAAACCGCAGAACCAAATATCTACAGGAGACATTCACAAGAAACATTTGAGAGAAAAGCAACCATAATAATAAAATTACGAAGATGTGTACCTTTCAAGCTCACCCTCAACAAAGACATGGTAATATCTGTTGTATACCACAGCACCCTTTTTGTCGTCTTTCTTTGCCAGGCCATTTGCAAGAGCACAAGCAGATGCACCACTGACTTCAGAGCGGTGGTAAGGTAAGTGCCATGGAACAAAAAATTCCTGTTGATTTTTTTTGTCTTTTTCATCTTGAGAAACTGCTGAATTATTTTTGCTTTGAGAGGTTAAACTCGTAGATTCTAAAAGCTTATCAGCAGAACTCTTCTTGGGCTCTTTCACATGCTTTTCAGAACCATTATCCTCAGCCTCGGGAATGCTTTCTAAAGTGAAGGGCGAAGGGCTGCGTATTCTAGGACTTCCTGGTCCTATCCACTCTTCCTCATACTTTTCAGTAAGAGGAGTCCATTTGTTAAGTAATGATTTATCCTCTTGTTCCACAGCCCAAACTGTTATTAGAACTAAGCCACCCTTTTTAACAGCCCGAACTAATTCTTCAATTGCTTTCTTTCTCCTACTCTCGGTGCTTAGATGATGAAATACAGCTATGGAGATTGCTGCATCACCAAAATCAGATCTGTAAGGAAGATTTACAGCATCTGCGACCATAACTTCATGCCCCCTATCCGCACAAATTTTAATTAGAGGAGCACTTATATCACAACCTATAAAGAAGCAATCTCGATTTAAACCCAAGTATTTCCCATTTCCACATCCCGCGTCCAAGACAAGAGAACCTGAAGGCAAAGAATTCAAAAAAGTGGCAACTTTTGGCCACTTAGCAAAACGAGTGGAACTGAAATGTGGAGCTATGGCATCATAGACATGATGGACAAACTTCTTTTCTAATTCAGGAGTGGATTTTACATTTACAGACAAGCATCTCTGGTCCTCGATGGTAGGTACAGATTCATGAACGTCAGATTCTTCATCAGTCCCAAGCATAGAGCAACTAGAAGCACCATTAATTTTGAATTCTTTCATACTCCCAAAATTTACAGGACGTAGAACACTATTGTAATTGGTAACAGGCAGAGAGCAAGCCTCCTAAAATCTATAAAAGCATCTAGTTCCTCTTAGAACATAAAAAACCATCAGCTTGAAGCATAGAACCTAATCAAGAAAGGAACTGTGAAAGATAAAAGATAATATGTAAATTCTCACTGCCACAAATTTCTAGATATGAAAGTTAGGACACAGTACAAAACCTTGCAACATCATACAGATTATACAGATGATTGTTATCATATGCAAATAGCTTTATTTAATTTGATATAAATCAAATCTACAAATAGAAACTAGGCAAATTATCAGTGATAGCAAAAAGTATTAGAACCCACATGAACCATTGCATTATAATTTCTATTTAAAGCAAACCTATATGGATTTGATTACCACACATTTCTCAGCAATTTAAACCCTCCCTAGAAACACCTAGAAGAAGGTATATTTTAAAAGCATAAAGCACAATTACCCACATTAAGTAAAGTAAGAAACGGAGTTCCCCCTTTTTCTGTTTTGGTAAATTTAGTATAAATACATCAATTGTGCCTAAATTTCCTGTGTATTCATATACCTCAAGCACTCGAGCTTTTTAAATCTGTTTCGGCTAATCTTGGTCACTCAAAAAAAAAAACTTTTCGGTCACAGCAAACCAAATGCACTTAAATAAAAAAGCAAAATTATATTGCAGCTATGGAGATTCTATATTTCAATGCAAATACTTAATAACATTAAGAAGACACTACAAAATTCCATTTTTATTATAATTAATTGACACAAAGTTCGTTTTCAATCCATATTACCACTAACAAGTAACAATAGAATTCACTTTCAAGCGAAAGCGTGCAACTTCTTTATTTTTGTTATTATTATTTTTTTCAAAAAATATTACCATTAATAAATCTAAAAATCAACGGCAAATACGAACATCTAAATATGTTTATAAAGAATTTAAAAGGGTATTACCTGATTCAGTAGACATCGCCAGCGATTAGGGTTAGATGCTTTGGCACGGGAGCTAAAGCTAATGCGATTGAATTATGGTTTTAGAGATTTGAGGGGAGAGAATATCCGATATCTGGAGAGTGGATTAGGAGAGAAGGGGCTTATGATAATCAACATGAGCTCTCTTTTGGTTGCTGTCTGATTATCAGATCTTTTAATTTTTGTTTGTTGATTTATGCCATATCAAAACTATTAACTCTTTTATTTCAAAAAAGAAAGAACTATTAACTCTTTTTTAATATTTGATTTTTTTAATATAATTTACTTATTACATTAAATACAAACTAAACTTTCTCTTTAGAATATATAATATTAAATGAGTTGGGGATTTGAACTTATGATGTAGATGTGATGCTAAGTTTTCCTTTTTAAAGTATTAATGACATCTTAATTTTAAATATATTAAATTTTAAATATCAATTAAATAATTAAAACGAATAAAATTAATATTTTAATAATTAAAGAAGCTAAAATTATCATGACTTCGATTAGAATTTAAAATTTTGACTTAAATAAAAAAATACACAAATTAATTTTTTAATAACTAAAAAAAATTAAACTATTATAAATTTTGTCCGAATTTAAACCCTTTAATTTAAATAAAAAAAATACATAGACTTTATCATTGATACAAACATCTCAGTGTTAAAACTATCAACCTTTTACTATTAAACTATTAATACAAATACTAATATGAATAAGATTTTAAACCCATAAATCTTTTGTTTTAATTCAAAAAAACTTTATCACTTACACTAAACAGAGACTCATCAATTCTTTTTCGTTTAATTAATGAATTAACTTGCATATAACATACATAGTTTGTTTGAATCCTATAATTGAAAAAAATTTAATTAGAAAATAATAAATAAATAAATGTGGAAGAATAAATTATTTAGTTATTAGAAGAAATTTTTTCATAATTTATTTCAAATTGTAAAGTATATCTTTTGATATTAGTTGAGGAGAGACAAACAAGCCCTCCATAATTAATAATAGAATAGTACAATACATTATAAATGTGTATCCTAAGTTGTATCATAAATAATGATGTGTTAAATAATTATTAGATATTTTAAATAATTTTAAATTTTATACTATTTCACTATCCAATAGTTGTTTGACGTATCATTACTTAGAATATAATTTAAAATGTGTAGCATTACTCTTAATAATATGAGATATTTCTCTTCAGTCAATGTTATAACGAAGAGTAGATTGGAATTCTTTGTAAGTTTTAGATTGAATTTTTTATGGGTCAAACTTTTTGTATTGCATCACTAAAATCTTAATTTAAGTTAGTTCTAATATGTTAGAAATTGGTGATTCAAAATTAAGGATGAGTTTTAATTTTGAGTTGGAGATTAATGAAGAGTCAGTAAGAAGTCTAGTACGCGAACGTCGTGTTAGGAAGAAGTAAAATAACAAGCCAAAAATAGGGAATTGTTATGCGGCGAGTACTGTTCAAGCGACTGTTCATGCGAGCACTATTCATGCAACAACTTATGGGTGTTTCTTATTTTAACTCAATTGACTTCTTTAAGTGAGATTTAGACTCCTATAAGCAAATACTCTTATTCTAAGTAGGTTTAAAATTTTTCTAGAATATCCAAAACTTATATAAAGGCTCTGTATTGGTTTATAAATATAACACAACAACAACACACAATCACAATAGAGAAAACCCTAATCTATATGAGAGATCAATTGTAAGGTTGTTATAAGTGTTCTTTGTGAAACTTGAATTCTTTCTTATAAAAGGTATACTTTTGTGAGTGCCTTGTGATTAATTAATAAGATAAGTGAGATTTGATTCGCTGTGGACATAGACAAGTTATCGAACCATATAAATTCTTAAGTGCTTTCTCATACTTTTTTTCTTTTGTTTATTCTTGATTTCTCGTTGATACATTATATTACTTGGATTTATTACTTTCACTTCACCAAACTAGTATCAGAGCTTGGTTCTTAGTAGACATTGTCACAACCAAGTATGATGTAGAGAAATTCAATGAGTGAAATGATTCAATCTGTGGAAGATAAATGTAATAGCGTTACTAGTGAGCCAACAGTTAAGCTCGGTGCTAAAGGAGACTACAGCTCCATCTGGTGGGAAAGAAAAGACATTAGAGTCCTCCAAGGTTGAAGCATAAAGAAAAGACATTTAAGAAATGGCTCAAAGTATAATCGTTGTCATTAAGCAATGAAGTATTGAGGGAAGTAGCAGATGAGAAAACAACGATTGGTATTTGGAAGAAACTTGACTCACTTTATATCCAATAGTCGTTGGCCAACAAATTGTATATAAAAAAGAAGTTGTATTTACTGTTTATGTTAAAAGGGACACCAATAAAAGACTACATAGACGTCTTCAGCAAGATCATCATTGATCTTGAAGCTATCAACATAAAGATAGAGGATGAAGATAAGACAATCATCTTGTTGAGTTCACTTTTAAGAAGTTATGAGCACTTTGTTGAGACGTTTCTTTACGACAGATAAAGTTTAATGATAAGTGATGTGAAATCATTATTAAACTCAAAGCAATTAGGAAGATAGATAAAGGTTAATGCAGAAGGCTTAACTGAAAGATGGAGAGTCTCACATAAAAATGGAAAGAATAAGAGGCTCGAGATCAAATTCCAGGGGTACTCCTAGAAAGTCCTATTGCTGCAAGAAAAATGGATATTTTATAAATGACTGTTCAGAGAAAAAAAGCAAATGTCAAGAAGAAGGATATTGTGCTTGCCTATGATAATAGCTACGACAGCGCAGAAACTCTAGTCACTACTGATGGTAAGAGTTCTGAACAATAGACTCTAGATTCTTATTGTACTTTTCACATGTGCTCACATAAGTGTTAGTTTGTTAATTCCAACCTATTAGTGGTGTTAAGGTGTTAATAGGTAATGACGTAGCGTGTCAGGTGATGAGAATTGATAGTATAAGACTTAGGTTACATGATAAGCAAATGAGAGAGTTATTAGAAGTTAGGTATATTCTTGACTTTAAGAGAAACTTGATCTCACTGGCTATGTTAGACCAGAATGGGTGTTCCATCAAGATTGACAGAGGAGTTTTGAGAGTGTTGAAGGGTTCCATAGTTGTGATGAGCGGTGAGAAGCACAAATGAGTATATATGCTGAAATGAGAGGCAATAAGTGGTTTTGCATCATTCTCTGTGGCTGATGAGAATATACAAACTAAGTTGTGGCATCTCAGATTAGCATACCTAGATGAGAGAAACATGAATGAGTTAATTTAGTCAAAAAGTATTTGATGCAGATAAGTTTCAACCACTTGAGTTTTGTGAGCATTGTGTGTTGGGAAAAGCATATACAATAGGTATAGTACCAGAGAACATGGAACAAATAGAACTCTTGGCTACATACACTCAGATCTATAAGGACCAGTGCAAACAGTAACCTACAGTAGGGTTAAATATTTCCTTACCTTTATAGATAACTATTCGAAGCAGCTGTGGATTTTGTGTTGAAAAATAAGGAGTAAGTGTTTGATATTCAAGACTTGGAAGGCTCTTATTAGGAATCAAAATGGCAAAAGAATTAAAAGGCGAAGACTTACAATGACCTCAATTTTTACGACAGAGAGTTTGATGGGTTTTGTGTTAAATATAGAATTGCAAGGCATAGAACTGTGAGATCAATACCACAACAAAATAGTATGGCTGAAAGGATGAATAGGACCCTACTAGAAAGGGTTAGATGCATGCTCTTCAATATGAATATGTCCAAGGCATTTTTGGGGTAAAGTTATGATAACGATAACTTATTTGATCAATAGAAGTCCCTCATCAGCAATGGACTTCAAGACCTTATAAGAGAAATAGTTTGGTAGCCCTCCCAAGTATGACTACCTTAGAATATTTAGCTACCCAGCTTTCCTGTAGGTGAAGTAAGGAAATTTAGAACCTAAAGCTATGAAATGGAAATTTATAGGATATCTTAAAGGTGTAAAAGGATACAAAGTATGATGCAAAGAGTTGAAGCCATTATAGAGTATCATAAGTCGTAGTGACGTTCGATGAGACGACAATATTAAAATATCATTAAGAAGATGAGAAAAAAAGAACTTGTGTCCAAGAATAATTCAGCACTCAAATCAATTGAAGTTGAAGTAGAAGTAGAGTCTAAGTGTAGATCTGATATGCCTCTAGATTAGTACTTCAACAAGGAGATCCTTGATGTTGAGCCAAGAACACTGACGAGTACCTCTAAGTCTACCTAAAGTAAGATTAAAACTCTTAAGATGGAACTTGAAGAGTACTAACTAGCCAAAGATAGGCTAAGCAGAATAATAAACCTGCATATTAGGTATGCACAAATAGATTTACTTGTTCACACTTTTAATTATGCTTACATTCTTGAGTTTAATGAGCCTAAGACGTACAATAAGGCTATGAAGAGTGAGAATAGATATAGATGACAACAGACCATAGTTGAAGAGATTAGTTTGCTTAAAAAGAATAATACTTGGGTATTGGTAGATAGACCTCAAAAGAAAGTAGTTAAGTGTAAGTAGGTGTATAAGGTTAAGAAGGGGATACTAGGGGTAGAACCAATAATGTTTAATACTAAACTTGTTGCACAAGGTTTTACTTATAGAGAATGGATGGACTTTCATGAGTTTTTCTCTCAAGTCGTCAAGCATACATCTATTAGGATTCTATTAGTTATGTACACAAACCTTGATTTACATATAGAGTATATGGATGTAAAGATAGCTTTTCTGCATAAAGAGCTTGAAGAGAAGATTTACATATCACAACCATAAGGGTTTGTAGAGCCCGAGAAAGAAGAGCATGCTTGTTTATTGAAGAAGTCATTGTATGGGTTAAAGCAATCTCCTAAACAGTGATATAGGATATTTGATGAGTTTATGATGACTTATGGGTTTAATAGAAGCAAGTATGATGGATGAGTATACTTTAAGAGTTTGAGAAGTGGGATGATGATGTATTTACTTATGTATATAAATGACATATTGATCGCGTGTAGAGATATAGAAGAGATACAAAAATTAAAAAAATAGTTGATTGACGAGTTTAAGATGAATGATTTGGGAGCAATAAAGAGAATTTTGGGTATAGATATTGTGAGGGAAAGAAAAGACGTAATCTTCTTGTCACAGCAGTTATATATATTTAAGATTCTAGAAAAGTTTCGTATCCAATGCAAAGGTTATCTCTACTCATTTGGCCAAGCCTTTCAAATTTTTAGCAACATGGTCACTGAAATCCAAAGAGAAGAAACTACAGATGAGTAAAGTACCGTATACTAGCGCTATGAGGAGCATCATGTATGCTATAGTTTGCACAATACTATATATAGCACAGATTGTGAGTATAGTGAATAGATACATGACGAATCTGGGTAAGGATCACTAGCTTTACAGTGAAGTAGATTTTAAGATATCTAAATGGAACATTAAATCATTGTTTGATGTATAAAAAAGCTAAGAACTAGAGTGAAATGATAAGAGGATACGTCGACTCAAATTATACGAGTGATCTCGATAAAAGAAGATTGTTAACTAGTTACGTATTTATAGTGTTTAGGTGTAGTTTGTGATGGAGATTGGTTTGTACAGCATGTGGTGGCACTATCTACCACATAGGTGAAGTATATAGCTGTTGGTGAAGCTACTAAGGAGGTCGTGTGGTTAAAAGAGATATGTGCAGAGGTAATGGCTACTGAATATGACTACATCGGTGTGTATTGTGATAGTTGAAGTGCTATATGTTGGAACTGGTGCTCACGTGCCATTCCAATATTGTATGAATATTAATTGTTAATATTTATACAATAAACATTTCGAATAAAAATTGTTAATATCATAATTATATGGTATAATGCTTGTAACATTACAGACATTATTTGATCTGAAAGAGTTTAGATCTGATCTAAAGGAGTTTAGATCAGAACTAAAAGTTAGCAAAGCTGAGAGTTATAAATGCTAAGAGTTAGCATTGTTAATAGTTATCTGGTTATAAGAGTCAGCGAGGTCTAAAGAGTTAGAACCTTGCCTATAATGGGACAAAGACCTGAGAGTATACTTGTAATGATATAGTTGCAAAGAGTTGCAATAGGTGTTAAGAAATATCATTATGCAAGTGTGTCTCAAAGATAATGTTCATGATCTATGATCACCAATGCGGGTCTATCGGTGATTCACTTTATATAGATTAGTGTGTCTATATCTGACTGGTTCAGATGGTTGTTCTTAGCTGACCATGAGCTTAGAGCTTGTATAGGCATGCGGGTATCCAATCAGGACTGGATACTGAATAGACTCACGAAGACCCTAATAGATATCCTATGAAACTGTCAAAGGAAGGTCTTCTCGAGTTGAGTAGTATTCGTGGTCCTTTGACCTGAGCGCCACGGTGGTCTTATGAGTGATCCATCATACTTTGGTTCCACATATGTCAGAGATCTTTTATGGTCTGACCACTATGTGTCGCTGGGTATGGTCTGATGCTCATGGAGTCAAGTGTGCGTAGATACGAGATCCGTCAGCTTACGTAGGTAAGTTGTATATTTGATACTCCGAGATTGTATTTCATAAAATCTTGTGGCCACAAGTATAAACCCGAAAAAAGAGTCTCCCACAGGGTTAAACAATCTAGCAAAAGTGTTTGCGTATATTGTTTATCGAGATACGAATCTGGAGATAAAATTATGGATGAACAAATGGGGATTTGATGGTGCTGATCTATATCCCCGCACATCCATGGTATAAATGATGGAAGGATTATACATATACATTATGACCTCAACTTGTATGGTCTGATACGCTGATTTGTAATATTCGTAACGTGTGCGTGGGACATCGATTACGAATTAATGGAATAGTTCCATTTGACAAATTATGTGTGGACCTAAAGAGTCCCAATATGAAATGTACTCCTTGAGCACTTGGGCAGTATACCGTATTGAATTATTCAATACAGTATAATTCAGCAATTTACTAAGGTTAAGTTAACTAAAGTATATGGTTAAATAGTGGGACCTACTTTAGGTTAACTTGGTAACCTAGTAAAGATATAAAAGTAATTTCACTTTATGATTATTTAATTGTTAAATAATTAAAATAAATATTTATTTATTTAATTGTTAAATAAATGATTTAACTTAACTAAAGTTAAAAGTTAATCATATGGTTAAGTTAGGTTAACCTTACTTAAAGGTTAAGTAAAGGTTAACTTTACTTAAAGGTTAAGTAAAGGTTAACCTAACCATAGTTAAGTTAGTTAACTATGGTTAAATGAATTAAATATTTATTAACTTAAAGGTTGAGTTAAAATAATCTAACTAAGGTTAGGTTAAGCCAAATGAAATGCAAATGAAATTCAAATTAGTTTGAAATTTATGCATTAATATATAAAGAGAAATGAAATTCAAAATCAAAAGGTTTTTAATTTTTAGGTTTTTCAATTTTTGGAGCCATTTCAATTTGAGAAATTGAAATTCTTTGTTTCTATTTTAAGTGTTAGAACAACAAAACAAATTAGACAAATGGTTGCTAAATGTAATAACTAAAAAGGAGATTTATTTTATTTATTCAATAGTTGAATAAAAGAAAAAACAAATTTAATAATCAAGTTTAAGTGTTAAACAAAATGCTGGATTAACATACTGCTATTCTAGGCAATCAAACCCACCTTTGTTGATTGCTAGGATTGTTCAAAGATTCATTTCATGGTGGACTTAAAGCAAAATAAATTCAAAGGCTTCATGGGTGATATTTCTCAATCTCGATTTTTAATTTATTAAATATGTATTTTATGTGTTCATTGTATTTAATCTTCCGCTGTGCACATATATGTATGAGATATGTATATTATTTTGTATGATGAACACTACCCACATGCAAGCACCCTAGTGATTTATACAACATAACCCAGCACTATACACCTAAGTAAGCATCAAGTGTTTCACGAGAGATCTAAACACATTGTTGTGTAGCTTTATTTTATTCGAGAGATTGTTCAAAATGTTAAGATTAGTCTAACAAAGATTGTGCCATCTAAAAATTCTGATGACATGTTGACTAAGTCACTATCCTCGGTTAAATTCGTCCTATGTAAAAATTTAACCGGAGTCACTACAATGTAAAGGTGACTGAAGATGCAGAGATGAAAGATCTTGGAAGTTTTAAGGATGATTTTGAATCAATAAAGTTTGTTGAAAATTGGTGATTCAAAATCAAGAATGAGTTTTGATTTTGAGTTGGAGACCAATGAAAAGTCAATAAGAAGTCTAGTACGTAAAGGTCGTGGTAGGAATAAGTAAACAAAAAGTCGAAAGTAAAGAACTATTCATACAATACTATTTATACTGGTACTATTCACGCAGCAACTTGTGAGTATTTTCTATTTTAACTTATTGGTTTCTTTAAGTAAGATTTAAACTCCTGCAAGTAAAGATTTTTATTCTAACTAGGTTTAAAGTTTCTCTAAAGCATCCAAATTTTATATAAATGATTTATATTGGTTTGTAAATATAATACAACTACAATACAAACACAATAAAGAAAACTCTTGTCTATAAGAGAAATCAATTGTAAAGCATTTTTTAGTGTTCTTTGTAAAGTTTGAGTTCTTTATTGTAAAATGCATACTTTGAGAGTGTTTTGTAATTCATTAATAAGAGAAGTGAGATTTTGATCTACCGTGGACGTAGACAAGTTATCAAACCACATAAACTTTTGTATGCTTTCTCTTACTTTCTTTCTCTTGTTTATTTTTGATTAATTATTGTTGTTGTATTATATTATTTAAATCACTGAGTTTATTACTTTCACTTTAATATAATAATTTTCAAAATTTAGTCGATAAAATTATCAATAATACTATATATTTTAAATTTGTATTTAAATAATGATGTGTCAAGTAATCATTAAGTGTATTGAATAATTTAAAATGTACATAATTTTATTATTTAATAATTACTTGACATATTATTATTTAAAATATAACTTAAAATACATAATATTACTCTAAAATTATAAATATTACAATGTAACATTCTAATTGAATAAAAAAAATAAACAAACAAATGAATGAAAGACCTGCACTTTTGATTATTCAATAATATCATCATTGCAAAGTTTCTATCAGAACTTGATTCATAGCTGCATCATGAGCTGCCCCCAATCCAAGCTAAAATTTATCTAACACATTCAAGACACATTGCCCCATTGAGTTGACAATAAAATTGTTAATGGGGGAGCCAGAATGGAACACAATAATTCTCATCCCCATAAAATTGATGCTTTAAGAATCCTTTTGATTTCAAAGACTTTCCAGTAGATATTTGCTCAGTCATGACTCATTGCTTATCAACAAGTCAAAAAAAAAACCCACAAATCTTATCAAATTATCAGACAACTTTTTTCAATTGATAAGTAATGTCAATTCTCGTATACCCACATGCAAAAGTTGCTTACTTGCTCATCTTATCACCACCACCACCAAATGAAAGCCAAGTCGGTCCAAATCCAAAGGCCAAGGGCCTACCACTATATATGGATTATGGAGCACCTTTTTTTCATGGGTTTTTGCCTATTATCATAAAATTTTATAATTTAAATATAAAACTTATAATATGAAGGTTATGAATGCTATTATCATTTTATATTATATATATATATTTAAAAATTTTCATATTCAAAATTTAAAATTTTAAAGTTTGAGATTTTTTTTAATCTTAATTTGTAAAACCCCTATTTATAATCATAAAATTCACCATGGAACATACAAAACTTGTATTTTAAAAACGTTTTAACGGCTTTTTGTGATGTCAACAATTTTAAGTTCTATGAATATAAATTTTACATTTTTGAAAAAAAAAAAGTATCTAACAAGAAATTCTAAAATTTTGTAATAAGGTTTGATTAGTATAGGAGTATTGTAATTTTGAAGTTGTAATTATTGTAGAGTGAAAGAGTTAGCTGACAAAGTAAAAATTAGTGAATGTTCGGTAAACTTAACTTTTAAATTTTGATAGATTTTGTAATTTATAAAATAGTAAATATTATCTTAGTATTTTTATTTAAAAATTAATTAATATTATTTCAATCATTTATCAAAATAGTAAAAATTTCACTGCTAATTGCCCTAAGTTCCCACCGTTCACTTGTCTAACAATGTAGTAGTTTGAAATCGCCATTGATACGATTAGAATTCTTGTCATACGATTTACGCAAATATACAAAAATAACTAATCTCCTCTTCGTAAAATTAAAATTAATATTTCAATTACCATATAATATTATTGTCAAAGGATGATAAGTGGAGAAACATCATCATCCAATCTCTTTAATATTGATCGAACATCAATTTGTTATTTGATAACGATGTTATATATTGATTGAAATTTTAACTCTAATTAGCAAGCAATTGAAAGGTTAATCATTAAAATTTTTTGTGTTGTGGCGTAAAATAAAAGATACAAAATTTTAAAAATATAAATATTAATTTAAAATTTTATTTTAACAGTAAAATCTGTACTCCCCATGATTTATGTTAGGGTTTGAAATTTAATACAAGTCGAAGAATTTTTATTCTTCTAATTATTAGGAGGTAATGTAATACTTGTATCTACAATTGTAATTCTTTGAGCAATGTAATACTTGTATTGGCAGTTGTAATTCTTTGAGCAATGTATTATAATACTTGTATCACCAATTGTAATTCTTTAAGCAATGTAATACTTGTATTGACGATTGTAAAATGAAATACTTGTATGAGAATATTTGTATTGGCAATTGTGAATTTTTGAGCAATGTAATACTTGTATTGGCAATTGTAATTCTTTGATTAGTGTAATATTTGTATGGGAATAATTGTTCTGACAATTGTAATTCTTTGAGCAATGTAATACTTGTATCGTCAATTGTAATTTTTTGAGCAATATAATACTTGTGTTGACAGTTGTTATTCTTTGAATAATGTAATATTTGTATCGGCAATTGTAATTTTTTGAATAATATGTAATGATTGATGAATTAGAGGTGTGAAATATGATTTTTTTTTTTAAATAATTAATGGAATAGTATAAATTTTTTATTAAATAGTTATGGAATAAAATCAATTTTTCTTTGAAAGAAAAAAGAATAAACAAAAGGAGAGTTAAATCTTTTTTTTTTTTAAAAAAAAGGCCTGTGCATCATGATTCACGTACCCCAAACAAAAGAACTTTTTTCTGTTGTACTGCCAAGGATACAAAGGCTAGCATGTAGGGTATTGGTGTTGTTTTTGTTTGCTTCTGTTTATTTGAGAGGGACTAAAATAGTAGATTATATTTTTGTTAGTTGTCATTTAATTATGGAGTTTTGGTATTGATTCACTCATATATTTAAATAATTTTTTTTTAATTTTAATTATTATAAAATTATGAAATATAATTTTATAAAAAAAATTTAATTCTTAACTTTTAAATTCATAGAGTTTGTTAGTTATTTATTTATTTAATTTAATTTAAAGAAATTAAAATTGCCTTAAATTTAATAATTGGAGCTTTAATTCCTTTAACATTAAAGTGAATTATCTAATTTATATTCCTTATTTTACTACTTTTTGTTATGGATTTATTTTGGTAATGATATTTCTCTTTTAGACCATTTGGGTATTATATCTAATTTAAGACGTGTTTTAAAAATTATTAGTTTTTTTATAAAATTTTTCTCTTTAGGGGTGAATCAAAATCAACACAGATGGACTTTCAAAAGATAATAGAAATATAATTGTTTATGGAAGAGTCTTCAAAGATGAGATATATTCTTTTTTATGAGATTTTTATTGTTCCTAAGAAATTAAGACGGCTTACTATGCAAAAATAATGAGGGATTATCTTAACTTTTGAGATAGTTATTATTCGCGGAAGATATAAGATAATTTTAGAATTTAATTATTTTAGCCTTCTATTTTATTTCTAAGTTTGCATTATGTTTTATATGAAAACTTCATAATAGGTGGCAACGTTGTAAAGATCATTTTGATCACTTGCAATTTAAGTTTAATCATATATTTATAAAGAATAATATAGTGATAAATAAACTGGCAAATTTCGAATTACAATATGATGATTTTATTTAATAATTACAACTTCTTCTAAATATTAATTATATGTTTTTTAAAAATACAAATGAAATATCTAATTATAGGTTTGATTAATATTTTAATTAAATTATTATATATTTTTTTACTGAGAATAAGATATTTGAATAATTTTTTCTTTAATTTCTTCTTTCGTTAATAAATTTGTCGCATAATCAAATTTGCCTTAAAAAAAACATTATAAAATATTCTTAATTTCAAAGTAGAGCTGCAACCCAAGATTAACATTGTTTAACATCATAGAATAAGCATCGTTTTTGAAAAAAAGACTTTCCTCAGAATTGTAATTTCTGAAGAAAAATGCCAGTGACAGGATAACTATGCAGCCAAAAACACAAATGCATGTAGGGACAATCATATCACGTCTGATCGGGTCTCCACTTGTGGGCCTCACCACGTGATTCTCGTAAATTTTGACAGCTCAGCCATGACCCCACACTTTCTGTTCATGACACTACCAACAAATTTACTAGCTTTTCTAGGTGATACCTTACCGTACCACTTCCATCAGTATCTACAATATGAATACAAAATTGGGGATATTAACACTGTTACCCCCCTAAGGTTAGCACAAATTACAAATTTATGGCGGTTTTTAATTTTAATTATATTATAACCCCTTTACTTAATTGAAAAGACAAACATACCCTCAAGTTTTAAGTATATTTCAATTATTTATTTGACATATAAATAAAACTGTGGATATTTTTATCTTTTTAATTAAATGAAAGGGTGATATGATAATGTAATTAAAACTAAAATTACCATAAAAATGTAATTTGTGCTAACCTTAGGGGGGTAACAGTGTTAATACCCCTACAAAATTGCCACGGTCCACTTATTTATAAGAAAAAAAAAATTTGGCTAAAAAATGATTGTTAATGTAAATAGTAAGTGAAGAATGACAACTGAGAAGAGTTATTATTTATTTATTCATTTGAAAATGAGATGCATAATTAATTTTTTTTAAAAATTACATTGAATTAAGGTACTATTTTGAAATAAGACTATTACCAAATATATTAAATTAATTTATTTTTACTTTTTTTTTTCCCCAAACAGTTCATCATAGCTTTCAATTAAATCCTTCTCTAAAAGGTACCAATCACACAACCCCTTTAATTATCTTTTAGAGTGACCCCTAAATTTCTCTTTAGCTTGATTCCTATTAAAACAATCAAAGAAATTTGAAAATGAGATAACAGGTCGGAGAATATTAACAAATTTATAAATTTAATTGAAATTGAGATTGTTAAATTTTCTTTTTTTAAAAATATTTTTTGAAAGAATATAAATATTATGTATCTCAAATTTTAATATTATAATGTTATAAATCAGTACAATATTAACAATTTACAATTGGAAAAAATAAACAATCCATCATCTACAATTAAAGAAAATAATAACCCCCCTAAATATTAAAAAAAATTTAGCTTAATTCAAACACAATAACTCGACAATTGAAGTACTGGTATCAATCATTAGACTAGATAGTTGGGACTAGATAGTTGGCTAGATTTTCTTAACCCAAATATTCGGGGAGTTATCTTTTAAAGGTTGAAGAAAATTTAAAAAAAATTATAAATTTAATTGAATTTGAAATTGTTGAAATATTTTTTTTAAAGATACAAATATTGTTTATCTCAAATCGTAATATTATAATGTTACAAATTATAACAATATCAACCTTTCACAATTAGAAAAAATAAACAATTTATCTTTTATAAAAGAGAAAATAAATATTTTCTTGTATAATTAAAGAAATTTTGGTCGAATTTAAACACAATACTTTAACAATCAAAATAATGATACTACTATTGGACTACAGAGATAATTTGGCAGAATTTTTCTATTTTTTTCTAATCCAAACAAAATTTCGTCAAAAGCTTTCACTCTCAAATCTCTTTCTTTATAGAAGCAAACAATTACTTGTGGAGAAGAGGAAATGAATTTCTTAAATTACAAAACTAGTGTTTTCTTAAATAAAATGGCCGAAAGTTGATGTCCACACACTTTATGGAACACATAAAATATAGAATTTGTAACTTAACAATTGTGATGTACAAGTAAATTTTCATATAATTAGGTTTATAAAATATAAGTTGTGACGATTGTTAATTCTTTGTATTATATTGTTAATTCAAGTTCGATCTTCAAATAATAAAAAAATAAAAAAAATTTGTACTTCCTCACACTCTTATTTAACAAAAAAAGTTTATAAAATATAATCCCATCTCAAATCTTCCAAAAATATCACGAAAAATACTAACACGTGATATGAAAAGCACATGTTAGTATTGGTGCTTTTCACATGAACCGACAATATGAAAATGTGCCTCATGTCACATCAATGCACCTTTAAATCTCCTCTTTTAATAGATTTAAAAAAAAAAATAAAGATACTTAATTTTTTAACGATTTTTTTGGCATATTTTATATTAAACATGAATGGTTAATATATATATATTTTCTATTATTTTTTAAAATCACCGATCATATATTAATATTTGTTTAGATAAAAATTTAACTTAAGAGATAGTACAAATTTCTTTCAATATATTACTTTACGAAAATATATAAATATAATTAATGATAGACCAAATAATAATTATATTAAGCACGAGTATATGGTTTGTTTGTCGATTTCTAATGTTTATAAATTTAGGGGAATTTTTTAATTCTTTTTTTTAAATAACACATATTTTAAAAATAAACAATTATTAATTTTGGGTTTAAAAGAGATTAGAACTCTAAAACTTACTTTTTTTTTCACAATTTTATTAATTAATTAACCCAACTACTAAGCCACTCAATACTCTAATTTATTCAATTCCAGCCTTTATAAATACCCATGTGGTTTTTGTTATAGTATCAACAAAGAGTGAAAGATTTCCATTTTCTAGAGTGAGAGAGAAATAGAAGAGAGCTGCACAAAGAGAGAGAGAGAGAGATATGGGAAATATTGGAGAGATAGAAGATATGGATAGGTTGGCTTCAACAATGGCACCATTAATTTCTTCTTCTTCTTCTTCAACAACAACAACAGCAACAATGCCATTACTGTCACTGAACCATGTCTCATTTGTATGCAAGTCTGTGAACAAATCTGTGAAGTTCTATGAAGATGTGTTGGGTTTTGTAATGATCAAAAGACCCTCTTCTTTCAACTTTGAAGGAGCTTGGTATGCAAGCCCATTTCTCTCTTTCTCTTATTACATGCTTCTGACTTCTTTCTTTATATATCTCTCTCTTTTTATTTTTAATTTTTGTTTCCTCACCTTATCATTTTTGGAGGTGCCCATGAAAACCAGTCTTGAGATCCTGCTAAATTTGCTGTACTCTCCAAGGTTTCAAAAAAAAGAAAAATGGTTGCATGGACTCTGCATTAACACTACTCAATCAATCCATACCTTGATCTAGCACTAATTTTGTATGAATTATTATAACCATTCTTCTTATTCAATGCACACAGCTATCTGGTTCTGTTATAAAAGTAACGAGTAACATTACACTATTTTAAATATTTTTATATATTATATTATTATTTATGATAATTATTAAATAATAAAATAATAAAATTTTAAAACACGATTACATTATTTTACTATATAATAATTATTTAAAAAATATAATATTATTTTAAAAGTGATTAATGCTTAGCTAAAAATACAAAAACCTTCACTAGTTTTCTTTTTTGGGTTAATTCTTGCTTTATAGCATCCAGACCACATTAACTACCAGCCTAGTTCAAAAGCACGATTAATGTGAAAGAATAATGTTATATTTTTTACTAAATGACGTTTTAATTTTTTTAATTCTAAATTGATGTGTTAATTAAGTTAATTTTTAAGTAATGAAATAATATAAATTTTAAAATTATTTATTATATTATTTTATTATTTATTAATTATTTTAAAAAAATTTTGAGATACCGTATTTTATTCGTTCTTTTAAAACTCTTAAAAATATAAAAAATTTGATTTTTTATTTTTTAATTTTTTTCAGCTCTTCAAAACTAAAAAAGAGTTAAAAAAATTAAACGTTTTCGGGGAGAATCAAAAGGAAGTTCAGTTCCCATTCTCCAAATTGTTAAAATATAAAAATTATTTTTTTGTCTCCTTTTTCTTTTCATTAGATCTTTACGAGGAGATTGTATTTTAGATCTGTGCCAAGTTTCAGACAAAAAAAGAACAGGATATTTATCCAGTTTTTCAAAAATTAAAAAGTGTAGTATTATTAAAAATTAAATATCAAGGACTGATTAACCAAAACCAGAGAAGCACAGGAATTAGTACGTGGACAAATTGGTACCCAAAGAGGGAAAGAGTTGCATTTGGGGTTTGAATGAATGTGAAACATAATAATGAAGGAAAAAGGAACAAGCATGCAATGGATGTGCTCGTATGCAATTGAGAATGATATCCATGGTACCATTAACAGTCAAAAAGTTTATCAGAAAATGATTCTTTCATTCTCTTCAATTTCTTCCATCTGAAAGCCTTTAGAATAAGAGATGTTTTTTTTAATTTTTTTTTTAAATTATACAAGTATTATATATCTCAAGTCTTAATTTTATAATGTTATAAATCAACACAATATCAATCTTTTATAATTGAATAAAAATAAATAACTCTCTCAAATAATTAAAGTGTTGACACTAATCATTGAGATATAGATGGTTGATGAAATGCTTTAAAAGTTTAAGAGCATTTGTTTTCTTTTTCTTTTTAAATTTTTTATTCCTCAATTATTTAGGGTTTTATTGAAGTAGAAAAAATAAATAATTTTTACAACTTTTATATTATTTTTAAGATGAGCATTCCTATCAAACGCTTTTAATTTAATAGAAAACACTTAAGATACTTTTTCTTTTTTAATAAAACTTTGTCAAATCCGTTTTAGATTTCACCTAAAGTTTGTAAACTAAAAGAATTTTTTTTATTGAAAAACTGAAAAAAAAGAAGTCTCTATATGATATAATTATAGCTTAATTAACTCATGTATAAAGTTGTAAGATAGGTTAATTATCTATTAATAAGATTATGTTTTTAGCTGTTTATAAAGTCTATGCACTTCCCGACTTAAGTTAGAATTTCAACTTTAAGGGTTAAAAAAATTTTAATTCTTTCTCTTATTAGAACTTCATTTTTAGTGTATTAAAAGTGTTATGGAGAATTATAAGTTGAAGTAGTATCTTAATTAAAAATAAAGATGAAAAATTGAATAAAAATAAATGACATAAAGTTTACGTAAAAAACTCTCAAATAAATTGAGAGAAAAAATCACGAAATAAGTAGAGAAAACTTTCACTATGAAAATAGGATTACAACATCTCTCTAATTATAAAGAGAGAACAATTAAACTCTCTCTTATAAATAGGAGAAACAACTCAAAGAAAAGAACACTGTAACAATTACTTTCAATATTTTGAGATGATTTTGAACTAATAAAACTTCTTTATTTATAGGAGGAAGTGGTAGTGTTTCAATTGAACACATCTTCTTTAATATTTAAAAATGGCACTCATTTAATTCAACAATTTAGACCACTAACCATTTATTTCTTTAAACATAGTGTCTTCAATTTTAGTGTACTACCAACCATTTATTTCTTCAATCTTAGTATGCCATCGACCTTAACGAAAAGATGTTATTATAAAAAATTTAAATTTTAACAAAGGTCAAAGGCAATTTTAAAGATATTATTATAAATTTTTTTTAATGATATTATTATAAAAAATTCAAACTTTAGAAACTAAGGTAGTTTTTATTCTTCGTATTATTAAGAGATTGTATTAAAAAGACATTATTATTAAAAAAAACTTCTAATAAGATTGTAATTTATAGTTAATCATAATCGACAAAACAAAATGATGGCAAACATATAGAACATGATAAACTTGAATGGTGACAGCCAAGATCTTGTTGGATTTGGCCCCCAACAACAAAAGAAAAAGAAATAAAAAAATTTAAAGCATAATCATTTCTGCCCTAATAATTTGTTAATTAGAAAAAACTTATTTTATCATATTATTATTATTATTATTTTCCAGGTTATTCAACCATGGAATTGGCATACACTTGCTGGAGTCAGATAAAGTTCCAGAGAAAAAGGGGAAGATCAATCCAAAAGACAATCACATTTCATTTCAGTGCTCAGACATGAAGCTCATTGTGAGAAAATTGGAGGAGTTGAAGATTGAGTATGTGACTGCAGTTGTAGAAGAAGGTGGCATACAAGTTGATCAGCTCTTCTTTCATGACCCTGATGGCTACATGATTGAGATTTGCAATTGCCAAAATCTCCCAGTTCTTCCACTTTCTTCTTGCCCCTTGAAGCTCCCTACTCCCACTGCAAAACACGCAGCATCATCATCATTCTATGGTGAGTCCTTTCTCCTCGCCTTCTTTAGAAGTTTAAGTTGGGTCGGGTTGTGTTGGCTGGGTCCGAAATTTGTACTTTGTGTTGGGTTCGGGTCGTGTCTAATTTTTAAAATATCCATCTGACCCACTTGTTAGATCATGTTTTTATGCAAAACCCACTTGTTAGATTATGTTTTTTTGCAAAACCAACTTGTTAGTTTATTACATCATCGTAACTAGTGGTAGTATTATTTTACAATACTAAAAAGGTTTAACGGTTTTGATATTGAAATTATTTGTATTAGATTAATAGTTGAATATCATTACCTTAAATTTTATAATTGGATCCAATGATTTAAATCTAGTATCATAGAATGACTAGTCGTACAAAAATTTAATTGTATTTTTGTTTTTTAGTATAGCTAGATTGGTCATGAATGCTAAAGGGCCGTGGCCATCCGAGTTTGAGTTAAAAAAAGAGTAAGAATTTGTGTTTTGTAGGTGAGAAATTTTTATCTTCATTCAAATCTCTGAAAAAAAACAAAAACTGTATTGTTTGGTTATTTAATCCAGCCTGATCTACTTTAACCCTCTAACATTATTAATGGCTACAATTTAGTGATTTTGTAATAAGATGTGTTATTAGTGAAGTTGAGTGAAGATTTTTAATTGAGATGTTATATCTATTGACATTAAGAAGAAAATGCAGGGAAACGAAGATCGGAGACGCCATGCGCAGGAGAAGTTGCAGCTCTAATGATGGAGAATTTGGTGGTTGACATGATGGACATTTCTATGTGACCACACAGACCCTTGAGATTTTTGGTCAAACAAGTATTCTGCAGTTGTTTTTCTTTCTTTCTTTTTCTTTTTGGTGGGTACAATGTGTAAAGAGTGGGCGAAAGTTTTGTAGTGTGGGAAAAAGAAATCGATTTGTTGCGAGTATTGAGTTGTTTCTTCAAGTTCTGTTAGTTATAAATTTGCTCTCTTGATGTCCATGAATTGGCTTATTTCATCACTTATTATATAAACATATTAAAATCATTCTCTTTATCTCATGCCTTCTCTTTTTGTAGCTAATTGTCTATGCTTACTCCCAAAACACAGAAAATAAGCTAATATTCTTTCATAATTAGAAATGCTTACGCAATTAATCAATCAAATGGGATGATAGTTTCACTTTCTAATCTGTAAAATCAAAATTTCAATCAAATCATACATAATTATACTAGAATGTCTAGTTCATACATAATTATGTACTAGAATGTCTAGTTCTTCAAGAAATTTATCTAAAAATTCCGGATATAACTAAGAAAATCGTTCCAATGCCACATGTAGGTTTCACTTTCTAATCTGTAAAATCAAAATGTCAATCAAATTATACATAATTATACTAGAATGTCTAGTTCATACATAATTATGTACTAGAATGTCTAGTTCTTCATGAAATTTATCTAAAAAATTCCCGATATAACTAAGAAAATCGATCCAACGCCACATGTAGATTACCAGATATCGTGACAATTTGCTGACTAGCTTCCTTTTCATATGGTTCTTCAATTTCTCTGCAGCAACTCATTCTAATATCATGCCTGCATTTCAATTAGCGGGCAAGTAATTGTAGCTGATATTTTAGGATCAAATAGAAATAATATCCCAGTTGCTGAAGTTTACATTCAGCATTTTCTCCCTTCAAAAGAACAAGAACATGATATAGATATAAGCATACAGGTATACAGAAGATTAAAGATGTAAATTGATACAAATGGAACATACATCATAGAGGAAAATTTTCCCAGAATCTATCTGCTACATTTCAGTAGAATCAAGTCATTTTTCACAACAATAGTATGATACAATTTGTACAACATTGTCAGTGTCTACTAAATATGCTCTTCCATCATGAGAATGCTTGTCTTTCAATGTAGAATTCAGAAGGAACCTATACTCTAATGCTGTGCATTTGGAATCAGAAGAATGGCAACAAAAATTCGGTAAAGTTGGTCCGGAGTTATTCTGTGTGTAAATCATATCAAGGTGGACTTGGCCACTGAACCCGACAGATGTTTCTTTTTTCTCAGTCTCCCAAGGAAATGACAACAAAAACATCATCAAGAGACCATTTTCTTGGTTCTGATTTTTGTGAAGGGTTAATAATGGCACGCTCTGAATTAGCGAGCCGATAACCAATCACAATTTCCCGTCTTTGACGACCCCTAATCATTATATCATAAAATGAAAGCTCTTCCTGGTCAAATAGGTAGAACTCTGCCGGTTTGATACACATTTCGTTCCCCTGAAAAGAAGTGATCAGTCAGATACATGCAAAAGTTTAAATGCTTATAATTTGAAAATAATATTATTAATTATCTCAATCATAATAAAATTGGAAATGGGCGCCTACTATCACCACCTAGAAGTTACATGCAGGAAGGTAACATATAAAAATTATATATTGGGGGCTTCAGTTCTGCACCGTCACTTGTAAAGTTAATTACATTTTGATTCCCTTTTTCTTTTTGGATCTTGTTAACTCCTTCCTTTCCACAAATTTAATGTCGATGTCAAGAAGGATAAAGAATTTAAAATATCACCATACTTTATTGATTTTATTACTTAAAAGTCAACTCCATAATTATACAATTATTAGCATTAAGCTTCAGAGCTGGCATGATATATACCTCCTCAGCAAAAAGTTCCTTGAGAACATGATTTATCTGCTTGTCTTCTGCCACCATTGCCAGTGCCATACTCACAAGCTCATTTGATAGTACATAGTCGCTGATTCTAGACACTGATACCAGGTTCCTAGTCCTAGAATCTAGTATTTCACTGATAATAATACACTTGTCTGATGCTTGTTGCATTTCACGAATCCAGGAGCTGTGAGAGAAGCCAGATAGCCGTAAGGAAGTTGATTTTGTATCTCTGTAAGGCAGACGCTTTGACTGCAATCCATAAGGGTGGAAGCTACTGTTATCAGTACTCAGAAATCTAAACACATTGTGTGACATTCCATCAGACAGTTTAATTTAAGCTTCTGAGGAAGTGAAGAATAATGTGGAAGCTACTGTTATCAGTACTCAGAAATCTAAACACATTGTATGACATTCCATCAGACAGTTTAATTTAAGCTTCCGTTGAAGTGAAGAATAACGAACTATATAACACATACAAGGTCTGACCTTGCATCAAACTGAAAAACTTATACCATGAAGTACACAAATATGCTTTCCAGAGACTTCACAAGCATAAAGCAAGATCAATAGCAGAGTGGTGAAAAACTTATAAAAACTAAAATACATTTTTAAGTAATATCCTATGCAATTTAGTCAAATGAAACCTATAGTAGTCTTTAAGCATTATGCCATAGACACCATAGACTATAGTAATACTATAGAACATTAGTTGTTTTCTAACAAAGATTGAACCAAGACTTTATTGTCATCTTATTTCCACATATTCATAATGCTTTGAAAGAAGCTAATCATGCCCTCAAGTACATAGACAAACTAGAGATAAACAAGCATGGTTATACTGATTTAAAATGGCACAAACAGGCAAGTCACCTGTAAAGGGAGACAGCAATCATGAAATTTGATTACACATGCCCAGGGAAAAGGTAGCAGTAGCATTACCTGTATGTCTCGAATCACGAGAAGTGTGGCAAGAGATCGTGAGTCAGAATGCACAATGGAGTCCTCCAGCGACTCATCTGCAAGAATTAGTATCTGTCCGTTCAGAGTTAGTAACCAGTTAGTAAACACAAGAAAACTTCAAAGGGGCTTGCATTTATTCAAACAAAGAAGAGCAACTTCAAGAACTAACAATTGTGTTGGTTGTACAAGTAGCTATCTATCAAGTTAGTATGAGTGGAATTTCTGAAAGCTTTGTGCTTTAATTGCTATAATTTCAGTTTCAAGTGTTCAGCAGCTCAGGGACTGTACTTTAATGAGATAAGGTGTGGCATATTCTCTTGGATAATAAATTCTCTCTTCATAAGGTATAGTGTGATTGAATATAGGATGACAATATAAAATTTCCTTGAAATTTGGAAAAAGTAAGGGAAACATCAAGATAGGACCTATATGATGGATATGGTAGCACAATTTACCACATTTTATTTAGCTTGACCTTACCAAATAGGATCTTGCCTGTCTAGAAGTTCAAGTTCATAAATTTTAAGCCAATATCCCATAGTTAATCTTTATAAATAGATAAATGTGCATTTGTGTGTGTGTGTGAGACAGACAGAGGGTGAGAGAGAATGCAGAAGGCAATATGACTTACAGAATCAAAAGTCTCCAAAGGTAGACTTTCTAAATGCCGTCTAATAACAGCATTTCCCTCACGGTGCACAAGTTTTATATTCACTAACCCAGAAATTTCAAGTCCGCTATCAGTAAGCTTCTTTTCTCTTTCCTTTTCAGGAACCTCATTAAGCATCCACAGTTCTGAACCTGGAGCCAGGAATGCCTCTAGTACCTGAATGAAAGCAAATGTAGAAAAATAAAAAGGTGAGAACTCAATTTTGATGGATTATTTGGAGCTTGTAACTAAAAGCGTCTAGATAAAACACTACCCTTTTCCATTATCATTCCATGCTTATTGATTTGTCCTTCTGTGTATTCTTTTCTACACATATAAAAGTTGCAGTAGAATGAATCTAAACCAAAGGGTGAACAAAAGGTAATATTCAAGACTATAAATAAATTACCATAATCATATCACCAATATCGCAGCGCCAGCCACAGAACAATATTTTTTCTGGACATTTTGGTGGGTCAGGTATTTTTGGGAAAAACCGCTTGCGCACCTGTTCAAAGGACAAGGCATAAATTATATAAGAAAACACCACTGGAAACAATAAGAATAATTGAGAGAAGAAGACTTGTATATTTCTCTTGTAGTTTATAAGTATAGATGAAACAAGCATTTATAGAAAGAAGGAAGTTATTTAATTTCTACTCTACAACTACTATCTATTACTTGACAACTACCAACTACTTTTACACCTAATTAATATACTTCAACACTCCCCCTCAAGCTGGAGCATATAAATCATATGCGCCAAGCTTGTTACAAATAAAATCAATTCAAGTACCTCAAAAGGTTTAGTAAGGATGTCTGCTAGTTGATCGTTTGAGCTGACATAACTGGTGGAGATATTGCCAGATCAAATTTTCTCTCAGACAAAATGGCAATCAATCTCTATATGTTTTGTCCTTTCATGGAACATTGGGTTGGATGAAATATGAATGGTAGCTTGATTATCACAAAGTAATTTCATCTGTGATATATCTGCAAATTTTAGCTCTTGGATTAACTGTTTCAACCATATAAGTTCACATGTTTCTAAATCCATTGCACGATATTCTGCTTCTGCACTTGACCTAGCAACAACAGCTTGCTTCTTACTTTTCTAAGATACAAGATTTCCTCTAATAAGAACACAATACCTAGTGGTAGAACGTCTATCTGATGGAGATCTTGCCCCATCAGCATCTGAGTATCCAACAATCTGCGTATGACTCTTATTCTCATATAACAAACCTTTACCTGGTGCACCTTTGATATATCGTAGGATTCGAAGAACCGTATCCCAATGAGTGTCACATGGAGTCTGTAGAAATTGACTGACAACACTAACTAAAAAGGAAATATCAGGCTGTGTGATGGTAAGATAATTAAGTTTACCACTAGTCTCCGATATCTCTCAGGGTTCGCAAGAGGCTTCCCTTATCCAAGTAGAAGTTTAGTGTTAGGATCTATAAGAGAGTTTATGGGTTGGCAATCCATCATCCCTGTTTCTTGAAGAATATCTAAAGTATTCTTTCTTTGAGAAATAGTAATCCCAGAGCTAGACTGAGCTACCTCAATACCAAGGAAGTATCTGAATAATCCCAAATCTTTGATCTGAAAATGATCAAACAAGTGATTTTTTAATTGCTTAATACCATCTTGATCATTTCCTGTTATGACAATATCATCAACGTAGACTACTAGATATATACATTGGCTTTGTGCTGTATGCTTATAGAAAACAGAATGATTTGACTAACTTCGAATCATGCCAAAATCTTGGATGACAATGCTAAAACGACCAAACCAGGTACGAGAAGATTGTTTTCGACCATACAATGAGCGACGAAATTTACATACCAAACCAGACTCCCTATAAGCAACAAAACCAAGTGGTTGCTCCATATAAATTTCTTCTTGAAGTTCACCACGGAGAAAGGCAATTTTAATGTTGAGCTGATGCCACAGCCATTGGCGAATAGCAGTCATAGATAAGAACAACCGAACAGATGACATTTTAGCCATAGGAGAGAAGGTGTCAGAATAATCCAGGCCAAAAGTCTGTGTGTACCCCTTGGCAACCAACCGTGCTTTCAACCTATCAACCTGACCACTTGATCCAATCTTAACGATATAAACCCAACAACAACCAACAGTGGAGTGGCCGAGGGGCAATTGGACTAATTCCCATGTTCCATTATTGAGCAAAGTAGTCATTTCCTCAACCATTGCTTGACACCACCTAGGATGTGAAAGAGCATCACGAAAAGTGATAGGGACAGAGAGAGAGGATAAAGTAGACACAAAGCATAATATGGTAAAGACGACATGATAACTAAGAAAATTGTATATAGGATGAGGATTGCGAGTGGAGAGTATACCTTTACGGACAACTATGGAAAATTGGTCAACAGGTGGTAAGACCTCAGTAGGAGAGTTATCGGGAGCAGGAAGTGAGTCGGCGGGAACCTCAAGTGCTATAGAAGCGGTATCACTGTCATCACCTACAGGAGAAAAAGGAACAAGACTCTTATGAGCCAGAGAGGGAGAATCCTTAGGAAGAGGATCATATTGTAGGACAGGAACAGATTCAGTGTTTGACTCAGGAGGAGGACTAATATAAGAAACTGGAAGAGCCTCTGTAATTGCCATATGTTCTAAAGCATAGGAAGAAAAGAAAGGGGAAGACTAAAAAAATGTGACATCAACAGAAAGGAAATGATGTCGGGTGTCAGGAGAATAACACCTATATCCTTTCTGAATACGTGAGTAGCTAAGAAAAATACATTTGATGGACTGAGCGGATAATTTGTCTTGACTAGGAGAGAAGACATGGACAAAATATGTGCAATGGTTGATCAGGATACAGAATAGAATAAGAGACCTGATGCAACATGGAAAAGGGCATTCGATTTATCAAAAAACAAGCAATAAGAACAGCATCCGCCCAAAAACGGAGAGAAACATTATTATGTATAAGTAAAGTGCGGGTAGTTTGAATGAGATGTCTGTTCTTACACTCTGCAACTCCATTTTGTTGTAGAGTATAGACACAGGAAAACTGATATAAGATGCCTTGAGAAGACATAAATTTAGTAAAAGGAGTAGAAAAATATTCACGTGCATTATCACTACACAATATACGGATAGTAGTAAAGAATTGTGTTTTAATTTCATCACAAAAAGACTCAAAGATGGAAAATAATTTAGAGTGATCTTTTATAAAAAATAACCAAGTGCAATGCAAATAATCATCAATAAACGTAACAAAGTATTTAAAACCTAAAACAAAGGAGACTCAACTAGGACCTCAGACATTTGAATGAACTAATGCTAAAAAGGGATGCAGCCCAATTGTTGACACGCTTAGGAAACGATCCACGAGAGTGTTTCCCAAGCTGCCAAGAATCAATTGAAAGACGATAGCCTAAAGAGACCTGGAACCATTTTTCGAAGCTTTAACAGATTTGGATGTCCCAGACAATTATGAAGAAGTGCAGGTGATTCAGTAACAGTGCATACAACAGATGGTTGAGGAATATTCAAATGATAGAGCCCCTGTGACTCACGACCTACGCCAATCGTCTTTTTTGTATTGCGATCCTAGATAAGATTAGAGTCATTAACAAAGGTGATTGCACAATTTAAAGAGCGAGTGAGTTTACTAACAAAAATAAGATAAAAAGGACAATGCGGTATATAAAGAACAGATTCTAAAGGTAAGAAAGGAAGAGGATGTGCTCGACCAATTGCTTGAGCAGTAGTTGTGGACCCATTAGCTAAGGTGACAGATGGCAATAACCTAGATGTAGAAGTATGAGAAAATAATTGAAGGTTACCAGAAATGTGGTCAGAGGCACCAAAATCAAGGACCCAAGGTCCTAAAGAAGAAGGTTGAGTAAGACAAGCGACCGATTTACCAGTATGTGCAACAGGGGCAGTGAAAGAGGTAGACTGCTTAGCCGTTTGGTATTTAAAGTATTCCTTATAGTCAACACCAGTGAGAGTCACGGATGAAGGGTGCCTGTTTGTTTGAGTTCTTAGTAGCAGTCATATTTGCTCACAAATCGAAGAGAATGATGAAGGAGAAAACACCTAAGAAGTTCTACAATTGAGACACAGTGTTCCGACAACAAATTGGCGGTTTCCAGTGATGGTGACGGCGGTCGGTGACGGCAAGTGGTCGGATGGCAAGGATTTGGTTCATCGGCGTCGCCTAAATCTATTAGCGCCGGCCGTGAGGATTCAAGCTCCCAGGAATAGGAGATCGGCGATCACGGGATGGCACATTAGGGCCCATCCGACGGCTGATGAGTGTGCGGTTGCTGGTTTTTAGGTCACCGGCTTTGTCTGAGTCTAGTGACGCCGGTGGTGAGATCTCACGCACGCTGAAAAGAAGTAGATCAGCGGTTAAAGATCGCCGGAGAGGAGTACTGTTGCCAACGCGTGGAGGCGTGTTCGATGGCCAGTGAGGATTGGTCTGTTGCAGACCTGATCACCAACGCCTTCTAAGGTCAATGGTGGTGGCCAGGAACTGTACTACCGCCCAAAAATAGTACGGTCGCCGGAGTGTTACTGTTGTCGGCGCGTACAACGATACTTCCGATGACGATTTCTCTGGTCTTGCCAACAAGAACCTTCTTAGGTCACGGCCACCGAAAAAGGTGAGCACAGTCGCCGGAGAATAGACGGACAGTGTTGCCGGAAAATAAACAAGCAGTATTGCCAGAAAAATTCACAAGTCAGAAGCCAAGAGTTGGCTCTGATACCATGTAAGAATAATTGAGAGAAGAACACTTGTATATTTCTCTTGTAGTTTACAAATGTAGATGATACAAGTATTTATAGAAAGAAGGAAGTTATTTAATTTCTACTCTACAACTACTATCTATTACTTACAACTACCAACTACTTTTACAACTAATTAATATACTTCAACAGAAACCAACGTTTTGCTGCAAAGCTTCAGTATTCTGGATAATGAAAATTAAAGCATTATTTTTCTTGTAGGGTTAAGGATGAAATAACTGATGGTTATTCCTTGAGCATATGAAACAGTTTTTGATTGTTAACTCAAAATTTTCACTGATCAGTTTTCTTCTTGCTCATAGAAGGCAGGAAAAAACATGTAACCAACCAATAATCTGGCATCAATATACCACTTTCCACCAACTAACAAATCTAGAAGGTGATTTAGAATTAACCAGGATACACAACTTGTGTCTTTTGCAAAACAAGAACTCTTGAAATTATTCTGTAGTAATGCTTATTCCTATATACCAGAATGCATCATGTACACCAGCAGAGAAAAGGATTGTCTCCTATCACGTATATAAACAATGTAAATGATGCATAAATGTGTCATTTGAATGCGGAGTAAAAATAGATGGGAAGAATTGACCATTCAAACCATTTAAAGAATTAGTTTTGTAACCTCTCAAGCTGCTAAGTCAACTGTAGAAGAACTATCGAACATATTTACTTTGCTGCTATAGAGAAATGAAAAGGACAACCACCTGTGGAAGGGGACCTGGAGCATAAGTGTCATCATCCTCAGCTATAACAAGAATTTCATCTCCCTCTTTTAGAACATGGTTATCATCTGGATTTAAAATTATCTTCCCACACTCTGCTGCAACCTTAATTCCACAGGGAATTGCATTGGGAAATGAAATCAGCACTTCTTCAAAACACAAACCATCCAATTGAGGCCACCTTTTTATGTAAAATTCAGCATTCTCAAATCCCAATATATCCTCCCATATCTGCCCAAAACAAGAAAAGAAACTTTTTTTAATGATGGAAGTAAAGGATATTCATAAATGGATAGATAGAAATGAGAAGAGATAACCAGCAAGGCAGTTCAGTTGGTTAAAGTGTGGCCTTAGTCACTTGGAGGTCTCGAGACTAGTTGACAGCCACAAACTTAAAGAATTCTGTGGTTACCGGTTTGTTCAGTTGAGACAACCTCTTACAGGTGTAGATGAGGTAATGGCAATGAGTCCTGGTTGGGGTGGGAGGACATGAAGGAATTGGTTTACATTTGGGTTGGGTGCAGGGGTTGACAGTGACAAGAAAATGTGATAAGACACTCTAGTAAACCAAAAACTAAAAAGTAAATGAGAAGATAATTTACACATGTGCTTGTGTATGAAACTCGAATTAACAAGAAAAATAAATGTGGTCCTTATGTAGGCTCATCAACAGATCTTTCAAGAAACTCTGTAAGGAATTTGAGCAAGCTGGATAGGAGTAATTTTAGACTAATGTGTAATGTTTGAAAAATACTAAAGAAAGCCAAGGAATCAGCCTTCATATATGATACGAAGTGTTTAGCTGCTAAGAAATAGGAAGTTCATGAAACGATTGTTGAGTAAATGAAAATGTTAAGATCGATGAGTGGCAATAAAGAAAGGATAATCTAGTCATGAACTCATCCATGAATGGTGAGAAGTCAAGAACAATGCAAATAAGAAGCATGAGAAAATACTTAGAAGAATGGTTTAGCAGATATACGATGTTGATCAGTAACTGCAACAATGGGTAAGGCTTAAAAAGACATAGGTTAAGTCAGTGAGAAAAGATGTATCGGCTCGATAAAAAATTTATGATCACAGTTAGAGAACTAGAAAGCACGGTCTAGGCGTGGACCAAACAAGAATTCTTTGGTACCTGCCTTCTGAAAATGGGAGTAATTTTGTCAAGAATGATGATGAGACAAAAATATAAAAGCATGCATGCAATACCAATGCATTCAAATGTATAGGAAGAATGCATAAAGTTTTGCATAACATCACCAATCACAGGCCATACAATAAAGAGTGACAGGCCAAATGATGAAGAGCAATGTTTCTAAGGAATTTGGAGATGCACTCTAAACATGCAAGAACATTCAATGGGTTCAAGAAGCGGGTTTGGTGGAATCCGACCTCAATAATTTTATGTCTTTAAATACAGGGCTGAAAAGAGTAAAGAAAGCTCATCTAAGTAACCTGTGCTAGGCCAGGTTGTAGAGCACATTGTATCATCAAGCGTCCAATCACATCATGTGCGACAACAGTTTCAATGAGCTCTCCTCCAACAAGCTTTACCAGGGGCTCATTGTCAAGGTCACTCATCTCCACAACAACATGACCCCTCAAACCCTCTTTAACTCCTGTGAGGCTGAGCACAACCCTCAAAGCATGTGCATCACTCTGGTAAAAGAAACAAGAATGTCCAGTTAATGTTGCAACAAATATAATGCAAGTAGTTGAGGAACATAACAAAATTGGAATTCTGTAAGACCTGATCTGCATTTTCATCAGATGCTAATACAATGATAGCATGTGCCTTTGACACTGAAACCTGTATATAAAAGCAAATTTCAATCTAAATTAAAGACATGTAGAAATCTAGAAAGAAATAAAAGAATAAAGAAAATAGATAAGAGGAACAAAATAGAAGAATGAACTGAGTGCTCCTCCATTTCAAATATACAAAGATATCTAAAAGTTACCTTCTTTAAGTCAGCCAGTATAAGAGGACTGCCACTCCTGCATATGACAGAAGTCCCCATGAAGTCAAATTCTAATTTTGCTATGTCCATCTCCATTTCTTCCTTGTCTCTTTCTGCTAGTACAACAATAACACCACCACCAATGCTCTTGTTTGCAACTGCTAGCTGCCTCAAAAGCGAACCCTACATCAAAAGCAATATTTGTCAAACTCAATCTCTGATGCTTTGGAATTCAAGGCTCATACAAATCAAGATTAGCCAAATCTATCCACAAGATTTACCAGTTTGTCACTCCAACCAAGAATTAGTATGTGATTCTTTTCGACAACTTCACTCTTCCCTTTCTGCAGTGAATCTACCTTCTCTGAGATGGCATCTGAGACTAGTCCAAGCATCATTGCAAATATCAACATGCCTCCTGAGCTTATAGATACAGAAACAATCCGGGGCCCAGTGCCAACCCTATCGGCATGATTTCCTGAGTCAGCTATGAATGTCCATGAAAGCCAAAGAGCTTCGGCAAAGCTGCTGTCACTGACCGCATACAATGCCAAGCCACCAAATATTATGAGAAATATAGTTGCCAAGAGAAGTGCAAGCAGCTTTGCATAAGGATAAACAGAGAAACACACATCCACCCTATATGCAACTCTCTTCTTCAAGGGAACCTCCTCTTTTTTATTCTTTGTTCTTTTCAAGAAACTCTTTATTTGTGGAAGATAATCAAGATATCTATACAACATAAATGGCATCATGAGCGCGACTACGACAGTATATAAAGCAACGATTCTATTGTCAGCATTACCAAAATTGGAAACTGAGCTATTATCTTCAGGATCTAAAACTTCGATTCTGTTATTACTAGCAATGTGCTTGTTGCTACATAATCTACGAAGGCTAATGTTTTCTTCCTGTAAGAAAAGCAGGCCATGACTGAGAAACATGAACAGAAAAATACCTAAACCTGTGTTTATATGCCAAATGTCAGGGTAAGTATCTAATATGATCATAGTTAATTTTATCTATAGATTTTGAGCATTAAAGATACTCACATGAACCAATTTTAACAAACATGTTTGTTAGTGTTTATTCCTGGGGATCTATCATTGTACTATTTTGAATTGAAAATGTTTCCTTTCTGAACAATAAGAATTAGATATCATCCGTCAATGATTCTAAATACGGATCATCATCAGTTCGAAGCTCATTCCCCAAAATGAACAAAAAAGGAAAAAAAGAAATGAAAACAAAAGAATCACATATCATATGTTTCTAAAATAACAATATTTGCAACTATTACTTTTCATTATCATCCTTCCATATAATGCACAATTTGTTTTTTAGAAAAAAAGAAACAGAAAATGGAGCACAAATATTAAAAATTTAAAGTATCAACATACCTCAAGTCTTACAACTCTATTCCGCAGGTAAATTGCATAACATACACATGATATGCAGTTGAAAATTAGCTGCAAACAAATTAAATACAAAATTATCAGCAACAAAATTAGCTGAACAATAAGAATTAGTTAACAACTATGCTTGTAATTGTTGTCATTTTGTTTAAATCTGAAAGCACAACGATAAAGTCTTTGGTAAAACCCATTCTCACTTAAAAAAAATTACATACATGTAAACCAAACCCCTCCCAACGCCCCATGAGACATGGACTACAGCCCTCCATACGAGCAAAATTCAAACTTCAGATATCTTGTATTACCCGATAAATTTTATCAGTTGAACCAACGAGCATCCAGTAACTAGTGATTCTATTCCCACATCAAAGGTAGATTTAACTTACAACACCTTGATAACAAATATACTCTAATTTCATTAATGTTCAATTTTCTTTTCGTTTACTCCTTTTTGGCATTTTAAGTTAAACTAACAATTTTACAGAACGAGCAATGAACTACTCACCAAGTAAAACTGAAAGGAGTTCTTTAGCTCCCGAGTTCTCGCACCCGACTGACTAACGGAACTCGCCTGAGTCACCGCTAAACTCTCCTCAGCTACTTTATTCACTTCCTCCTCCTCCTCTTTTTTCGAACCCAATTCTTGAATCCGCTTCTTCTCCTCCGATTTTCCGCTAAACTCGTGCTTCTGCGATTTATTGATTTTGACTTTGACCCGACTCCGGCCCATATACGGGCCCAAAAACGACGGGTACATCCAGTCCCTGTCACTGAAGCTACTGATACTAAAATCACCACTCCCGCCGCCGCTGCTACTGCTGCTCGTGGTCGGGGTGGTGATGCTGCTCTGCGAAGACGACGACGCATTGGAGTCGATGGACATGCGGAGATCCGACGGCTTCTCACTCCAGCGGACCGCCGGGAAAAGCGGGCCCTGGAAGTGCGTGTCGTTGGATATCGCCTTTGACCGTTTCGGCAGCGGTGGTCTCTCCGTTGTCTTCGCCGCCGACACTTCATTGCAGTTTTGCATTTCCGAACAAATTTCGGAGGAGAATTTTTCTTCTTTTTAAATAAATGAATGGCTTTGGAGAGCTCTGAATGAAGCGGTGAATGTGAGTGAGTCAATGATTTGGGTTAAGGGGGGATCTGAGCCGTTGAAGTTTGGGTTGGGTTGGGCAAGGGGGATGACGTGGACGGCGGGAGTGAAAGTGAGAGCGTTTATGCTTTCTTGTTTGAGGTAACGCTGTCAGTTAACTCACTTTCAAAAAAAAAAAAAAACGCTGTCAGTTAACTATCAGTTTGTTTTCATTTTGGAAGTTAAAGAAAATTGAAGTGGAAGACTGAAGAGATTTTAACGTCAAATTTCCGAGAAATTCGTTTGTCTGCTTCATTTCCGGTATTTGGTCGGAAAGTAATAAGGACCCATACAATAGGTTATTATTTTTTAAATTGTGTTTTTTTTAAAAAAAATTCAAATGTAAACAGTGTATTTTCTAATTTTGAAATTGAAATTTAATTTGTTTTAAATAAATGCAGATTTTTTAAAATTTTTTATTAAAAAAATACTAAATTTCTAAATTTTTAAGAAAAAAACATACGTACTTCAATAATTTCAAAAACTTTAATGATACCCTTATCAAATAACGATTTTTATTTATTTTAATAAAAAAAAGTTTAAATTCTTTAAATTTTTTAAAAAGAAGGTATGTAAATGTTTTTTTTATTAAAATAGACGAAAATTATTATATGACAAAAATATTGATAAAAAATTTAAAATTATTAAATCTACATTTATATTTCTTAAACATTATAAATCTAAATGTTCTTTTCTCTTTTTTTATATGTAAAACTATTTTTTTTCTTATCGCACAATCTCCATGTAAATATAATTCTTCTCTAAGATTATTTCATATATCTTTTCATATGTTATTTAATTTATAAAATTAAAATAATTTTTAAAATTAACACCTATGTAGTAAGTTCCAAGTAGTATCTAATTTTGTTATTCAACATGTAAATAACTTTTTTTATAATGTTTTATACATAATGGAAGGAACTTGTAATTTTTAATTAGCTCTTGAAATTGAAGATATTTTAATAACAAATTTTTTTATTTAAAAAAAAAAGCTAAAGTCTTAAATTTTTTACAAGCCAAATGCCCACTTTGTGTTTTATGCATAAATTGTTCATCTTTATAATTTTTGTTGAGCTTTTTTTTTTATAGTAAAATTATCTAATTTAGAAAGTCTTGGCCTTTCAGATGTATTATTATTATTATTATTTTCTATTAGATTTGTATTATTTATATTTTTCAACTAGTTATATATATAAAAAAATTACACATACGACATGAATCTAATAATAAACAATACATTAAAAATACTCAAAATTTTCTTAAAAATTTTAAGTCTAAATAAAAATTTTCAATTTTCTTATATATTTGTTGTACAATTTTTTTATACCTCAAAATTATCGAGTTATTTAGACAACAACTCAATAAAAAGCTTTATTATATTACATTTATTTAAAAAAAATGAAAAACAAAATAGTAATAATATAAATTCATCCTTGTTAGTAAATTATTTCAATTTCTCTCGTTGTGTAAAAGTAGATATTTAAATTATGTTGTAGGTGAATTTAATATAAAGGATCTAATATACTTATTTTTATTACTTATATAATTTTTAAATCTATAATTGTTAGTTGTTTATTTTATTGTTATTAAGATATTTTTTTAAAAAGAAAAATAAATAAGAATGTAAATAATAAAATTTAAAGACAAATTAATTAGAGAAGGTGAATAAAGATTTACAAATTATTTTGAAAAGTACCACAAATAAAGAAAGCCTCATAAAATTATAAATATTATATTCTTATTTAAATTAAAGCTTAAAGAAAAAAAGGAAAATTATATTTTTGCATAGGACGTTTTCTCTTCAAAATTGAAAAATTAAATTAGCGTTGGTATTATATAAATAGGTGACGGCCAAAAGAATCGGAGGGAGGGCCAACGAATTTGAAAGACACGGCCAGAGAGAATTGAAAGACGTGTGAAGAAGAATTGAAGAAAGAAAAAGGCAGGGAAAGGAAGCTTTCAAGTTTTTCATCCTTTTAATCATGCCCTTTATAATTTTTTTATTCTGAAATTAAGGATGACATCATATTTAATGAAGTAATTTTTTTATTAAATTAATTCTCTTTGTTTATTTTTAATATTTATGATTTTTGTTTTTTAAGAATAATTGAATTAAGATTTTTTTCATCATTAATATCAAATATTTTGTTAGTTAGGAACTTGTTCAATTATTCTATGTTTAGAATTTTAATGATTAATGAATTGTCTTTGATTCTTTATTTTTTTTTCATTGAATTGATATATAAAATATTTAGATATGCAATTAACTGTAACATTTTTAAGGTTGATTAATTTGTACTCAATTTTATTTTCACAAGATGATAATAGATTAATTTTAACGTGTTCTTTTAATTTGGGGAATTAATTTATAAATAAAAAAATTATTAAGTTAAATAGTAGTGAATTTTAAAATCTTAGTAATTTAATCACTTGAATTTAATTTTTTTTAATTATTTACTTTAATTTCATTAGTTCAATTTTTCTCCAAACAATAGTTTTTTTTATAAAAAAATTAAATTAAAATTATATTTACTTACATTAAATTAATCTTTCTTAATTTTAAACAATCCCTGTGAGTTCGATTTCGTTGCTCAAATACGCTTGCAAGTACAATTAAAATTTACACAACAAGATCTAAGTATATATTTACTAAGGGTGGTAATAGAGCGGGTTAGAGTGTGGATTGTCTATACCCAAATAATATAAGAATCTTCATACTTACCTTGAGATATGTAATTCAGGTTTGGTAGGGATCACCAAATGAGGATCTCCATGATACCCCATACTCGATTTTTTTAATTTCTTGATTTAATTTTATAAAATAGTCTTTTATCATGTACAATTATAATATAAAAAAATTGTAAACATCACATGAAAATATAAATTACATCGAGTCTTCAAGTCTTCAACTATTAATTTTAAAAATCAATAACATAAATTAAAATTTAAAAATTACAATAATTAATAATTTTTTTAAACTTTGACATTTAAATCATCGTGCTTCATTTGTAATTCAAACACCAAATCTCTGTTACGATTCATCGCAAACATATAATAAAAAGTAAAAGAATTTTTGAGTTAGATAAGTAATAACTAAGAAATTAAGAATGATAATAAAATCATTTACCTATTTTATTTATTCATTTTCATCTTTTTTTTTTCAACAAATAAGTTCACTCCAATATAGAAATAAGGTCTAATATTAAATATTATTAGAAAATAAAAAAAAATTAAAAATTAAAATATGAATAAGAGTAAATTTTTTTTAAATATGATGTAAGTAAATTTTATATCTCTAGATTTATCATGTAACCAACTTTGATTTGTATAAATAAATAAATTTTTTTTACACTAAATTTTTTTTAAAAATTTTATTTTTAAATCAGGTATTTTGTGGGTTTGGAGAAATCAACTTATCTCCAAACCTAACCTGAATTTAATTTGAGTTTGGATTACTATATTAAACTCGCCCTATCTCCAAACAATACTTAAAATATAATTCGAATTACTCTTCATTTAGGACGGATTCCACAGATCCCAACATCATAAGAAATTCTGTCACCCCTAATATTTACTATATAATATAGAAAATAATATAGTGTCTCTACTTTTGAGACCTATGTTATAGATATGATTTAACTAAACAAATAAATATTATTAAATTTAAACTTAACGCATTAATCCTTCGTCTTTAGAAATATACAACAATTAATATCAACACCTAAAAATATTATTTCGAAAAAAAATATTATTCTAATACTTCCATTGATTTTTTTTTAAGATTTTAGGTGAAAGTGAGAAATTTCACCTACTAAAATACTTAATCCTATGTTCGCAAATCTTACTAGAATTCAGATAACCAAAAATACTACACTTTGATGACTATCATTTCTCTAATGTTATATGTAAAAAAGTTTAAAGTTGGCACTAAATTTGCATAAGGTCCAAAAGTACTACTTGGACGTGGTAAGTGATTCATATCGTGGCAGTATTCTACAAAGTTTTGGCTCAAACATGACAACTTGAAGCTTGATCAAGTATGGTCCATGGGCATAGTCATTGTTGTATCGTGTTAGCATGCAAGCCTAAGGGACTAGGCAAGAATTTTTTTTTAATTTTTTTTAAAAATAAAAAAATAGCATTTGAATTTTCATGTTATAGTGAACATGACAATTTACTCACAATGTTTTAAAATTACATATTTTCACCAATTTTTTACAAATTTTTTTATTAAATTTGATGGAATTACTCAATTTTTTTTAATTTTTTCTTATTGCTAATTAGTATTATTGACAACTTTCACTTTCATCCAATTTAATAAAAAAGGTAATTCCATCATCTGCTAATTTTTTATTTCAATTGAGCGGGATTTTATTTTCTTAATATGAAATAATTTACATTTCAAATTTATTTTTTTGCCTATAATAAAATTAATTTCAAGATATATTGCCAAATTGTTTAAAATTACAAATTATAATGGTAATTTTAATTATATTTACATTAATAATAATTCCAATTATAATTATAATTATGATGCAATTTTAATTATGATTAAAACATAATTCCAATACTATTAAAATAAAAAACATTTAATTATTAAAATATTTTAAAAATAGTTATTAATTTAATTGTATATTCTAGCACAAATATTAGATTTAAAAAATATAAATAAAAAATTTGTTTCGTTAAGTGATTGGTAACATTTACTTAGTTAAAATTTTGGCAATAAAGTCTTAAGTTAAAATTTTGGCAATAAAGTCTTAAGTTCAAGATTTTATGATAACAAAATTTCATATATTGTGTAATGAGCCACTTGATGACTCGTGTAGGCACAGGCCAGTGGGCCATTTCTGTGTAGAGCTCGTGGGCCAAATTCATATTGAACTCGTGACAAGCCATGCCTAAATGGGCATGTTACAAGCTTGTGCTGGCACGGACCCATCAAGAACTCGTGCCAACATGATCATAAAATGTGGCTCATGACACGATATGCTGAATCGTGTTGCATAAACACAACATTATAGTGTGCGGTGTTGGTTAGGCCATCCACCCATTTGCTATCTCTACATTTGATATCATGAATCATAAATTGAAAATTGAAAATGGTCTAAAATTACTACATTCAATGTCATCATAAATTTAAAATTGAAATTTTTTTAGAATGGTCGTAGATGTATTACATCTTGACAACCATAATTTCTCTTTTGTTATATGTATGAAAGTTGTTGAAGTAAGAAGCAAAGATCCCAAGTCATATAATATAGAAACAAACAATTAAAAAAACTAATAGAGAAAAAGGTAGGAGAAAGTACATATAAACTTAAGTAATTCGACAACTTGCCTACGTTTATGGTGGATCAAAATTACCCTATTTTATTATTAAATCACAAGACAATCACAAAATATGCCTTTTATAAGAAAGAACTCTTAGCTTCACAAAGAATGCAACTCTTTCTTGTAAACAAGGGTTTTTCTCTCATTAAGAATTACAAAAAATGCTATGATTACAAAGATATGTTTATAAGTTAATAGAGAGCTTTTATATAGACTTTATGATGACCTAGGTTAACCCTAAACATGTAAGAATCATTATAAGGAATCTTAAAACAAGTAAGAGATGGAACAAAATAGAAAACTATTTTTCCCACACTGAGCACTGCAGCTTTAGCTCTCTAGTGCCATGACGCCCACATGCTATTTGGGGCGCTGCAGTACCTACCACCTGGCACCGCAGCGCCCACCTATTGTTTGGGGCGCTACGACTCCCACACCCAACTATTGGCTTTATTGTGTACAAGTACTTTAGAAAATAAATATTAAACATTGTTAATTTTTCATGTCAAGTGCCAAGGAAATGATGCTTGTCAATGATTTAAAAGATCAACTCACTTAATTAAATTTTTATGTGATGTGGTTATAGTATTTCTTCTATACAATCCAAATTTTATTTAATATGATTTTTTAATAACCCAAAAGATTAATTTATCTAATTTAATTTTTATTTGATGTAGTCATGACAATCTTTTCTATTCAATCATGTAATTTTTAATGTGATTTGGCCCAAACTCTTGGGAACTTATTATTCATATGATAATTTCTATTAGAGCGATTTTTAAGGGACATATGTGAATGAAAATTTACATTTATTATGATACTATTTGTCATGGTTCACAAGCTTGCCAATAATAATCCAAAAGACTAGTTTGTTAAATAATATGTTGAAGTAGAAGCACACAAACAAGCAATTAAGAAACTATAACTTAAACAATATAGTGCAGAATAAGTAATTAAGAAACTAAAGAGAGAAAGATAGAAGAAGAACACACAATTTACGTAATTCGACAACTTACCTACATCTACGGAGGATCAAGATCACCCACTCTTATTAGTAAATCTCAAGGTATTCACAAAGTATGCTTTTTACAAAAAATACTCACTAAGAAATACTCTTTCTTGTAACCTTGAGATTTTCTCTCACTAAGAATCACAAAATATGTTTTAATTACAAAGATTTCTTAGGTTGTGTTTACAAGCCAATAGAGAGCCTTTATATAGGCTTTAGGATGACCTAAGTTTACCCTAAATATGTGAGAGTCGTATTAAAAAGTCCTAGAACAAGTGGAAGATGAAAATAAGTTGCAACAAATTGAGAAACTGTTCCCGAGCTGGGTGCCAGCCCCTGTCACCGTGGCATTGGGGAGCCTCGTCTGGGCGCTACGGCGTTGGTCACTTGGGCACGCGGTGCTCAAGTTCTACCTTGGGTACTGCAGCACCTAAGACCTGGTCCCTGAGGTGCCCATACCTAGGCACTGCCTCTTGTGTTTTTTGGCTCCTTTCGCATCCGTCTTCAATCATCGCGTACCTGATGAACATATAAAAATACATATTTATTAAGAGATTTAGTCACGATTTAATTTCACTAATTTTAGCATTTTGTATTTTTAGCTTGAAATAAAGTGTTCTCCTTAAATTGTGATTAATGAATGTTATTTGCACAAGTTTAAGTAAAATGGATGTAACTCTCAATGTAGAAATCAAAATGAAGAAATTTTTAAACCTAGAGTAACATGACTTAATCTTACATAAACTTGTAGAACAGTTGAAAGTTAAATCTAACATGTTATGGGCTAAAAATTAAGATACAATAGAATTGGGTTACAACTTTTGCTCAGCTTGACCGAACTCATGTATTTGGATTATATTTCACAAAATACGTACCTAATCAGCATAATTCTTGAAGCTGTGAAATGTTGACTCAATTATCAACAACTAGTATGTTGATGGTAAAGTCTTAATCAGTCGTTATCATGGACCAAATTGTATTACAAATGGGTAAAAGGGTTGTTGGCCGAAATCTAACATATCTTTGGCATTTTGCCCATATCTCATTGGATACTCATCCCAATTGCATGAACTTAATGGCTATGGAAAGAAGAGATAAAATGATACGACTTTTATGTCGATAAAAAAGGCTACATCGATCATTTGTATTATAAAAAATGTGTTGTAATTAGGTGAATGAGTAGTTGGCTTAAATTATTAAAGATTGAAATCACATTAAACATATTTTCATTCATTGCTTATATAAGGACACTCTTAGGATGTTTTCAACACTAGACAATTCTCTCACATTTTTTTTTCTTTAACATGCATTGTAAGCTAGGCTAGAGTTCTTGGTAAAGCTAAGAGATTAACTTTTATGTGTAATAAATTTACTTCTATACTTTAATTCTTTGTCAAGAGCTACAAATATTTATAAGTTTGTTTATGCCTAAAATCTTATCTTGTATTTTTCTATAATCCAGAGATTATAATTCTCATGTTTCATATATTTTCAGTCATACTTTCTTTATGTGATTCTTGTTGAATTATAATTGTTATTGGTTACATTATTTTATATGTTAATCTTTTACTGCAATATTGTCAATCGATATATTGTCGATCTTGGATAACATGTAAAGACAATAATTGTTTGATATTCAAGTTGATTTACTACAATATTGTCAAAATGATTTATTATCGATCTAAGATAACTTATATAAATAAACATGGTTTGTGTTAATGTTTGCAAAGAGTTTAGTTATATCAAATACATGTGTTATCAAATGTGCTATATTTTATATATCTTCTGATTGATTGTTTAGATGTGAAACTTTCAATTGATTTATAAATATTGAATCAAAGTATAGAGTAGATTTATAAAGCATAATTGTGATTTTCGAAGTCTTGCTTAAATCATTATAAGACTTTTCCCTTAATTCATAAACAATTCTATCTCATCCACTTAAACCAATTAGTTAATTTTCTTCTTACTACTGCTTTAATATTTTTACTTCACTAACCTATTTTGCCAAAAGCTTCATCATGGGATCGACACCTTAATCTATATTGCACTAGCCGCATTACATTTTGAGCGTAAATAGTACCCAACGCACTTGGCTTGCTCTCCAAATAATTTTCCAATGATTTTAATCAATATTCTCACAAATCCCCTCATTGATTCAAAATCATCCACAAAGTAACTCAATCTCTCATCTTCGCATCTTTGGTCACCTTCATAATGTAGTGACTCCAGTTAAGTCCTTGCATAGGACGAACTTAACCGAGGGCAGTGGCTTAGTCAACATATTAGCAAGGTTTTTAGACAACACTATCTTTGTTAGACTAACTTCATCACTTTGGATAATCTCTCGAATGTAATAGAGCTGCACATAAATGCATTTCGACCTCTCGTGAAACACTTGATGCTTGCTTAGGTGTATACCACTCTAGTTGTCATAATATATGCCAATGTTCACATCTTCACTAGCCAATATCTCTGCGCATATGTTTTTCAACCACACAAACACTATATAGTGCAACCATATGTTGTAGAAATAATCTCTAACATACGCTACACCTAAACACTATGAATACATAACCCATCAATGATCTTCCTTTGTCTAGATCACCTGCATAATCTGAGTCTACGTATCCTCTTACCATTTTACTGCTGTCCTCATCCATTTTATATATCAACCCGTGATTCGATGCCCCCTAAAGATATCTCAAAATTCACTTTACTGCAAGTCAGTGATCTTTACCCAGATTTGCTATGTATCTACTCACTATACTCATAGCCTGCGTTATGTCTGGTCTTATATAAACCATTACATATAAGATGCTCCCCACAACGCTTGTATACAGTACTTTACTCAGCTGCAGTTTCTCATCTACAGATGTTGGTGACCGTACTACTGAAAGTCTGAAATGCATAGCCAAAGGAGTAGAGACAGCCTTTGCGTTGGACATACCAAACTTCTCTAGAATTTTGAGTATATATTACTGTTGAGATAAGAAGATGACATCTTTTCTTTTTCTTACAATATCCATACCCAATATTCTCTTCACTGCTCATAAATCTTTCATCTTAAAATTGTCACTCAACTACTTTTTGAGCTTCTGTATTTCTTTCATATTCCTACATGCGATCAACATATCATTGACGTATAGAAGCAAATACATCATCCCATAACTTATGTTCTTGAAGTACACGTATCCATCATACTTGCTCCTACTAAAATCACAAGTCATCATAAACTCATCAAATCTCCTATACCACTGTTTAGGTGACTGCTTTAACCCATATAATGACTTCTTTAACAAACAAGCATGATCTTATTTTCTGGGCTCCTTGAACCTTTACGACTGTGCCATGTATATTGTCTCTTCAAGCTCTCTATGCAGAAAAGCTGTCTTTACATCCATCTGCTTTAGATGTAAATCAAGATTTGCACATATGAATAACAAAATCCAAATGGATGTGTACTTGATGAATGGAGAGAAAATCTCATGAAAGTCAACTCCCTCTCTTTGAGTAAAACCTTGTATAACTAACTTAGCCTTGAATCTTGTAGACTCTATCCCTGGTATCCCTTCATTCACCTTATACACCCACTTGCACCCAACTAGTTTTTTTTGAGGCCTTTCTACCAACTTTCAGGTATTATTTATCTTAAGAGAACTAATCTCTTCTTCCATGGCATGCTGCCATTCTTTCTTGTTTTCACTTTTCATAGCCTCACCATATATTCTAGGCTCATCATACTTAAGAGTGTAAGCAGTATTAAAAGCACGAGCAACTAAATCTGCTTGTGCATACCTGATTAGTGGGTTTATCGTTCTCTTTAGCCTATCTCTGGCTAGCTGGTACTTTTTAAATTCTATCGTAAGAGTCATAGTCTTTCTTTGGGTGGACTTAAAGGAACTCGCCTTTATTCTTGGTTCTTCTTCAAGGATTTTCTTATTGAAGTGCTGGTCTGGGGACATATCAGATCTACTTTCAGGCTCCACTTCAACTTCTATTGACTCGGGTGTTGAGTCTTCCTTGGACGCATGTTCTTCTTTCTCATTTTCTTGAGAGGCTTTCAGTATAGTCATCTCATCGAATGTCATATCACGGCTTATGATACTTTTTGGTGGTGTTAGGTCTTTACACCACACTTTGTATCTTTTCACTCATTTGAGATATTTTATAAATATCCCTTTGATAGCTCTACGTTCTAACTTTTCCTCTTTAATATATACAAAGACAGAGCAACCAAATATTTTGAGGTGATCATACTTAGGAGGATTGTCAGATCATTTCTCTTCTGGCGTCTTGAAGTCAATTGCTGATTAGGGACTTTTATTAATAAAATAAGTTGCAGTTACTACAGCTTCTCCTTAAAATGCATTGGACATCTTTGCATTAGTAAGCATGTATCTAACCCTTTCAAGTAAGGTCCTATTCATCTTCTCAGCTATCTTATTCTACTGTAGTGTTGATCTTACCATTCTATACCTTGCAATCCCATGCTTGGCATAAAACCTATCAAACTCTCTATGGTAAAACTCGAGGCCATTGTCAGTTCTTAATCTCTTCACCCTTTTGCCAGTTTAATTCTCAACAAGAGTCTTCCAAGTCTTGAACACATCAAAAGCTTGATCATTACTCTTTAACACATAAATCCACAGCTTTTTTGAATAGTCATCAATCAAATTGAGAAAATACCTGACACCTCATAGATTTCGATCTTGAGCCATTTTTTTCCTTTCATCTCTATATAAGGCCTTCCTCTTATAGATAAACTTTCTGTATTTCCCTTGATCATCTTTTTTAATAACTTTGAGTTTAATAATGATTTCACATCGCTCATCATTAAACTCTCTCTGCCATAGAGTAATGTATCAACAAAGCTCTCATAACTCTTAGGGAGTGAACTCAGCAGGATAATTAATCTATCTTCATCTTCTATCTTGATGTTGATAAACTCAAGATTAAGAATGATCTTATTAAATTTGTCTATATGATTTTTCATTGGCATCCTCTCTGACATGGACAACTGATACAGCTTCTTCTTTATATGTAATCTATTGGCCAACGATTTTTACATCTAAAGGGAGTCAAGCTTCTTCCAAAGACTAATTGCCGTCACCTTACCTGTTAGTTCCCTCAGTATTTCATCGCTCAATGATAGAACGATTGTGCTATAAGCTCTTTCTTGAAAGTACCTTATTTCTGCTTCAACTTTAGATAACTCTGGTGTCTTTTCTTCTTTACTAGATAGAGCTGCAGTCTTCTCTAATACTTAGCCTAACTGTTTACTCACCAACAATGTCTTAACCTTCATCTTCCACAGATTGAAGTCATTCGTACTGTTGAATTTTTTCTACCTCATATTTAGGTGTGGCTATGTCTGCTTAGAATGAAGCTCTGATACCTGTTTGTTAAAGCGGAAGCACAAAAATAAGCAATATAACCCAAGAAATATAGTGTAGAATAATTAATTAAGAAACTAAAGAGAGAAAGGTAGAAGAAGAACATGCAAAATTTACGTGGTTTGGCAATTTGCCTACGTCCACGATGGAACAAGATCACTCACTCTTATTATTGAATCTTAAGGCATTTACAAAGTATGTCTTTTACAAGAAAGACTCACAAAGAAATACTCTCTCTTGTAACCTAGAGATTTTTTCTCACTAAGAATCACAAAGTATGTTTTAATCACAAAGATTTTTTAAGTTGTGTTTACAAGCCAATAAAGAATCTTTATATAGGTTTTAGGATGACCTAAGTTTACCTTAAATTTGTAGGAGTCGTATTAAAGAGTCTCAGAACAAGTGGGAGAAGAAAACAAGTTGCAATAATCGAGAAATTGTTCTCGCGCTGGGAGCTGCGGCTCCTAGCCCCTGTAGCCGCGACACTAGGCACCTCATCTGGTAGCCGTGATGCTGATCACTTGGCACCGTGGTGCTCAGGTTCTGCTTGGACGTCGCGGCGATGAGGTCTGCATCGCCGAAGACCTCATCTCCGCAGTGCCCACACCTGGGCACCGCCTTTTGTGTCTTTCGCCTCATTTCACATTCGTCTTCAATTTTCGTGTACCCAACGCACTTGGTTTGCTCTCCTAATCATTTTCTAATAATTTTTAATCAATATTATCACATAATACTATCTATCTGCTTATATCTTCTCAATACTCACTCAATTTCTATTTAATGTAAAACATGACACAATCGTTAACTATCTTTGAAATAGAGCTTACATATTTAAAATTTCAGTAATATTATGTGGGGTTGAAAATTAAAATTTTATATTAGACGTTTATATGAAATATTTCAAATTTATGTCTAAAATTTTACTGTTAATTTTGAAGTTTTCTAAGTTTTGTGTTGACCATTATAAAGTTACATAATATGCATTAGTGGATTCATTATATTTTTACAGGCAATAATGTTTAATAGACAGCAATGTTGCTGTTGGAAGTGATAATTTTTTAACAATTATGTATGGGTATGAATTGAGATGGATATCAAATAAAGAGTTAATAAGAAGTTAAGTACGCATTGGATGAACGAGAGAGGAGTAAAATACAGATTTAGAAACAAGGGGGACATGAAAATGTAGGGAGGCAACTGCAGGTCTCAGTGCTACGGCTTTAGTGCTTTAACGCTGCGGCGCTAAAGGATGTAGCCTCAGTGCCACAACATGGGCCAGGTGGTGCTGTGGCACTGGTTCAATCGCATTTGGCGCTGCAACGCCTAACTTCAAAAAATCTATTTTTGATTTGAATTCGAATGCTTTGAAGGGGTTTTGGACTCGTAAATGCATGAACTTCTATTCTAACTAAATTTAGAATTTTTAGAGACATTTTACTCATTATATAAATTTTTATAAATCTTTATAGATTTATTAAACATTAAAGTAGAGACTCTAAGAGAGATTAAAGAACCAGATATACACTAAGTGCTTGTGTATATTAGGATGCAACTATTATTTGGTGTTTATTATTCTTGGAAGAACAAATGTATATCACATAAATTTTTTTTAGAGTTCTTTATTTATTTTTCTTTGTAATCTTTAAAAGAGTTAATAAGAGAGGCAATCTCTTAATCTATTATAAACATAAATGTTTGTCAAACCACATAAATTAATTATGTTGTGTTTTTGATTAATCTAATTTAAATATTATTAATATAATATTTACTTATAATTATATACTTTTGTTGCAAAAGAACATTAGAACAAAAAGTTGATTTCAACAAGTGATTGATGCTAAACCTAATTTCCCTACAGGAGATTCCTTCAACAATTGCTCACTTTATTAAACCTTGCATGTCAAATTGCTTAGTTTTATAATAAACAATACAGGAGATTCCTTCAATAATTGCTCACTTTATTAAACCTTGCATGTCAAATTGCTTAGTTTTATAATAAACAATATGATTAGGGAATAATATAAATGGGCCAATTTACCACACAACAATATAAATGATTTTATTTTATTAAAAAAATCCGACATTAAGAAAATTGGCACTATAAATGATTTTAAAATATTGACTGTAGAAATTATTTTAAACGTTGATGTTTTAATCAAGAAGAATTTTTTAAACATTTTGAAATGATACAAAAAAAATAATTAAATAGAGTAATATAATTTATTCTTTTTTTTAATAACAAAGGAGGTATTCAAAATAGGGTAATATATAGTTAGAAGATCTTCGATATTCTAACTGTAAACTCTTTACCATTAGCTATTACCGTAAGTGCTTGCAGTATTCTAACTTTTCCTACTATAAAACATTTGCATTCAACTTTTCTTTCGCTTAGTGATTACTATTTTAATGATTTGTAATTAATATTTTCGTACAATTGTATTAAATAGACATGTAAATGATATGTTTTATATGCTTGCTAACTCATACAAGAACTTTCTTCACAAAGAGAGTTTTTTTTTGGAAAGAAAATGTCAATTTTTTTATTATGTAAGAAAAATAAAGTCATGAAAAATATAATTACTAAAGAACATAGGCAAAGAGTAAAACCAAATACAAAACATATATGAACTCGCTGCCCATTTTGCCAAGAAATGAGCATTATGAATTTGTGAATAATTTCTTTAGCAATAACTTCACAAAGAGAGTTAGTTAGAGATGTATTGCATTTCGTTGGCAATATATTGTGAATATTTCATCAGAATTCAAAATTAATTTACAGTGATTTGAACCTTTTAATTCAGAACATAACACAAAATTTCTCGCTTGTATGTTTTGTAATCCGATGATATTTAAGAGGGTTGTTGAATTCGTAACATTAAATTTTATTTTTGAAAAATTTAATAGTTTATTATCCACCACCTGTTGGTCGAGTGAAAGGTAGCTTTGACTCCTAATTTGGGAGTTAATGTTCGAGTCATTTTCTATATATAAGTAGGATAAATTTCTCTTATTTTTAATAGATTAGATTTGACTTTTTTTGGGTCTAAATATTCATAAAAAGAATTAATAGTTTACTTATTGAAATTTTCTCGAACTACTCGGTAGATCTCTAAAATTTTAAAATACCTAACTACATTCTTGTTGCTAATATTTTTATCTTGAAAAATATCTAAGTACTTTCTTAAAAGATTAACTTAAGCATTGTTAAAAATTTAGAAACTTTACAGATAATTAAAAAAAAATCAGAGATTAAACTATACATATAGATTTTTAATATTTTGGCTTCAAATAACTTTGTTCTCCAAAGCACTAGATTAAGATCTGTAAATAGTTAAAAATTTGAAATAGATTTTAAGTCAAGCTTTTACGTTTTTTTTTTTATAATGAGAATGCATCTTATTATTAATTTAGAAAGATAAAATCAGAATGAATACATAAGCTCAAGCATATGGGAATAAGATCCACTCAACCCCTGAACATGTAGGATATGGATGCTCATTTTGGTAGAAAAAGAGCTATGATATTTATTTTTCTCCTAATAAAAACATATGAAGCATTCTCTAAATTATTTTGCTGATAGCAAATTAATAGTCTGCAACAGTTTTCCCTTAATTCTGTTGAACTGTTGCATATGATAAGGGTATATGTTGAAAAATTGGTGATTTAACAATTTTGGTTGGATAAGAATTGAGATGAATACTAAAGTGGAGAGTCACAAGAAGTCTAAAACGTGTGGGACACGTATGGAGAAGTCTAGGACGTGTGGGACACAAAGGGGGAAGTGAAACGGGACTCAAAGACGCAAAGGAAGAAGGAATTCGCAGGGAGCTTCCAGCGCCGCGGCGCCCAGGGCTGAGCATCGCGGCGCTCAAAACAAAAGACCAGCACCGCAGCGCTGCAGCACTGGACGCAAGAAGGGCCAGTGCCGAGGTGCCCAAGGACGAGCGCCGCGACGCTAGAACGCGTAGAGAAGTCCGTTTTGGCTCGGGATTTCAAGTTTTGGAAAGTTTTAGACTTCTAAAACAAGTGGACTCTTACTCCAACAAGGAATAGGGTTTGTAGGCACGAAATATACCCTATATAAACACTTGTAAACCCTTGATTAAGATTAAACATCTAAGGTTTCAAGATGTAACCATAAGAGAGAATAGAGGAGCTAGGTAGGCACTAAGTGCGTGGTGCACTAGGGTGTAACCTTGGGGGATATTTTCTTCTTTAGGTTCTTTGAGTGAATAAAAGAGAAACACCATAGATCCTTTTGGCTTAGATGCTCGGCTATTCTTGTGTTTTTTGTAAAATCTCTTATGAGGAGATACGAAGAGGTCTTAGGGAGTCATAATGATTAATGGTAGATGCTTAGAGGTCTCTATGGGAGATACTAAGGGGTCTTGTGGGATCATTGATGATGTAAGAAGATACTTTGTGATCTATTTCAATGAGAAGAAGCTGGATCATGGATCCTCCGTGGACGTAGGCAATTTGGACCGAACCACGTATATCTTGTGTCTTGTGTCTTGTGATTGGTTTGTTTTCTTTATCTTTATTGGTGTGTTAATCTTATGTGTTCTTACTTATGATGTCAGTTATGGTTTTCCGCTGCGCAAAGGGTATCAAGGTTGTGGCTTAGTTGATGCCATAAGGGTGTCAAATTGAAGTGCACGGCTTGATATCCCTCAACAGTATATTTATTATATACTTCATCTTCATCTTTAGTTGAGATTTTGATATTTTATAATAATAAATGACTAGTTTATATGCATCATTGTTTAATTATAGAGTTTGAATTGAAAAAGATAAAAATTAGAGCAAGTATGCAAAATAACAAAAATCAGGGACCAAAATATAATAAATTCAAAATTACTTACTTATGCTGAGCAATACGAAGATTTTGGCTCCAACGATAATTCCTGAAACTGATTAGGAAAAACCAAAATAGAACTTGGATTAATAGCAAAATTTCACCCCAATGCTATCTTGTTTTTGCCCTAACGAAAGCTTGGCACCTCAACAAAAATATCCCACCGTTGCAACGATAAAGGTTTAAGGGCATATCACCCCTACAATGAAGAATTCTCGCTTCAGTGATTACACTTTTCCTGAACTGACGAGAATTAAGATTATAAGCTCAATTCAAATTCTATAAAAGGACACTTGTTTTAGCTTTTAGAGAATACACAACATAAATTTTAGAGAGCAATTGAAACATAATTGAAATAATTATAAAGAGAAACTCAAAGGCATTTTAAAGGAGTAAGGGATTCTTTGACAATTCAATCAAGTGCAATTCAACGTCTATATTAATTTGTTATTGATTGTGTCATATTTTATTTATATTTTTACCTTAATTTTCTTATAACTATGAACTAATTTTCTTTTTAGGATTAATACTTGAATTCAATATATGTTCTTAATTGTCAAATCTTTCTAATATTTAAAAAATTTAGTTCATTGTTATTCAAATTATTTGTTCTTAATGTTTCATTATATCTGGTCAATATTATGATTGTTTTCGTAATACTTTGACAAACTCGAGAGAAGCATAATTGTATTTAGACCTAGATAATTTGATTTATGATCATAAAGTAACATCTACAAGTTTTAAATTAGGATAAAGATACACCTAATTGCTATGTATGATCAATAAAGACTTATTCTTAATGAATCTTAATTTGATACAAATACAATAGAGATATAGGCATTTGGTAAATTAGGGTATACTTGCTTAACTTTGAGAGAGGCTTGTGAATACATTTGTGTCTTGATCTATTGGCGATTTGATGATTCAACAATCTTGTTTGGACAAGAATTGAGATGAATATAAAAGATGAGAGTCACAAGAAGTCTAGAACGTGTAAGACATGTATGAGAAAGTCTAGGATGTATGAAACATAAAGGGAGAAGTGAAACGGGACTTAAAGATGCGAAAGAAGTAAGGAAAAAGCACAGAGTTAATGGAGGGCTGAGCACCGTGGTGCTTTGAGTTGAGTGCCACAGTGCCCAGATCAAAAACCTAGCACCGCGATGTTGGGCACGACATGTTCAGTGCCGCAGCGCCAGAGCGGGTTGAGTTTATTTTCTTTCAGATTTTTGAGTTTTGGACTTCCAAAACAAGTGGACTTTTACTCTAATAAGGATTAGAGTTAGTAGGCACGAAATAACCCATATGTAAACCCTTGTAAACCATTTAGGTTAAAATCAAGCATTAAGAGAGACTTTAAGAGAGGAAAGAACTGGGTAGACACTAAGTGCTTATGTGCGCTAGGGTGAAATAGTTGTTAGGGTGTTTATTATTCATGTAGAGTAAGGGTACACTGAACATTAGGTCATTATGAGGGTTCTTCATTGAGTTTTTCTTGTAAAATCTATAGAGTTAATAAGAGAGGTTAGGATCCTTAGATCCATTGTGGATGTAAGTAATTGGTCAAACCACGTAAGTAATTGTGTTGTGATATTTATTTTTCGCTTTGAATTCTTGCTATTTTTGCTTGATATACAGGTTGTTCTGCTGAACAAAGAGGTTAGGGTTCAAAGTTGAACTTGGTTAGGTTCTTTGCTTTAACCTAATTTCACAGGAGGAAGGATGATTCTTTCAACAAACTGATATTAGTGATAAGGTTCGATAATACACATTATGGATATTTAAACCATAGTTACAATCAAGCAAGAAATAGAGAAGTTCAATGAGATGAATGACTTCAATCTTTGAAGAAAGAAAGTTAGAGTTCTACTAATGAAGGAATGGCTAGACTCAGCTTTGGAGGAAGCCAGTTCCTCAACTAGCAAAGACACGATAACCTCAAAGTCCGAGCAAAAAAATTGGGATACAATTCAGAAAAAGACTTATATCCCCATAATCTTAACATTGAGCAATGAAGTATTGATGAAAGTTGGTGATGAAGAAACCGCTTTGGGGTTATGGAAGAGGCTCGATGCATTATACATGAAGAAGTTTCTTTTAAATAGACTTCTTGTGAAAAAAAACTACATCAGTTAACTATACACAAGAAATCTTTATTGAGAGACCACATTGAACAATTGGGCATCAAGACTGAGGATGAAGACAATGCTATAATGCTATTAAGTTTGTTGTTGAAGATCTATGAGAGCTTTGTGGATACGCTGCTATATGACAAGGAGTCCTTAATGATGAATGACGTCAAGGAATCATTGAACTCAGAATTGACAAAGAGATATGAGTTTGAGAGTGGAGCAGCATTGCTTGCACAAGAAAAGAAGAGCAACCAATCAAGAAGGAGATCTAAAAAGTGTTTCCTTTGTAATAAGGAAGGGCACTTTATGAAGGATTGTTCTAAATCAAAAGGCCAAGGAAGGTGTGCTGCAGTCGGTACTTTTGGAGAAGATTTCAAAGTTGTAGACACGTTGGTAGCCTCAAGGGAAAATTACACTGGCAAATGGATACTAGATTCAAGGTGTTGTTGGCGCAGCAGGATCTAGGCACGTGGGTGTATGCATGTGCAATTGTGTCTATTGCCTAACGCAGCGAAAATATAAATTTTCTAATAAACATAATAAATAAATACATTATTCACATTACTATATTAATAAAGTTAGAGAACTCACCAAATGTGTAACGTTATACACGTATTTTTCTTAGAGTCCGCATGGAGACCAACTTGTGTGCAGTTCTAGTCACCAACTCGGTGGGCTTGGTGAGCTAGAACAGCAGCTCCATATTCAGCCTGGGATTAACTCTTAATTCCTAAAATGGTCGGGTGTGAATTTACATCATTTTCTCTAAAAGGATAAAAAATGAAGAATTTAGAGCTATTCATAATTACTTCAATTAAAAGTAGAGGAAAAAATGAAACAATTTCATTTTTCCTCTCTTCTTTTTTTTCTTTTCTTCTTCTTTCTTCTCCATTTCCCCTCTCCCTCCCTCTCGGCCGAATGGCCAATTCTTGCTTCTCTTTTTTTCTCTTGCTTTATATATATATATATAATATAATATAAATATAATATATAATATAATAATATAAAAGGAGAGAGAGAGAGAGAATGATTATTTAACAATTAAATAATCATAGTGTGTGTTGATCACTTTGTCCCTCATGAATAGTTACCAAGTTTACCCCTTAATGGGTCCCACTAAATCCCATACTTAAGTAAACTCAACTGAGGGTCCACAATACGCTATGTGTTTTTATACAATTAGTAAATAATAATTATTAACTAATTGTTGTATTTAATACTTAAATATAGACACGCACGCATTCTTGTGGAATCACTGAATATTGATGGATTAAACAATTTAATTCGGCACGCTGTCCCAGTGCACAACGAGTACACTCCATATTGCGGGACTCCTTAGGTCTTACGCCCGATTCATCAAATGGAACTATGCCTTGAGTCCGTGAGCAATGCCCTACGCACATGTCACGAATATACAAATCAGCGCGTTGAACCATATAAGCTGAGGTTACAACACATACGTATAGTCCTTCCGTCATGATATCTAGGATGTGCGGGGATATAGATTATCACCGTCAAATCTCCATGTGCTCATTCATATCTTATTTCTAGACTTATATCTCAATGAGGGTGAGAAATACAATAGAGGGCTCTATGTGCTTACTGAGATTGCCATGAGTGGCCCAACATGAGTTGTTGGGGGTAATATTATTGAAATTTTTGCTCATGTGCCATCTCAATTTTGTATAAATATTATATTTTCATACTTATGTAATAAATAAATATTTTATTAAATCGCTAATTATTTTTATTAAGGTAAGATGCTTGAAACATTTCAGATATTGTATTAATCAAAAGGATTCTAGATTAGGTCTAAAGAGTTAGAACCTTGTCTGAAATAGGATAAAGACCTGGAAATATATTTACAATGACGTATTTATAAATAGTTGCAACCATTGCTGAGAAATATTATTGTGTAAATATATTATCAAATTAAATGTTCCTGATCTATTTCTACCGATGCAGGGTTTATTGAATAGAACCGATTAATATAGATCAGTGTATGTCTATATCTGGATAGTCCAGATGATTAATCTTAGCAAACCACGAGTTTAGTGGAAGCTCGTATAGATATACATGTATTTAGTAAGAACTGGATACTGAACTAGACTTAATAAAGACCTCCAATAGATTTCTCATAAATTTGTCAGTGGAGGATTTTCTTGAGTTTAGTAGTATTCGTAGTCCGTATACCTGAGCACCACGGTGGGCTTATGAGTGATCCACCATACTTAGGTTCTACACATGTCAGAGACCTTTCATGGTCTGACATTTGCGTGTCGCTAGGTATGGTCCGATGCTCATGGAGTTCGGTGAGTATATATATGAGATCCGTTAGCTCATATGAGTGAGTTAAATATCCAGATGCTTTAAGATTATATTACAGGAAGTGTTATGGCCATAAACATTAATTTCGGGAAAAATTTTCTTGTGGTATAAATAATATTATAAAGGAATTTTGGATATTTTTATTAGAATACTAATCGAGGACATAAGTTTATGGTTGAGCACTAAGGGACTTGACAATGCTAATCTCTGTATCTACTCTTCCAAGATATTAATGACAGAGGGATTATTCGAATATGGATTAACCTCAACTTGTATGATTTAACTCGCCATTTTGTATTATCCATAATGTATGTGTGTGGGACATCGGTTATGGCCTTAAGAAAATATTTAATAAGACAAAATAGGTGTGAACCTTGGGAGTCTCACTATATAAAGTGTACGCGTTGAGCACATGGGTAACGCATTGAATCAAATTGTTCGATCTGGGAAGTTTTTAGAAAATATGAATTTATTTCAAAGTCTTTCGAGGAGTAGCTAAAGTTTAAATGTTTAACTTAAAAATGTGCCAAGTGAGACTTGACATTTTTATCCACCTAGTGTATGTCTTAAATTGTGCCAATAATTTGTATGGGTACTAAATTGGGCATTGGTAGATATAACTATCAGTTAAATAAAATAATTGTTATTTTATTTAAATTAAATTAATTATTCACTTATTTATTTTAGGGTCTCTCGGAGAGTAGTTAAGGTTTAAATGTTAAATCTAAAATTGTGCCAAGTGAGACTTGACACTTTTATCTACCTAATATATGTCTCAAATTGTGCTAATAATTTGTATGGGTACTAAATTATAAATTGGGCATCGGTAGATATAACTACCTTTTAAATAAAATAATTATTGTTTTGTTTAAATTAAATTAATTCTTCACTTATTTATTTCAAAGTCTCTCGGAAAGTAGTTAAAGTTTAAATGCTACACTTAAAATTGTATCAAGTGAGATCTGACATTTTTATCTATTTAGTGTATGTTCAAATTGTGCCAATAATTTGTATAAGTACTAAATTGGGTATTGGTAGATATAGCTATCTTTTAAATAAAATAATAATTATTTTATTTAAAATAAATTAATTATTCACTTATTTATTTTAGAGTCTCTCAGGAGTAGTTGATGTTTAAATGTTAAACCTAAACTTGCACCAAGTAAGATTTGTCACTTTTATGTACCTAGTGTATATTTTAAATTGTGCCAATAATTTATATGGATACTAAATAAACATCAATAAATATAATTACTATTTAAATAAAATAATTATTATTTTATTTAAGTTAAAATAATCATTCACTTATTTATTTCAAAATTTCTTAAAAAGTAGTTACGTTTATAAAATTACGTTAAATGAAACTTGACACTTTTATATATTTAGTATATATTTTAAATTATATTAATAATTTGTATAAGTATTAATTTAAATATTAATAAATAATTTTTTTTAAAAATAATAATTTAAAAAAAATAAATTAAAACGGTGACATACTTTGATTAAAGTATGCCACTAATTTCCATTTTAAGCTACCCACCAATTTTAAATAGGTGACTAAGCTTTTTAATTATTTTGTTACTTTTTTTCATTTGTCAACAATTATTTTGTAATTAGTTGATTCAAGTGGCAAGATTTCTTATAAATAACAGATAGATGAAATAAATAGTTAAGTTAGTAAGTGAATTTGAGTATTTAGGTTTAATGTTAAGTGTTAACATTAGAACAAAAATAACAATATTTAATATTAACCCGAGAGATAAATAATAGAAGTAAAAGCTGCTTCAAATAGTTTTGAAAAGGAAAGTTATTATTCTAACTTAAGGAAGCTCACTAAATTTTTAATTAGAATTGTTCAAAGCATGCTTCAAGGGTGAGTCCTATAATCTCATTAGTGTAATGAGATTATTTTAATGTATATTATATTTTTGTTGCGTTGTATGTGAGACATGTAATTTTAAATTGTTTAAAATGCACATATTTACCTGTAGCACGGTATAAAAGCACAGAACATCAACAAATATATACCACTAGGGGATATCCAAACCATGTTCACAGAGGTGATGAGGGTCGAAAAGGAGTGCAACGCATCCATACCATATGCAAGTTGCACGAATGACTTTGGAGATCAAAGTCACTGGCCTAGGAAAAGTTAAGTCTTGGTGGAGACTTAACTGGATTTAACTCTAGTTAACAGAGTATTGGTATAGATTGGATTCAGAAGCCTTCTTATTTGGAAGATTTTGAATCAAAGAAGGGTTTATTGGAGATTTGGTGATTCAACGATCTTATTTGGACAAGAATTGAGATGAATATCAAAGATGAGAGTCACAAGAAGTCTAGAACGTGTGGGACACGTATGAAAAAGTTTAGGACGTGTGAGACACGAAGGAGGAAGTGAAATGGGTCTCGAAGATATGAAGAAAGTAAGGAAAAAATGAGGAGTTGATAGAGGATTGAGCGCCGCAGCGCCCAGAGGTGAGCACCTCGATGCCCAGATAAAAAACCCAGCGCTGTAGTGCCAGGTTCCTAGCGCTCGGCGCGACATTCTTAGTGCCGCAGTGCCAAGACCTCAGTGCCGCGGTGCTAGAGAGGGATGAGTCCTTTTTTATTTTAGATTCCTGAGTTTTGGAAAGTTTTGAAGTTGCAAAACAAGTGAACTCTTACTCAAATAAGGATTAGCGTTAGTAGACACGAAATAACCCATATATAAATTCTTTAGGTGGAAATCAAGCATTAAGAGAGACTTTAAGAGAGGGAAGTACTGGGTAGACACTAAATGCTTGTGTGCGCTAGGGTGGAACCGTCGTTTGGGTATTCATTATTTGCGGTAAAGTAAGGGTACACTAAACATTAGGTCCTTTTGAAGGATCTTCATTTGGTTTTCCTTATAAAATTTCTAGGGAGTTAATAAGAGAGGCTAGGATCTTTGGATCTACCATAGACGTAGACAATTGGCCAAATCACGCAAGTGATTGTGTTGTACTATTTATTTTTTGTTTTGAATTCTTATTATTTTTATTTGATATACATGTTATTCCGCTGTGCAAAGAAGTCAAGGTTCAAAGTTGAACTTAGTTAGAATTTTTCGCCTTTAACTTAATCTCACGAAGAGAATAGTAATTTTTCCAACATGATTAATAATAAAAATTAAGAGATTTAAATATTAAGAGATTAATAATTAAAAATTATATTAAAAAATAATATTAATCTTAAATTTTTTTTATATTATTATTTTTTTAAAATTTTGACGTTGTGATATTGCTTTATAATTTTTCATATTTATTCTTAAATTTTAATTTTTTTAATAATTATTAAAAAAATATAATTTTAATACTTAATAAAAAGTTAATTATTCCTATAAATTTAATATTTGACAATTTTATCTTTTTATTATTTATTACAATAATATATATTTACGTTTAATTGTGAGTTATAAAAATATCGCACCAATATATAAATGACATTAACCATCTTCTAACAGTCTGTATTGATCTCTAAACTCTGTGACATCCCTTTCATTTTCAACTTCAAAACATCTTCTAGGGCTATCATCACGACAAGACATTCTGCAAAATATGGAGACATCGAAGATGTTATTGACTTTGCTGCACAAGAAACTATAACACCAGCGAGTCGTCAACATTTAACTTACACTTGCCCAAAACCGATGGACTCCATTTCAAACACATCTTCTCCTTATCTGAAATTCCCAATCCAGAATTATGTTCCAGGCCTGGCTGTATTTCTTGCGTCTATTGAAACTCACTCAGAAGCATGGCAACACTTTGTAGTATGTGTTCCGCATCCAGATCAGCAAGATTTTGCCTCCCATGTAATTGCCTATTACGTAAGTTCCAACACTTCCACATTAAACCCAAAACAAATCCTCATCATAGATATAGAAAGAAAGAAAAATATGTAGCGCATAAAGGATCCAGATCATCACCCCTAAAATCTGTCACCATAGGAGCAAAAATACTGGCCTCCCAAATATGGCAAACTGAAGAACATGTAACTAACGCATAGAGTGATGATTCTATTTCTTACCACATTGAAAGCATAAACCATCATCAGTGACACGACGCTTCATCAAATTCATTTTTGTTGACAGTATGTTGTGAAAAGCACGCCTCATGAAGATCTTTATCTTTGGAGGCATGTTAAGAGACCAAAGCTTGCTCCACCGTTTTTGCAAAGGAGATTCAAAAGAGATCGACCGTATGACTTTCCCCTAGCTGTGAGCCACCATATAACCAGATTCCACTGAATAATCCCCATTTATTGAATGATACCAGGTGAGTTTGTCTACTGTATTAGGAGTACCTACAGGGATTGAAGCAACAAGAGCAACATCCATCGACCACAAAACTTCTTTAAAACCTAAAAATTCCAGCATCCATCTTCAGATAGAAAATTTGACACACGATATGTCTCCCCGCCAAAGCTCTGAGTGGTTAGTTTGAAGGATGGTGGTCTTCTTACCCACGGGTCTGAGATACAACTATACTAGAGTTGTCCCCTACCCTCCATTTTACGCCTTGCTGAAGCAACTCCTTCCCTATATCAAGCTCCATCCCTACTTTGCTACAGTTCCTTGTTAAAATTCTCTATATTTCTGAAGCCTAGGCCTACTTCTTTCATCGGAGTGAAGATATCGTCCCATCTCATCCAGTGCATCTGTTTACCCTCCTCCTTCATTCCCCACAGACAATTCCAAATTAACTGATCAATTCAATTAATGATAAAACTAGGCAAGCGGAATACTGACATTGTGTAGGTAGGCAGAGCTTGTATAACAGCTTTGATCAACACTAGTGCTACCTGGATATATTTTTATGTTTACGGTATAGGTATATTTTAAAGGAGTGCAAAATAAACTTTGAATATTACTTCTATTATGGAGGCTAAGTTTGTATCTTGTTTTGAGATTACATCGCATAGTAAAAGTTTTGACACGTGTTATAATGATCGATAGACATTAGCTCAATTGTATTATGGTAAAAATAGTAAAAAATAACTATTTAATAGAATTATTCTAACAATAGAGACTAAAGTGATATATATTAAAAGAAGAGAACTAAATTAGTATACATTAATAAAATCAAGAACAAAAATGATATTTTTCTATTTAAATATGATCTAAAAATTTTACTTATTTATCCTAATTTATATTTTAACTTCAATCCCCTCTTAAATGAATTTATGCAATCGTCTTGTATAACTTATTTACATTTTAAGGATAAAAATGAAGTACATTTTATACATTATTAAAAGACGATTACTTTCATATATAAGATAAATAGATTATTCTTTTTGATGAATATTGTTGTGCTTGTTATTTAAAGGCCTAACTAGTTGTGTATGGTCAAACTTTTTAAAAAGAATTGGCCCACATAAATTTTGTGAAACTAACCGAAATTTCAAATCTAGGATTAATATGTAACATAATCCACCAACTCATGAATCCACAAACAGATCACCTGTTTACGAGCAGGCAAGAACGAACTGAACTTCGAATTTTATTTCAATTTTCATTGATTAATTGTGGTTCTGCATGATGAAAGATTTACTATAAATGAATAAATTCCACTTAAATTATTCTCATTTGATTGATGACTCATTAACGGACTTAAATTCTTGTTAACTCGGGTTTAATTAAATATGAACATTCATACATACTTTGTAAGGTATTGAAACTCATACACTATAAATGAAGATAAATTTGTTCATGCTTAGAGACAATTAATTGATCATTCATTTATGACTGATTAATTCATCATAATTCTATTTATCATTGTGAACTTTTTCATACATAATACTCTCTTTTTTGGATAAATACTAACTTAAGTGTCAGAGTTTTGTTTTTGAATAAACACTAGGTTGAACATTAGAGTACTTTTTTCCCTTTTTTTTTTTAAGAAAATGGTATACTTTCATCAATTGGTGAAGTACATAAGAGTAATTAAGTAATTGAATGTAGAGGTTCTAAGTCAGGAAATCTATATATGTATATACATGCGTGTGTTTATAATTCTAAATTATCATTTAACAAGCTTTGTTGAATATATACAAGAAAAAGTACCTAAACAAGAAGGGAAAGGTGAAAGAGATGAGTGTTGATTTCCATTAATGGAGCCTTCATCATTAATGTTTTTATGCTTTGTGTTGTTAATGGAAGGTGAATAAAGAGACTTGTTTACCATCCTACGAAAACACAAACCATTTTACAATTACAAACTCTCAATAGAATGATCTTAACTTTCATGCCGTATATTAAAGAAAAAAGAAAGTTACTAGTTACCTCTCTTTTGAGTTATTTGGGAAAGTAATTATCACTATGGTCCTTAATATTTTAAAACACCCTATTAATGCTCTTATATTGGTATCATTTTCATCCCAAAAACTTATGCTTTACCCTCCAACAGAGATATAAAATATTGCTGAAACGTTAGGAAAAAAAAAAAAGACAACTGTTAGATAAATTAGTTATGTAATTTGTTTAAATTTGCAAGTGTACATTTGACGACATTTCTCAAGTAAATGTCGGACTGATATTCTTATTGAGTTTTTTTTTTTAAAAATACCAATATTACATCAAAAGACTACTACTACTATAATAAAAAATTATCAAAAATTATATGTACACATTGATTGCTGCCCGAATACAAACCCTCACAAAGGAGAAAAAGAGCTATCCTACACTGGGAAAGTAGACCATATGAAGAGGAACACAAACCCTATAAGAAAGGAAAGAGCACATACCCCACAATGGAAAAGTAGACTTTATGAAAGAGAAACATAAACTCTATAAAGGAGAGAAAAATAAATATCCCACACTAAGGAATCAAACTCTATGAAAGGAACAGACCCTATGAAATAGAACATAGACCCTATAAAGAAGGGAAGAATACATACCCCACAATGAAAAATTAGATCCTCTAAAAGGGGAACAAATCCTATGGAAGGGTAATACAAAGGATTTCTGAGACAAGATATTATATTTATAAATTGATGCATGTCTAAACATACACCTCATAAAGGAGGGAAAAATATATGCCATATTCTGAGGAAGTAAACCCTATGAAAGGGAAATATAGACTTTATAAAAGAGGAAAGAAGAGATTATTTTATGAAAGAAAAATACAAACCCCATAAAAAAAAGAAAGAGAGCCCCTAGAAAAAAGAACACAAACCCCTTACAAAAGAGGAAATAAGAAACCATTTTATGAAAGGAAAATACAGACCTTATAAAAGATTAACGGAACAAGATATTATATTTACACACTGACTCATACCCAAATATAAACCTCATAAAGGAGAAAAGAACACATACCCCACACTGGGGAAGTAGACCCTATGAAAGGGAAATACTAACCCCACAAAAGAGGAGAGAAGCTATCTTTTTATGAGAAAGAAATATAGGCCCCATAAAGAAAGGAAGAATGAGAGCCCTTAGAAAGAGAATATAGACCCTACAAAGGAGAAGAAGTAGACCCTATGAAAGAGAGACATAGACCCTACAAAAGAGAAAAAAAGCTACTCTTTTATGAAAAGAAAATACAGGCCCCATAAAGAAGGGAAGAATGAAAACCCTTAGAAAGGAAACAAAGGCCTTAGAAAAGAGGAAAGAGAAAGAAAAATATAGACTCCCACAAAGAAAGAAAAGTACAAATCTCACAAAAGAAGGAAAGTAGACACTATAAAAGGGGAACACAAACCCCAAAAAAAGGGAAAGAAGCTACCATTTTATGAAAAAAAATACAAGTCCCATAAAAAAAAAGGGAAGAATGAGATCCCTTAGAAAGGGAACACAAACTCTACAAATGAGGAAAGAGAAACTACCATTTTATGAAAAGAAAATACAGGCCCCATAAAAAAGGAAAAAATGAGAGCCCCTAGAAAATAAATACAGACCCTACAAATAAGGAAAGAGAAAGAAAAATACAAACACCCACAAAGAATAAAAAAAAGAGGAAGAAAATTATTCACTGTCTACCTCCGACCTTATAGGTGGGAAGGTGCACACTTGACTACTCGATCAAGCCATGATGTGCTTATCTTAAGTTTATCTTGAACTACCCATTAAGTTCCTAGATTTTAATTTTAAAATACCTAATTATCTTTTTTGCTACTATTTTTATTTTTAATGCTTAATTATCTTACTAAAAGGATAAATTTGAACATTTTAAAAACTTAAGCAACTTATGAGTACTTGAAGAAACATTTATGAACTAAACTGTTAAGTTTTTTTTAATAAATAAAAGTATAAATATTATTAATTGAATTATGTTATGGACAAAAAGAAAACAATTTAAAAGCTCAAAATTTTTTATATTTAGTTAATATTATGAATATTACCTAATTCTAATTTGTAAACTGGTGGATGAAGTGGTGTGGCTATAAACATGAGGCCTCTAACTCCATATATTACCTACTATAAATAGAGATGTAAAACTCTATCTTTGCCCTCTTACTAACATAAGGCGTTGATTATACCACTGACCACCCAATTTGTGAACACAGTCTATCATGTTATCTCTTTTAGGTTGCCTTTGTATCTTTCTTGTCACGACAACTATAACTAACTGAAAACTTATCTATAGACTACTTTAAAGTGATTTTATCAGGCTATCATTATGTGGGTTATATCTCAGGCTGTGGCACTAACTGAGGGTGCATTTGCTCTATAATAGAGTTAGGCTAAATTTGAGGTCTTAGTTTAGGGGACTAACTCAGCTACCTTTTCTCTAATAGGTTCCTTATTTCTCTCTAGTACCAAGAGATATCCTAGTTCATGTATAAGTTTTGTGTGAGGTCGACCATATGAACACATGATGAAAATCTAAAAGTGTAATAAATTTTTTAATGATGTCTAATATGCATGCATCATGTCATGGTCTACAAAATCTAGAACCGTACTTTGACACCAAATTGATAAGATCATCCTGAGTCTTTCCTAAAAAATTAAGGTGGATCTTATGAAAATCTGTACAACATTGAAATTTTTACTCATTGCATTTGATAGAAAAAGGCTACGTGCTTCAATAAAAATATATATGTGTATATAAATATATAAAACATAACAACTTATGCAGTTATATATGTCATGAGCCAGCCTTACAATATGAAGATTGTATCATATAACATGAATTTCTGCGACAACTTAAAAAAATAAGGAAAGTAGAAAAAATGGTGAGTTTGGAGCTCAGTGAATAGATATAATCTAAAAATATTATGTACTTTATATGTACTATAAATAATAACTTTTGAATAATAATTTAATAATAAATAATACAATTTGTAATGTACATGTACAAATCTATAATATAAAATAATCATTAACTATGTATTGAAACATCATAAAACTTATTCTAAAATTCTAGAAGCATAAACTGTTATGAAATTTGTACTAAACTGAATATACAGAATACTAAACTGAATATACAAAACGTAATACTGAATTGAGAATATAATGTACAACATAGATACTGAAAACTACACTAAACTTATACTTGAGGATGTTGGTCTAACCTAACGGAGTAATTTACATACAAACAAAGTGGAGGATCTGATCTAGTCTAACCTGGTGGAAATATTGTATCGCTCAAGTAAAGTAAATCAAACTGGTCTAACGCATGCACAAAGAAAACGATATTAAAGGGGAGAATATGTAATTAGTAGTTTAAAAATAACTATTATATAATATTATGGAAGTATAATTATTATGAATTAAATATTTTCATATTTAATATAACCATAAACTATATTATAACGAATTTGAAAATATTTTTATATATAGTTGATTAGCATAATGTTTTTTAGAAATAAATCATGGATAAAAGAAATAGGATAACATATAATTAAATCATAAATTATTATACTAAGAATATATAAAATATATATAGACATCTTCTCATAAATAAGCATATTAATCTCAAACTGGATAAAAAATTTAAGATTTATCAACTATCAATATTTCTCTTAAATAATAAAGTATAAAATTTGATTATTAATATAAAAATGTATCGTAAATATTAAAATATAAATATTTTAATACTATAAAATTATTATCTACTAAATCATTAATATAAATCTAATTACTCAAATACATTTTTTTTATATATTTCTCTTTATTTCTTTTTCGGTTTTTCTCTTTTTTTTAAAAAAATACTTTTTCTCTCTCGTCGACCTAACAAGCAAATTGTTGCTTCTATTAATCACGAAGCTCGCTGTCCCTTTGGCCAATCGACGAAGCTTTCATATTTCCAATTGCTTTAACACGTGGCGCTACCACTATTTCCGGTTTCCTTAAACTTGCCAGTAAGCATTACATGCATGCCAAGCTGCATGCTAGAAAGGTGGCAATTTATTATACCTCTGGAATCTTAATCAAACGTATTTCAATTAGGACTCATGTCAAAATTATAAATTTATTGCAAAAAAAAAAAAAAAAATTAATGTGTGAGCAAATATGTCGAAAAATTTATAGACATGAATTTTCTTTTTCAATATATTTATTGACGAGCTTGAAAAGTTAAGTATATATGCGAGAATTAAGAGGACCTATTCTTTCTTTTTTAAGACTAATTTTTTTATTTCTTATTTTTTCTTATAAAGGGATAAAAGTTACACACAAAGCATCTCAATATCAAATTATCTTGTCACGAAAATAACCGCTTTATAAAAATATTCCCAAAGGCATCCTCAATAGATTCTTACTATTGTAATACAATTTGCTATGTTCATTTCTCCATTTATGCGATGTTGAGACATAAATGAATATCAAGTTGCAGGTAAAGGAGTAAGATTTTCTTAGGCTCATCATATTCAGAAGAATCAAGATTTTCTTAGGCCCTATGAATCCATCATATTCAGAAGAATATTTGGTTTATCACAATATATTATCTTAAGAAAGTACAAAGGTTCAAAAAATTTGCATTGCAATTCAAGTTAACATGATTAGGTTTTTATTTTTTTTAATGTGGGTTCATGTATTAACAATAATTATATCTTAAATAAAAATCAATTCAAATTATTTTTTATTAGACTCTAAAGAAATTTAATTTAATATAATTTTATTATGTATAAAAATTTAATACTAATTAGATTATAAGTGAATAGATTATAATTTAATATAGTACATAAAGACCACTTTTATGGTTGTGGTTCTCAAGTCAAATATATATATATATATATATATATATAGAGTTCTTCTTCTCTTTTTCATTACAAAGAGAAAACTCCAATTAAGTCTATATAGATTTGATTGTGGAAGGTTATTATATTCTTAATTCTCATTCAAAGTTACTAATTTTTAAATTCTAATCAATATGGATTCTTCAGATATGTTTTTCTCAACTTTTATCATGATAATTTGACATAATAAATCTTGAATTATATTCATATTGATATGAATCTAAATTATTATTATGTCTAACAAGTGGTATCAGAATAAAAATTTAACATAGGATTGTTAATACATATATTCATATAGTTATTTTGGGTAAATATATTATATGTATAAAATTTTCACGATTTTTATTGAGGAAAAACATTAAATTTATGATTTTCATAGTGATTTGATGGTTCAAACATTGATTTAAAGAATTAAGGATGAAAAATAACAAAATTTGACTTTAATTTAGTATTTTTTACGTTCTTAAATAATTTAGAAATTTTATTTTTTTAATTTATATTCATATTTATTATTAATAAAATAAAAAAGAAGGGATGACGGCGGCATGTTTGGATTAGGGTTTAGCTAAAAAAATATTAGATAGATGACTCTTAATTTTAGTTAATTATATTTTGACCATAAATTTTAAGAATTTGTAGCTCTAATAGTGACTATTTTCATAGCCCTTTAAATTTTTAGATAATTACATTTTGGCCATAAATTTTGCATTATTTTCAAATAAGTCCAAAGTAATTTATTTTTCTCACTCAACCCCCTCTAGCTTTAAGTAATTATGATTTGGCCTAAAAACTTTGAGAAATTTATAAATAGATCTTAATTTGACTAAAATTTATTTTGGTCTATTTTGGATATTTGCAAATTTGAAGATGACAAATTTAGGATCGAAATTTAGGGGTTTTTAGTTATTTTTAGGAGAATTATGTCTACCCAACCTAATTCATAGAGATCCAGCTCAAAATTTAACACATTTGAGTTTGACCTGACAATCATTGACCTTATTTTGAACCATTAGTAGCGTTGTAACCACAGTAGCCTAGGCGTCACACGCCACTCCAGTGCATAAGAAAAACCTAATTTTTCTATTTATAGGTATTCGATTACTTTTCTTTTGCATTACTTGTCTTATATTTTGGAATAAATTGATTAAAATAACAGGTTGCCAAAGTAACCTTTGTTATGTAAATTTCTTTATTTTGGGATATTAAGATGAATATGTATATTGTTTATTAAAAAAATGGCTCAAAGAATTTGTTTGGCCAAGTAATAGACATATTTGTCGTAATAAATGTATGTCAATTATCGAATTTTCTATGCCTTTAATAAATAGGTCTAAATAAAGGTTTATTATTGATAGAATTTATTATCAACATTTGATTACTACACTGAAGGTACCACTTATAGTTGATATTTTTGTCCAAAGACTAAATATTAATATTGTGCTAGATATCTCATGATGGGTCTTACCATTGTATATTTATTTATGTCATGCATGTATATGCTTAAAATAATGACATGATTATAAGCTTGTTATTTTATTAAGTGTTCTTTATAAGTTTTATCTGCCAATATAAATTTCATTCCTATGATTATGGCACTATTTTTGAGAAAGAAAATGTTAAGAAATTTCTTGAGAAAATTGAACAATGCTTTGCCAAAAATGAAAAGGCTGAAATAAGTATGCTATTAGCTAACCTTGTTTCAAAAAGGTATAATGGCAAAGAGAGTATATAGGAGTATATCATGCAGATGTTTTATCTTGCTTCAAAAATAAAGACACTAAAGTTAGAATTTTTTAATAACTTACTCGTACATCTAGTTTTAATATCTCATCCTACATGCAACGATCAATTTAAAGTAAGTTACAACACCTAAAGGGTAAATGGACTCTAATGAGCTCATTTCATATTGTGTGCAATAAAAAGACAAATTAAAGCGAGAAAAGACTGAAATTGATCACTTGGCAAGTATTTGAAAGGATAAGGTTACCAAATATAAAAAGAAAAAGAAATAAAGGAAAGAAAACTACAATGAGAACTTCACATAATAAGGTGCAAAAGAAACAAGATCCAGTCATTCATTGTTTCTTCTGCAAAAAGGCTGGTAACGGGAAGAAGGATTGTATCAAGTATGCCAAATGGCGTGTTAAGAAAGGTACATTTCTCAACTTTTTTTTTGGTTTTAAAGTTAATTTAGTTTCTGTACCTAAATATATTTGGTGGGTAAATATAGGTATAACTATTTATATAAGTGTGTTTATGCACGTTTGTCTGAGAAGTTGATTGCTAATTGATATTGAAAGATGCATTTATGTAGAAAATGGCAACGCAGCTCCTGTAGAGGCCATAAGATTTTTTATATTACAATTAGAGATTGGATTTTTTTGGATTTAGATAAGACTTGTTATGTACCCTAATTTAGATAGAGTATAATTTCTATTTCTAGTTTGGACAAATAAAGATATTCTTGTTCATTCAGAAACAATAAGTTTAGTCTCTATCAAAATTCAAATCTTATTTGTACTAGTTCTCTAATTGATAACCCTTACAAATTGGGTACTTATGCCTTTTTTGATGAATCTTTGTATGTTAATAAACTTGGTACAAAGCTTAAAATTTTTTTTTTACTATATTATGACATAAGCATTTAAGACATATTTTTAAACATAGAATAGAAAGACTTATGTCAGATGAAATTCTTGACTCTCTTAATTTAACATATTTTATAGTTTGTATTGAATGTATTAAGGGAAAACATACAAATAATAAAAAATTAGGTGCTAACAGGAGTAATAGTATCTTAGAACTAATACAAACTAATATTTGTAGACCATTCCCTACGACTTATTGGAATGGCAAGTAGTATTTTATTATATTCATTGATGACTATTCTCATTTTGAGTACCTTGATTCATGAGAAGTCTCAATCTTTGGATGTGTTTAAAACTTTCAAAGCTAAAGTTAAAAAATGACTTGGCAAGAAAGTTAAAACTATCAAATCTGACTATGGTGGTAAATATTATAGAAGATATAATAGTTTAGGTGAACAAAAATCCAAGACCTTTTGTTAAATTCCTAGAGGAGTGTAGCATCGTCCTACAATACACAATGCCTGAGAAACCAGGCATGAATGGTGTTGCTAAGAGACGAAATCAAACACTTAAAGACATGGCAAGAAGTATGAATAATTATTTTTTACCTAAATTACTTTGGGGAGAAGCACTAAATACTATAATTTATATCATTAATAGAGTTATAAGTAAAGTTGTATTTAAAACCTTGGATGAGTTGTGGACTGGCAAGAAGCCTAGTGTTTGACACTTGCATGTTTGGGGTCATTTAGTTGAGGCTCAGCCATATAGGCCTAATAAAAATAAACTGGACTTAAGAATAGTTAGCTGCTATTTTGTTGGATACTTTAAAAGATTGATGGGTTTCAAATTTTATAATCCCTTAGTATATCCTTTTTTGAGATGAGAAATACTAAATTTCTTGAGAATGTTGAGTTTAGGGGGAGATAAGGTTAGAAATCATGTCTTTAAAGTCAAATTTATTTCTCTTCTTACAGCTGCTATTAAAAATTAGACTTTTTTTTATAACATTATTCAAGAAGTAGATTCAGAAATACAATATAATATACAAGAGCTCCCAATTCAAAATAAAGAATTTGCACTTATTCATTAAGAAAAACCTTAACAACCTCAACAACAAGTGTCATTGAAAAGATCTACTAAAGAAAGAAGAAGTGCAATTCTTGATGATTATGTCATCTATCTTTAAGAACATGAGTTTGATATAGGACTGAAAAATGATCCAATCAATTTCAGTTAAGCCAAACAAGTTTATAATTCTTATAAATGGATTAAGTCTATGAAAGATGAGATGAAATCTATAAAAGGCAACAAAGTTTGGGATCTTGTTGAGTTGCTAAAAAGTACGAAATTCATTGGTTGCAAATGAATATTTAAGACTAAGAGAGATTCAAAAGACAACATCGAAAGATATAAATCATATTTTCTTGTCAAGAGTTTCACTCAAAAGGAAGACATTGATTACAAAGACACTTTCTTTATGGTATTAATGAAAGACTCTTTTAGAATTATTACGGCACTTGTAGCTTAATTTGATTTAGAATTACACCAAATAGACGTAAAGAATATGATTCTCAATGGTAATATCGAGGAAATGATATATATAGTATAGCTAAAAACTTTGTGTCTAGAGACTAAAAGAAATGTTCTACAAATTAAAGAAGTTCATCTACGATCTCAAGCAAGCATCCTGTCAATGGTATCATAATTTTTATCAAGTAATTACCTCATTTGGTTTTGAGAGAAATGCAGTTGATGAATTCATATATCACAAGTTTAGTGGCAGTAAGTTGACCTTCGTAATTTTATATATTGATGGTATACTGCTAACGAATAACAATATAAGTTTATTGCACAAAGTCAAGGTATTTTTATTAAGGAACTTTGAGATGAAAGATCTTGGGGATGCATATTTTATAGTAAGAATCTAGATACATCGGGGTCACGCTTGAGGTATCCTTGGGTTATCACAAAAGAACTCTATCAGTAAGGTGTTTAGCAGATATGGCATGAAGAATTATGTTCTGGGAGATACGCTTATTACTAAGGGGTGATAAGTCCAGTCTCAGCCAATGCAACAAGAATGTGATTAATCAGAAAGAGATGCAAAAATTTCTTTATGCATCAACAATAGAGAATCTTGTGTATGATCAACCGTGTATGCATCTAGATATTGCGTACATTGTTAGAGTGCTAGGCAGATATTTAACCCTAAGATAAATCATTAGAAAGTAGCCAAACTGGTTATATTGTATTTACAGAGAATAAAAATTACATGCTCACATATAAAAGATCGGATAGATTCTGACTCTGATTTTCCTGAATGCCTAGATAATAATAGATCTATATGAAGTTATATATATATGCTTTGGCCCAATGAACTATTTTCTGGAAGAGTGCTAACCAGATACTCGTAGCTTCTTTCACTATAGAAGCTGAGTTTATAACTTGTTTTAAAACATCAAATCATAGGATATAGTTGTAAACATTTATCACAAGATTATAGATTGTCAATGGAATTGAAAGACCATTAAAAATTTATTGTGATAATAAAGCCGCAATGATGTATTCCTTAAAAACAGAATCTTTTTAAAGTCTAAGCATATTGACTTTAAGTTTCTAGTTGTTAAAGAAAGAGTTCAAAGTCAACAAGTGTCAATAGAACATATTAGAAAAAACTCCATAATTACGAATTCGCTAACCAAAGGGTTACCGCCCAAAGTGTTTCATGAGCATGTTACTTATATGGTAATGTATTATTTGATGATGTGCATAAATAGTGAGAGTTTGTCATTTGATATCATTTGGTTAAAGACATACTTATGGTTTATTTTCTATAAATAAAGTTTGATGGATTGTTTATTGAAACTCTGAAATAAAATTGCACTTTTTACTGTAGTTTTGTATAATGTATAAAAAGTGTTTGATACTTTCTATTTTAGATTTTGCATAAAGTTTAGAAAGTATTTGACTCATTGGAGATATAAAGTAGGATCGGATGGAAATATACATGTTTAAGATCACATTTCATGTAATTTTCATGCTACACATCTATATTTTATTTATGTCATTAATTATGTTAGTATGGTGACCATTGATGGGTTTAGTTGCGAAATTTGAATCAAAGGTCGTTTTGATCTCATATTGATATAGTTAATAGACCAGATTATATCTAAGGATATGTTTTAAAATAAAATAATATTTATTGTGCACAACAAGATTTATAATGTATAATTATTTTCAGATGACATATATGGCCCAAGTAGGAGATTGTTAGGTTTTATGATTTCCTTTATGTGGACTTACATATTAATAATAATTATAAATTATGACTTATCTTAAATAAAGATCAATTTAAGTGATCTATTTAGACGTTTATTAGACTTTAGAGATATGTAATTTAATATAGATCTATTATGTGTAAAAACTTAATACTAATTGGATTATGAGTGATGAGATTAAAATTTAACCTAGTATATAAAAACCTTTTTTAGGGTTGTAGTCCTCAAGTTAAATCAATATATGTAGAGCTCTTCTCCTCTTTTTCATCACAAAGAGAGAACCCCATTGAACTTATATAGATTTGATTGTGAAATGCCATTATACTCTTAGTTCTCATTCAAGGCTGCTAATTTTCAAGTTCTAATCAACATGAATTTATTAAGTATGTTTTTCTCAACTTTTTTCCTGATAATTTGATATGATAGATCTTGAGTTATATTCATATTGTTATGAATCCAAATTATTATGTCTAACAAACATAATTTCAATATTAATTTGTATAATTAAACATTGTTTTACTTATACATATTTCAAATTTTCACTTATTGATTTAATGTTAAAAGTTTATAAAAATATAAATATAAAATAAGAGTTTTCAGTTTGTTTAAATTAAAAAAAATTAGTTAAGTAAAAAAAAAAATAGAACATTTGAATTTAGCTATTGAATTTTATTTAAAATTCAATCATAAAAATAAAACATTACTTTACAGTCTAATTTCAAAATTAAATTTACAAATTTGTGGATGTTACTTATTGGCCTCTCAAAAGGTTAGGTATATGTTAAGTTGGAGCTAAAAGGAAATCACACCATAAAAATTAAATTAGGGTGTAGAGAGACCAAATCTCTTACTATATATGTGGTAGAAAATAAAAAGATCGATTTGCTTAAAATATCTTAATTCACATCACATACATTAGGATTTTAATATTTTGAATTGTTAAAGGTGAACTAATGCGAACACTAAAACATCTTTAGCGTGCTGTAGAAGTCTTATATTCACAAACAACTAAGAATGAGAAGATTACACAATAAAGAGATAAACAATCAAGAAACAAAGAAAAAAAAACATCAATTTATGTGATTCAATAAATTCGCCTATATCTACGATGGATCTAAGGATCCTAACTTCTGTTATTCTTTTCTTTTGTACTAAAACAAATCCATAACAGTTATGAGAAATACTTGAATACCTAAGAACTACCAAGAATTTATAACATACTATCTTGTATACTGAAAACATTGAAGTGTGACTGAATGTCTCTATTCTTTCTTGAGCTAATTTGATACTGTTATGAATTACAAAGAGCTTATAAGAGTTTATATAGTGGTCACAATGATCTTAGAAACTCTAAACCTAGTTAGAATAATAGTCATTGCTTGTAGGTCCGTGACTTTACTCTCTAAAGATATGAATGCATCTTCCCTTTGATACTATTATTATTGTGATTTTTAGTGCCACTCTTGACATCATCACAATACCTAGTAGTATCTTTCATATGCATTATCTTTTAACCTTTATCACCATGGTGAGCAAACCCCTAATATTGCATCTTGGTAAGCCTCCCTTTAACAACTTCATGTTAGGACCCCATAACATTGCCAACAAGCACATAAACTCATTTGTGCTTCTTACCTCTTATAACTATAGATCCTTTCCATACATCTGGTATTCCCTTTTTTTCCCTAAATGAATACCTATCTTGATCTAGCATTCCTAGGGATATCTATTAAGGTTGGTGATTATGTGCCATCCCTGATTATACATATACTTGTTATTTATATAAGTGTACATTCCCATTAAATCACTAATGCTTAGTTATATGGTACCATATAATGTAACATTACAGACATTGTATCATCTGAAGTAGCTCATAACTGATCTAAAAGAGTTTAGACCAGGGCCCTCAATTGGCCATACTAAGAGATATGAATGCTATGTGTTAGCACAGTTAAGTGTTAGCTGGTTATAATACTCAGCGAAGATTCAAGAGTTGGAGCCTTATTTGTAATAGGACATAGACATAGGAATATATTAGTAACTACATAGTTGTAAAAGTTGTAATCAAGTATTAGAAAATGTCAGTTGCAAAAGTATGTTCTCGTATATTGTTCCTAATATATTTCTGTTGATACGGGTCTGTCGATGAATACCTTTATATAGATTAGCATATGTTGTAGTTATAGGGTATAGATGGTTGTTCTTAGTCGAACGTCAGCTTAGAGCTTGTATTGACATATACCTATCTAGTTAGGACTAGATGTAGGACGAATTCACAAGCATCTCCGATAGACATTCTATGTAAGCTGTCAATGAAGGGTCATCTCGAGTTGGATAGTATACATGGTATTTTGACCTGAGTGCCACGATAGACTTGCAAATGATCCACCATACTTTAGTTCCACGTATGTCACAAACCTTTCATACTGTGACTGTTGAGTGCCGCCGGGTATGGTCTAATGCATACATATATGGGATTCGTCAGCTCTCATAGGGAGTTTAATATCTAGATGCTCTGAGATTGTATCTTAGAAAGTCTTGTAACCACAAACATTTATCCCGGAAAATGAGTTTCCTCAAAGGTTGAAAAATACGGCAAAGGAGTTTGTGCATAGTATTCAGCAAGATGCAAGTCTAGAAATAGGATATGAATGAGCATATGCAGATTTGACGGCGATGATCTATATCTTCGCATGTCCACGACATTATGACGGAAGGACTATGTATGCGTTATGACCTCAGCTTGGATGATCAACGCACTGATTTGTATTTTCATGATGTGTGCATGGGTAGTGTTCACGGACTCATAGAATAGTTTCATTTGATGAATCCGGCGTGGACTTAAGGAGTCCCACCATATAGAGTGTACATGTTGTACATTGGGATAGTGTATCGGATTGAATTGTGCAGTTTAGAAATATCTAGCATGAACACGAGATGCGAACGTATTCGTATTTAAGTATTAAATATAATAATTAGTTAACAATTGTTGTTTACTAATTGTATTATGACAAGTGGCACATTGTAGACACTCAATTGATTTTATCCAATTGTAGAGTATGGTGGGACCTACTAAAGGTATACTTAATAACTATTAATAAGGGATAAAATAATAATTTTATATATTAATTATTTAATTATTAAATAATCAAAATATTTTATTATATAATATAATAATATATTTTTGATATAATAATATTATATACATGCTTGGTTGGCAAGTATTATGTATATAATATTATTATTTAATATAATATTAATTTTTTTAAATTTAGTGGCCAAGTATATACTTTTTTTTAATATTATATTATATATTAATATTTTAATACATATTATATATATATATGTAAAATGATGAGAGAGAAATGTGTGCGACCTTTTGACAAAAAAATTTGGAATTGGTTTTACATGTTGAAACAAAAGGGAAAAATGGTGGCGTGCCATAACAAGAGCATAGGATTTAAATGTTAAATTTAGTGTTGGATAAAAAGAGCTATTGTTCTAACTTACCAAGTCTACCTTATTGGTGACTAGAACTGTTAATGTGTTAGTCTCCAGGTAGACTCCCAATTACACGTGTAAATTATTACATGTTTAGTGAATTCTCAATCTCCATTTAATATATTAATGTAATTAATATATTAATTATTTTATTTATTATATATTTTAATATTCTGCTGCACCATAATATGTATGAGATACGTATTTGATACAATGAACACAATAGTATGCATACACCATAGTATAAAAGATCCCCAACAATATCAAATTCCTTATAACTTCAGGAACATGCCTAACCCCATGTATTTTCCTAATGTTGCCATCATGAATCCTCATTCTAACACTACCCATCCCCATGGCTCTATAAGCCATGTCATTCTCCATTAGTATTTTCTTTCCCCTATTGGTTTTGTAATTGATAAACAAAGATTTTTTCAGACACACATGGTAACTACAACTAGAATCAAGTATCCATCTACCAACATATTCCTCTCCAGAAGCTACTAAGGACTTCGTAATTTTCAAGTCTTCATCACAGATTATTGTAGCCCCTTATCCACTATTTTCTTTTCTTATTGGGCAATCCATCCTTAAGTGACCTTCTTTATTACAGTTATAACACCTTTTGAATCTGACCCATTGGTTTTTCTTACTATTTCCTTCTCTTGCAATTAATCATTCTACATTAGCCTTTATGTTCTTTCCTAACTGTTTTAAGTTTCATAATGATTTGACATCCTTCATATTTAAACACTTGTAGAGTAACATATCAACAAAGTGTTCATAATTGTGGGGAGGGAACTTAACATGATGATTGCCTTATCTTCATCTTGTATCTTTACTTCGATTATTTCTAAAAATATTATCTTGTTATAGGCATCTATATGGACACCAGCAACCTCCCTCAATACCACATCGCTCAAGGATAAAATAATTATACTATGAGCCATTTCTTGAATGTCTTTTCTCTCTGCTTCATATTTAGATGACCCTGGCTTATCTTGTTCGCTAGACAGAGTTGCAGTCTCCTCTGAGATCGAGCCTAACCTTTGGATGACCAGTAACGCCATCACTTTAACTTTCTACAAATTAATGTGATTCTTACCATTGAATTTCTCTACTTTATATTTGTGAGAAGCCACGATTAAACTAAACCTAAGCTTTGATGCTAGTTTGTTAAGGTGAAGCTAGTGCAAACATTAAAACACCTTTAGCGTATTGCGGAAGTCTCACACTCACAAACAGCTAAGAATAGAAAAGAATATGGAGATAAACAACCAAGAAACAAAGAAAAAATTACACACTAATTTACGTAGTTTGGCAAATTTGTCTACGTCTACGGTGGATTTGAGGATCTTAATTTCTATTATTCATTTTTTTTGTACCTAAAGAAAACCCAAAAATGTTATAAAATATACATGAATACCTAAGAGCTATCAAGGATATATACCATAATATTTTGTGTGCTCAAAACACTAAGTGTGACCTAAACTTTTTATTTTTTTTGGTGCTAATTTAATGCTGTTATGAATTACTAGGACTTTACAAGGGTTTATATTGTGATTATAATAATTTTAGAAACTCTAAACCTAGTTAGAATAATAATCCTTACTTGAGTTCGAAAACTCCTCAAAATAGTAAAATTCTAGCTAAAATAAAAATTTTTGACGTCGCACAGTGAAACGTATTCTATCATTACAGTGAAAAACCAATACCGTACCGTTGCAGTGAAACATGTTCTACCATTGCAGTGAAAACCTAGCGCTGTGGCGCTAGAGCTTCTATCTCCAACGACGTGGCGCTGAGAAGCCAACATCGCAACACCTAGATTTAGAGTTTACACCTGCCTTTTCTCACTTTCAACTCTCCTTTTCGCTCTTCCCTCGTACGTTCAACACGCACAAGACTTCCTGTCCGACTCTCCCTTAATCTTCTCACTCAAAATTAAATTATCCTTAATTTTAAGTCACCAAAATTCTAATATGAATAATACGAATGAGGTTCTTAGATAATTATTTTTAATATTTTGAATAATAAATTATTAAAAAAATTAGATAATCATTTTTAATAATAAATTAAAAAAAAAATCACAAGCACTACCACAATCTAAAAAATGCGTAATTTCAAGAAAAAAAAAATCAGATAAAGATTAAAGAGCAGCAAAATTCAAACAACAAAGAAGTTACATTATAAGTGGGATATAGCCGTAGTTCTCTTAATCCCCAAGGGACTTTGATTTATTTTTGCAAACGCAAGTAATTCTTGGTCATGTTCTAATATATTCATGTCCTCCTCGACCAAATTTATCCATGCTTCAACTCCATCCTTCTCCAATCTCGTATCAGTAAGAAGGATAGAATTCGTTGAATCACAAACCTGTCCATCCAAAAAGGAAAAGCTAACCCAAATTGGCTTTCCCCATCCAAAATCTATATCATATAAACCAAAGTTGCAACAACTGGTAAATATAATTTTATTCGTTGCACTAGCACAAGCTCTGCTTTGATCTTTTATAGCTTCACAAAGGTTAATAAATCCTCTCTCACCTTGTAAGCTCTTCACAAAATCCCCGTTAACTTTTTTTATTGCTTTCCTCACCTCGCACACTATGCTGTCCAACTCATCCCGCTCATCTGTGATCAGCACATTTTCCAACCAAAGGATGTTTCCAATGGAACATTTTGGCAGCAACGGAGTAGTTTTTTGCCGCAAATCAACCACGTGGGTTAGAATAGTTGGTTCATGGGATTTTTCATGATGCATATCCATCACATAGTTTTTTGCTTTGAAAGCATTCATGATGCACTTGGAAATCAATGCTGACACGACCAAAGCACGCGTTGGATTTTGCACACAAGAGTTTGTTACCTTGGCTTTGAGGGTGGCTATTGCTTTGGCATCAAAGAAAAATCTCCGAGTAACAAATCTCCCGTATTTTAAAAATGGGGTATGCGTGGCTACCCAGGTTGCTTCCCTTGGAAATGCTTCGTTTTGAGGAAATAAAGATAAAGCGCCAATATTTGGAATTTCTTCTTCATTTTTTCCACAGGTGGTGGCAGCCCAACTCTTCAAAAACAAGGCCGTTGATGTTGCATCACCAAATTCATGATGATTAGAAGCGCAAATGGTAAGACCACCGCATGCAAATGTTGTTACTTGTATCCTTGCTACGTGACGCGCTGAAACCGGCCCACCACTCTGCTCATTAGCGTCCGAAGGAATGAATTTACAGATGAAAGAGTGATTTGGTTGGCTGAGAAATTCAGCGAGAGAGCTTTTGACTCGAGCCTCTATAAAATAAATTCCCTCATCGTTGCAGTCAACAGAAAAACTGTCTTTTATTTTTCCGGCAAATGGGTAAAAATGAGCTAAAGTTGCTGACAGAGATTGTTTCAACAGTTGCAATTTTCTGGAGATAATCTGATGAACGTTGGTCGAGCTAGAAAGATTCATGTCATGATTGACGGGATAGTGTAGTATTATAGGAGCGTAGGACATTTGACGAAAACACTGATCCAAGAGACTGAGTTTATATGTTTTGAGGTGAAGGGGTGTTGAAGAAGAGGGTTTAATGCACTCTCTGGAAATTATTTCGACTTCCATTTTCTGTTCTACAGCTTTTCGTTGTTGTTTTTGAAAGGAGTTTTTCTAAGGCTTTTATCAAGTTGTTTAAGGGAATCAAAGTGAGGGTTATATATATATATAATTTCGTAATTTTTTTTTTATACAGTTTTTGATACAAATTTTTAACTATTATTTTTTATTCAATGATTAAAATTGAAACTAATGTATGAATGCTGTTAAACATATTTCATATATTTGATTCAGAAGTATTTTATATGAATGCAATTGATACTTTATTTATCAAGCACAATATACTAGATCAAAGATTACATTCTCAATACATTTGTTGCAATGTTCAATTATGAACCAAATAGAAGAAACTTAAACGGGGTTAAACATATTGCATATTCATTATTATCTTTGTAGAATAATAAATTTTGGTTCTATTTTAATGAGTTAACATAAAATTTAAATTTTGTTGTTTATGCTAATACAAATTATTTACTTGATCCTCGTAGAGCTTAATATCGGATGGGATGAGTTTTCAATTATATATAATGGTACAATAATTTATAGGAGATTTACAAAGTAGATTATTGCCACCACTTGCTTAAATTAGATAGATAATTTTATATACAGAATGTATATAACTATGATCTATCATATACAAAAAAGATATTGTCTTTTCCTATAAATAGTATAATAACTATATATAAAAATAATATTCCTAGTAATTAGTACGAGGAGTATACATCAAAGGGATAAAATTAAGCATATCTCATTAAAGATTTTTTACTCTCACAAAATTCAAAAAAAGAAAGAGAATTAATATAGATAAATACGTTCTACTAATAATTTTATAGATTTATTTATCAAAATTTTATCTATATACAGTTTTAAAAAGATGGTACACTATATTGGTATGTGCTATTCAACAAACTATTAAATTGAGACAAATCATTTTGAGGGAAAACATAATATATAAAAAGAACTATAATTATTATGGATCTATACATACTATACTCTTTTTTCCTTTAATAAAATTTTATTCCACTAAATTTTACTAAATATTTTTAATGAAAAAGTTGCATATCCAACGCTACTTTATAATTCATTAGAGATTGTTTTTTTGTTTTTTTCTATTTGCAGTAGAAAGGCAAGTTACATGCAAAATAGTGGTTTGCTATTTGTTGAAGAATCAAATAAGCAATTGCCATTTAGCGCACATGGATTGCAAAGGCAGGGTGGTGGATAATAACTTGAAAATAGAAAGTAAGTTGTATATACACTTACGTTCAGTTTCATTTTCTCTCTTATATGCTTTAATACCGACAGCCTCTCACATCTCTTTCAAATCCTTCGTAAAGGATATGGGCACATGCACTGCAATCTTGAAGAGACTTGTAATTAATTATTTTACATGTATATTCTTATGAATTTTTAACATTCATTTACGTTAAACAATTATGTCTCAACATGGCTTAAAATTAAACAATTAACAAAATTTCACTAAATTAATAAATTAAAGATAATATCTTATATTGTATGTTACAATTCTAATTTTAATATATTAAATATTATAATTCTAGTTCTAATTTCAATTTCAATTACATTAAATTTTATAATTATGATTCTAATTTTAATTTTAATTACGTTAAATGTTATAATTTTAATTTTAATTAGGATAAATAATTTCAATTCCAAATCTAATTTCAATTTCGATTTTAATTATGTTAAATATTATAATTTCAAATTTTAAATTTGATTTCAATTATGTTGGATGATACAATTTTAATTTTAATTTTAATTTAAATTACGTTAAATGTTACAATTCTAATTCTAATTTCAATTATGTTAAAATGTTATAATTTTAAATCTAATTTTAATTTTAATTACGTTAAATCTTATAATTTCAATTATAATTTTGATTTCAATTACGTTAAATATTATAATTTTAATTTCAATTTTGATTTCAATTACTTTAACTATTATAATTTCAATCCAATTTCGATTTCAATTACGCTAAATATTATAATTGCAATTGCAATTTCAATTTTAATTACATTAAATGTTATAGTTCTAATTTCAATTACGCTAAATGTTATAATTCTAATTTTAATTTTGATTTTATTTACATTAAATGTTATAATTTCAAATCTAATTTCAATTTCAATTATGTTAAAAGTTACAATTCTATTTTCAATTATGTTAAATGTTATAATTTTAATTTTAATTGCATAAAATATTATAATTCTAATTTCAATTTCAATTATGTTGAATGTTATAATTCAAATTCTAATTTCAAATTCAATTACATTAAATTCATAATACCAATTTCAATTTCAATTTCAATTAAATGTTGAATGTTATAATTCCAATTCTAATTTTAATTACATAAAATAATATAATTTCAATTTCAGTATTAAATACGTTAAATGTCATAATTCTAATTTCAATTACGTTAAACATTATAATTTCAATTTCAATTTCAACTTCAATTTTGTTAAACATTATAATTCCAATTCCAATTTTAAACTCAATTTCAATTGTGTTAAATGTTATAATTAATATTTTCAATAATGTTAAATGTTATAATTCTAGTTCCAATTTTAATTTTAATTACGTTAAATATTATAATTATAATTTCAATTTTAATTACGTTAAATCTTATAATTTCAATTTTCTTAAATGTTATAATTTTAAATTCAATTTTAATTTTGATATTGTATAATTGGTTTATGTTTTTAAAAATTATTTTAAAAAATAAAATAAATAATAAATAATTAAAAATAATAATCTGTAACAGTCGCCGGAGACTAGCCGAAAAGGTAGTCAGCTGTCATTTTTCGACAATACTCTAGTGACAAAAATGATCAAATTTTATATTATTGAACTCTATTTTTTTCTTGATCTAGATAATAATAGGGTCATTTTTGACAAAAAAGATTAAAAAAAGTCAAATGCGGTGGTGAGAAAGGCAGCCACCATCACTTGCCATCAAACAAGGGGTAGTGCAAGTTACCGCCCCACTATTTGACAGTGGGCGATGGAGACCGCTGCCCCTCACCACTACATTTAGTTGTATTATGATATTTGTTTTGTTAAAAATGACCATATCATTGTATAGATAAGGTAAAATGAAGTCTAATGATATAAAATATGATATTTTTAATGCCAGAGACTCAACGAAAAACGACGACTAGCGGCTGACGGCGAGTGTCCGGCGACAATTACAAATTCTTTTTTAAAAATTTATTTGTTATTTAATTTTACTTTTTGTAAAAATATTACCAATTATATGATGATAAGTGTTATTTTGTGCCACGTTCTAAATTTTAATTTAATTATGTGGTTAGGTTACTTTTTATCATTCTATCATTAAAACTATTAGCAAAAGTTAACAGATTAGGGTAAAATTAGGTATTTTATCTTTAATTGAGGTAAAGTTGTATTTATGCACAAAATATTGGGATAAATTTGTCATTATCACTTAAATCTTATAATTCAACTCCAATTCTAATTTTAATTACGTTAAATATTATAATTTTAATTACAATTTTAAATTTAATTAGACTAAGTAATTTTAATTCCAAATCTAATTTTAATTTCGATTTCAGTTACATTAAATATTATAATTTAATTCTAATTTTAATTTCAATTACGTTAAATAATAAAATTGAATTTTAATTCTAATTATGTTAACTGTTATCATTTCAATTACGTTAAATACTGTAATTTTATGATAAAAACTAAAAATAGTAAGAACATATAGTATAATAAGTGGGAACATATACGATGTTCTTTGTGATTAATTAACTTTTTATTTTTTATAACATATATGAAAATCATATTTATATAGAACACTTATAAAATAGCTTCCCCTTATATGATATGACTTATTTTCAATGGTAAGCGAAAAGAAAAGGTTAAGAATTTAAAAGTGGGGGTATAGACCATTTTATAGGTGAAAATTGAAAATAATGGGAACATACACGATGTTCTTTGTGATTAATTTACTTTTTATTTTTTTTGTAACATATATAAAAGTCATACTTATGTAGAACGCTAAAAAAATAGCTTCCCCTTATATTATGTGACTTATTTTTAATGGTAAGTAAAAAAAAAAAGTTAAAAATTTAAAAGTAGGGATATAAGCTATTTTGTGGGTCTTATATCTTGTGGGTGAAAATTAAAAATAGTGAAAACATATAATACTTTAAATGGGAATATACACGGTGTTTTTTGTAATTAATTAATTTTTTATTTTTTTGCAACATATGAAAACTAAATTTATGTAAAACACTCATAAAATAGCTTTCCCTTATATTATATAGTATTACTTAATATACTACATATTCTCTTTATTTGCCTCATTATATGTTAAGTGGGATGCAACATACAACAAGTAATGGGAACATAAGTTAAATATTATAATTATAATTATAATTTTAAATTTAATTTTAATTATGTTAAATATTATAATTCTTTTTCTAATTTTTAAATTTAATTTAATTACGTTAAATCTTATAATTTCAATTCTAATTTGAATTTGAATTACGTTAAATATTATAATTATAATTATAATTTTAAATTTAATTTCACTTACATTAAATGTTATCATTCCAATTTCATTTTTAAATTCAATTTTACTTACACTAAATGTTATAATTTCAAATTCAATGTCAATTACATTACATATTATAATTTCAATTCTAATTTTTAAATTCAATTTCAATTACATTAATTATTATAATTCCAATTCTAATTTTAAATTAAATTAAATTTATGTTAAATGTTATAATTCCAATTCTAATTTTTAAGTTTAATTTCAATTACGTTAAACCTTATAATTTCAATTCTAATTTTAAATTTAATTTCAATTAAGTTAAATGTTATAATTCCAATTCCATTTTTAAATTCGATTTCTATTACATTAAATGTTATAATTCATATTCCAATTTTAAATTAAAATTTAATTATGTTAAATGTTATAACTCCAATTCTAATTTTTAAATTTAATTTCAATTACGTTAAATCATAATTCTAATTCTAATTTTAAATTTAATTTTAATGACATTAAATTCTATAATTTCACATCAAATTTCAAATTTAGTTATGTTAAATGTGATAATTCCAATTTCAATTACGTTAAATGTGATAATTTCAATTCTAATTTCAATTCACTTACATTAAATTTTATAACTCTAATTCTATTTTTAAATTCAATTTTTTTTTACGTAAATGTTATAATTTTAAATCTATTCTAATTTTAATTTTAATTATATTAAATTTTATAATTACATTACATTTTATAATTTCAATTTTAAATACATTAAATATTATAATTCTAATTTCAATTATATTAAATTTTATAATTTTAATTTTAATTACTTTTAAGTATATGCTATTTTACTTTTTCAAGGTAACCACCTATGTCTATGATTGTATTTCATCTTATTCTTTTAAAAAAAATTTATATGTCCTAAAAAGTACAATTAAAATTGCATAAGAGCTAGTTAGAATAGTTTCTTTTTCTGTTTCAAATTTTCTTTAGATTCGAGAAGTGCTCAAGAAAGGCCATACTAACTCAACTTCGGACCAAATTACTATTTCAAAAAAAAAATCATCTACTATTGAAGACTCAGCGGCATCCAGCTGAGAACCAGTACTGTCAACAAAAACCTAATAAATAATAATAATAATAACTCAAATACTTTTTCTTTTCCACCATTATGGAGACTCCAAAGGTGCCAATTCTCTCATATAAATATTTAAATTGCGAAGTTGGTGAAGAGATGGGGAAGCAATGCCGATTTGGATATAATAACTTTAATGGAGCAAGCAACCTTGTTTAATGCAGGAGAAGAAATTTTTTAAGCTTCAAATAGTCCAAGAATCACATGGTCAGCTGAGCTTATATAATTCCATATTGTATGTAAATGTAATACTTATATAAGCTGAGCTTATATAATTAAAATAAACATTAAAATTGTGTATGCTGCTATGCGGAGATCATAATCTTTTAGAGGGTATAAGTGTTCATCCTGTTTCTAAATTTTCTCCCTTCTTAGAAAAAATAAATAATAAAAAATTGTTCATAAACTTTGCACCCCTTTGCTTACACATTATTTTATTACAATGAATTTATTTATTAGACATGGGCCCTAATTGAAATTTATTTGATTAAGATTCCAAAGTCCGCCATCCAAGTGGGTTCCAGTATTTCAGATTCGTCGGTATTCCTAAATTATTGCCCAAAAGCATGTATTGCTTTTTCTAAAGCAAAGTAAAAAAGATCATAAAGCTTGTTTGGCTCCAGCAGCCACTCAGCTTTATAGCTCTTGATTTATAATAACTAATTGTTAATAGTTTTTTGACAATCAAATTAATTAGGTACGTGCATGCATGTAATCGCAATTGGAAAGCAACGAAAGGTCAACTAGCGCTCTTACTCACAATGATTCTAATAATGATGATATTTAATTTGAGAATGTAAGGAATGAAGTACAGATATTTTCATATTAGTATAGTATTGTTTATTTTAAATCTATAACTTCATAGAATTGCTTTTAAATTTTACCCCAAAGACTTCAGATTAGAGTTTGGTCTCCGGTCAAAAATAAAGTTGCTTGGAAATGGCCCTTCATGCTAGTTATATGCCTCCCAAGTTTTCCTTCACGGCATTCATGATTTCTAACTGCACTCACAAATATAGTTAAGGTTGCACTAGTGATTATTTCCTACAAAAACTTTCTGATGCAACTCTTGATTGTCTAAGTTAGAAACTTTTGATTGTGGGAAATACAAAATCGAAAAACGTACCAATGGCTAGAAATTACTTTTAAAGTTCTTGTTATTTTTTCTGTTTATGTAAGTACGGTTGCTTGAATCTAGTCTGTTTTCCAGTATACAAGCTTTACCCCTTCTTTTTATAGGTTTCTTAAGCAATTACACACATTCCTAATCGTGCTGGTGGCTCGACAATCGAGGGATCGTGGATTCTATCTAGCATTCTCCAGCACTCCTCAGCATTTTGAGTCTAGGCTTTGCACTCACAATTGGTGAAGGCTATACTGGTGATTGTTTCCAGTTATGATTCTTTGATGTTTAAGCTAACATTTGGATGGTCGAAAAAAAAGAAATGATCGGAAATAATGTGTTTAGGTTAGTTTACTTATTTTTTTTCGAGTCTAAAAATTATTATTAGAGATAACTATTATCATAATTTTAAATCTATTCAGTATCTAATCTTAATTAGACAGTTGCATGTCTATACAAGCTCCAAATTTATAATCAATTAAAAATAATTATCTGTTAATTCTTATTAATTTTGTGAGTGCAGAAAACAGACTCAACGTGCTTAAGGAAAGCCATATTAACTCAATTTTGGACCAAACTATTATTTAAAAAAAAAAATAATTTATCTGTAATTGAGAACTACACATCTAACCGAGAGCTACTATCAACAAAACCCTAATAAATAATAAAAATCTCAAATACTAAACTATTAATTCTCCTCGTGTTAATAAGACATTTTTTTTTTGAAAATGTGTGGGGTTGGAGGGGCTATTGAATTCAAAGCAGATGGCAAATGGCTTTATTACTTTGAGTTCAAACATGTGGGGTTGCAGAGTTAGTGACATTCATGTAATCAATAACTAAAGCATTTCAATTGAGTTGTCTTTTAGTTTCCTTTTGCTCTAGCTTGTGCCTGCCATTTTATGTGAAGAACAATAGCACCATCAAATTATCTTTTTCTTTTCCACCATTATGGAGACTCCAAAAGTGCCAATTCTCTCATATAAATATTTAAATTGCGAAGTTGGTGAAGAGATGGGGAAGCAATGCAGATTTGGATATACTAACTTCAATGGAGTAAGCAACTTGTTTAATGCAGGAGAAGAAATTTTTTAAGCTTCAAATAGTCCAAGAATCACATGGTCAGCTGAGCTTATATAATTCCATATTGTATGTAAATGTAATAATTATATAAGCTGAGCTTATATAATTAAAATAAACATTAAAATTGTGTATGCTGCTACGCGGAGATCATAATCTTTTAGAGGCTATAAGTGTATATGATTATACTCAATTGAGTTCTTTCATCATGTTTCTAACTTTTCTCCCTTCTTAGAAAAAATAAATAATAAAAAATTGTTCATAAACTTTGCCCCCTTTGCTTAAACATTATTTTATTACAATGAATTTATTTATTAGACATGGGCCCTAATTGAAATTTATTTGATTAAGATTCCAGAGTCCACCATCCAAGTGGGTTCCAGTATTTCAGATTCGTCGGTATTCCTAAATTATTGCTAAAAAGCATGTATTGCTTTTTCTAAAGCTACGTAAAAAAGATCATAAAGCTTGTTTGGCTCCAGCAGCCACTCAGCTTTACAGCTCTTGATTTATAATAATATTTGTTAATAGTTTAAATGGAATTGGATAGCGACAAACAGGCCAGTGTTCAACTTGCGCTCATACGCACTAATACTTCTAATAAATGATTGAATAATACATACTATCATTGTATTAACAGATAATTAATTAATTAGTTTGAGAATAATAATGTGTGCATCAAAATTTTATTGAATAACATGGAATCTCTTATTGTGGGTGTGAATTAGTTATTTTAATTGATAAAATCTCTTGAGTTAAAATAAGTGGTTTGAAATTCAAACTCTTCAAACTGAAAGGAGTTTAGTTTATTTTTTTTAATTCTAAAAAATTCAGGGGAAAAATTAGAGGGACAATGATAATGTTGACCTACATGGTCATATCATCTATAATTTTAATGATAATAAATAAATACTTATCTTAAAGATATTTAAATTATTTGATATTATAACAAAGTTATTTTGTAGGAATTATCAATCCGGGGAGAATTATTTGATAAATAAATACCGATCATGCAGTTTGCTAAACTAACTATGCATTTTAAATTGTAGAACCAATTTTGGCCAAGTTGGCTGCCTGGTTTGAACAGCTTTCAAATCGGTTGTGCGGTTTCACAACAAATTTTAAAGAAAACCTAATTGGCTGAGAGCTTAAAGCTTAAACCAGTTCTAGCAAGTTTGCAAACTAGTTAGTGAATAGGTTGTGGGGCTTTTGACCTTAACATTTATACTTTTTTTAAGTGGACTAATTGATTTAGTAGTTTATTAAACCGGTTGTGCATTTTTAGTTTTTTTTTTTGGATTTTTTCAAACGGTTATAAATTATTATTTTTTCATTTTTTCTAGATAAGGAGGCATTTTTTTACTTAAAAGAAGTTTACTTAATTTTCAAAACACTTAAGCTTGCTCATCTTCAATTGAAAATAATAAATCAAGCTCTCAAAATTTTAAAATAATACATACATCTAAAGATTTTATTTATATATCTACTTGAAGTTCTTACTTTCCGAAACCTCCAAAAATTACTTTTGCGCCTTTTGATATTTTGATGAAACCTTGAAAAAGTCTTTCTTCTCAAAATAAAATGTCTTCCTACAAAAAATAATGCTCCAACGCTTAAGTCAGTAGCTAAACTAAAAATCTAGTACTGTGCGTGGGGAGTATTTTTAAACAAGAGTATTTAGTTTATATTTGGTGAATTCTCTCAAGATTTTTTGAATTCTCAAGAGTGCTTTGGAGTTTTATTTGTTGTGTTAAAAAATTGATGATCTTAGTTAATGAAAGTAGTGTGCTTATATAGTGCTTAATCGTTAATCTTAAAAAAGATTGTATCAACTTCTTAATCTTGTTTAATTGGTTCATTAATTTTTTTTCTCATGGGAATTTTATCTTAAAAATAAGAATCCTTTTTAAGAAGATTGAATTCAAACATTTCCCAACCTTTTGTGTGTTCTTTTTTTTGTTCATATTAAAAAAACACAAAGAAGTAAATTGGATTAAACTCGGACTACGTATTAGAGATAGGATTGAATTATGCTATTTGATCTAAGGATAATTCTATATTTTTACTTAATTGTAGGCTTATTTTGCTCTATTACCCAATTTAAACCTTTGGGTTGGTCTTCCTTTAGAAAATTTGTTTTTAAATTGGGCTTTGCACACAGTTGGGCTTTAATCAAATATAAGCCTAATAGATGACACCCTACAAGTGAATGAGTGTATCTCTTTTAAACGTCATTTGAATGCACTTCTTTACTTTAATTAGGTGCAAGGGCCAATTAGAAATAGCTACATCTTCAGTTTAAAAGAGTCTCGCTTATCCTGCTTCTTCAATTATGAATTTTACAGGAAATGGTATAATAAAAAAAAACGTTTCCATTCTAATTTAAGTGAACACATCCCCCCTTTTCACGTGTCTTAGTACTTAAAGCAATTAGTGTTTACCTTAATTATAAACTTATTTTAGAAAATTTCCCTTTTTCCTCTACTCTTGCTACAAAAGAATCTCACTCTTCTCATTTGAATCAAAAAATGAGAAAAGATATTAGTAATCTTTCGATTAGGGAAATTAAGAAAGAGCTCTCTATCCCTGATTACATCAAGATTAGAGTTCTCCCTCGTAGTGACCCATATATGGCACCAAATATAGTAATTGAGGGTGAGCTTTCCTTGTTTCGAGAACACCTAAAATGTTTTAGGTTTTTCGTTCCTCCTCTCATCTCGAATTCCTTCATGTCATTGGTCTTTCTCCTCTTTAGATTCACCCAAATGTATTTCATCTTTTATAGGATGTTTCTATTTTAAACCATATGATGAATTCTTTCCTATTGTCAGAATCTTTACTATGTTTTCATCACTTACAACCTTATGTGCCCTAAGTAGAATTATTTCTTCCAACTGAAGGGAGAAAGGAGATTATTAGATAAATTTGAGGGAAAACGAGCCAGTTTTGAAGAAAGTGCCATTGTTTTTAGCGGTGATTAGAAACAACTACGGTTCTTTTTGAAGTTAAACTTCCTTTGGGATCTTTGACTATAAAAATACCTTTTCGTTTCCTCTAATTCTAGGGAGAAAGTGATTTTTAAAAAAGGTTTTTCTAGAATTAGAGGAAAGTGATTTCTAAAAAAGGTTTTTCTAGAATTGCCCTATGTGCCATAATCGTATCCATATACCTTCAACCCAAGAAAAATTCCAAAACTTGACCAGGGTCTATTTTTTCCCATGTGCCCTCATCTAAGAGGATGGGTTATGGATTCCAACCCCTCTTAATTTGAGCATTAGAGTTGGAACTCTTTCTTTTGATGCTTATGAATTCCTTTATAGGGTGACTTGGCTTGAGTTCCTTCCAGAGGTTAACTTGTTTCATGATGGAATCCTTGAGGGAGAAAATGTCTATGTATCCTTTTTCTACCAGAAGTTCTTTTCGAATATTAGTAAGTTTATGAATCTTTTTGATCTTGAATTTGGATTTCTCAAATGATTTCCTACTTTTTAACTTTTCTTTTTTTTCTTCTTGACAGCATCTTGTGTAAAGTCCATCTAGGTTTTCACTAGAGGTAAAGTCTCATTATATGGAGGTTGGCTAATGTTCAAGGGGAGTAATCCCTGCGGAACTGGTTTCGTACATCGAAGCATCAGGACTTGCTGTTCCTTTAGGGGTTCTAATGACTCAAGATCCTTTGGCTTATGAGGAAAAAAGTGACGTGCTATCATTCTTGTAAAGAATTTATATTTCCTTATACATTTTCGTAGTTGATTTCTCTTTTATATCTCATATTTTTTGTTTTGATTTTGCAGCCCTTCAGTCATATATAGAGGAGCTTCATGATATCTTGGCAAACCTATTTCCTCCTAAGAAGCCAAGGACAAAGAGATAGGGTCTTACTACTAACCCCGATGCTTTAATGAAGAAGTTTCGGGTGGAAGTGGAATTATCGGGGAATGTTCAGGATACGATTATTCTAGAAGTTCCTCCTGCTTCTGTTTTAGCCGAGGTTTCTCTACTAGAGGTTCCCAAGAAACCTAACCAATCTATATAAGGAGAAGTGGCTTTTACAAATGTAGCTCTTGAGGTTCCTACTACAACGAAACATCCTCAAAAGGATGAGAGAGTGTTCCTGAGACATCTGTTCCCAGTGGGGATCCTCAAGAGCCCATGATTTTGAGATGACCCTTCTGAAGATTTGGAACCACCATTTGAGGTAACAGGTAGTGCTACGCCAAACACTCATTCTTAAGGTAGTTTTTTTTTGCTATTTGTTCGTTGTTTTGTTAATTTCTTCTTTTAAAGCTTTGACTCTTAGTAATTTTCATTTTTATAGAGAATCCTTCAATCTATGGGATTTTAGATTCAGATTCAAAAAAGGCTGCCCCTATTGAAGGAATGGGAATGATAAGAGAAAGACCACAGAGAAGTGGTAGTTCTCATACTAGTTGTGCAGTCAGTGCTGATGAATTTTCTCCTCGATTCATCAAGAGAGGAACTGAGGAATATATACAGGAAAGTACAAGTCTTCGTATAGATAGAGAGAGCTCGAGATTATTCTAGGTCAGTGATAGGGGTATACATATATTGGTATATTTATTCCTAAACTTTTGTATTTTTCTCCAAATTATAAATTTTTGGCTATTTAATTGTGTTTTTATTTATAAATAGGTGTGCGATGAAAAATGTGACGAATAAGAACAATTGAAAGGAAAAATAAACACAAAACGAATGAGATATAATAATTTTATAAGACCCGGCTATAGCAAGTTTGGGCCCTCCGACCCCTAGGGCTGGACGCTGCAGCATCTTAGGCAGAATGTGGAATGCCATGACACCATGCCCTCAGTGCCGCAACATCAATGCGACATATGAAAAATCTCCCATTTTGAGTTCTATTTCGACTTGGATTAGTAGTCCTTAACTCCCAGGGTTTATCATACCTATAAAAACACTCTTTTGAGGACACAAGCACAGACTTTAGAGAGGTAAAAATGCAAAGAAACAAGTCACATACAAAATCAAAGATCAAAGCCAAGAAATCAAGATTCAAGATCGATAATCAAGCTTCAAGTCAAAATTAAGAGAGAAGCAACCCAATGAGTTGCCTTGATTACTTTTTCTTCTCCATTCTTATCATTATGTTCTTGATTATGATGTCTTTATGTTATTAGTTTGATACTCTTGGTATTGTGATGAGCTACAGTTGTTATTCTAGGGTTAGACTATGTGAACCTAGTATGCAGTTGAATTTTATTAATTATTAGTTTATAAACTTAATATATATAATTGATTTATTCTATCCTTATCTTAATGCTTTCATTATACCGGATCATATTTTGAATGATTGAGAAACCATGATAAACTTGAAAAAAGGAATTTATTTATTTAGCCTATGATAGTTTGATGCATGATTATAGGGTAACAACTATGAGATCCATCTAGAATAGATATATATATCTATATGGCATGTATTACATGAATTAGATTTAATTTTAATGAATTACAATATGATTTGATTACTATCGATATATAGGTGATTATTAAAATGTGTAATATAGTCACTCGACCATCAACAGAGGCTTGTGCTGAGATTAGTGTATAAGCCAACAATTAGTATTAAGGGATTAACTAAAAAAGTTAATGAGTTCAATAAAATATTAGGAGATGAGTCTATACTCTAGATTATTATCAATTAGTGAATTTATCTCTTTGTTTGTTTGCTGTTTAGGTTAATTTAAATGATAGAATTAGGTTAGTTGATTAATTTTCAGATTTTAGTTTGTTGAATAAAAGTAAAATAGATATAATTTTAGTAATTGGTTGATAGAACTAGATCGCATAGTATTTGTTGGAATGATACTTGGACTTAATTCCTATATTACTTGATACGATAGCGTATGCTTGCACTTAGCTACTAAAGTACACATCAAATTTTTGGCGTCGTTGCCGGAGATTATTTCTGTCTATTCTTTAAATCAATACTAATACTAAGCTACTTGCTTTTAATTCAGATTTAATTTAATTTAATTTATTTTTGTTTTAGTTTATTTTTCTTTTTTACATTCATTTTATTTTTATTTTACTTTGACAGTTCATACTTTGGAGGAAAACAACGATAACATCAACAATATTATCTTTGAACCCATGATATTGCAGAGATCTTTAAAGGATTTTGCTATTCTTACTATGAATGGTATTCAATCAAGTATTCAGCGACTAACCATCAATGCAAACAACTTTGAGATCAAGTCGAGTACTATTCAAATGCTCAAAGAGTCTGTATAGTTCAGCTGAGCTCCCAACGATGATCCTAATATGCACATTGTGAGTAATCTTGATATTTATGATATATTCAAATATAACGGAGTCTTTAATGATGCTATCAGATTGAGACTATTCCCTTTCTCTTTAAAGAACAAAGCTAAGAGTTGGTTGATGTCATTGCCATCAGGATCTACATCGATGTGGGAAGATTTAGCTCAGATGTTCTTACCTAAGTTTTTTTCGCTAGCAAAGATAGCAAAGATGAGGAATGACATCACCTCATTCAGTCAGATTGATAGCGAGTCGTTGTACGAGGCATAGGAGCACTTCAAGGACATGTTGAGGAAGTGTCCTCACTTTGATGTCCCTAAATGGCTATTAGTCTAAATGTTCTAATGGATTAGTAGGCCATTTGAGGACCATTGTAGATGCCACTGCTGGAGGAGCATTAATGATAAGTCTACAGACAAAGCTTATGGTCTATTGGAAGAAATGACGTCAAACAATTACCAATAGCCAATAGAGGGGGTTACACTAAAAGAATCGCTAGTGTGCATGACATTGACACATTCAATGCATTGGTAGCATAAATTAATATGTTATGTAAGAAGATTGATGCATTGAACATTGTCAAACCTCAGCAACCTAACCCACAATCAAACTTTTATAATCCAAGGTTGAGAGATCTTTCTAACTTCTCTTGGTGTAACAACCAAGAGTCATCTAGATCACGAAATCCCTCAGGATTCCAACCATCACAAGAAAAGAAGTCAGCTTTCAAAGATATGTTTATGCAATATATGAAGTTCAATGATGCCATCCTGTAGAATTATTCAGCGTCCTTGAAATATTTAGAGGTTTAAATAGGGCAACTTACTGCTGCAATTAATAGGAGACCTCAAAGTACTCTACAAAGTGATACTAAAATAAATCCAAGAGGGAATATAGAGTAATGCCAAGCCATTAACTTGAGGAGTGGTAAGATCTTATAAGAGAATACATCACCAATACCACTTTCAAAAATGAAGGAAAAGGAGATGATTGAACAATAAGAAAATATGCAACCATATAGATCGCCCATTCCTTTCTCTTAAAGGATACAAAAGTGTAATGCAACTGTTGAAATAGTAAATTAGCAGCATATCAGTCTAGAACCAAGTGCAGAAACTCATAATAGTGTAGAAAATTTAGCAATAGATGGTACAAAAGCTAGTATATTAGTGTAGAAAAATTTTAGAGTGCAGAAAAGTTTAAATACAATAGAAAATACTAGTATCAATATGCAGTATTAGCAGTTTACACCTCCTCCACTATTCCTATAGAGGCTGAAAAATAAGAGATTAGATAAGAAATTATACAAATTTCTTGATGTTTTAAAAAAATTACATGTTAATCTCCCTTTTGCAGATACACTCGAATAAATGCCTAACTATGTCAAGTTCATGAGGAGCATCTTTTCAAAGAAGAAAAGAATGAAGGATTATGAGATAGTGGTATTGACAGAAGAGTGTAGCGTTATTCTTATAAAGAAACTACCTCCTAAGCTCAAAGATCATGGGAAATTTACCACACCATGCTCAATTGACAATCATGACTTTGGTAAAAGCTCCATGCAATCTAGAAGTGAGTATCAATCTCATGCCCCTCTTCGTCTACAACAAGTTAGGTTTGAGAGAAGCCAAATCTATCAATATCACACTTTAACTTACTTATCGGTCTCTCTTCTACTCAAAAGAAATTATAAATGACATGCTAGTAAAGATGGATAAGTTTATATTCTTTACAGATTTCATTGTTCTAGACATAGAAGAAGACAAGGAGATCCCTATCATCTTTGGAAGACTCTTCCTAGCTATGGGACATACGGTTATTGATGGTCAAAAAAGAAAAATGACAATGAGGTTACAGGATGACACTATGACATTCAAAGTCTTCAAAGAGAACAAATTGCCATCGGAGAGTGAAGACTGTGGTAGTATTGATGTGATGCTGCTAAATGCTAAAGAGCTCAAAGACATAGAGATATTGAATCTTTACATAAAAAAGAAGGCGTTAAGCATAGGAAGAGAAGGAAGAGAAAAAAGAAGCAACAGTGCAATAGAAGGATAAAAAAGAAGGGCACAAAAGAACCATTTCATCGGTCTAAGATTCAAATCTTTCTAGAGAAGTATAAGAAATAAGAAAAAGTTGCTGCCTAAGATCTAAATAAAAAGATATGGAAGCCAAAGGAAAGGAAGTCCAGTAAGCTTACATATAAAGATGCTTCCACCATTAACTTCAATCCTCCATAAGAGTAGAAAGAGCCCTGCCAAGCCGACGACATTAAATTAGACACTTATTGGGAGGCAACCTAAGTAATTATTATTATTATTTTTTTTAATTTTAGTTTTAGTTATGTTAGTTTCTTTTTTTTTTTTGTAGGAATAAAACAATAAGAGGAACATTCAATGAAGCAGCATGAGCAATTGCAAGTGCTAGGAGCAAAGGAACACCGTAGTCCAATCAATAGGTAACAATATTGCAATGCTTCAACTTTATTTACCAGAGGGAGTTTTTCTTACTTATAAGATTATTGTTCGACATTGAGAATAATGTCTAATTTGAGTTTAGGGGTGGAAAACACTTTCTTATGTTTATTTTACTACTTTTATTGATTGTTTATCTTGTAGGTAATTTTATTTTTTTAGGTTGTTAAGTTTTGGTTAAGATGATGATCATTAGTTTATCATAAGATATAGAATATTACCTGTAGGTAAATGTTTTTTTTAGGTTGTTAGGTTTTGGTTAAGATGATGATCATTAGTCTATCATAAGATATAGAATATTAGCTGAATTTATTTTTACAAGTATCTAGGAAACAATAAATGGTTGAGCTAATTCTTATATCATGAATCTTTGATTGAGTTCAACTTTATTTCTGATCACTTACTCTTGAGCACATTGAGATAAGCTTGTATTAGTTCAATTTGTTTTTTGCTTAGAAATACTTTATGCTTAAGTAGTACACTATAGTCTCAAAGACCAATACTCTAAAAATTGCTTGATTATTACCTGAGGCAAAATCCTAAGAATCACATGAATAGAGAAATGACATTATACCATCTTTGGACCAATTGAGTTTTTTCTAGCCTACCTCATATGTTTATTTATCTCTAGTCACCTTGTTTGAGCTAAATTACTCAATCTTTTTTTATATTTAACCACATTACAAGCAGCAAGACTTTTTACTTAGTTATCCTAAAATCTACTGGTAGCACTATAAACACTGAGTTTACTTAGAAATAATTTTAAAAAGAAAAAAGTTGTATGTGTGAAAAGGGTAATGCAATGAAAAGTAATAATTCTTGAATGTGCATATCAATATAAGTTTGCAGGTACATAAAAAAGAGAAAAAAATGTTTAACTATATAAATACCCTCAGCTTGAGAAAAAGAAGAAATTCTTTGCAAAAGTGATTAAAAAAAAGAATATCATAAGTTTAGGGGAGAGGATAAATTAAGGAGAAAAGATTAAGAAGTTCTAAGTAAAGTTAAGTGTTTATGGTGTGAGTTACGATTCATATTTATATATGTTTATATCCCAAATTGATTTTAGCCTTACGTTACAAGCTAAATAAAGTCATAAATAGATCCTTAAACATGTGTATTTCTACATTAGTGGAGAGTAGTATAAACAGCAAGCTTATTGTAGTGTTACAAATTGAATTATGTCGAGACATCATTTTTATGTGCTTTCTTAAGTTATTAAGTAAATCTAAGTTTCATTTGACTAATTACTTACTTATTGAATACATGCACAAGTGATCATTTATAGGGGTGAATAAAGGACTTGATGAATGGTATGAAGATTGTTGAAAGTTTTTTTATCGATTTTTAAAAAGACTTATGCCATTTAATAGCTTTTGAGACTTTGAATGACCATCTTGCATCCTTAGCCTTATATCATCAACTCCCATGATCTCACAAGTCATATTATTTTTCATTAAAACTTTACCTTTCTTAGCTTTGTAGTTGGTAAACATTAATTTGTCAAGACACATATGGACGCTACACCCTGAATCTAGTATCCATTTGCCAGTGTACTTTTCCCTTGAGGCTATTAACGTGTCTACAACTTCAGTATCTTCCCCAAGAGTATCGATTGCAACATACCCTTCTTGGCCTTTTGATTTAGCATAATTCTTTCACAAAGTGGATCTTCTCATCGATTGGTTGCTCTTCTTTCATTGTGCAAGCAATACTACTCCACTCTTGGACTCAGATCTCTTTGTCAAATCTTTTGAGTTCAATGATGCCTTAATGTCATTCATCGTTAAAGAATCCTTACCATATAGCAACGTATCCACAAAGCATTCATAGTTTTTTAGCAATGAACTTAACAGGATTATGACATTGTCTTCATCCTCAGTCTTGATGCCTAATTGCTCAAGACTTATTAAACTCGTCAATGTGGGCTCTCAATGAAGATCCCTCGTGTATAGTTAACTAATATAGTTTCTTCTTTATAAGAAGTCTATTTACAAGAGACTTCTTCATGTATAATGCCTTGAGTGTCTTTTATTGCCACAAAGTAGTTTATTTATCACCAATTTCCCATAATACTTTGTCGTTGAATGCTAGAATTATGGTGCTGTGAGCTTTTTTTTGAATCGTGTCCCAATCTTTCTGCCCAAACTTTGAGGTTGTTGTCTTTTTACTAGTTGAGAAACTGGCTTCCTCTAAGGCTGAGTCTAGCCATTCGTTCACTTGTAGAGCCTTAACCTTCTTTCTTCAAATATTAAAGTCATCTCACTGAATTTCTCTATTTCTTGCTTGATTGCAGTCATGGTTTAAATATCTCAAGTGTGTATTATCAAACCTTAGCTTTGATACCAGTTTGTTAGAGGAATCGCCATTTTCTCTGTGAAATTATGTTAAAGCAAAGAACCCTAACCAAATTCAACCTTGAACCTTAACTTCTTTGTGCAGCAAAATAACCTGTGTATCAAGCGAAAATAGCAAGAATTCAAAGAAAAAAATAAAGAGCACAACACAATCACTTATATGGTGTGGCCAAATTGCCTATGTCTATGGTGAATCCAAGGATCCTAGCCTATTTTATTAACTCTTTAGAGATTTTACAAGGAAAACCTAATGAAGTACCCTTAAAAGGATCAAATGTTTAGTGCACCCTTACTCTACCACGAACAATGAACACCCAAATAACTATTCCACCCTAGTGTACACAAGTACTTAGTATCTACCTAGGTCTTCCCTTTCTTAGAGTCTCTCTTAATAATTAATTTTAATTTAAATGGTTTATAAGAGTTTATATAGAGGTTATTTCAAGTCTACTAACCCTAATCCTTATTATAGTAAGAGTCCACTTATTTTGGAAGTCTAAAACTTTCCAAAACTCAAAAATCTTAAACAAAAACAAACTTTGCTGGGAACTTGGCTTCGCTGCGCTGGGTTTTTGATTTAGGCGCCGTGGTGTCCAACCCTAAGAGTCGCGACGCTCAGCCCTGTACTAGTTTTTGAGATTTTTCTAGCTTTCTTCAAGTCTTCATGTCCCACACGTCATAAACTTCCTTATGCATGTCTCACACATTCTAGACTTCTTGTGACTCTCCTCTTTGATGTTCTTCTCAATTCTTGCCCAAACAAGATTGTTGAATCGCCAAATCTCCAATAAAAAGCTTACCACATTTTTATTTATTTGTGAAACAATTATAGCCTCATTAATGAAAATTTCAAGATTCTTCACAGTGATGCCTATTCTATATTCCAACATCCCTTTGTAAACAGTACTTGGCCTTCATTACTAAGTTCTCATTTCTCTCATTAGAATTGTTAGTGGGCATCTCTATCTCATTCGAATTCAATAGTTTGCATCTGTCAGCTTTGGGTGGATCAAATGAACTTAACAGTCATTGTAAAAGTAATCCATAATTTCTATTAAAAAAGGTATTATCGACCTTCAAGTTCTTTGTCTTTATAATTATTAAAAATTATGGAGAAAAGTGGTAAAATGCAAAATCATAAGAGATAATTAGCTAATTCTTTTTTTTTAATAAAAAAATTAAAGCTCAAGAAGGTCAATTTTTTTTTTATTTAATAATTTAAAGAAGATAGAAAGATATAGAGAATCCATTGGATAAATCTCCTATATTCAACTAGAGCAACAACGGAAAGGAATATATATATATATATATATATAGATAGATAGATTATTTTAGAACCAGATGCATGTATATATGTTAGCTAAATGCTAACCCAAGATTCAAATGGTGTAAATCAAGAAATACACAAGCAAGACAAAGTTAGAGTGATTCGGTCATAAATTGATCTATATCCACTTTGAGCTCCTCCTTAGGAACTCTTATGCATTACCAATCAATCAATTACAGAGAGTTGTTTAAAAAGGAACAATGATTGCAATACAAGATTTTGATTCAAGAAATACACTCAAGAAATCCTAAAGCCCCTTACACTCGTTTTTCTCTCACTTTCTTTGAATCTTTTTCCCTAGATTGCTTGAGAATAATCGAGATTATTAAAGAATTGAAAAGACTAGATAATGAATCAAGGAGACGTCTAGGATACTTAAATATCTTTAGAACGATAATGGCAACGTTACTTCTTTAAGTCAAATACTCCATAAAATGGCAGCATATGTATTGTTAAGTTATGGCTATTATCTCATAAGTCCCTTACTTCAATCCTAATTCATTAAGGAACCAAACTTAACAATTTCCACCTTAGTTCTTTTACGAATTCTAAGTGCAAAACAGCCTCTAAGGCATCTTAGCTCACTTCATCGCTAACCAAACTTTATCAGTGTGAAATATCCTTATGCAGTGATTGAGATTACCTACTTGCAATGGCTTTGTTCCATGTCTGTTAGATTTTCATCTGCTGATATTTTTTTTCCAAATTTATCTATCTCTTAGAGAGTAGATATCCTACAAAGTGGTATATAACATCTATATGCTTTGAAATTTCATGAAATGGATAACAGACCATAAGTTTAGTGGCAGCTCGTATAAAGATACAGGTATTTAGTAAGGACTAAATACTAAACAGACTCACAAATATCTCAATAGACATCCCACAAAATCGTCAATGAAGGGCCTTTTGAGTTGAGTAGTATTCGTAGTCCTTTGACCTGAGTGCCATGGTGGGCTTGTGAGTGATCCACCATACTTTGGTTTCACATATGTCAGAAACCTTTTATAGTCTGACTACTATGTGTCACTGGGTATGGTTCGATGCTTATGGAGTCTGGTGTGCGTAGATATGGGATCTATCAACTCATTTGAGTGATTAATATATCCTAATACTCTAAGATTGTATTTCAGAAAGTCTTATGACCATAAGTAATAATTCTCAAAAAAAGAGTTTAACCCTAGAGGTAAATAATATCACAAAAGTGTTTGAAAATATTATTTATTGAAATACAATTCTAGAGATAAGCATTCGGTCGAGCATATGAAGATTTAACGGTGTTGATCTATATCTCCGCTCTACCTAGATATAAATGATGGATATATTATAGGAATATGTTATAATTGCAACTTGTATAGTCTAACACACCGCTTTATAATAATAGTAACGTGTATGTGGGGCATCGTTCACGGACATATGAAGGAGTTTCATACGAAAATTCGGGTGTGGACCTAAAGAGTCTCACAATATAAAGTGTACTCGTTGTGCACTATGGTAGCATTATGGATTGAATAGTTCCATCCTAGAAATCCCAACAAACTGAAAATATATTTCAAGATTCCTCGGGTTGTGCACTTGTCTAGACTTAAATGTTAAGTACATCACTTAATTAGTTGACAAGAATTGTTAACTAATTAGATATTAACAAGTGACACAATTTTGTTCCTTAAATTGTTACACTATGAATTCACCAAATAATCATATTAGTAAAATCAAATAAGATAAAAAATTTAATTATTCAAATAGTTTTTGAATAATTGAATAAATATCATTTAAAAAATAATAATATTTATTTACTTATTTATTATTTTGGTTTAGGTGGGAGACATATACATAATTAGGTATAATTACTACCAAATATTATTTTTTAGTTTATCATTTAAATAAATAATAATAAAATTCCTTTTATTTTTCTTTCAAGAAACAAAAATCTTTTTACTAAAAATTTAATTTATGCTATTCTAGCTTCACATTCCCACCAGATTGTTGTGAAGTAGAATTAAACAATAATGCACTTTAAGGTAAGCTCAAGGTTGGAGTTAGGAAGAATTCAAAATTGAAATCTTCATTGAAGGTCTTCAAAGGTTGTTTCTATAATCTTAAGTTGTTAATGATTGAATTTACATGTGTATATATTGATTACATGCTTAATTTCGCTACGAAATTTATGTATATGATGCATATATTTAATTTTTTTCAACATGTGCACAATCAGATGAATACACTCTAAAATACATTTTTTGTCTTGTTAAGATCAAATGGCTTTAGCAATCCACTCGTTTTTATCTTTAATATGCACTAACTCAAAGGTCCAGAAAATTATGCTGACTGGCTTATGAATTTTAGAATAGTTTTGAATTCTGAGAAGCTTGGATATATAATTGATTAGTGCTTGCCTTGAGTTATTTCTAATGATGCTTTTTTAGAAGAAAAAGAGATATATCGAAAATAGTTGGATGATGATTTGAAAGTCAAATCTTACATCCTCGGCTCAATGCCTACAGAGCTCTAAAGAGAGCATGTCTACATTGACAATGCTGGGAGTATAATGCTCTACTTGAAAGAATTATTTGGTGATCGACCTTAAGCTGAAATATATAGGGTTGCCAAATCTCTCTGTCAAGCTAAACTACCTGAGGGCAGTCCAGTGAGTCCCCATGTCCTCAAGATCATATCTTTTATTGAGAGATTAGAAACCATGGATATTCTAATTGAGCAATACATTAGGGAACAGTTTGATTCTCTAATTACTTCTAGGGTTATTTACACAGTTCATCATGAACTTTAATATGCAAGGATTGACCCTTACTTATGCTGATCTGCATAACATGCTGAAAATAGCACCAAAGGACATGACTAAAGGGGGCACGACCCTCTATGTTCAGGGTGCTCATGTTTTATCCTAAAGAATTCTAGGAAGTTCAAAGGGAAGAATAAAAAGAAAGCAGAGTATGCACCTAAAATGGATCTTCAAAAGCAACACATGTCCAACCTCTAACATAAAAATAAAGTAAAAGGAAAATGTTTTCATCTTAGTAAGGATGGGCATTGGAAGGAGAACTGCCTAAAATACCTTGCCACAATTAAGAAGACCCCCTCAGATATGCACTTGCCTATTATTGATATTTCTTCAGCATTTGATGCTAATATTGGCTAAGTATTAGACACTGCTTGTCTTTCTTATATCTGCAATGTGTTGAAAGGTTTGAAGAAAGTTAGACTGTTACAGCCTGTAGAAGTACAGCTTCGTGTTGGAAATAAAGATTTTCTGCAGGTCGAGGCTATTAGACGTTTTAATTTACTTCTTCCATGTCATAAAATTATTGTATTGAATAATTATTATTATTATGTACCAAATATTACAGGGCAAATTATTTCTATTCCTGTATTGGACAGTAAGGGATATCATATGTATATATGGAACCGTTCTATATGTTTGTATGATTTAGATACTATTTTATTAGCTGAATGTTAGTTGATTAATAGCCATTAAATATTAGATATAGTAAGAAATGTCATAAATGTACAGGTGAATGCTGATAATAACTTGAAAACTTTAAATGATACAGAATGGTGGCATATGAGATTAGGTCACATAGGTGTGAGACGACTAACCCATCTAGTTAAAGTTGATCAGATACCTAATCTGACTATGGAGCTTTATCTAGTTTGTGAATCTTGTATTCAAGGAAAAATGATCAAAGCTCCATTTATTGGTGTTGGACACTACGTCACTAATTTATTGGAACTTGTAAATGGTGATGTATGTTGCCCAATGAATCACACTGCAATGGGTGAATTTTGATACTTCGTTATCTTTATCGATGATCTATCACGATTTGGATACGTATTTCTTATAAACACAAGTCAGAAACTTTTGAAAAGTTTAAAGAGTTTTGAATCGAAGTAGAGAAACAAACGAGAATGTATATCAAATGCCTTTGATCAGATCAAGGCGGTTAATACATGAGCAGTGAATTTTTAGATTATTTAAAGAAGATTCTTTCTCAATATAGTCCTTCAAGTACTCCAGAGCACAACGGTATTTTGGAGAAGAAGAAATCAAACTTTATTGGATATGGTTCGATCGATGATGAGCTTCACTGATCCCTTTAAATATCTATAAGACTATGCTCTAGAAACTGTTGCTCATATATTGAACAAAGTTTTATAGAAAGTTATTCCTTCTACTCGTTATGAGATATAGAATAGAAGGAATCAAGTCTTAAATATCTTAAGATTTGGGGCTGTCCTGCTTAGTAAAAGTTACACAATAGGATACTTGCACCTAAAGGATACAAGTATCGGTTTATTAGATATCCTAAGAATTTAATGGGGTACTAACTCTATAATCCTGAGGAACGAAATGTGTTCGTTGCTCAAAATACCACTTTTCTAGAAAAATGATTTCTCATAGATCATGGAGATTATAGAAAGATTAACTGAGATGAACTCAATCATGATGTAAATGAATCAACGATAGAACCTCAGGCTCAATCAAGTAGAATACCTTTGACACACCCTTCACGTAGGTAAAAAAGAATATCAAGGCCATCTGAAAGGTATGGCCTTGATATCAATACCTGAAGGTGCTCTTGGTGTTTTTTTGATTGAAGACAAGGATTCGTTGACTTATAGAGATACGATGTTGGACATCGATTCGGGAAAATGACAAGAAGTCATTAAATCTGAGATTGACTTAATGCATCAAAATCAATTCTGAGACTTGGTTGAGCTTCTTGAAAGAATTATTCCTATCAGTTGTAAATGAATTTACAAGTGAAAGCATGGGCCCAATGAAAAAGTAGAGACTTTTAAGGCTTGTCTAGCGGTAAAAGGTTATACTCAAGGATCTGGGATCGATATGAAGAAACTTTCTCATTAGTAGCGATGCTTAAGTTAATTTGAATTTTACTAGTAATTACTGCATATATAACTATGAAATTAAGAAAATGGATGTAAAAATGACGTTCTTAAATGGATATCTTAAAGAAAAGATCTATATGGAATAACCTGAAGGTTTTACATCTAGCTAAACTTCTAGTTTAGTATGTGATAGGGGTATAAAAGTACTAGTATGATTTATACCTAACTTTTATTTTTTGCTTCAAATTATAAATATTTGGCTATTTAATTGTATTTTTTTGATTATATATAGATGCACGATGGAAAATGTGATGTATAGGAACAAACGGGAGGCGAAGCGAACGTTAAACGAATAAGTTACGCTCAAAATATGAAAGGGGCATCAGGGCTGAGCGCCGCGGCGCCCACAACTCAGTACCACGACGCTAGTGGTGATAAATAGTACCTAGATAAACAGTAACTCTTGAACAGTATTTTAAAGCTAAAAACCAATAAATAGAAAGTCAAAAATTCTAAAAGGAGAGGAGAGAAAAAGAGAGAAAAGAGGTAAAAGCTTAGAGAGGGAATTCACAACACAAGATCAAAGATCAGAGCCAAAGATTGAAGAACTAAGATCAAGATTCAAGCTTCAAGTTAAGATTGAGGGAGAAGCATATCAAAGAGTCACTTTGATTAGTTTTTCTTCTCTTTCTTTATCATTATGTTCTTTTTCTTGTTGATCTTTATAAATTGCTTTCATACTTTTGGTTTTGTGATTGGTTAAATTATTCATCTAGGGTTAGACTATGTAAACCTAGTATAGATTTGAATTGTGTTAATTTTTAGTTTATGAACTTGATACATTCAGTTGATTCATTCTATCTTGTGTTTAATACTTTCATTATATCTGATCAATATTTTGAATGATTTAGGAACCATGATGAACTTGACGGAGGGATTTATGTGTTGAGCCTAGGATAATTTGATGCATGATCATAGGGTAACAACTATGAGTTCCATCTAGGATAAACATATACATAGGTGGCATGTATGGTCTAATTTAGACTTGATCTTAATGGATTATATTCTGATTTGATTACCATAGACATATAGGTGATTGTTGGAATGCGTAATATAGTGACTTGACCATGGACAGAAGCTTGTAACGAGAGTAGTGTCTAAGCCAATCAATTGGTATTAAAAGATTAACTAAGTGATTAATGAATCTAATGAAATATTAAGGGACGAGTCAAAATCCTAAATTATCTTTATTTGTGAATTCTATCCCTTTACTTTTATTTAGTTTAATTTTTAGAGTTAGATTAGCTAATTAAATTTCAGATTTTGATTTTCTGAATAAAAGTTAGGTAGTTACAATTTTAGTACTTGATTTATAGAATTAGATCGCATAGTTCCTGTGGGATCGATATTTAGACTCAAAATCCTATATTACTTGATACGATAGCGTGCACTTGCGCTTAGCTAGTATAGCACCAATCAAGTTTTTGGCTCCGTTGTCGGGGACTAGTTTTATCTATTCTTTAGATCAATATTAATACTAAGCTACTTACTTTTAATTCAGATTTTTATTTTTGGTTTATCTTTTTTTTTTTACTTTGATCTTCTTTTTATTTTGCTTTGACAGTTCATACCATGGTGGAAAACAACAGTCACATCAACAATCATGTGTTTGAGCCCATAATACCACAGAGAGCTTTGAACGAATATGCTATCGCAACTATAAGTGGTGTTTAGTCTAGTATTCGGCGACCAACCGTCAACGCTAATAATTTTGAGATCAAGGCGAATATTATTCAAATGTTGAAAAAAATTGTATAGTTTAGTAGAGCTCTTAATGACGATCTTAACATGTATATCATAAATTTCTAGAAAATTTGTGATACCTTCAAATACAACGGAGTCTCGACGATGCTATCAAATTGAGATTATTTCTTTTCTCCTTAAGGGACAGAGTTAAGAGTTGGTTGATGTCATTGTTGTTAGGATCCATATCGATGTGGGAAGATTTAGCACAGAAGTTCTTAGCCAAGTTCTTTCCACTAGCAAAGACAACAAAGATGAAGAATGGCATCACCTCATTCAGTTAGATTGATGGAGAGTCATTGTATGAGGCATGAGAGCGCTTCAAGGACATGTTGAGGAAGTGTCCTCATCATGGAGTCCCTAAATGGCTATTAGTCCAAACATTCTATAATGGATTAGTAGACCATTTGAGAACTATTGTAGATGCCACTGCTGAAGGAGCTTTAATAAATAAGTCTACAAATAAGGCTTATGATTTATTAGAAGAGATGGCATCAAATAGTTACCAATAGCCACTAGAGAAAGTTACACTCAAAAGAGTTGCTAGTATATATAAGATTGGCGCATTCAATGCATTGGCAGCACAAATCAATTCATTATCCAAGAAGTTTGATGCATTGAATGTCGTCAAAACTCGACAAGTAATATACGACTTTTGTGGTAATAATCACATAAATGGGTGGTGCATAACAGCAGTGAATTATGTGGGCAATTTTAACCCACAACTATATAACCCACAATCTAACTTCTTTAATTTGGGGTGGAGAGATCATTCAAACTTCTCTTGGTGTTACAACTAAGAGGAGCCATCTAGACCAATGAATCCCTTAAGATTCCCGCCACCACAAGAAAAGAAGCTAACATTGGAAGATATGTTTATACGATATATGAAGTCTGATGAACACTTAAAATTATACATTTAATAAGAGTTTTACATCATTATTTTGTATTACTTGTGTATTTAATTTTCTTAACTTAAGTATGTTTACAATATTGTACTTAATTATCTTTTAACGGTTTTGTGGTAGGTTTGGTAAAATGGGCATAACTTTATACCTAAAGATTCAATTAGAGTGATTCTTGATCTTATGAAGAGCTGACTCAATAGGCTAACATATTGCATTTACAAAAAAATTGAAATTTGAGTGTTTAGAGGGTGAAAATGGCCAAGAATAGAACTGATCTGCAGTATAGGCCTAGTTTGAACAGCCATCAGTATTTGGCCTATAACTATAGAAATACGTATCTAATACATATGAGACAACTCAATTTGAAAAGATAAGAGACTTATATACAATGTTGATGTTTTAAGTCATAGCTAATTCAGATCACATCAATTCTAAATTAGATAATCAAGTGGGTGCCTTAGTGATAATCAATGCAAATTAGTTTGCCACTATTCTTGACTTTCATCATCCAAGTGGTTCCCTCCAAATTTGTCTCGATTTATCTATGTTTTTCTATAAATAGGTGGCCTGTTTATGCCTAAAGCATATAATTAGAAAGTTATAATTTAGTTCAAAATACTTGTCCTTTGTATCCATTTCTTTGTAATATTATTTCTCTTGTTTACTATTAAGTCATGTTATTTCTTCTTCCATTTCTTTTCTTTTTCTTTAGTTTTATTATGTTTAAATGATTTTCTTTATGCTAAGGTGAAAGGGTGAAGCTCTTGGTAAGGTAATAAGATATGTTTAACACTTATTTATGAATTTAATGCTTCATTCTTAAGTTATGCAAATTTATATATGATGTATTTATTTTGTTTGTAGAATTAATACCCTTTTTTCTAAAGTGGTGAAGCTGTTGGCAAGGTAATAAGATATGTATTTATTTTTCTTTAGTTTTATTATGTTCAAATGATTTTCTTTATGATAAGGTGAAAGGGTGAAGCTCTTGGTAAGGTAATAAGATATGTTTAACACTTATTTATGAATTTAATGCTTCATTCTTAAGATATGCAAATTTATATATAATGTATTTATTTTGTTTGTAGAATTAATACTTTTTCTTCTAAAGTGGTGATTCTTGATTTATTATTGACAAACTTTATACTTGGCACAATAAATTCTTGAAACCATTTACAAGATTTGGTGTATATAACATTTTTTGTAAAGTGGGAGTCTTGATTTATTGTAGACAAATATAAAGATTGGCATAATAAATACTTGAACCCATTTATAAGATATGGTGTATAATAATTGAAAGAAATAAATACTAATCAATATATAAATGACGATGAACTTTAATTGCTATATTTTTCGGTTGGAACCTCCTTTGTGTGAGGATTCCAATTAAGTTATAAAAAGAGTTAAATATATTCTTACTTCTTATGCCAAGAGTGGATCCCCCTAACCTTAGCTTTTATTTGAATTGGTTAATTGAAATAATATTTGCAAACATCTTATACTGCATTAATTATTTTAAAAGTGTTTATAATTTGTAATTTTAATTCTACTTCCCTATGGATCGACCCTGTTCTCATCGGGTTATTTATTACTTCGACAATCCTGCACTTGGGAATAAACTCCTATATTCTGAATGTGTCAAGTTTTTGGCGCTATTGTTGGGGAAGTAAAATTAACATTATTTCTGTTGTTGTTTGTTTGTTTATTTTATTTTCATGGAAGGCCGAGCCTCCTAATGTGCTTTATTTTATTTATTATTCGCCTTTTATTTTCGCTTTTTATTTTTATGGAAGGCTAAGCCTTCTAACTTGTTTTAATTTATTTATTATTTTCGCTTTTTATTTTCATGGAAGGCTTAACTTCTTATTGTTTAATTATTAACTTTTTATATATAATCTAACATTACTAATCTAACTTCTAATTATTTATCTTTATTTTATTTTTAGTTTCGCCTATTTTATTTACCTGTGTTTAATATTTTTTTTCTCTTATTTGTATTATTTATATTTATTGTATTTTGTTTTATGTCTTTTTATGAGCGGTTGGTTTCGAGATCCTAATTCTCATCGTTTGGTGAAAGGTAATTTCGAAACTTCCTTTGATAATTTGTTAGATTCTCTTTCATCTTCTCATTCTTCACCAATTAACACAATGAGCGAAAATCAAATTGAGGTTCATATAGACCAAGGGGACAATCAGTCTCAACATAATGACCTTAACCGACCTAAAAAACTTAGAGACTATATGAACCTTACATGAACCGGTGTACCATATTGCTTAATTTTTCCTCCGGATGCAACTCATTTTAATTTTAAGCCAGGCATTATCCAACTTTTACCTACTTTTTATGGCTTAGATGCAGAGAACCCTTATCTATATTTAAGAGAATTTGAAGAAGTGTGTAACACGTATAATGACCAAAATTGTAGCATGAACACAATTCGACTTAAGCTTTTTCCTTTTTCTTTAAAAGATAAAGTTAAAACATGACTACAAAATCTTAGGCCAGGATTCATTTCTTTATGGGATGAGATGCAATAACAATTCCTAAAAAAGTTTTTTCCTTCCCATAGAATAAATTCTTTTAAAAGACAAATCACCACTTTTGCCCAAAAACCAGAAGAGACCTTTTACCAATGTTGGGAAAGGTATAAAGAATTACTTAATACCTGTCCCTATCATGGCTTTGAAACATGGAGACTAGTCTAAAATTTCTATGAGGGCTTAACACTCTAAGTTAGGCAAATGGTAGAAATGATATATAATGGAACATTTGAGGATAAAGACTCAGAAGAGGCAATGAACTATCTTGACTTATTAGCAGAAAATGCTTAAAATTGGGACACTATTTGTACCTGTGAGGCACCTAACAAAAATCAAACCACTACATCTAGTGGGGGTATTTATCATCTTAGGGAAGACCATGACCTTCAAGCCAAATTAGCATCCCTTGCTAGAAAAGTTGAAACCTTAGAAATGAAAAAGAGTGGTCAAATAAAATCTGTTCAAGAAATTGTGTGTCACATTTGTGAAACGTGTGATCACTCTACCAATGATTGTCTAACTTTGCTTGTATTTAGGGAATGTCTCCATGAACAAGCCAATGTACTAAACGCGTTCAAGCGGTCAAACAATAACCCATATTCACAAAACTATAGTCCTGGATGGCAAAATCACCCGAATTTTAGTTGGAGGAATGACACTTAAGCACAGGCTTCACAACTATCTTTCCAACCACACCAAAAATTTGAAAATCATCAAGGTTATGCACCATATGTCCCACATTCTAGGAAAAATCTTGAAGAAACTTTGCATACATTCATTGAAAAGCAAGAGTCTGTTAATTCTCAAAATGCTCAAACATTCATTGATTTAAAAGATACTCTTGCTAAATTTGCATCTGCACTGAACATTCATGAGAAAGAAAAATTTCCTTCTCAACCACAGTCAAACCCCAAAGGATAACATAACTCAAATGCATATATTTTAGGAAGCCAACACATGGATTAAGTTAAAGCGGTTATCACTCTTCGGAGTAGTAAAATTGTTGAAAAAGAAATTCCTAAACCTCATGAGAGCAATGAATCAATCTCTAAGGGTAAGAAAAATTGTTGAACCTATACCTAATGAAGAAAACACCAAACCCTCACCTCTACTTCTATTTCCTTATACATTACGTAATACTAAGAAAATGAATCACAATCCTGAAAATTTTAAAATCTTCAAACAGGTAAAAGTTAATATTCCTTTACTAGATGCTATTAAACAGTTTCCCTCTTATGCAAAATTTTTGAAGGATTTATACATAGTAAAAAGAAAACTAAATGTGAAAAAGAAAGCATTTTTAGTTGAACAAGTGCCATTCTTCAGAACAATAATGCTTTAAAATATAAAGACCCTGGTTGTCTTATAATTTCATGTATTATTAGAAGTCATAAAACTGAACAAGTCTTACTTGATCTTAGTGCTAGTGTGAATTTATTGTCGTATTCAATTTATCAGTAGCTCAATCTCAGTGAGTTAAAATTAACTTCTGCAACCCTTTTACTTGCCGATAGATCAATAAAAGTACCAAGAGGGACAGTGAAAGATGTTTTAGTTCAAGTTGATAAATTCATATATCTTGTGGATTTTATTGTCTTGGACACAAAACCTGTTAAAGGATGTAATCTGATACTTGTTATTTTAGGTCGTCCATTTTTAGCAATTTTTAACACTTTGATTAATTGTAAGAATGGAGTAATGAAGCTTTTATTTAGAAACATGACACTTAAACTCAATGTTTTCAATATGTATAAGTAACCATATAAAGGGGAGGATGAAAGTGAAGAAGGTGATATGATTGAAACCATTATGGAAGATCATATTCAAAAAGGGAGTTCTACTGATCCCTTAGAAATGTGTCTAATAAATTCATTTGAGTCAAATATACAATTAGATCTTGAAATCTCTGACATATGTTCTTTACTTGACCGTGCACAAGTGATTGAAAATAAAGGATGGAAACTAAAGTTTGAAGAATTGGAAGAAAATGAGGATAAACAGAATGAAATTTCAAAGTTGGAGTTAAAACCTCTGCCTGAAGGACTGAAATATGCATTTCTTAGAGAGAAACAAACTTACCCCGTGGTAATCTCTTCTACACTCACAAGTGAACAAGAAGGTAAGTTGATTGAATTATTAAAAATGCATAAAAATACAATTGGGTGGACTTTAAAAGACATAAATGGTATTAATCCTTTGATTTGTACACATAGAATACACCTAGAGGATAATGTCAAAACTTTTCAACAACCTTAAAGGAGATTAAATCCACATATGAAAGAGATAGTGAGAGCTGAAGTTCTCAAATTACTTGAAATATGAATCATATATCCTATCTCAGATAGTAAGTGGGTAAGTCTTACTCAGGTAGTACCAAAAAAATCTAGAATCATAGTCATTGAAAATGAAAAAGGTGAGTTAATACCAACTCGAGTCTTATCTAGTTGGAAGATGTGCATAGATTATAGAAAGTTGAACTCGGCCACTAGAAAAGACCATTTTTCTTTATCATTCCTTGATCAAATTATTGAAAGAGTAACAGGACATCCTTACTATTACTTTCTAGATGGTTATTCTAGCTATTATCAAATTCTCATAGCACTAGAGGACCAAGAATAGACTACATTCACATGCCCCTTTGGAACCTTTGCTTTTAGAAGAATACCCTTTGGACTTTGTAATGCCCAGTAACATTTTAGAGATGCATGTTAAGCATTTTTAGTGACATGATTGAGCATTATTTATAAGTTTTCATGGATGATTTAACTGTGTTTGGAAGTTCTTTTGATAATTGTCTTGAAAACTTAAAAAAGGTCTTAAAAAGATGTGAAGAAAAGAATCTTGTATTGAATTGAATTGGAAAAAAAGTCATTACATGGTTACTTCTAGAATTATTTTGGGACATGTAGTGTCTTCTAAAGGAATTGAAATAGATAAGGCAAAAGTTGAACTCATTACACATTTGCCTCCACTAAAAATAGTCAGAGAAGTTCGATCCTTTTTAGGACATGTTGGATTCTATAGGAGGTTCATAAAATTTTTTAATGCTATATCTAAACCTCTTTGTAACCTCTTAGCAAAAGATGTATCATTTGAGTGGACTCAAGAGTGTCAAAATTTGTTTGAAAAATTAATTGGCCTCTTAACATCTGCTCCTATCATACAATCTCCTAATTGGTTTTTACCTTTTGAGCTTATGTGTGATTCTAGTGACTACGCTGTTGGTGTTGTATTAGGACAAAGAAAGGAAGGTAAATCCTATGTAATTTATTACGCAAGTAGAACTTTAAATAGTGCACAAATGAATTACATAACAACTGAAAAAGAATTACTTGCTGTAATATTGCATTAGACAAATTTCGTTCTTACTTGATTTGTAATATCCAATCCTTATTAGTAGTATTGGCGCCTAAATTTCGGTATAGAGCAAATAAGACACCGTAGGGTTACTTGATTTTAACCCTATTAGAAATATTTTCTTTATAGTGCATGTGAGAGATATTAGACCTAATTTGGTAATTTCACACTCGATCGGAGCGCCAGACAACCCTAGAATATTTTTGGAATTTTTCTCTATTGGCTTGGAAAAGGAAATCCTAATTTACTACATGAATTTCCATTTAAGGATGATGTATGGAACAAGCATTTGTTGAGAAACATAATCCATATGTTAGAGAATGGACCAATTAGAAGAAATCTCATGGATTGCCAAGTTGGAAATTCTAGTTAGTTCTTTGAACTATTCTAACTAGATAGTTACAAATGAACTAATTATATAATTAGTTTACAACTAATGGCAAATTAGTAATTTAGAGTAAGTTGAAGGGCAAAATGGTCAATTGATGAATAACTATATATATGTTGGAAGTGTGTAGAATTTTCAAGTGAACAAAAAGCAACCATTTAGAGCAAAAGAGAGCAAAATTTGTGCGAGGTGAAGGGGGTGTTGCTACAATAAAATTTTAGTTTTTTCTTCATGATTTTTCATGCTTAATCAAGCCAAAATAAGGTTACATACCAATTCCTAAGCTCAATTGAAGCCTCAATTAGTGAAAATTCAAGAAAAAGAAGTAAGAAAAGCATTGTTTTATGAGTTTGATAAGTGAACTTTCAAGAATGCTTTAATTGATATTCTTGTGTGTATTCTTGGCTTAGATTGAGTTGAATTCTAGTGTGGAGCTTGAAGGAGTCATCAATTTGAAGAAATTGGCAAGGTAAGAATTAGGGTTTTTGGTGATTTTAATGTAGAGATTTCAATTGGTTGTAATTAGGGCTTTAGAATGAAATTGTCTTGATTTTGTTGTAATTGGAACAAGAAATTGAGAAAAGGAATGTGTTGGAACCTAGGGTGAAATTCTGCCACTTTATGGAAGTTAGGGATTGAGTGGTGTTTTGATTAAGTTATTTTGTGTAAATGGTGCATATTGTAAATTGAATGTATATGGTTGATGGAAAAACCAAAAATGAAGATAATGGGACATAATTGTCCATTTTGAAAAGGTAAATGGCAATTATGTCCAACCAAGTTATAAGGCGTTCAATAATTTTCAGGGTGCGAGTTAGATTTGATTAAAAGGCTCCATAAATAAAAATCGAAAAGTAGTATCCATCCGGGCTTTGTGTGTCGATTAGGGCGTTTAGTAGTTAAATAAGATTCTAGCATTCAATTTAGTTCTAAATGTCATTTATGGCGCGTAGGTGAAGATAATCGAGAGCGATAATGGGAGCAGAAATTGGGAGCGAAATTGAGTGTGGAGCGGTTGTGAGTGAAAATCTGCCTTTTTCTATTATCTTTGTTTATTATGTTTCTGCATAATGAAAATGTATGTTTTATGAGTTTTCAATGCATAAACATGATTATAATCTTGATATGTATCCATAGATATGCATTTACACGTTCGGTTTAAGAAATAGTTTTAAAATTTTTGCATTTGTTTTAAAGGCCATTAGTACCCTCAGATTATAGTGATGGTGATTGTATTAGCTTGCCCATGTGCACGGGATAGACCAGGCCGGTATATCCCGTGCACATGGGCAAGTCTTAGGGGGTGTGTCACTAACTTTGGGAAGTCAGGATGTTGAGTTATGTGAGTCGTGTTGGGTGTTTATCATAGAGTGTGTGATTATACGAGTGTATGCGTAATTTCAAAAATTACCATATGTGCAGCGGAAGCATGTTACAAAATACACCCATTTTAACAAATTCAACATATATCACATATATGCATAAGTATAACAATTATACAATTATGAACATGATTGATGCGATATTTCTATATCATAAATTAAGTGCAAGTATACACTATCGTATGCAAGTAATAAAGAGACTAAATAAGTCGGATGTCGAACCCACAGGGATAATTTTTTCTTTTTAACCAATTACTAAAATTATATCTTCCTAATAATTATTCAGATAAATAAAAATCTAAGAATGAATGTTAGAAATATAAAAATAAAAACACAATGCAAAGAGAATAAATGATAGCAACGTAGAGAAAACCTAGGATTAATATTATCCCTCAATATGCTTTTTAATGATTAATCCTCTAATATTTAACTCACTTAGTCTTTATTATTGATCAAGACGCTAATGTATTCACAAGCCTCTTCCAAGGTCATGCAAGTATACCTTAATTTACCAAATACCTATATTCCTATAGTACTTGTAATAAATTAAGATTCATTAAGATTAGGTCTTATTGATCATACATGCCAATTAGGTATATTCCTATCCTAAGTTGAAACTTGCATATGCAACATTGAATGTTACTCTACAATCATGCATCAAATTACCTAGGTCTAAATATTATGATTCCTCTTCCGAGTTTATCAATAATATTACCAATTCATTCACCATATATTGGCTAGATATATTGAAGCATTAAACACAAGTAATTTAAATAATAAATGACTAAGTTTATTAAATACTAAAAAGATATGGCAATTTAAGCACACATATTGAGTTCAAATATTAACCCTAAAAAATAAATTAGCTCATGGCTACAAGAGAACAGCAGTAGAAATAATTATAAATCATGATACAATTATTAGCAAACCGATATAGACGTCGAATTGCTCTTAATTGCGCTGCCTAGGAACTTTTGATGCCGAAGAACGTCTTTTATCTCTCTCTAAAGTTGCTTCAATTAAGCTCCTATTGCTCTCCAAGACTCGTGCTCTGTATTCTTGGGGCTCTTGGGTCGTCTTGGATTTTTTCTTAAAGGCTGGAAACGAGTGGCTTTATATAGGGATTGATATGAGCTTGAAAATCTCAATTCTCGTCGGACTAGGACTCGCACTACCGCTGGCGCGCTATGCATCTGTTGCTGGGGCGACGCGTGAAAAAGCTATTACCGCTGGAGCGGTGGGATCTTGGCGCTGGGGCTCTGTCTCGTCGCTGGGGCGCTATACGCGACTTAAGCAGGTCGTTTTTCTTATTTCGATCACTATTCCAGCGTTGGGGCGAAAATACTTGTGGCGCTGGGGCGATAGACACATACTTTGAAAACTTTGCATTTTAGTCCCTGTTTTCGCTCCTTTTGCGTTCTTTCTTTAAATTTCGTTTAAGTCCCTATAAATAACAATAAAGCACATAAATAGCCATCTATTCTCATAAAATCATAAAATATCAATAATAAAAATATGAGAAAATATATGACAATTTTGCCCTTATCAATGACGAACAACATATATCACATATATGAACAAGTATAACAATTATACAAATATAAACATGATGAACAATATTGTATTATAACACATAATGTAAAATACTCACCTAATGAAGGTAGCTTTACAAATTCTTCAAGTTCTTCAATAATCCATATGAAGAGCTCACCTTGAAGTATATGTTGAACAATTCTAGTCCATAACTTTTGGTGGGATTAAGGAGCTAGAATGGTAGCTTAGTGTTTAAAATTTTCAGCACTTGTATTCAAATTCTTTTGAATACAATTTTTGTTTCTTAAATGGAGATGGTAAATATTTTCTATACAACTCTTGTATTAATTAAAAATCTTTAACATACAACTCTTGTATATTAATCTTAGAAACAATTTCTACATGATAATTATTTTGAACAACTCTTTGCAAAATAATTATCTTTTTCTCCATTTACATATCATTCATTTTGGCCATCCATTAAAGAAGGAGATGAAGAGAAGTTTGTTTATTTTTCAACACTTGAAAGAATAAAACTCAAAGAACTCTCTCTTACCTCTCTTCCTTGCCATTGCCAAGTTCTTCTCCAAAACTTGAATGAATGAATTCAATTGTTTTGCCAAAATTCATTTTGTTTATTCAACACTTTGATTAAACAAAATAAACAAAATGAAGTGCTCCACCAATTTTATTGTTGGTCTCCCATTTAGAATTAGTTAAACCAAGCACTAGAATAATGGCCACCAAAATTAATCTTTACCTAACAATTATAATTACTTTAATTATAATGGGTAATTAAATGGCCAACATCTAGGCCACTCATTGTATTAAAATACAATGCCATGATCTATATATATTATAATATTATCTAATAATATAATAATAATATATGATTTAATTATTCAAAACAATTTTGAATAATTACTTTTTACCTTACTAATTTTTACTACCATGGTTAAATGGTAAAAAGGTAAAATCAAATCATGGAACAAATTTTGTCATTTGTCAATATTCTATTAATTAACAACCCTTGTTAATTAATTAAGTGATGTACTTAACAATTAAGTCTTGACAAATGTACAATTCGAGGGATCCCGAAAAAATCGTTCTCTTTTGCTAAAATTTATTGGATCGAACTATTCAATCCAATCCGCTACCCCAGTGCACAACGAGTATACTTCATATTGTGAGACTCTCTAGGTCCACACCTAATTTGTCATATAGAGCTCCTCCATACGTCCGTGAACAATGTACCACACACACGTTACGGATATTACAAATTAGCATGTTAGACCATACAAGTTGAGGTTATTACATATTCGTATAATCCTTCCATCATTTATATCCTTGAAGAGCAGAGATATAGATCATCACCGTCAAATCTCTATTTGCTCAACCACGAACTTATCTCCAGATTTATATTTCATAAAACAATATCCACAAACACTTTTGTGATATTGTTTATTCCTCCGGAATATCTTTTCTGAGGTTTATGCTTGCGGCCACAAGACTTTCCGAAATACAATCTCGGAGCATTAGGATATACAACCCACTCATATGAGCTGATGGATCCCATATCTACGCACACCGAACTCCATGAGCATCGGACCATACCCAGCGACACCCAGCGGTCAGACCATGAAAGGTTTCTGACATGTGTGAAACCAAAGCATGGTGGATCACTCATAAGCCCACCGTGGCGCTCAGGTCAAAGGACCACAAATACTACTCAACTCGGAAGACCCTCCATTGACGGCTTTATGAGATGTCTATTGGATGTCTTCGTGAGTCTATTCAATATCCAGTCCTTACTGAATACCTGTATCTCTATACGAGCTTCCTACTAAGCTCATGGTTTGCTAAGACTAACCATCTGGACCATCTAGATATAGACATACACTAATCTATATTAATGGGTTCCACCGATAGACCCTCATCGATGAAATTAGATCAGGAACATTATGTTTGAGAACATACTTGCATAATGACATTTTCTAGCACCATCTGCAACTCCTTGCAGCTATGTCATTACTAATATATTCTTAGGTCATTGTCCCATTTCAGACAAGACTTTAACTCCTTAGATTTTGCTAACTCTTAGTATCACTAACTCTTAGTGTTTATAACTATTAGCGTTGCTAACTCTTAGCCCTGGTCTAAACTCTTTTAGACCAAATCTGAACTCCTTCAGATCATACAATGTCTAAAACGTTACAAGCATCTTACCATTTAATAAAAATAATATTAACGATTTTATTAGAAATAATAATTGTATAAATACAATCACTATATATTTATACATTATGGGATGGCACGTAAGCACAAATCCCAACAAGTCGCTCTATGTGTACGGGGTATTGTCTCGCTATATGTATGCGATGTAGGATTTCGCTGCATAGCCAGTGAGATGTCACTGTGGGTGCTGCTAGTTGAAGTGCCCCGTGACCTACTCACGTATGTGGTGCTAGTTGAGTCGCTGCTTGAGTATAGAGCTTAAGGGTTACCATTGGTACAGTTTAGAAAGAAAATGGCCGAGCGAGGACTTTACTAGTTTTTGACTTACCGATAGCATTTATGCATTTATATGCATATGGTAGTTATTGTATTACATAGATTTTGGAGATTGTTTTCCAAAGATGTAGATAAAACCTGCTCGATAGGATTTCATCAGCATATGATATTAGAAACCGTTTTACAACTTTACATCAGTTTTAGAAGCATGATTTATGCATGTACTTTAGAGTTTTGCTATCTATGCATAATGTTATTTTATTTAAAATCTTAATTGCACTCACTGAGCTCATTTAGTTCACTTGTTTTGTGTTTTATGTTTTCTAAACACCCCTTCCCAGATGCAGGTTTCGGTACGCAAGCTGCTGATTCTCCTATTGTCGAGTAGTGGGCCAAATCTGAAGCTCATTTTTGTGTACATGTAAATGTGCTAAATAACACCCTTTACTTTATGCATAATAATTGTAGGCATGTATATTTGTATGTACGTTTTGAACCAACAAGAAGAGATTTTAATTTTATGATGATCGTTTTTATTTTTTATGATTATGCTTATTTTGTGATTCAAATGAAATAATTGAGTTGTGTTGGATTTGATTTGGAAAGGACCGGAGGTCCGAATTGGTAGTATTGAGAAGTGTTTGAAATCGAAGTGATATTTCTTTGCAGGTTTTATATGAATTTTTTGAAAAACAGGGGAAACTCTGCCCGTTTTTTTTTCAAAGAGAAATTAAGATGCTGTTTTTATGTATATTTCAAGATTTTCTCAGTAATAGCAAGAACTAAAAAAGGGTACCCAGTTAGGTTCTGAGGAACTTCCGTCGGGGTGCCCGGCAGGGCCGCTTTTGATCTATAGTAGAGGGTCTCGAGTCGGGTCCTGTCATAATTGGTTCTTCAATTGTTGTATTTACTAACCATGCTGCTGTAAGGTACTTAATGTCAAAATAGGATGCAAAACCAAGACTGATTCGATGGATTCTATTGCTTCAAGAATTTATTATCATTATCAAGGATAAGAAATGAGCTGAGAATGTTGTTGCAGATCACTTATCAAGACTCGCACCAGATGCATCAATAGAAATAACACCTATTAATGATTTTTTTCTTGATGAATTTTTATTTTCTACTGTTACAATACCTTGGTATGCTAATATTGTTAATTTTCTTGTAACAGGAGAAATGCCACCTCAATGGGATGCTTAAGATAATTTTTTTTTTTAACTGAGGTAAGAAAGTTTTATTGGGATGATCCTTATCTCTTCAAATATTGTCGTGACCAAATATTTCGAAGATGCATACCCGACAATGAGATAAGTAATGTTATTGAATTTTGTCATTCTGAAGCATGTGAAGGACATTTCTCATCAAAGAAAACTGTTGAAAAAATCTAATAGTATGGATTTTATTGGCCCATTTTATTTAAAGATACACATGCATTTTGTATAACGTGTGAAAATTGTCAAAAGTTGGGATCAATTTCAAAACGAAACATGATGCCTTTGAACCCTATTCTTGTTAGTAAAATCTTTGATTATTGGGGGATAGATTTCATGGGACCAATTTTGTTATCATTTGAATTTACGTATATCTTAGTTACAGTAGATTATGTCTCAAAATAGATTGAGGCTATTCCATGTCGAAATAATAACCATAAAACAGTCATGAAATTTTTGAAAGAAAATATCTTAAGTCGATTTGGAATCCCTCAAGCCATTATAAGTGATGAGGGTAAGCATTTTTGTAATAGACCATTTGAAACATTAATGAAAAAATATGGTATTACTCATAAAGTTGCCACCCCTTATCATCTTCAAATAAGTAGACAAGTTGAATTAACAAATAGGGAGATAAAACAAATTTTAGAAAAAACTGTAAACCCAAATCGTAAAGATTGGTCTTTAAGACTAAATGATGCATTGTGGGCTTATAGAACTGCTCTTAAAACTTTATTGGGTATGTCTCCTTATAGGATAATTTATAAAAAATCTTATCACTTACCTGTAGAACTTGAGCGTAAAGCCTACTGCGTCATTGAAACTTTCAATGCAAATCTTGATTCTCCTGGACACATACATAAATTACAAATAAATCAACTTGAAGAATTGAGAAATGATGCATATGAGAATTCAAAAATTCATAAAGCTAAAATCAAAACTTTTCATGATCAAAAAATTCAAAGAAAAACATTTGATGTTGGTCAAAAGGTTTTGCTTTTATAATTCTTGACTTCACATATTCCCTGGAAAATTAAGATCAAGATGGAGTGACCCTTTTATTGTGAAACATGTATACCCTTATGGAACAATTGACATTGAAAATCCTAGAAATGGGAATGTGTTTAAGGTAAATGGACAAAGACTCAAACCGTTTCTAGAAAATCAAGCTTTTCATGAAGAATTTACGTCCCTGTTGGACCCTTGTTACGAGACCAATTAATCTTTGTTTTATATATTTACATATATTTATTCTTCTTCTAACTTTAATTTTTATTTTTACTTGTAGGTTAATTTAGTAGTTTTGTTAAAGTTTTGTTTTGCACCCCAGTTAAGTGGCGAATAATGGTACTCCATGATATTTCAAGTCGATTTGGTTAGTTTCCCATAATTACTGATATCTTCTCTTCTTTCCCCTTTTCTAAAATAAAATGGATGACATTCTAAAAAATTTGAAAAAGCTTTTTCCCTCATCGCCTCAAAATTCCTTGAAGAAAATTTATCAAGCAAGATATGAAAAATTAAGGTTATTAATGATTATGAATATACCTATTGATTTACGTTGGTTAATTGAAGCTAATGTTCAATTGACAGGTGAATTTTCAGACTCATTAATTTCCTACATGACTAGTTTATGTAAAAGCTCTTTTGCAAAAAAATGAAGAGCAAAACGGTTAAACGTTTGTTACAAGTGTGCACGCATGACTTGCAACACACGTTGCTGCACTTTAGGAATGGTGTCTGTAAATTGCAAAGATAAAATTAGGTTTATTAAGAATGGCCTGAGTAAGGAGTCTTTAGATGATATCTTATCGACTCTTGAGACGTATCTTAGTGGATATGTGCATATTGCAAGTTGTGAATTATGGGACATATTCCTAAAGAACATGAGCGGCACAGTCTCGGGAATCTGACTTTAAAAGACTATGTTTGCCAATTTATAAGAAAATTAGATGGAAAGTCTATCCTCGACCCATAGAGGGCGTTTAAGCTGTTACTGGATGTAAAACCAGAGGAATATGTGAGCCACAATCACAACTACTTGTATATATTTACTATAGCTGTTATTTTTAAATATTTCATTTCAAATTAAAATGTCTTTTCAATAACTAACCACCTATAGTCCTTTTTAAAAATTTTACATTTTAAGCCGACAACCCATGTGATTTTTCCAGCTAACAAATTGAAAATTGGTAAAAAGGTATTGAAAATTTTGTATTTCAAGCCAACAGCCCATGTGACTTAACTTTGCAACACCTTTTGGCTCTATAAATACATTGCATTAAATTACATCTTTGTACAAACTCAAAATCATTCAAGAGAGAAGGTGAGTGTAATCATGGAATGATCATCAACTCGTAAATTCACAAAAATTTGTGTTTTTTTATGGATCTAGCCCTGAAAAAACTAGTGAGTTTATAGAAGCAGCAGAAACCCTTGGTAAGGTGTTAGCTGAGCGAAAAATTCATTTAGTATATAAGGGAGGTAGGCTTGGATTAATGGGACGTATGGCAACTGCTGCATAAAATAAAGGCAGTCAAGTTTTGGGTATCATACCGAAAGCTCTAGCTGTTGGAGATATTGTAGGAAAAATAATTGGGGATGAGTTACAAGTATCATCAATGCATGAACGAATGTGTTTTATGCTTCGTAATGCTGATGCCTTCATAGCTCTACCTGGAGGTTTCGGAACATTGGAGGAAATTTTTTAAATTCTCTTATGGGCATAATTGTAAATCCATAAAAAAACTCATTGGTTTGTTAAATGTTGATGGTTTTTATAACGGGTTGTTATCTTTTCTTGACTATGCCGTGGAAAAATAATTAGTCTCATCTGCAGCACGACAAATCCTCATTTCTACTTCAACCGTTGATCAGCTACTCGATGAACTACAAGCTTTTACACCTCAATCTGATCTAATAATGAGTCAGATAGATTGGTATACTAATAACAGTGAAAAGAAACGCAAGATAGATTTGACGCTCTGTCTGTAGCCTATGTACTTCTATGTATTTTTAAGAATTTTGTATGGCTTATTTTATTTTGTTACAGGTTTAATTTCCAATAAAAGATGTTTCAGGTGATATCTTTTATACTTTACTCTTTCTATATTTTGACATTGAGGACAATATCTCAATCTGGTTGGGGGGAGGATAGTTGATATATAATAGTAGTGTTAATTATTTTATTTTACTATTGTTATCACTTTGTTCTGTTAAAAAAAAATCATGAATGGTGTAAATAAAAGGTTTATTTATGCATTCTCGAGACGTATTCTAATTCTAGAATAGTAGAGTAAAGAGTACATTACTGAACTTTTGAAACATATTCTAATTGGTTTATTTTTCAAATATTTTATGTTTGTTGCTTAAGTTTTTAGTAACTCTTGCGTAAATAAATTTGCTTTGCTATCGATGTATGATTTCAAAATTGTTTAGTTTAAATCATTTTTTCTATCTAGGTTACTAAAGAATAACTTCTGAAATTATTTCTTGAGAACAATACAAAACCTTGTGGTAAGATGGATGATTCAATATATATAGCGAAGAGAATTTCTATGTAAGTACACATATTATTTCTAAACTCACATATCTTTTGTGAGTGAGTAGAGAGATTTGAGATAATAGCTTGCAAACTTTCATTGATCTTTTGAAATGATTAATATTTGTTTAGAATGACATTATTTGGGATGAGGAATGATTTGGTTGCTTAGCTGAAGGATGAAAAAAAAATTTGAAAAAGTATTATAGTGATAAATTGCTCTTATTTTGTAATGATTCCTTATGTCTTTAAAAAAAGAAAAAAAAAGTATAAAAGAGAGAGAGAGAGAGAAAAGAAGTCAATTTAGTTCAATAAAGTCTTCATTCAATTTTAGAAGAATAAAGTCATTAGGAAGCAATCTTATCACCAGACTCTGTATTCGTAAGATTCGCATAAAATAATTAAAGTCTTGAAGCTAGCATGTGGCAATAATGGTTTGACTCTAAATAATTTATTTTCTTATCTTTGGATCAATGTTACTTTGTCCGTCTGTCCCTAAATGTAATTTTTTCTTGAGCGATTATCTATTTCCAACTCCATGAGTGAAATCCTAAGCCATTAAACAAGTTATTCACCTTTGAGGATATGGAGTTGAAGCTTTTACTTGGAAATTTTTTTCAAGGCTATATATGTTGCGGTTTGTGGTAAGAAGGCTTTGGCTTAATTCACACACACACACAAAATTTTGGAAGTTATAATTGAAATAACCTTTATAGCGATTGTGATCTTAAACTGACGTTTTGTTTGAAATACTTAGGTAGTGTTCAAATTTTATTTATGCTCGAATTGTTAGGGACTAGCAATAAGCTAGTTGGAGGTGTGATGAACACTTGAAATTACACATTTAATAAGAGTTTTACATCATTTTTTTGTATTACTTGTGTATTTAATTTTCTTAACTTAAGTATGTTTACAATATTGTACTTAATTATCTTTTAACTGTTTTGTGGTAGGTTCGGTAAAATGGGCATAACTTTATACCTAAAGATCCAATTGGAGTAATTCTTAATCCTGTAAACATCTGACTCAATGGGCTAACATATTATATTCACAAAGCATTTGAAATTTGAGTGTTTAGAGGGTGAAAATGGCCTAGAACAGAACTGATCTGCAGTATAGGCCCAGTTGAACAGTCATCAGTATTTGGCCTATAACTATAGAAATACATATCTAATATATATGAGACAACTCAATTTGGAAAAATAAGAGACTTATATATAACTTTGATGTTTTAAGTTACAGCTAATTCGGATCACATTAATTCTAAATTGGATAATCAAGTGGGTGCCTTAGTGATACTCAATGCAAATTAGTTTGCCACTATTCTTGACTTTCATCATCCAAGTGGTTCCCTCCAAATTTGTCTCGATTTATCTATGTTTTTTTATAAATAGGTGGCTTGTTTATGCCTAAAGTTTGTAATTAGAAAGTTATAATTTAGTTCGAAATACTTGTCCTTTGTATCCATTTCTTTGTAATATTATTTCTCTTGTTTACTATTAAGTCATGTTATTTCTTCTTCCATTTCTTTTTTTTTCTTTAGTTTTATTATGTCCAAATAATTTTATTTATGTTAAGGTGAAAGGGTGAAGCTCTTGGCAAGGTAATAAGATATGTTTAATACTTATTTATGAATTTAATGCTTCATTCTTAAGATATGCAAATATATATATGATGTATTTATTTTGTTTGTATAATTAATACCCTTTCTTCTAAAATGGTGATTCTTGATTTATTATTGACAAACTTCATACTTGGCATAATAAATTCTTGAAACCATTTACAAGATTTGGTGTATATAACCTTTCTTGTAAAGTGGGAGTCTTGATTTATTATAAACAAATATAAAGATTGATATAATAAATACTTGAACCTATTTATAAGATTTGGTGTATAATAATTGAAAGAAATAAATACTAATCAATATATAAATGATGATGAACTGTAATTGCTATTTTTTTTGGTTAGAACCTCCGTTATGTGAGGATTCCAATTGAGTTATAAAAAGAGTTAAATATATTCTTACTTCTTATGCCAAGAGTGGATCCCCATTACCTTAGCTTTTATTTGAATTGGTTAATTGAAATAATATTTGCAAACATCTTATACTGTATTAATTATCTTAAAAGTGTTTATAATTTATAATTTTAATTTTACTTCCATGTGGATCGACCCCGTTTTCATCGGATTATTTATTACTTCGACAATGTTGCACTTGGGAATAAACTCCTATATTCTGGACGTGTCAAATCCAATGATGCCATCCTACAGAATCATTCAGCATCTTTGAAGAATTTAGAGGTTCAAATGGGACAACTTGCTGCTGTAATTAATAGGAGCCCTTAAGGCACTATACCAAGTGATACTGATATAAATCCAAAAGGGGTTGTAAAGCAATGCCAAGCCATCAATTTGAGGAGTGGTAACATCTTGCAAGAAAATATATTTACACCACCACCATCAAGTATAAATGAGAAGGAAGTGCAAAAAAATAAAGTGCAACCATATAGACCACCTATTCCTTTTCTTCAAAGGCTACTGATGTGTCAAATAAGTGTTAAAAAAAAAAATTAGCAACATATCAATCGAGAAAATAGTGCAAAATCTTAGAAAAGTGTAGAATTCTCAATAATGGAACGTACAGAAACTGGTATTAAAGTGCAACAACATTCTAACGTGTAGAAAAGTGACAACACAGTAGAAAATTCTAGTAACAAAGAGCAGAATCAGCCCATACACACTATATTATTCGATTGTTATAGCATTAATGTAGTGCCATCAAACGCCAAAGAGCTTAAAGACATGAAGATGTTGAATCCTCACATAAAAAAGGGCGTTAAGGTATAAAAAGAGAAGAAAAAAGAAAAAGAAGTAGTACGATGATAGGATTGAAGAGAATGACACAAAAGAGATACTTCACTGGTTTAAGATTCAATTTTTTTTGGAGAAACATGAGGAGAAAGAGGAACAAGTAACTGCCCAAGATCAAATAAAGAAGATGTGGAAGCTAAAAGAAAGAAAGCCTAACAAGCTCACATATAAAGATGCTTTCACTATTAACTTTGATCCTCCATAAGAGTAGAAAGAGCCCCGCCAAGCCGACGGCGTTAAATCAAGCGCTTACTGGAAAAAGTATATATTAGTTGAATTTTTTGCTTAAAGTTATTCATGCTTAAGTAGTACACCACAGTCTCGAAGACCAATACTCTAGAACTTACTTGATTACTACTTGAGGCGAAATTCTAGAATTCATATGCTTAGAAAAATGACATTAGGCCATCTTTGGACCGTTTAAGCCTTTTTAAGCCTACCTTATATGTATATTTATCCTTAGTCACCCCGTTTGAGCCTAATTACCTTTTTTTTTATTTAACCACATTACAAGCCTGAAGACTTTGAGTTTACTTATCTTAAAATCTACCGTTAGCACCATAAACCTTAAGTTTACTTAGAAATATTCTTAAAATAAAAAAGGTTGTAGATGTATGAAAGAAGTAATAAGTCTTAAAGGTGCATATTATTCTAAGTTTGAGGGTACAAAAAAAAAATGTTTAAATGCATAATACCCCCAACTTAAGAAAAAGAAGAAATTCTTTGTAAAAAGGATTGAAAAAAAAATGGGAATAGTATAAGTTTGGGGGAAGAGATGAATAATCAAGGAGGAGAAGGAATCAAGAGGTTTCTGAGTAAAGTCTAAGTGTTAATGGTGTGATTTGCGCTTTATATATATCTTTATATCCCACCTTTACCTTAACCTTACATTACAAGCTAATTAAAGTCCTAAATAGGTCCATAGACATGTGTATTTCTACATTAGTAGAGAGTAGTATGAAAAGCAAGCTTATGGTAGTGTTATAATTAAAAATATGTCGAGATATCATATTTACGTATTTCTTAAGTATTGAGTAAATCTATGTTATATTTAGCTAATTACATGCTTATTACACACACGCACAAGTGATCATTGACACGGGAGAATGAAGTACTTGATCAATGGTATGAGAATTGTTGAAAGTTGTTTATTAATTTCTGAAGAGCTTTGTGCTATTTTTCGTAGCTTTTGAGAAAACGATATTGATCATCTAATCAACCTGAGCTTATTTTTAGTGTTTAGTTTCTATTTTGAGTCATGAATAAGTTGTGAATGTTTTTTTTTTATTTTGCTCGAGGACAAGCAAAGTCATAAGTTTAGGGGTATTTGATAGGAGCGTAAAAGCACTAGTATGATTTGTACCCAACTTTTATTTTTTGCTTCAAATCATAAATATTTAGCTATTTAATTGTGTTTTTTTGATCATATATTGATGCATGATGAAAAATGTGACGTGTAGGAACAAACGGGAGGCGAAGAGTCAAATGAAGAAGTTACGCTCAATACAAAATGGGCATTAGGGCTGGGCACCGCAGGGCTCAGCTACTGAGCACCGCGGTGCCCAGGTCAGTAGTTGAGCCGCGACGCTAGTGGCGGTAAACAGTACCCAGATGAACAGTAACTCATAAACAGTATTTTGATACAGTAACTTGTGAACAGTATTTTAAAGACAAAAACCTATAAATAGAAAGTCAAAAACCCTAAAAGGAGAGGAGAGAAAAAGAGGCAAAAACTTAGAGAGAGAATTCACAATACAAGATCAAAGATTGAAGAACTAAGATCAAGATTCAAGCTACAAGTCAAGATTGAGGGAGAAGCACATCAAAGAGTCACTTTGATTAGTTTTTTTTCTCTTTCTTTATCATTATGTTCTTTTTCTTGTTGATCTTTATGAATTAGTTTAATAATTTTGATTTTGTGATGGGTTAAATATTCATCTAGGGTTAGACTATGTAAACCTAGTATGGATTTGGATTGTGTTAATTTTTAGTTTATGAACTTGATACATTCAGTTGATTAATTTTATCTTGTGTTTAATGCTTTCATTATACCTGATCAATATTTTGAATGATTTAGGAACCATGATGAACTCGACGGAGGGATTCATGTGTTTAGCCTAGGATATTTTGATGCATAATCATAGGGTAACAACTATGAGTTCCATCTAGGATAGACAAATACTTAGGTGGCATGTATGGTATAATTTAGATTTGATCTTAATGAATTACATTCTGATTTGATTACCATAGACATATAGGTGATTGTTGGAATGCGTAATATAGTCACTTGACCATCGACAAAGGCTTGTGATGAGAGTAGTGTCTAAGCCAATCAATTGGTATTAAAAGATTAATTAAGTGGTTAATGAATCTAATAAAATATTAAGAGACGAGTCAAAACTCTAGATTATCTTTATTTGTAAATTCTATCCCTTTGCTTTTATTTAGTTTAATTTTTAGAGTTAGATTAGCTAATTAAATTTCAGATTTTGATTTTTTGAATAAAAGTTAGGTAGTTACAAATTTAGTACTTGATTTATAGAATTAGATTGCATAGTCCCTATGGGATCGATATTTGAACTCAAAATTCTATATTACTTGATACGATAACATGCACTTGCGCTTAGCTTATATAGCACCAATCAGTATGCAAACTGAAGAAGTCGATTTATGGACTTAAGAAGGCTTTTCGAAGTTGGAATCTTTATTTTGATGAAATAATTAAAGGGTCTGGTTTCATCAAGAACGAAAAAGAATCATGTGTGTATAAAAAGAGCAGTGGGAGCATGGTAGTCTTCTTGGTTCTTGATATAGATTACATACTCATTATCAAAAATGATATTGGTATGTTACAGTCAGTTAAAAGCTACCTTAATAAGAATTTCTCTATGAAGAATTTGGAAAAGACTTCCTATATACTATATAGAAAGCTTTATAAAGATAGAGCTAGGAGGCTCATAAAACTCTTTGAATCATCGTACATCGATAATGTCTTGAAAATGTATAATTTCAGTAACTATAAGATAGTTAATATACCTTTTAGACATAGCGTTCATCATTCAAGGAAGATGTGTCCTTAAAGTGAAGATGAAAAGGTTAAAATGTCTAACTTGCCATATGCATCAGCTGTAAGAAGCTTGATGTATGCCATGATGTGTATGAGACCTGACATCAGTATAGCTGTAAGTGTTACAAGCCGGTATCAATCTGATCTAGGTGAAGGCCATTCGATGACTGTGAAATGTGTCCTCAAATATCTTAAAGGTACTAAAGATAAGTTTTTGATATATAAAGAAAGTGACTTATAAGTGATAAGATATATAGATTCAGACTTCCAGTCTGATCTAGATGATAGAAAGTCTACATCTGATACGTATTTATTCTCAATAATACTGCAGTTAGTTAGAAGAGCAACAAATAGTTATCTACAACAGATTTCACAACAAAGACAGAATATATTGTAGCTTCAAAAGTAGCAAAAGAAGCAGTATGGATATGCAAATTTATCGCTAAATTTAGAATAGGTTTAAGTGCAATAGATACTATACCATTGTTTTGCAACAACAATGGAACCATTGCACAAGTTAAAGAGCCGAGAACACACTAAAAGTCTAAGCACGTAGAAAAAAAATCATATTATTAGATAAATCTTGGCTAGAGGAGATGTAATAATTTGTAAAGTAGATTCTATAAATAATATAGCGGACCTACTCACTAAAGCTTTAACTCCAAAAGTATTTAAAAGATATATGGAGTCAATGGGCATTTGATACTATCATGAATGACACTAAAGCAAGTGAGAGTTGTTGGAATTTATGCTGACGTGCTATCTCTTTATGTATGAATATTTGTTTAATATTTATATTGGTATTATCATTTTTTTAAATCGCTAATTATATTTTATATGTGGTAAGATGTTTGTAACGTTTCAAAGATTGTGTGATCTAAAAGAGTTTAGATCTGGTCTATAAATGCTAAGAGTTGACATTGATAAGAGTTATTGAGTTATAAGAGTTAGCAATATCTAAAGAGTTAGAGCATTGTCTGAAATGGGACAAAGACCTGAAAATATATTAGTAATGACGTAGTTGTAAAGAGTTGTAAATATTGCTAGAAAATGACATTATGCAAATATGTTCTCAAATATTATGTTCCTACTTTATCTTTACTGATGCTGGTCTGTCAATGAATACCTTAATAAATATATAGATCGATGTATGTCTATATCTGGATGGTCCAGATGATTAGTTTTAGTAGACCATGAGTTTAGTGGAAGCTTGTATAGAGATATAGGTATTCAGTAAGAACTGAATATTGAACAGACTCACAAAGATCTCCAATAGACATCCCATAGAGCCGTCAATGAATGACCTTTCGAGTTGAGTAGTATTCGTGGTCCTTTAACCTGAGTGCTAGGGTGGGCTTGTGAGTGATCCACTATACTTTGGTTTTACACATATCAAAAACCTTTCATAGTCTGACTACTGAGTGTCACTGGGTATGGTCCAATGCTTATAAAGTTCGGTGTTCATAGATATGGGATCCATCAACTCATTTAGGAGAGTAATATACCATAATACTCTAAGATTGTATTTCAAAAAGTCTTGTGGCTATAAACAATAATTCCCAAGACAAGAGTTTAACCCTAGGGATAAATAATATCACAAAAGTGTTTGGGAATATTATTTATTAAAATACAATTCTAGAGATAAGCTTTCGGTTGGGCATATGGAGATTTGACGTTGTTGATCTATATCTCCATTCTACCCGAATATAAACAATGGAGGGATTATATGAATATGTTAAAATCTCAACTTGTATGGTCTAATGCACCACTTTGTAATATCCGTAACGTGTGTGTGGGATATCATTCATAGACGTATAGAGGAGTTCCATATGACAATTCGAGCGTGGACCTAGAGAGTCTCACAATATAAAGTGTACTCGATGTACACTGGAGCAACATTATAGATTGAACAGTTCCATCCTTGAAATTCTAGCAAACTAAAAATATATTTCAGGGTTTCTCAAATTGTGCACTTGTTTAAACTTAAATGTTAAGTACACCACTTAATTAGTTGACAAGAGTTGTTAACTAATTAGATGTTAACAAGTGGCATAATTTTGTTTCATAAATTGTTACACCGTAAATTCACCTATTAATCTTGTTAGTAAAATCAAATAAGGTAAAAAAATTAATTATTCAAATTATTTTTGAATAATTGAATAAATATTATTTAAATAAATTATAATATTTATTTACTTATTTATTATTTTGGTTTAGGTGGGAGACATATACCTAATTAGGTATAATTGCCACAAAATATTATTTTTTAGTTTTTTGGCTACTTAATCAATTTTGGGAACACTTGTGAAGTGCTTAACATGCCTAAAAATTATTTTGAATAATTAATTAACAAGAGTGAAGCAAAAAACGTGCAAGGTAGAGGGATTGAGAAAAAAGTTTGTTTTTTAAGAGTTTGTCTTTAAACAAAGTGTAGAGAGAAAAACTAAAGAGGAAAAAAAATAAATTCCTCTTATTTTTCTTGTAAGAAATAAAAGCTTTGTTGCTGAAAATTCAATTGCTGCTATTCTAACTTCACAATCCCATCGGATTGTTATGAACTAGAATTGAACAATAATACACTTCAAGGTGAGCTCAAGATTGGAGCTAGAAAGAATCCGAAATTGAAACCTTCACTGAAGGTCTTCAAAGGTATGTTTCTATAATCTTAAGTTGTTAATGACTGAAGTTACATGTGTATATATTGATTACATATTTAATTATGCTGCAAAATTTATATATATAATACCCATATTTAGTTTCTTTTTTCAACATATACACAATAACATGCATACACCCTAAAACACGTTAACATCTATTCCTAATATCCTATTAGCTTCCCTTAAGTCTTTCACATCAAATTCATTTTTCAATAAGTGCTTTAACTTCACTATTTCAAATTTAATTTTGCTAGTTAATAACATGTCATTAACATATAACAAGAGATAAATCTGACCAGGTTTATCAATTTCTTAAAAATATAAATAGCTATCATAACTACTTTTTTGAAATCCATTCTTAATGGCAAAGGAATCAAACTTTTTATACAGTTACCTAGGGGATTACCTAAGGCCATATAATGACTTCTTTAAGGGATAAACCAATTCATGAATGCTATATTTCTCATATCCCTCAGGTTGTTTTGTATAATTGGTTTCATCAAGTCCCTATGTGAGAAAGTAATTTTAAAATCTAGTTGTTCCAATCCCCAATCATAATATGCAACTAATGATAATATAACTCTAATAGTTGTATATTTGACAGCAAGTGAAAAAAATCTCATTATAATCTATCCCTTTTCTTTAAGAAAATCCCTTTGCAATAGCTTTAAATCTAATAGAGTTGAGTGGAGTATTATTATCTTTTATCTTAAAGACTCATTTATAATCCACTATTTTATGATTTTTAGGTTTAAGGACTAGAATCCAAGTTTTGTTATGATAAAGGGAATTCATTTCTTCATCCATTGCATTTTTCCAATTGATTGAATGCATGCTTTACATTGCGTCAATAGAATTTTTAGGTTTTGATTCTTGTAACTTATATGTTGAAATTAAGGCATAAGCAATTAAGTCATAATAATCATATTTGGATGGAATTCTTATCTGCCTTTTTGCTCTATCCCTTGCAAGTTGGTAATCTTGTAAGTGAGAATTATTGTCAAACTGTGTCTCCTACATATTCTCATGTTTTTTTTTAGTTGAGGGTGCCTCATTTTATTCTGGATGATCAGGTTCTTCCTTTGAGGGTGGTTGTATCCATCGTGAATGATATTAGTACCATATTAATTTATTATTATTATCTAGATATCTCATATCAAACAATAATAAACTAACGATTCTTAAGCCTTTATGTTTAATTGACAAGAACTCCGTATGGAGGATATCAATCAACCTAAGTTAAATGTATAACCATTATTTCAATCATGTATATTTCTCAATTAAAAAAGTCACCGTAGGTAGTCAATTTTGCATGAGTCTTATATTAGATCTTATCCTTTAGGAAAATCCTATATAGTAACCAGTTATGATTAATACCCTCCGTAGGGAGCTTATAAGGTTTGAGGTAAGACATTAATCTACCTTACTATAGAATCAATAATAGAGACCATAGGCCTTATGCCTAAAGCCCTCTCCCACTCAATATTTTTAAACCTTAGATTTTTATTTTTGTTTTATTTTTTTAATATACTAATGAATTTATTAAATTGATATTCCACTAATTAATATATAATTTTATCAAATAAAATAATTAATTAGGCTATGCCAAATTATTAAATTAATATATTAAAACATAACATTAATTTTATCCTAATCTCATTAGAATATCAATGTCATATGATATATCAATGTATGAACATGTGAATGTGACACCCTTAATCTATATGATATGTTATTCAATCAATCAAATAACTAAATAAATAAACAACCCATAATTCATGGTTTTATATAGAAAGAAAAATATTAAAACTAAGCCTAGAATTTTTAAAGTCTTCCTTAAAGTCAACTTGGGCTCTTCCATAATGTTCATCTCTATGTTCATTTACTTGCAAGTTGTATGGGCTTGGCATGTTAGATTTCTAAACTTTGCTTTGGTCCATTTATTTTTATTATAAATTTAGGCATTAATAAAATATTCTTTTAGGCCTTATGAAAAAGATTTATTGAAATAATTATAGACCAAATAATTTTATTTAAAATATATCATTAGATATTTCATAAAATTTGGACCAAAATTAAAAAGATTTTGAGCCAACTTCAAATTTGCAAATTTTTAAAAATAGTCCACAAACATATTTGGTCAAAATTAGGACATATTTACAAATTTATTAAAGTTTTCTAGTCAAAACATATTTATTCAACACTTTAAGGGCTTGGATGACAAATTAAAAATTGAAAATCTGTTTTGGACTAATTTGTAAACATTTGAAATTAAACTTGCCAAAATAGAATTCACATAAATTATAAGGGGCTAATTGAGAAAAGACAAGATGAAATCTAATTTCATTTCTTTCTCTCTCTGCTGTCCATACATAATGCCAACACTCACTTTTGCCGCCATGTGCCACCACGTATCACCATCTCGCCAGAAAAATTACATATCTCATTTTTTATTACTGATTAATTACAATTATAATTGTATTACATGATATTCCTAAGCCAAAAAAAATTGGCTTACAATGGCTGAGAAAATGAAATAATAAAGAGAGAAAATTATGATATTATTTCATCACCCCCTCTTGTTACATGCCATAAAATAACAAGCAAATCTCTATTATGGATTTGGGCAATAAAAAATATTTATCAAATAATTGAATTATAACAACAATATATTAATGAAATTATTTGGTGCCACAAATAATATTCACAACCATACAAAACGTATACCATATTTACATGTAATATAGATCAAAACTAGCTCTGATACTATTTTGTTGGAAGTATAAGATGATCATATTAATTATATTACACGTAAATTAAATAGTACAAGGAAGAAAATTATCTTAGAATATTTGGTGTAGAGAAAAGTTTTTTAGCTCCGATCTTCTATTCCTTTGTTGTAGAGAGAATTTTCTTTACCTCTAGTTTTTTCTACTATTCTCCAAATAATATCTTTCAAGTGTGTGGGCACTTAATTCCCTTTTTGTGATTCCAACTATATACCTCCTTTTAAACCATTCCACTTTTATGGAAAAGTAGAAATTAGGTAACAACTTATTTAAATTAAAAGAGATAAACAATTATAATTGTATTTTCCTCTTTTTAACCACTACACTCTTATATAATATTAAGTGTGATTTATTTAAATAAAAAGAGCTAAAACATTCATAATTGTATTTTATATAGTCATCATTTTAAGTAAAAGATAAAATGGTAATTTGAGTTAATAAAGGAACTAAAGGCCTCTGGCCTTTCTAACTCTAAATTAGAGATTCAAATTCTAGTAATCTCATGAGCCAATAGATCCTCTAAGTTAACACTGGGCTATTCCACTAAAAGCTCCTGGTTGCACCTTAGTTGGCCCATGTAATAAATAAACCTAAATTTTAATTAAAATAATATTAATCCTTTGATCAATAATAACCACTCAATTAACCCTCTATATAATGTTGTAATTAAAGTTAGGCCATTATAAAATATCATGCCTCTTTAAATACTTATTTGCCTTTATGTCACTGAATACTCCAAAGATCATTTATTAATATATCTGTATTTGTATATAAGTTTACAAATATATATTATTATTAATCTTTGACCAATAATAACTACTAAATTAACATTTTATATGATGTTGTAATTAAAGCTAAGCCATTATAAAATGTCATGTCTCTTTAATTACTTATTTGCCTCTAAGTCACTGAATGCAGATCTAATCATCATTTATTAATATGTTTGTATTTGTATATAATTTTAAAAATACACATTATTATTCAATAAACAATCTATTAAATAAACTAATGCCACATATTTAAATGATCAAATACTGCAAACAGCTTAAGTGATATTATTTAATATAGATTCTATATTATAATTTTATGCTCCTATGATCTATTTGCAACTCTAAGTTATCAAGATTTTGACTGTTCATTTGCGTCTCACTCCGTGATATTTTAAAAAAATACAATACATAAATATAAGTTCATTGCTTACGCAAGATTAAAGTTAATCAAGCTTATTAAAATTTTGTGAATTAAGATTCATGATATTTAATTAACTAGATTAGAATTCACATTAGTCCAGTTCAATATATCATAGACTAGTTTTTCTACTCAAAGTCTCTACTTCAATAATTTAGATAAATCATTCACTATTAAGAAGTAAAAAAACTATAGCCTTACATAATGAAATGCTCATTTCATTAATGTCTGTGCACAAGATTTAATTATAAAAAATTTGTGATCGATACCTTTTGTATTAGCACCATATGTTTAATATATTGATTACATACTTTATAAATATGAACTTTTTAATATATGTTTAATTATGTATGAATAAAATTTATCAATTAAATAAATGTTATTATATATACTTTAAGGACCCAAAATAACATTATATGTTTAACAGCATATTAATCTATCAAAATAAAAATTTGCTTATCTAGCTCATCACAATCTTATCATTTGTGTTCTGTTTTGGAATAAAGTGAATTGCTTTTGTTATAAAATTATAATATTTATGTTAAAAAGAAAATTCTAAACAAAGTGAATGGTTCTGCTACAAACAAGTAATCTTATCTCTAGAACAAAAAGAATATGCGTAAATTCTTTTCTATTCCATAGTTAGAGAACATTTTATAAAAGCTGTCAAGTTTAATGAATGTAAATGTATGTGGAGTCTTCTAGTCAAGAGGGAAAAAAAAAAGAGAGATAGATATGAATTTGGAATCTACTTTTAATCATAAAACAGCCTTTATTTTATTTTATTCATTAGATTGTCGACGTATCACTTTGAGAAGCATTTTGAATAACATCAAGATGCTGTTATCGATGGAGATAACAAGGCATCTGAATGAAACATGTCAGCATGAAATGGATACACTGTTGCTTTTTCTGATACAAAACAACTTTTAAACATATTTAATAACCATCAAAGTGAAGTGAAGGAAACTTATACCCTTTTGATTCCAAATTAGGGCTCCAATTGGCAATTGCATCGACTTTACGCCTTTGCCACATTGCCTTATTATTCAACTTCTGGTAAAATATCTATGACAAGTTATATTTACTGCTATTCTTCTTGTGATAGAATCGTATACGCACAACTTGTCACAGCAGATAATTGATCGGTTGGAAACAAGAATATATATGGTGGTTACAATCTTTATATTAAAAGATTTTGTTGACATCTCTTTTAAGGACGCATGTTAATCAGAAACCTTTTTAACTTTGATTTTTTTTTAAAAAAGGAATATAATTGTATTTAATACATCTAGAATTATTCGTATATCAGGTGTAATTTATGATGGTAAACAATATATTTCTGATTTTATCTCTTACACGTTTTATGAACCTGCCTAGCAACTATAGCATAAGAGTTAATCGAGTCATTTATATTAGCAGAGGCTAAAATATGAACTTATATAATTTCCATAGTGCAGAAGAAAATAAAATTACTTTGATGTTTCATGTTTGTCATTTGTGTACAACATAGCCATAGTGCTCAAAATTTCAAATTTACCAGATTAATTGGCTGAAAAATGGGATGATGCAAGGTAAATATTTGAATAACAATAATATTATGTTTGTCGGCTTTCATGATTCCTCTAACATTGTTTCATGATAATGATGTGTTCGAAGCGCGATTATTTAATGACATAATAAAGAAAGATTTAAATTTTTATTTGATGCATGATTTGTCATTTTTTTCTCAATGTGTTAGGATTTTTGTGATTCAAAATTAAGGTTGAATTTAATTTTGAATTGAAAATTAAGGAAGATTCAAACACGTTGTCAAGTACCCGTTGGACATTCGAGAAAGGAACAGAACAGAGAGCTAGATGTGAGAAGGGATGTAGAAGCACAAAGGAGAACCTGCCCATGTGTGAACGTTGTAGCGTTGGGAGTTCAATGTTGCGGTGTCGCAAACAACATGCCCAATTCCACGATGTTGGCTAATGAACATTGTAGTGTTAGTTCAAATTTGTGTCTGGTGCTGCAGTGTCAACTCTTAGCACCGTGGTGCCACCTATTCGGAAAAAAAGTTTATTTTTGGATAGAATTACATCCCAAAGTTAGTTTTGGAGTTTACAACACATGGGCTCCTATTCTAATAAGAAATAAGATTTATAGAAACTTTTTAAACACTATATAAAATATTATAATTCATTAGAATAAACAATGAATCAACAAGAGAGAGAATAAAGAGTTGGACAGCTAAAGCACTAGGCATAAGCGCGAAAGAATACCATGGAGTGCTTGAGTGTTGGGTATAAGCATAAGAAAGCATTAGGTAGATCCTTTAGGAGCTTGTCTATTGTTATATTCTTTGAGTATCTCTTGTAGGGCTTCTTTATACATAAAAGAAATGAATAAAAAAAAGTGAGATCTATAATCCACTATAGATGTAAGCATTTATTCCCCAACCATGTTTAGTCTTATGCTTTGTGTATGTGATTGTTTTCTCTATTGTATGGTTGATCTCATTTTTTCTTATTTTACTTGTGAGGAAGTCTTTTGCAAAAGCGTATAGAATTTTATGGTACTAAATACCGGGCCAAAACGTATTAGGGTAGGTGAAAATCCCAATAAATGGGAATAATACTAATGCTAATTGCTAAGTAGGATTAGTGCTAAGGTTGACTTCTTATAACAAGATGGTATCAGAGCTAGATTTATGCCTAAGTAGTGATAGTTTAGAGAGCCTAGCTTGATACTTCAACAAACTATATCAGATCTGTAGCTAAGTTGATGTCTAAGTGGTGTTAGATTAGAAAGCCTAGCTTTATACGTTAACAAACTTATATTTGAGTGAGGTTGAGGTCTAGGTTATAGAGGTATGGTTGAGGTCAATTATTGAGCATAGTTTTTTCAACCATGACAATTCACAAGTACAAAGATGAAAAAATAAGGGAAAAGATCAAAAACGTATGAGTGCAGCGACTTAACTGCAAAGAAAAAAGGTTGTAGAGTAACCATGTTCTTGAACTGCCTTTAGTGCATAATGCGGGATTAATTCTTTAGCTGTTATGTGAAGTGTTCTAGTTCGGATGAGCTCTGGGAGTTCAGGAGGAGTGACTGTGAAGTTAGTCATCATGAATATTGTAAAAGAGTTAGTTTTCTTTATTGCTAAAAAAGTGGTTGTGAGGTTTAGGCTATTAATAGGGTTTTGTGAAAGAAAATCAGTAATCGTTTAGTCTTTTCTTTTTACGTAGATGACGTTAAAGGAATAGTTAAAAAATCATCTTTGCCATCGCAGTAATTGTGCTAGTGGAATCTTTTTCTATTTGAAACTGAGTATATTAAGAAAAGCAGACATGTCAATCTCAATGAGAAAATAATGTCCAATAAGATGGACTATGTTTTAAAGAGTTAGAGTAAGAGATATAGTGTTGAGATCTATGGTTTAAGAATTAATTGAACTAAAGGTCTTTCTATTGAAGTTAATTTCTGATCATTTAAGATAATGCCTTCAACATTCTGATTTGAAACTTTAGATTTGAATGACAACTTAATTGCATAAAAATACTAAATTATTTTCATTTTGAGAATGAAATGAAGGTAATGAATGATATTATGACATATGAGTACATGTTGAAGGAATTGAACTTTTTAGAGAAGTTAAGAATTATATTTAAGATATTAGTATGAGTATTTTACATCTATGTCATTCTTTAATGAATAAAAGGTAAAGTGTATAGATGCCCATTAAATATTGAACGAACAGGTGAAAAGAATAAAAATATGTGTGTATAAATATTATAATTAAACTCTATACTTATTGGTTCATTTGAGATACTTGAAGGCACAGATGATGTGGTTGATCAACTTTTTCTTTCGTATTATTATTATAAGTTCATAATGTGTGCCATGTATCTATTTACGAATATATGTTTCGTACTCCTTTCATATACTAAACTATGAGTCACTTAAACTTAGAGATAATCTAACATATGAATGAGTATTTATTAGAATTTTGGATCAAAATGAGCGAATTTTATATACCAAGAAGATTGCTTTGTAAAGGTTTTATAAAGAAATCATACAGATGAAAAGGCAACTTGAAAACAAAAAGAGGAAATGAGATCTAAGTATCCTCATCTAATTGCTTAAGTCATGAATTTCGAGGACGAAATTCTTATAAGGAGGGAAGAATTATAGTAACCACTTATCCACAACCGATAAGAATAAGTATTTACATATATATAATATTCATATTTTATTTGTATATAGATGATACTTAATTTATATATTGTTATTAGTATTTTTTGTATAGATTAAGGACTTACTATTAGTATTAGGTTTATTTGTAAGACTTTGAATTTATTTTAGGAACCAAATTATAATACTTTGTAAGTTTTGAGGGTTAATTCATAAATACTAAAAGTTAGTCTCTTAGTATAAAAATACATATTTTAAACCCTAATTCACTCATTTTTGGTTGAGTTATCCCTTTTAGATAGAGAAAAGAGAGAAATAGAGAGGAGAGAAAGAGAAGAAGAAAAAGAATAAGAAATTAGAATTTTAGACTTTAAGAGGTACATGATAACTTTTTCTCAATTTATTGATGTTAATTAAGTTAATTTCTTTAAGTTTTAATTTTTAAAAATATGTACAATTGAGGACTTGATGTGGATTTTGTAAGATATATTGAGAATTAATGATGATTATGTAGATAACTTGATAAATTATGATGGATTTGTAGAATTTTCACTTGATAGTCTCTTGATCCGAGAATTTTATAAGCTTTTATACTTTGATTCTAGTATTTAATTTTTGGAATATGAAACTAGACATGTCTAGAATTATTTGAAACTTTGAATTGATTGACAATTTTAGAAATTAAATTTTTAGTGAATTTATAAAAATAACCCTATAATTCTAGAAATTTTCTGTGTTAATAGTATACTACGGTGACAAATTTTTTTTGATCTACTGAATGATCTTAGAAAGTTACAAAATTTTGAAATATGATAAATTTATATGTATAATATGATATATTCAAAATTAAGAATTTATATCAATGTGGTTAAATTGTTATAATTTTATAAAATATATCAGCTCATTGTAGTATTTGATTAACAGATTTTTAAAGCTATAGAATAAAATAGTTTTAAAATACTTTTGGTAAGGATTTTGAAGTAAAACATTTATCATGGATTGAGATATATGTCAAAAGTAATTATGTGATAGTTTTATAATTTTTGAGTTAGTATGTGATTTTATAAAATTAGGAGACTGAATACTGTTTAGTAAATATCTTAATCCTATCAGGAAAATAGTTTGAATTTGATGGTGTTTATGAAATGGATTGTGTAGAAATTATGATATAATATTCATATATAAGAATTTTTATGAGTCAAGAAAGATATATTCTAATTTTAGAGCAATTGGACATCATTTAATGTATAAGAAAATTTTGTTAAATGTAAGTGGTCAGAATAACAGGTTTTGAGAAACCAAGTAATTAGACCAATTCGATATAATAAGTGTAATATGTGTAATTTTGTAAGCTATTTAAAGTGTTTTGTGTGAATGGTGAGGCTTATGAAAGGATTAATATCCACTGATAGGTTAAGGAGAATTGATATGTGTAAGAGGTAAGTATACTATACTTTTACTGAAATCACAATAAACATAGTAATTATTTATGTATGATTTTTATAAATGTGCTTAGAAATATGTTTATGTTATGCCAAAGTATATTTGATATGAAATGTGAATGACATATGTTTATAAATGTGAGCATTGACATTGAGCATGGATATACATGTGTTTATGAAAGTGAGCTTTCAAAATAAAATGTGTTTAACAAAGAAAGCTTTTGAAGTGAAAAATTCCTATGAGATATGTTTTGTGTTTTAAGGATGCTTGAACTCATTATTTACTTAGTAGATACCTTATGTGATTTGTAGAGCCTTTATGTGTAACTTTTTCTTTGGGATTGGTATATGTTATATGTTCTATATGTAGGGATGATCCTATTGGTACCTAAAGGAACAGTGAGTCATCACATTTGTATGGTGGCATATTGGTGCATGTAAGAGGGTTTGGCTCTTACCTTTGGGCATGAGTATTGTATATGTGTAATTTAACCCTCACTTGTGCTATTCCTCTCATACGGTATGTCATCAACGGATGACATTTGGCTCATTATGTGATATGTGATATAAAAGTTCTACTAAGCAGTAGTTTAGTGATGGTATTCCTATTATATATTTTGAAAGAATGTGTAAGTGCTTACCTGACATATGATTTGATAAGATTATGATTTTGATTTATCACAACATATCATACACATACATTGTGTATATATGTATTTGTATTTTGATATATGAAAAACTAGTATGCTTACTGAGTTTTATACTCATTATAGTTTATAGTGATTTCAGGTAAATAAGGTACATGTATACTTAGCAGATTTGGCAAGGCTTTTGTTGTCCCTTAGGTTCTCTAAGTTGCTAGGTTGCTAAGTGTTTCATTTGTGGCGTAGTTTAAGATATTTGATTTTTCGTTTTGAATAAATGCTTATGTATTATTTTATTAAGTGTGGTTGTATTTAATTTATGTTTCACCAAGTATGGTCATGAGTTAATTTTTGTGATAAACCTACTAGCAACTTACTACGGATTCCTAAGTAGAATTCAAGTTTAAAATTTTATACAATATTAATTATGAGTGCACATGATTGAATAAGTGTAAGTTATGTCATGTGTTAGATCTTTTGGGTCTGAGGCGTGACACTTGTCATCTATTAAGCTAATACACAAGGTCATTTGTTAAGTTAAACCATGCAAACTATTCAAATAAGTGATACTTGTCACATGCCTTTCCATGTATGAGCTGTTTATCTTACAAATGGTCATGCATGGATGCCATGTGTCAAAATTTATTAGTCAACTACTTTGACTAATATAATATTAGTTTAACACTTAAACCTTGACACATGTGCCTCTATAGAGATCTTAAAAAAAATCCAACTTTTTAAAAATATTTCAAATTAAACAGTTCAACCTGGTCCGCTATCCTAGTGTTCAACGAGTACACTTTATATTGTGAGACTTCTTAGGTTTACACCCGTTTGTCTTATGAAACTTTTTCATAAGTCTATGAACAATGCCCCATACACACATTATGGATATTGCAGAATGATGCGTTGAACCATACAAGCTGAGGTTAACTATATTCGTATAATCCTTCCATCACTTATATCTTAGAAGAGCAGAGATATAGATCATCTCGTCAAGCCACTATATGCTCAACCATGAAGTTAATTCTAGATTTATATTTCCATAAATAACATCCTCAAATTCCTTTATAATTTGTTTAACCCTATGAAAAACTTTATTTTAGGATTTTCGCTTATGACCATAAAACTTCTTAACATATAATCTTAGAGCATCAGAATATACAACTCACTCATATGAGCTGACAGATCCTATATCTACGCCTACCGAACTTCGTGATCATCAGACCATACTCTCACTTAGAGATCAAACTATGAAATGTCTCTGACTTGTGTGGATTTACAGCATGTTAGATCATTCATAAGCTCACTGTGGCACTTAGGTTAAAGGACCATAAATACTATCCAACTCGAGAAAATCCTCTATTGATGGCTCTATGGGATGTCTATTGGAGGTCCTCGTGAGTATGTTTAGTACCCAGTTCTCAATGAATACCTGTATGCCTATACGAGCTTTCACTAAGCTCACAGTCTGTTAAGACTAACCGTATGGACAATTTAGATATAGACACACACGACCTAAAAGGAATACCAGTTGACCCATGTCGGTAACCATAGATCACAATATTTTTGAGAACATATTGCATAATGACATTTCTTAACACCAATTACAACTCCTTGAAACTATATCGTTACTAATATATTTTTAGGGTTTTGTCCTTATTTCAAAAAAGATTCTAACTCTCTAGAATGCTAGCTCTTAGCACTGAACTAAACTTCTTAAGATCAGATTTAAATTCCTTTTGGATCTATTAATGTTTGAAAAGTAACAAGTTTAGTACCATATAATTAGTTAAGTGTTATTTGATAGAGATTCTCCAAAACCTATTTTTGCTTTGCAGTACTTAAATAGAGTGAAAGGTGGGCTTGTTTGTTGTTCTTTATTTAGACATCTTCTTTATTATTTAGACAAATATTCACCAATAAACTATAGAGAGCATGAACTTCCCAAAATATGCATTAATTAATTAATTCTTGAATCTATGTCTATGTATCTCTCTTCCTTTCCTCCTCCTTATTTATATTAAACTTCTTTTGTAATGTTTCTTAAAAAATCTTCATTAGATTAATTGGTTGAATAATATTGAACTTATTATACCAATTTTTCTCATTAATAGACATTTATTGTTAAATCTACTTGTTAAAGGGTTGACAACATATGTTGGATTACCAACCATTCCTATAAAAAAAAAAACAATGAGGTGGCAGGGCCCTGAAGATGACTGGTTATCATTTGAGATTTTGAACTTAAGCTTTAAAATAAAGAAATTGAATAATAGCCAATAATATCTTCACAAGCCTTGATGTGAAGTTGTACTTGTTTTGTTTCTTTTAAAAAGAAAATTCTCCTTAATTTATGTGCCGCATTAGAAACTAAAAAGTTCAAGTTCTAGCCAAGTTAAATGAAGTGATAAAAAAATAGTCAATTTACTTGAGGTTTAAAGTTACTGAGATGTTTCTCACCATTTTGTCAAATTTATATTGCTAATAAAGTGTTTATGTTTGCATGTTACTAAAGAACTATATGCTAAATAACAATTGGATGAAATTTTGTATGTATAAGATGAGGATATTGGTTGGGTTAGCCGAGGAATTGATGGAACAATAGTAGATGCAAATGTTATTCATGATGATGATGGTGATGATAAGATGAAAATGATGTCATAGAAAATGTTGAATGATCTTTTCTTTACAAATTTTTCTGTTTACTTTATAGTAGATTGCATTTAAGGGTTAAGGCTCATTATGCACCCTTTGTTTAGGTGTCATTATATTTTCTTGTTACTGAATATTTTTTCCTTATTTGTTTTAATAACTACATTCTTCTTTCTTATTAATAAGCATCTTTACTAATATATATTAATTTTTTTCTTATATATAGATGTTTTCTAACAATATATTTTAATATTTGATTGCTACTAGTTATGACGCTAAAAAAAGGAAAGGTTCATCTATAGATGTTTTACTTTAACAGTAGGCAGAGTCACAATGATAAGTATCTTTGTCTTCTTGTTCTTATGCATATGATGATAAAGAAGGTATAATAATAAATTTTATCTTCAATTATTTGAAAAATCATACTAATATGAATTTTTTTAGGACTAAGTGAATCAATACATCATGGCCTGACTATTATATTTATTGATTGGAATACAAAAGTTGTTATGCATCCAGAGTTTAATTCAGAGTGGTAAGTAATTGATCCAAATTCTTCTAAGTTTAAATCTCAATTTAGGACTATAGCACGATATAGACTGAAGGCACTTTTGGTGTATTTCGAGTAGAATAACATGCTAGATGACTCTTAAAAAATATTTGGAGAGAGGTGAAGGTAAGAAAATACTACTACAACATGTTAGTTTAGGATAATTTTTTATAATATAATTAAGTTCATATTATATTGTAGGAAAACATAGATGGACCAAATGCTTATCGACGTCACTGCTTAAGAAATGTGGGAAGACTTTGGAATGATTAAAATTATCGAGTGAAAAGTATTATGATGATAAGACATGTTAAAGATATAAGAAATTAATATATTAATCTCCTATCATATATATTCTATAATTAATAGGTTATATGTGATTTTCTTTTATGTATTTATATTTTTTTATTTATGTTAACCTAAAGTCTATATAAAGGCTATCTTTGTAGCATTGTAATACATAGAATAACAGCAACAATGTAGTCCTTAAAGATTTAAGTTTCTCTTTATTATTTCTGCTGTTTTTTTCTTTTCTTTTATATCTTTTCTCACATGGTACCAGAGCCTAAGGTTCGATTCTTTCACTGTTTTGTTGTTCGGCAAAACTTGCCAATATTTTTTTCAAAAACTCTTTGGAAGCTCACCGGAATTTCACTGAATGTCACCGGAAGTTCATCGGAGTTCACCATAATCAACACCACCCAGCCCAAAAAGTTCAAATACTGCCGGCCGGTTGAATCCCACAAGAATCAAGCTTCTTTGCCATCGCATGCTCCTTCACATGCCTTGGATTCTGATTGATCTCTGGCGGGTTAACGTGCATCGCCCAGACGACTGAACTCAGAATCAATCAAAGATTCTAATGGCACCGGAATCTTGTCGATCCGAAGTTGCAGGCATCCCCACACGCCTCTGAACAGAGCTGTTATCCACCATTGTCTATCGTAGATCTTTTCCATTTTTTAGCGAGTGGTTTCTCACTACCGGCTCTATTCAACTCCTCTCCATATGCGTCCCTATGCGCCTTTGAACAGAGCTGCTGTTCGCCACCATCCACCTTATATCTCTGCCATTTTCTGCGAGTAGTTTTTCACTGTCGGCTCCATTCAACTCCCTTCTGCTAGATCTATCAGTCCCAGGTCTCCATTTAAAATTTCGGTGATCTAATTTACAATAAGGGTATTTTTGCAAACTTTTTAAAGTTATATGAACAGTTTGCAGTTTACTTAAATTTTGAGCTATTTTATAATTTCTTATTTTTATGGTTTTTTTTTCTTTATATTTTGTTTTTGCAATTTTCAAATAAATTGGTGGAAGAATCTCTCAACATACTTGCACTCATAGCAGTTAGTTTTTCTCTATCAACGCGTTTGCACTCGCAGTGGTTGATAACGTATTTGCATTTGCAACGGTTGATTTTTTGTTTCTTTATCAATGCGTTTGCACTCGCAGTGATTGGCAATGTACTTGCACTCGCAACGATTGGTTTCAAGTTTCATTCAACGCGTCTGCATATGCAAGTGATTGGTTTTCTCAATGCCCACCATTACAATAAAAAAAATTCTTTTTCAAACTCAAGCCTCTACTTGAGTTTGAGGGGGGATGTTAAAGATATAAGAAATCAATATATTAATCTCTTACCATATATATTCTATAGTTAATAGGTTATATGTGATTTTTTTTTACATATTTATATTTTCTTATTTATGTTAACCTAAAGCCTATATAGTGGCTATCTCTGTAGCAACAATGTAGTCCTTAAAGATTTTCAGTTTTTTTTATTATTTATGTTGTCTTTTTCTTTTCTTTTCTTTTATATCTTTTCTCACAAGACATATATAGAACATCTTGCATCCATTCATCTTATAGTTATTGAAGAGCAATAGAAGACACCTGTAACTTATTGGGTAGTGAGGAAGCTAAGGTATGATTTAACTAAACTTAAACTAATATTATAAGTTATAATTAGTATGAAATGATATTTTGTATGATTTTGTCGTATTGTAGGCCATTGCTAAGAATATTAAAATAAAAATCATATGCAAGTGTGTTCACTTCCTAGAACTGGTCGAACTTCATTTGCTATTAAGAGAGAATATGTTAGTGATATTTTTATGGCTTAATGATTGATTGATTGAGGAGGTTTGTCGAATTGATGATTTCTTGAAGCTTGAGTGTATTGAGGTTTTGAATTAATTTGTTTGGTTAATAAGAAAGTTTGATAAATGGGGAGATTTTGTTAAATTGATGATTGCTTGAAGGTTGGGTTCATTGAGTTTTTGAATTAATTTGTTTCGTGAATGAGGGATTTGGTAAATGAAGAGATTTTTTTCAATTGATGATTGTTGTAATGTGTATTTATTTCTATGTTCTCTTATGTTAATATTAATTTGCATGCAACAAGCTTTTAATATATTACTATAATATTTTAGATGAAAAAAAAAGAACAGAAGATAGATCGCATAAGTTTGTTAATTAAGACTCGATTAAGATGTTATGGCAGCTAATTCAGATAATCCAAAAAGAATTATAAGTGATATAAATTTACAATAGTCATATACTTGAGAAATTGTTAAACTTTTATGTTCTAATTAAATTTCAATATTCTTAGGGTTAATTAAATAGATGTTTGTCCCAATTGTTAAGTGATGGACAAACAGAAGTTGCAAGAGACCAAATTTCATTGATGTGATGAGATGTAATAGTCATGGATATACTAAAACCTGGGGCACAGTCCATCACCATCAAATCTCACACAAAGTTCAAGTTATAATTATAAAATGGTAAAATAAGAGTTAGATTGTTTAAAATTTAGTTTTAGTGACCTTCAAGATAAATATACTGTCTTATAGAATCAATATGATGAGATGCGTGTATTAATATAACGATATTTTAATATTAATAGGATTCACTTGTCTACTAATAACCGAACATGAACATTTAATTTAATATTATTTTTAATTTAGTATTAATTTATATACTTACAGAGTTATTTATAAATTATAATTACTTTTGTAGATGCAAGATGCTTCTAGTGCATACTATTGATAGGTAGACACAAATTAGATGTTAAATACTTGTTATAATTTTTTTTTTTTTTATGTAAAATTGTAATCGATTATAAAGTAGAAATATTTGAAGTTAAAGACATTAAACTTTTTTTTGTAATAAAGATCATTCTAATCGATGTTATTGTAATATATTATAAATTTAATACTTTGAAAGATTTTTTGTTTGTTAATTTTTCATTAAATATTTTGTACATTAAGAATATTAAAAATATAAAAAATATATATGTTATATATTGAAAATATTAAAAAAAAAACTCAAGTCACTTTTTTACGGTGGTTAAATAGTAGTCACAAATGACCTCTTACAACGGCAATTTTTTCATACTAAAAAGTTTATGACAATGGCAATTGCAATGGAAAATTAACCATATCGCAAAACGATTGTTTTCTTATAATTAAAGTATATGTAATAGGTAAACATAATTTTGAAGTAAAATTCTGCTTCCATCCGTTATCAATTTTATTATTCCTATCCTAGTTGACAAGGATCTAGGCCAAAAATATTCCCAATGACAACCTCATTCTTACTATATATTGTAATATAATTTGTTATGTTCATTCCTCCACTTATGTGATGTTGAGACAAAATGAATATCAAGTAGCAGGAAAGGAGTAAAACTTTCTTAAGCCTATGAATCCATCATATTTAGAAGAACCTTTAGTTTATCATGATATATCATGTTGCAGGAAAGTAAAAAGGTTAAAAAAACAACGAGGTGACTTGCAGGGTTTGAGATGTCAGGGGCCAATAATTTCTTATTTATTCTTTGCTAATGATAGCCTGATACTCACTAGGGCCTCATTGAATGATTGCATCGCGGTCAAAAAAATCTTGCATTCTTATTAGCTTGCATTTGGACAGCTGATTAATAGCTAGAAATAGGCTGCTTGCTTTAGTAAATCTATACTTGGGGAGGTTGTAGCTCAGCTTGCTCTATGTTTTGGAGTGGTCTAAGTTCCCCACCACAGCAAATACTTGGGGCTTTCTTGTGTCACTAGTAAAAACAAACAGAATCTTTTTGTTGCTGTCAAAGATAAAATGTGGAATAAATTGAAAGCTTAGAAGAGGCATCTATTTTCAGCTGGGGTTGAGAGGTTCTCCTTAAAGCAATAATTCAAGCAATACCGACTTGTATCATGAACTTGTTCAGGCTTTCGAAGAGCTTATTAAGGAAATCCAAAGACTTTCTGCCAAATTCATTTAGAGAGGCGATGAGAATAATAGAAAAATTCACTGGTGTTCTTGGTTTTAGGGAACTATTCTCCTTTAACCAGGCCATTCTCGCTAAGCAGAGTTGGAGAGTGATCGATTTTCTTGACTCTTTGGTGGTGCAAACTCTCCAAAGTATTTACTTTTCTAACTCATCCTTTTTGTAGGTACACCCTAGACAATCAAATTTCTTGGTTTGGAAAAGCATTCTTTGGGGAAGAAACCTACTTATAAAGGGGATTTGCTAGCGTATTGGTGATGGATCAGTTGTATCAATCTATTATGATCAATGGTTCCCTTAACTTCTTTCTTTTAAACCTTTTTTCTCCCATAAATTGCTAGAGCATTCATTAGTGGTAGATCTCTTTCTCCCATTGGGTTCTTGGAATTCTAAATTGGTTCGTGACTCCTTTTTAGAAGAAAAATGTGGTTTAATCCTTAGTATCCCTTGCTCGCCATCTTGTGGACAGCTGAGTAACTCAGTTCTATGACACTTTGACAGACATGGGAAATTTACTGTAAAGAGTGGTTATTGGTTATCTCATGTTCCTAACTAGGCTTTATCTAGTAATGGGAATACTACTTCCCGATCCTGGTGGCAGCACTTCTAGAGTATGCAGCTTTTGCCTATGATCAAACACTTTGTTTGAAGACTTACACATGGTTGGATCCCTACATTTTCCAACCTTAAGAGACACTATTTTCTTGTTGCAAATTCTTGTAGTCATTGTGCTAGAGGTGCTGAAAATTCCATCCATGCATTTTGGCTCTGTGATGCTTTGAAAAAGGTACAGCAAGTTTGCTCCTTTTTGCATGGCATATGTATTCATCATAATATACTTATTCTGGATCTCCTAATGGAATGTAAGACGAGCTTATCTGCTATGAATTTTGAGGTATTGTTGAATTTGTTTTGGAGACTATGATTTCTCAGAAACATATTTGTTATAGAGTATAAAGTATTGGCAGTATATGATGTGCTTAGCTGGGCCAAGTGTTATTGGAATGAGATCATGTTTACTCGTGTAGCCACTTTTGAAACCCTTAATTTATCAAGTAGGATTTGGTTAACTCTAAGGCCTGGCTTAATATACTTAATACTGATGCTGGTATTTCTCCAAAGCATTTTAAAGTTGGATTAAGTGTGATTCTGCCCAACTACTCTGGGGTTGTCTTGACTCCTCATCTATTTCGATTCATACAAAGTTCTCAGTGGATATTCTCGAAGCATTGGCATTACTTCGAGGTCTTCATTTGGCCAAGATGCTAGATTTATCAGCTATTGAGGTTGTATATGATATAGCTGGTATTATTCGAGGCATTAATAACAATACCCACTATTTCTCTAAAATTAGGTTGGTGCTTCATGACATTGTAACAATATCTTCATCTTTTCATTTTTTCTCCTTTAACCATTCTCATCAGTCCAACAATTATATGGCCTATGAATTGGCAAACTTTACCTTAAGCCTAGATTATGAGACTATTTGGTTTGGCAAAGTGCCAACTTAGTTCGAATGTTTTGTAATTAAGGATTATCCCTTCCATGTTGAGCTAATTTATATAACCTTCTTATTTCTAAAAAAAAAAAAGTTAACATCATTTCAATATTAAATTGTATAATTAAAGATTATTTTACTTATACATATTTCATATTTTTATTGATTTAATATTAAAAATTTATAAAATAAAAAAATAAAATAATAATTCAGTTTGTTGTAATTAGAAAAACAAATAAATCATTTGAATTTCTTTATTAAGTTTTAAGAAAACTTATGAAAATGACCCCTAATTTTATAGGGTATTCCTTTTTAGTCACACATGAAAATTTTAATTTTTTATACCCAAAAAGTCTAATATAAATAGTGTTGCCCTTAGCCCTAAATCTCTTCAATATTCTCCTTTGTCTCTCTCATCCAAGTGCCTAATATTTGTAAAACATGGGTAGAGTTGGTGAAAAATGTGTAGAAAAATAGTCGGGGAGGAAAAAATTAGCAAAAATACTATTTTTAGGTGCAATAGGCAATGGGAGACGTGCCTCTATTATGCTCTTATAGCGTGTGCCAACGCAACGTTAGGTCATGCCACATGGTGCATTTTGGCCTTGCCACATGACGCAACCTAATTTTTTTGAATTTTTAAGTTTTTTAAAATTTTTATTTAATTTAAAATTAAATTCATTTTAGTTATTAATGAATTAATATATTTAATAATATTAATTAAAGTGTTCTAATTTTAAATTGGTATAATAGTAATAAAATATTATTACTAATATATTTAGTTTATTTAAAGGATATTATCATGAATACCTTTGAGTTTTGGCTTGATTTGATTGTATTCCTAACTTTGAGAAATAGATAGAAATACCTAACTCTTAGAGATTTTTTTATTAAAATTAACTAAAAGAAGGATAATATCGTTATTTTAATGCCGTTTTGTTTAAACAACCCTTATCTTATATCCAAATACCATTATCCATATATCCAAACACCATTATCCATATATCCAAACACTATTATCTACATATTCCAACAATTATATTATTGTATCCAATCACACATAAACACATTATTATTATTATTATTATTTAAAAAAATTAATAAAATAAAATAAAAAATAATTAGCAACAGCCGAAAATAACTGATGCACGTGGCCACAAATGGCTGTTACAAATGAAGCCAAACTTTTAGCCATTGCACGCTTTAAAAGATGCCCAACAGCTTGCATTTTTCAAGTTTTCTCAGGGTATTAAGTAAAATGTATATCAAATTTAAAAAGAGGAATAGGAAAGTTGTGAGTAGTACTCTTGAAACAACTAAAGTTAGTAACCTTGTGTCACAGATTATTTTTCGAACTCGCGTAGCCTTAGACACTTTTCAAGTGCTAAGCAGCCTATAAGACCTAATTCTCGAAAGAAAGAGCTGAAGAACAAGCACACTAAGTGTTTAAGAGAATACTCTTGTATATTATTACTAAAGAGAGATTACAAAGCTATAGAATTACAAGCTTGGAGTATTTTTACAATTTGAAAGATTTGAGGATGGTTTGCTCAAATGAGAGCTCCATCTATTTATAGCTAAAGCCTATATACAATGGACGGTTAGGATTCACTCTAATTTAACAGTCCACATCTAAAGTGAAGAATATCCAAAGGAATATTCTAAAGATGCCACCTACCACAAGAATATCCAAAGGAATATGCCATGTTTCGAATACTCTCCCACCTACCACTTAAAAGTGGGCTTAACTTAAGTCAATTGAGTATTCTAGAAACTTCAACTCATGTAACACACAATGGGCTAAAATACCCAATTAGTGGTCTTATCACGCGCCAAATGCCTAACTAGTGGGGGATGGTGATCCTGATATTGGTTAGACTAAAGGGTTAGTAGGCCCCACACAGCCTGACACATTTTTAGTACTATCTGTAACTCTTTGCAACTACGTCATTACTAATATATTCTTAGGTCTTTGTTCCATTTCAAACAAGGCTCTAACTCTTTAGATATTACTGACTCTTATAACTCGATAACTATTATCAGTGCTAACTTTTAGTATTGTGAGAGGAATCGCCCTTCTCCCTCTTGAGATTAAGTTAAAGCAAAGAACCAAAAGTCAACCTTTAACCTTAACCTCTATGCGCAGCGGAATAACCTATTTATCAAGCAAAATAGTAAGAATCCAAAGCAGAATATAAATGAGCACAACACAATCTTATGTGGATCGACCAATTGCCTACGTCTACAGCGGATCCAATGATCCTAGCTTCTCTTATTAACTCCCTAGAGATTTTACAATAAAAACCCAATAAAGAACCCTCAAAATAACCTAATGTTTAATGTACCCTTGCTCTACCACGAACAATGAACACGTAAATAATGGTTCACCCTAATGCACACAAGCACTTAGTATCTACCCAGTTCTTTCCCTCTCTCAGAGTCTTTCTTAATGTTTAATCTTAACTAAAGGGTTTACAAGTATTTATATAGGGTTTACTTCGTGTCTACTAATCCTATTCCTTGTTAAAGTAAGAGTCCACTTATTTTAGAAGTCCAAAACTTAATAAAACTCAAAATCCAGATAAAAAATAAACTCCTTGTCGCTTTTAGCACCGCAGTACTCAGGTCCCACTGCCACGATGCTGAGTGTATCGCACTTGGCACCACGGTGCTAAGCTTCTGGTTTGGGCACCGTGGCGCTCAGCCCTAGCAGCTCCTCCTACATTTTCTTCGTTTCCTTCGTGTTTTCGAGTCTTATTTTGCTTCCCCCTTTGTGTCCTACACCTCCTAGACTTCTCCATATGTGTCCCACATGTTTTAGACTTCTTGTGACTCTCCTCTTTGGTATTCATCTCAATTCTTGTCCAACCAAGATTGTTGAATCACCAAATCTCTAACACTTAGCATTTATAACTCTCAGCGTTGCTAATTCTTAGTACTAATCTAAACTCATTTAAACCAAATCTGAACTCTTTTAGATTATACAATGTCCAAAATGTTACAAGCATCTTACTATATATAAAATATAATTAGCAATTTAATAAAATGATAACACTAGTATAAATATTAAACAAATATTCATACATAAAGGGATGCACGTAAGCACAAATCCCAACAACTCCCACTTACTTTAGTGCCATTCACGATGATATCAAAGCCCATTGACTCTACGTTTCTTTCAAATACTTTTAGAGTTAAGACTTTAGTAAGTGGGTCCGCTATATTATTTATAGAATATACTCTACAAACTATTACATGTCCTCTACCCAAGATTTCTCTAATGATATGGTATTTCCTTTCTACATGCTTAGACTTTTGGTGTGTGACACGTCCAGAATATAGAAGTTTATTCCCAAGTGTAGGATTGTCGAAGTAATAAATAACCCGGTAAGAACAGGGTCGATCCACAGGGAAATAAAATTAAAAGTGCAAACTATAAATACTTTAAAGACAATTAATGCAGTATAAGATGTTTGCAAATATTAATTCAATTAACCAATTCAAATAAAAGCTAAGGTTATTGGGATCCACTCTTGACATAAGAAGTAAGAATATATTTAACTCTTTTCATAATTCAATTGAAATTCTCACACAAAGAAGATTCCAACCAGAAAATATAACAATTAAAGTTCAGCATAATTTATATATTAATTAGTATTTATTTGTTTTCAATTATTATACACCAAATCTTATTAACGGGTTCAAGTATTTATTATGCCAATCTTTATATTTGTTTACAATAAATCAAGATTCCCACTTTACAAGAAATGGTATATATGCAAAATCTTGTAAATGATTTCAAGAATTTATTGTGCCAAGTATAAAGTTTGTCAATAATAAATCAAGATACACCACTTAGAAGAAAGGGTATTAATATTACAAACAAAATAAATACATCATATATAAATTTGCATAACTTAAGAATAAAACATTAAATTCATGAATAAGAGTTAAGTATTACCTTGTCAAGAGTTTCACCCTTTTACCTTAGTAGAAAGAAAATTACTTGGACATAATATAACTAAAAAAAAAAGAAAAGAAAAGGAAGAAGAGATAACATGACTTTACAATAGTAAACAAGAGAAATAATATTACAAAGAGATAATACAAAAGATAAGTATTTTGAACTAAAAGATGCTAACTATTTATAGACATGCTACCTATTTATAGAAAAATATGGATAAACATGCTTGGATGATAAAATATGGATGAACAAATATGGATAAATTGAGACAAATAAAGAGGGAATCACTTGGATGATAAAAGTCAAGAATGGTGGCAAATAATTTACATTGATTATCATTAATACACCCACTTATTTATCCAATTTAGAATTGATGTGGTCCGAATTAGCTGTTACTCAAAACATTAAAGTTATAGATAAGTATCTTATCTTTCCCAATTAAGTTGTCTCATATGTATTAGATATGTATTTCTATAGGTATGGACCAAATACTAATAACTATTCGGATTGGGCCTGTATTGCAGACCAGTTCTATTTTAGTCTATTTTTACCCTCTAAACGATCGAATTTCGAATGCCTTTTGAAATATAATATGTTAGCCCATTGAGTTAGCTCTTCACAGGATCAAGAATCACTCCAATTTAATTCATAAATAGAAACTTATACCCATTTTACCAAACCTACCACAAAACAGTTAAAGCAAATTATGTACAATATTGTAAACATATCTAAGTTAGGGTGGGTTAAAGAAACTAGTAATACAAAATAATGATATAAAACCCTTATTAAATATGTAATCTCAAGTGTTCATTAGTGTGTTCTCAACTCTTTAGCTTGTGCAATTGCTCTGTTGTTGTCGTAAAATAATGGTATAAGATCTATTGCACTTGGAACTATTCCAAGTTCAGCGAAAAATTTACGTATTCATACCACTTCTTTTGATGCTTCTGAGGCTACAATATATTTTAACTCTGTTGTGGAATTAGCTGTAGACAACTGGCGTTGCTCTTCCAACTAACTACAACACCGTTGAGAATAAATACATATCTAGATATAGACTTTTTATCAACTAAATCAGACTGGAAGTCTAAATTTGTGTATCATTTCACTTGTAAGTCACTTTTTACATATATTAGAAACTTGTCCTTAATACCCTTAAGATATTTGAGGACATGTTTCACAACCATCCAATGGCCTTCACCTGGATCAAACAGATACCAGCTTGTGACACTTACAGCCATACTGATGTTAGGTCTCATACACATTATGGCATACATCAAGCTTCCTACAGCTGATGCATATGGTATGTTAGACATTCTAACATTTTTATCTTCCCTTTGAGGACACATCTTCCTCGAAAGATGAATGCCATGTATAAAAGGTATATTAATTATCTTACAGTTACTAAAATTATACCTTTCTAAGATATTATCTATGTACGATGATTGAGATAGTCCTATAAGCCTCCTAACTTTATCTTTATAAACCTTTATACCCAATATATAAGAAGTCTCATCAAATCCTTCATAGAGAAATTCTTACTAAGGTAGCTTTTAACCGACTATAACATATCAATATTATTTTTGATAATAAGTATGTCATCCACATAAAGAACCAAGAAGACTACCATGCTCAAACTGCTCTTTTTATACACACATGATTCTTCTTCATTTTTGATGAAACCAGGCCTTCTGATTATTTCATCAAAACGAAGATCTTAACTTTGGGAAGCCTACATAAGTCCATAAATAGACTTCTTCAGTTTGCATACTAAACCAGAAGTTTAGCTAAATGTAAAACCTTCAGGTTGTTCTATATAGATCACTTCTTCAAGATATCCATTTAAGAACACCATTTTTACATCAATTTATCAAATTTCATAGTCATAATATGTAACTATTGCTAATAAAATTTGAATTAACTTAATCATTGCTACTAGTGAGAAGGTTTCCTCAAAATCAATCTTAGATGGCTGAGTATAACCTTTTGCCATTAGACGGGCCTTAAAAGTCTCTACTTTTTCATCAGGCCCACGCTTCTGCTCGTAAATCTATTTACCACCGATAAAAACAATTCCTTTAGAAAGCTCAACCAAGTCCCAGACTTGATTTTAATGCATTGAGTCAATCTCATATTTTATGGCCTCTTGTCATTTTTTTTGAATCGATGTCCAACATCATCTCTCTATAAGTCAAAGGATCTATTTCTTCAATCAAGAAAACACTAAGAGCACCTTCAGGTATTGAACCATACCTTTCAGGTGGCATTTATATCCTTTCAGATCTACATGGAGGGTGGGTGATGAGTACATAAAAATGCATATTTATTAATAGATTCAGTCACCATTTAATGTCACTAATTTTAGCATTTTCTTGTATTTTAGCTTGAAATAAAGTATTCTCCTTTAATTGTGGTTAATGAATGATTATTTGCACAGGTTTAGGTAAAAGGGACATAACTCTCAATGTAGAAATTGAAATGAAGAAATTTTTGAACCTGGTGTAGCATGACTCAATCTTACACAAACTTTAAGAATAGTGGAAAAGCCAAATCCAACATGTTATGGGCCAAAAATTGAGATACAATAGAATCGGGCTATAACTTCTACCCAGCTTGACCTAACCCACGTGTTTGGACTGTATATCACAAAATACGTACTCAATTGGTATAATTATTGAAGCTGTGAAATACTGACTTAATTATCAACAACTCTTATGTTGATGGTAAAATCCAAATCAGTCGTTATCATGGACCAATTTGCATTGCAAGTGGGTAAAATAGTTGTTGGTCAAAATCTGATGTATCTTTGGAATTTTGCTCATATCGCATTGGATACGCATCTAATTTGCATGAACTTGGTGCCTATGGAAAGAAAAGACACAATTCTACAACTTTCATGTCGGCCACAGAGGCTAAATCGGTCATTTACATTATCAAAAATGTACTGCAAGTAGATGAACGAGTTATTAGCCTAAAATTATTGAAGATTGATGTCATCCATGACATATTTCCATTCATTGCCTATATAAGGAGACTCTTAGGACGTTTTCAACATTAGATAATTCTATTTTCTTTTCTTCTCATTAACATGTATTGTAATTTAGGCTAAAGTTCTTGGCAAGGCTAAGAGATGAACTTTTATGTGTAATAAATCTACTTCTATGCTTTGATTCGTTGTCAAGAGCTACAAATGTTTGTAAGTTTGATTTTGATTAAACTCTTATCTATTTTATTTTCTATAATCCAGAGGTTATAATTCTCATGTCTCATATATGTTCAGTCATGCTTTTCTTATGTGATTCTTGTTGAATTATAATTATTACTGGTTACATTATTTTATATGTTAATCTTTTACTGCAGTATTGTCAAATTGATATATTGTTGATCTTGGATAACATGTAAGGGCAATAAATGTTTGATATTCAAGTTGATCTTTTACTGCAATATTGTCAAAATAATATATTGTCGATCTTAGATAACTTGTATAAATGAACATGATGTGTGTTAATGCTTGCAAAGAGTTTAATTACATCAAATACATGTGTTATCAAATGTGCTATATTTTACATATCTTCCGATTGATTGTTTGGGATGTGAAACTTCAATTGAGTTATAAGTATTGAATCAAAGTGTAGAGTAGATTTATAAAGCATAATTGTGATTCTCAAAGCCTTACTTAAATCATCATAAGATATTTTCTTCAATTCATAGACAATTTCATCTCATTAATTAATTTTATCCTTTTCTACCTCTTTAATATTTTACTTTACCAACCTATTTTGCCAAGAGCTTCCTCGTGGGATTGACACCTCAATCTATACTGCAATAGCCGCGTTATATTTTGAGCATAAACAAAATTTGGCACTGTTGCCGGGGAGGCACACTAAGCGAAAGTCAGTTGCGATTATAAATACTAAAGTGGTAACTTTGTACATTTTTTTTTCTTTGTAAAATCTTAGTTTTATTTTATTGTTCATGATTAGTTCTACCACCTAATTTATTTTGTTTTCTTTTGTTAATTTGTTATATTTTATATTATCTTAATGGCTGGTTTTACTGCCTAACTTAGTTCATTTTCTTTTATTTATTATCGCACTTTACTTTTTTTATTATCACACTTTATTATTGCAATTTTTTTTATTATTTTATTTTAATGGTCGGTTCTACCGCCTAACTTAATTTATTTGTATTTATTTATTGCACTTTATTTTCTTTAGTTAATATGTTGTATTTTCTTTTTATTTTAATGGCTGGTTCTACCGCTTAACTTTTTATTTATTTACTTATTATACTTTTTTTTATTTATTATACTTTATTTTATTTTATTTTATTTATTTGTTGTACTTTGCATTTTATTTTTCTTTATTTATTACACTTTCTTTTCTTTTATTTACTTATTGTACCTTTTTTATTTAATTATTTATTGTACTTTTTAATCGTACTTTACAGTTTATTATTTTTTGTTCATTTATTGTATTTATATTTCATAGTTGGTATTACCACCTAACTCATTTCTATTTCTTATTGCGTTTTATTCCACTTCTTAATTTTCCTTAAGCATTTTCTTTTTTATAAAAAAAATTGTTAGGATGTATGCATCGACTTAGAGACAAACGAGAAAGATTTGTGAGAGAACTAAAACTAGAACTAGAACCACCTCCATAATTTGTAAGGGAAGAGAATTCACCATCTAGTTCATCTTGTAATTCTAACACAATGAGCCAACACGAAGAAAACCCTGTTAAGACTCTAAAAGATTACTTGCATCTTACTCGCACAGCCACACCATCATGCATTATATTTTCACCTAACACACCACATTCGAATTTTAAACCTGGAATGATACAACTTCTGTCCACTTTTCATGGTCTAGATAGTGAAAATCCTTATATATATGTTAGAGAATTTGAAGAGGTAATTGCCACCTTCCATAGCCAACCTGAAGCTATAGACACTGTTAGGCTTAAAGTTTTCCCTTTTTCTTTGAAAGACAAAGTAAAGAGTTGGCTATACTCTTTGAAGCTGCGGTCTATAGGAACTTGGGCAGAAATAACCCAAGCATTTTTCAATATATACTTTCCACAGCACAAAAAAGACAAATTTCTTCCTTCTCCCAAAAAGACAGTGAAACCTTATATCAAGCATGGGAAAGGTTTAAAGAATTGCTAAATCTGTGCCCTCACCATGGGTATGAAAATTGGCGCTTGGTTAGTTATTTCTATGAGGGACTCACAATTAGAGAGTGCTAATTTGTTGAGATGATGTATAATAGGGAGTTCCTTCACAAAGATCCTGAGGAAGCCATAAAATTCCTTAATGACTTAGCTGAAAAAGCCCATACATAGATGGGACCTAGCATTACTGAAAGCACAAATAGGTCACGACCCAGTGGAGTTTTCCATCTTAGGAAAGAGGATAACCTCAAAGCCCAATTATAGGTTTTAACTAAGGAGTTAGAGGCTTTGAAAACCAAAGATAGAAGGGTCACCCACACGATTGCTAGAGTTGAGTCACAAGATGTCTGTTTTGTCTGTAGAGGAGCAGAACACTTAGCTCAGGATTGCCCCACCTATAGTGAGATGAGATGGATATATAAGGAACAATGTAATGCCCTATAGATGTACAAGAAGCTTTATTCACCATACTCTGAAACTTATAATCCTAGCTGGAGAAACCACAAAAACTTCAGTTGAAAATCTGACCAACAAACCAACAGCCATTGGAAACAAGAACAACAAGCACCCAAGTCTTATGTTTCACCTCAATATAATGCACGACCAGCCAGGAGTCCTTTAGATGATATATTACAAGCATTTATGGAGGCACAAAGTAAGACTAACAAAAAATTTGAAACAGTTCTTGCACAGGTGATAGATAAAAACAAAGAAATCAAGAGTCAAATTACAAAGCTGACCAGTGCTTTAACTGTACAAGAGCGAGGTAAGTTTCCATCTCAGCCTCAATCCAATCCAAAAGGACAATTCATAATACAAGCTTCTACTTCTAATGATCAAAATCTCAAAGAAGTTAATGCCATTACTACTTGAAGTGGTAAGATTGCAAGTGAGCTTACTTCTGAAACTAACACATCTACGAATAGTAAAGATACCCCTATTGAAAAAGAGGCCACAATGGAAAAAAAGCAGGAAAAAAATTTTCAATCCCAGTGCCTTTTCCTCAAGCTCTTCGACCGGTTGGGAAAAATTCAAGGTGAGATTTTGGAACATTTAAAACAAGTTAAGATTAATCTTCTCTTGTTACATTTGATTAAGCAGGTTCCAACTTATGCCAAAGTCATCAAAGATCTATGCACTATTAAAAGAAAACACCATGTCAAGAAAACTGCATTTTTGGCAGAACAGGTAAGTGTAGTAATTGAACAAAATACACCACCCAAGTATAAAGACCCAGGATCTCCCACAATCTTCTGTCAAATTAGGACACATGAGTTTGGTCAAGCTTTGTTGGACTTAGGAGCAAGTGTAAATTTAATGCCCTATTCTATTTACTTGCAATTGGGACTTGGTGAGATTAAACCTACATATGTAGTCCTACAATTAGCTGACCAATTAATCAAGAAACCACGGGGAATAGTAGAAGATGTTTTGTTGTAAATTGATAAATTTTACTACCTTGTTGATTTTCTTATTTTAGATACTCATTCTGTTGTTAACATGGAGTCAAAAATTCCTCTTATTTTGGGAAGACATTTTCTTACCACTGCTAATGCTCTTATTAATTGCAGAAATGGTTCAATGAAATTATCTTTTGAGAATATGACTCTTGAGGTGAATGTTTTTCATATTGATCAACGAACTTTTCTGGTGAAACACTTCATGTCTCCTAGCTTTAAGGTGTCTACCCTTCTCTTCAGTAATATTGGATGATCCAGCAACTTCCTTCACCATCTTCTTTGAACCCGCTTTGATACCACTTGTCACAGACTATTTATCGATCCCGTGCAACTTTAGACACTTTTCAACTGCTAAACAGCCTACAAGACCTAATTTTCCAAAGATAGAGATGAAGAATAGGCACACCAAGTGTTTGAGAGAATGCTCTCATATATTATTACTAAAGAGAGATTACAAAGCTATAGAATTACAAGCTTGGAGTATTTCTACAATTTGAAGGACTAGAGTATGGTTTGCTCAAATGAGAGCTCTATCTATTTATAGCTAAAGCTATATACAATAGACGGTTATGATTCACTCTAATTTAATGGTCTATATCTAAAATGGAGAATATCCAAAAGAATATTCTAAAGATGCCACTTACCACAAGAATATCCAAAGGAATATGCCATCTCTAAAATACTCTCCCATCCACCACTCAAAAGTGGGCCTAACCCAACTTAATTGGGTCTTCTAAAATTTCAACCCATGTAACACACAATGGGCCAAAATACTCTCTTGGTGGTCTTATTGTGCGCCAAATATTTGAGTAATTGCTTGAAAATATTTAAAATGTGACACTTGGCATGGCTAATATCGATGCTATTAAAAGCTATATGATTATAATTTTTTTCACCCACTTGGTTTCTGACTTTTAGAGGATGTGATGTGACTAATTATTTTTTAAAATAATCTTTCAAACATAAAGTGATGATGATAAAACTTAAAAGGGTAACCGGAAGCAAACAACAAACACAAGCAGTGGGCATGTCAAAATAAAAATGGCAGTGGTGGTGGGGTTAATTTGCTAACAATATTACGAAGAGTCGAGAGTAAGGTTTTTGGCCAAGTTATAAGGCATCTTCTAAAAATAGATGAATCAACACTATTGAAACTGAAAGAATAAAAAGTGAGTGTTTCAATATCTTTAATTTAGACCCAAATCCTAAATCCCATATTATTAGATATGTATAAGTGGGTTAATTTATAATTAGCCACTGTTGTTGCAGCCAAATTGGCCGCTAGTGGTCATTGTTGCAGCTACTAAAAGTGGCCGCTGCAACTACAACTTTTTTTTAATTTGTTATTTTAAAAAAATTAAGAAAAAAAGATATTATTAAATTATTATTGAAAGGAGAAATTTTTTTTTTAGAGAGATGTGTTTCTTGATTTATGTATACAAATAGAAGGGTCATTTTATTACTTTTTAATTTAAAAGGATAATTTGATTATTTTACACAATTCTATTAATTATAATGAAATATTCTTTAATGATCGGGCATTATGACTCATTTCTTAAAGTTAGGGGTAGCAATAAAATTAGGTCAAAATGCAAAAGTATTCATAATAATATCATTTTATTTAATTATTATTTTTTAATTCTTTAATTTATTTTTTAATAATAATTAAATTTTATAGCGAAATATTTTTACTCGTAACAAAATATATATTTTCTAAACTTTAAACCCATGATCTTAACCCTAAACTCTAAAACCATGATTCTTAACCCTAATTCATAATCCTTAACCATAAACCATAAACCATAATGAGTTCACCATCTTTTATCATCTTTCACTGTCAACGATTTTACTATTGGATATTATATGTATTCATATAACTAACTTGTATTTATATGAAATTCACTTCATTTCATTTACCGTTTTATAATGCTAAGTATGGTTGTGAGGAAATAATGGGTTACATAAATATATTAATACAAGAAAATATTAACTTTTAAATTTGTGTCTAAGAGACAACCTAGTCAAAATAACTATAATTACAAGGAAACAATATGTTATAACATGAAATATAATCAATAAAAGGATTTCCACCATACACCACTCATGTTTAACCTTGTGGGCATAGAATAAGTTGTATTACAACATCTTGAGAGAGAGACAACTTCTACTATATTGTTTGATGTCGTTCTAGTCCTACTTGATATATTTGGTTCTTAGGCAATTAAACAATTGAAAATATGGTAAACCCTAAATCCTAAACCATAATCTATAGAAAGTGAAAGTCATTGTCTCATCTATGGTTGAGTTTCCTTTCATGATGTCGAAAATGCTTTAATGAATGATTGCTAATCTATTTTATGTGAATTGTCTCAAGTCCATACTATAATTAGTGATAATCTTAGATGTCTAGAGAATTATATTATGAAGTTATCTCAAAAAGATAATATTGCTTTTGTCATTAGCTTGTTGTCAAATTTTATCCTCTTTCATTGTCCCCTATGCAATAAGATGGTAAACATACAACATTTTTTTTCTAACCAAGGTTATATGCTCGACTTATTGCTTGTCTTTCCACTGATGGGTTACACAATATCTAGAAACAAGCCTTTGTTGATGAAAATAATATCCTTGCTTCACTCGTTGGATAATTTTTTACCTTTTTTCATTAACAAGTTTACTACATAATCTGCAATGAGTCCCAAGATCTCTTTATCTCTTGTTTATGAGTATAACTTCACTATTTGGATAAGTAGTACTCTTCCTTCCCTATATTTCACCCAATTCATTAATAAACTAATAGATCACGAAAGGAAACCTAAACCCTGTAGAAGATGCAACATTTATTGGTGTATTAAATTGATTTTTAAATATCATCAATGCAAAGAACATCATAAAAAAAGTTCAAATAGAAAAATTTTCAATTGCTTTTGGCACATGGTTTAAGGTTTTAAGGTTTAGGGTTTCTAGGGTATGCAGTTAATATGGTTGACCTAGATAATGTGTGATGCTATAGTAGTTAAGCGCAAGTGCACGCTATCGTATCAAGTAATATAGGATTTTAAGTCCAAGTATTGATCCCACAGGGACTATACGATCTAATTCTGTAAATCAAGTACTAAAAATATATTTACTTAACTTTTATTCGAAAAATAAAATTTTAAAATTTATTTAACTAATCTATTCTATCAATTAAACTAAATAAAAGCAAATAGTAAAATTCACAAATAAAGATAATCTAGGGTTTTGACTCGTCCCCTAGTATTTTACTAGACTCATTAACCACTTAGTTAATCCCTTGATACAAATTGATTGATTTAGACACTAATCTCATCACAAGCATCTGTCGATGGTTGAGTGACTATATTACACATTCTAACAATCACCTATATGTCTATGGTAATCAAATTAGTATGTAATTCATTAAGATCAAGTCTAAATTATACCATAAATGCCACTTAGGTATATGTTTATTCTAGATGGTGTTGGGATTTGTGCTTACGTGCCATCCCATTATGTATAAATATTTAATAATAGTATTTATACAATTATTATTTCTAATAAAATCGTTAATATTATTTATAATAAATAGTAAGATGCTTGTAACATTTCAGATATGGTCTAAAGGAGTTTAGATCGGTGCTAAGAGTTAGCAACACTAATAGTTAAAAGTATTAAGAGTTAGTGGTGCTAAGAGTTAGAAGATTAATAGAATTAGTAAAATGTAAATAGTTAGAGCCTTGTCTGAAATGGGACAATGACTCGAGATTATATTAATAATGACATAATTGCAAAGAGTTGTAGATGGTGCAAAAAAATTTCATTATGCAAGTATGTTCTCAAACATAATGTTCCTGATCTAATTTCATCGATGTGGGTCTATCAGTGAAACCTATTAATATAGATTAGTGTATGTCTATATCTGAATGGTTCAAATGGTTAGTCTTAACAAACTATGAGCTTAGTGGAAGCTCGTATAGATATACAGGTATTCAGTGAGGATTGGAAATTGAACAAACTCACAAAGACATAACATCTCTTAAAGCCATCAATGAAAGGTCTTTCGAGTTGAGTAGTATTTGTGGTCTTTTGACCTAAGCGCCACGATGGGCTTGTAAGTGATCCACCAACTTTGGTTCCATACATGTTAGAGACCTTTCATGGTCTGATCGCTATGTGTCGCTGGGTATGGTCCAATGCTCATAGAGTCCGGTGTGCATAGATATGAGATCCATCAACTCATATAAGTGGGTTGTATATCATGATGCTCCGAGATTATATTTCAAAAAGTCTTGTGGCCACAAGCATAAACCTCAGAAAATATATTCCAAAGGGATAAACAATATCACAAAAGTGTTTGTGGATATTGTTTAAGGAAATATAAATCTGGAGATATGTTAATGGTTGAGCAAATAGAGATTTGACGGTGATGATCTATATCTTTGCTCTTCCAGGATATATATGATGGAGGGATTATACAAATATGCAATAACCTCAACTTGCATAGTTTAACGCGCTGATTTGTAATATTAGTAACATGTGTGTGGGACATCGTTCATAAATGTATGGAGGAGCTCTATATAAAAAATTTGGTGTAGACCTAGAGAGTCTCATAATATGAAGTGTACTCGTTATACACTAGGGTAACGGACTGGATTGAATAGTTCGATCAAATAAATTTTAGCAAAATAGAATAATTATTTTGGGATCCCTCAGGATGTGTATTTGTCAAGGCTTAATTGTTAAGTACATCTTTGAATTAATTAAAAAGAGTTGTTATTAATAAGATGTAGACAAGTGGCGCAATTTGGTCCATGATTTGATTTTACCTTAGTTTTACCATTTAACCTTGGTAGTAAAAACTAGTAAGGTTTAAAATAATTATTCAAAATTATTTTGAATAATTAAATTAGATATTATTAGATAATATGATAATATATATTAATCATGACCATTGTATTTAAATACAATTAGGGGCCTAGATATTGGTCATTTATTTACCTAATATAATTAAAATAATTATATTTGTTAGGTAATGATTTATTTAGGTGGCCATTATTCTAGTGCTTAATAATTTAATCCTAAGTGGGGGACCAACAATAAAATTGGTGGAGCACTTGTTTTTATTTTATAAAAAAATGTTGAATAACAAAAACAAAATTTTCATAACAATTGAATTCATTTATTCATTTTGGAGGAGATGATTAGGCTAACCAATTCAAGGTAAGTGAGAGAGTTTTGGTTTTGTATTTTTCAAGTGTTGAAAGCAAAAGAAACTTCTCTTCATCTTATTCTCTCATGAATGGATCAAAATGAATAAATAAAAATGGAGAACGAGATTAGTAATTGTAGACAAGAGTTGTGCTAAAATTAATTAATCTATAAAAATTGTTTCCATCATTTAAACAAGAGTTGTATGTAAATGTTTACCATTTCCATTTAAGAATCAAATAATTTGTGTTCAAAGAGTTTGAATACATGTGCTAAAATTTGTAAAACTAAGCTATCATTCTAGTTCCATAATCCCACCAAACCGTTATGGACTAGAATTGATCAACAATTCACTTCAAGGTGAGCTCTTCAATTGGATTGTTGGAGGACTTGAAGAATTTGTAAAGCTACCTTCATTAGGTAAGTTTTCTTTACATTTTATTTTAAAGTAATACAATTGTTCATCATGTAAAAGTTATTGTATAATAGTTATACTTGAGCATATATGTGATATACGTGGTTAAATTTGTTAAATTGGGTGTAAATGTTCACATGCTTCCGCTCCGTGTAGTAATTTTTGAAATTATGTATACACTCGTATGTCACACACTCAATTTCTAACAGATGGAACTCATAGTTGTTACCTTATGATCATACATCAAACTATCATAGGCTAAACATATGAATCCCTGTGTCGACTTCATTATGGTTTCTCAATTATTCAAAATATTGATCAGGTATAATGAAAGCATTAAACACAAGATAGAATAAATCAATTGAATGTATCAAGTTCATAAACTAAAAATTAACACAATCCAAATCCATACTAAGTTCACATAGTCTAACATTAGATGAACAATCTAGCCTATCACAAAACCAAAAGTATCAAACCTATTCATAAATATCAATAAGAATAAGAACATAATGATAAAGAAATAGAAGAAAAACTAATCAAAGTAACTCATTGATGTGCTTCTCGCTCAATCTTTACTTGAAGCTTGAATCTTAATCTTGGTTCTTCAATTTTTGGCTTTGATATTTGATTTTATATTGTGAATTCTTTATCTAAGTTTTTGCCTCTTTTCTTTTCTCTCCTCTCTTTCCCTCTCAATTAGAGTTTTTGACATTCTATTTATAGGTTCATATCTTTAAATTACTGTTCACGAGTTATTGTAGTAAAAATATTGTTCATGAAGTATTGTTCATGCTACTAGCACAGCGGCGTTAGGTACTGTAGTGAATCTCTGTAGATCGTTACTATAGCTAATCACTGTAGTAGCACTATAGCAATTTGATGTTTTTGGCCTATTGTCATTAGAGTTTTCACCCTATTCACTCCATTGACTCCAAAACTACAAAAATAATAATAAAATACATCAAAAGCCAAATTATCTTAATTTCTATGAATAAATATTAAGTTTGAAAGATGAAAATATTAGACTTGATGAACCCTTATCACTAGACAACCATCAAATGCACACAAGGATAGTGGCAGAGCATGGTCTACAGAATATTTTATTATATCAACTCTTAGGCACACTGCAAGTTTACAAAACTCGTGCAAATATGTTAAAGGTATGTACTTGTATAAAATATGACATTATATCTCTTGATGGTGAGATGTTGAAAGAGAATGGAATCATTTAAAAAACTTTTGAAGGAAAATTGGTGTATGCATGGTTATAATCAATAGTGTTAGTTGACAATTAGAATAGCTAACCATAATTATCATAAATTCCAATATGTACTTGAGACAATTAACATAAAATGGACAAGCAATCATTCATTAAAGTTTTTGTAATTTATTCTTCTTGAACCCTACAAAATAATTCTAATTTTGACAATCTCATGTCTCTTACCAAAACCATATAGTAGCATTTCTAGGGTTTAGGGTTGAAGGTTGAGAGTTTAGAATTTAAAGTTTAGAGTTTAGGGTTAAAGGTTTAGAATTTAGGATTTAAGTTTTAAAATTTAGAACTAAGGGTTAAGGGTTAAGTGCTTACTATTTAAGGTTGAGGGTTTATTGTTTATGATTGAAGATTTAGGATTTTGGGTTGACGATTTATGATTTAGGATTGAGAGTTTAGGGTTTAGGATCATGGGTTTAGGGTTTAAGGTTTATCACTAATTCTCTAGACTTGAGACAATTCATATAAATTGGACATCCATGACTAATTTTAGTATAGACTTGAGACAATTCACATAAAATAGACAAGCAATTATTAGGCACAAAAAAACTTCACATCAAATAATATTAACAACTGTATCAAGCAATTACATGAACTTCTTTGTACTATTATATGCAAATGTCTAAGTTTAGCTATCTATAAGAACTAAATAAATCAAGTGAGACTAGCTGCGACATCAAGTAATATAGTAAAAGTCGTCTCTCTTTCGAGATGTTGCAATATAATTAACTCCATGTCATAAGATTGAACATGCACGGTGCTTGATGGAAATCATTTTTTATTGTTGTAACAGATTGTTTCCTTATAACCATACTTATTTTTATTGGGTTGTGTCTTAGACAGAAAATAACCATAGAGTTTTGGATGATGTCAATATCTTACTAGGTTCTCTTTCAACCCTAAATGTAAAGGTTAATCTTTTCATATATTAATAATTTTTGTTGTAACTCATTGTTTCCTTACAAATATAAGTGACATTGAATTTTAATGCCAATTTCTCTGTAAAGACATTATAGAGGCATGCACTTGTATAATACACGGTGTTGTATTTGTTGATGGTAGATTGCAAGTTTTAGAAAACCAGTGAAGACATGATAGAGTTTAGGATTTAAAATTTAGGATTTATCATATTTTCAACTGCTCAATTGCTGTTGTAAATTGTTGTACAGAGAAATCTTTAAAGTATATATTTTGTTACACTCTTAAGAGTAAAAATAGTTTACTACATTATTTAATTGCTAATTAAACTAAATAAATTAACAACTATATTTATTGAAAAAATTATATTAATTTAAAATAACAATACTATTATTAAATATATTAATTCATTAATTTTATTAATAACTAAAATTAATTTAATTTAAAATCAAAATAAATGTAATAAATTTAAAAAAAAAATTATATGCCACGTTACAACACTAAAGCGTGCCACATGATGCAACCTAATGCTGCACTAAGTGTGCTAGGTAGGTGTGTGCTCTAAGCGTGCGCCTATGTTTAGTGCAAGCACTTAACATGTGCCAGGCTCGTCCCTCGCTGCTTTTGATGCCAAAAAATGTAATTTTACTAATTTTTCTCCCTTTTCAACCATTTTTCTGTTATTTTTTATAAAATCTATCCATTTTTCATCAAATTTATTTATTTTTAACAAATTCTAGACGCTTGGGCGAGAGACAAAAAAAATTGAAGAGATTTGAGACGGGACAAAACTATCCAAATTTGGTTGTTTTAACTATAAAAGATTAAAAAATTTATATGTGGTTAAAAAAAATATCCTATAAAAGTGGGGGCTATTTTTGAAAATTATATAATTTTTTTATAAGTAAAACAAACACTTTAACCAACTAAACTATTTTAAACTTTTAAAAAGAGTAAGCAGTTTCTGAGACTGGATCACCAAAACCCTTAGCGAGAACGCCGCACCACCGAACCAAGAAGAATTCATTAAATGTACCTAAATTTATTTAAAATTCAATCAAAATACAAAAATCAAACGCTGCTTTAATATCTAAAACATTTCAAAATTAAATTTGTGAATTTTACATAATGGCCTCTCAAGCGGTTTGCTATATGTTCAGTTGAACTGGCAAGAAAATCACACCAAGAAAATCAGAGGGGGTGTAGAGAGACCAAATCTCTCGCTATATACGCGGAAGGAAATAGGAGACATCTTGATTCACATCAAGTACATGAATATTTATAGTGATGCGGAAGGTTAGTAATGAGAGAGGCACCCACCCATATCCTAAAAAATAAGAATAGAGGTTCTCAGATAATCATTCTTAATATTTTGAATAATAAATTATTTAAAAAAAAAAAACAAAAGGACTACCACAATCTTAAAAGTGCGTAATTTCAAGAAAAAAAAGTAAAATAAAGAGCAGCAAAACCCAAAAACAACGAAGAAGTTGCATTATAAGCAGGATATAGCCGGCATTCTCTTAAGCCCCAAGGGACTTGGATTTATTGTGGCAAATGCAAGCAATTCTTGGGTATGTTCTAATATATTCATGTCCTCCTCTACCAAATTTATCCATGCTTCAACTCCACGCTTCTCCAATCTCGTATTCATTAGATAGATACAATTCATTGAATTACTAACCTGTCCATCCAAACAGGAAAAGCTAATCCAAATTGGCTTTCCCCATCCAAAATCTATATCATATAAACCCAAGTTGCAACAACTGCTAAATATAATTTTATTTGTTGCACTAGAACAAGCTCTGCTTTGATCTTTTATAGCTCCACAAAGGTTAATAAATCCTCTGCCACCTTGTAAACTCTTCACAAAATCACCATTAACTTTTTTTATTGCTTTACTCACCCCGCACACTATGCTGTCCAACTCTTCCTTCTCATCTGTGATCAGCACATTTTCCAACCAAAGGATGTTTCCAATGGAACATTTTGGCAGCAGCGGCATAGTTTTTGGCCGCAAATCTACCACATGGGTCAGTATAGTTGGTTCGTGGAAACCAGATTTTGTTTTGAAAGCATTCATGATGCATTTTGAAATCAATGCTGATACGACCATAACACGCGTTGGATTTTTCACACGGGAGTTTGTTACCTTCGCTTTGAGGGTGTCTATTGCTTTGGCATCGAAGAAAAATCTCCGAGTAACAAATCTTCCGTATTTTAAAAAGGGCGTATGCGTGGCTAGAAAGGTTGCTTCTCTTTGAAATGCATCGTTTTGAGGAAACAAGGATGAAGCGTCAGTATTAGGAATTACTGCTTCTTCATTTTTTCCACAAGTGGTGGCAGCCCAACTCTTCAAAAACGACACCAATGTTGTTGCATCACCGAACTCATGATGAATAGAAGCGCAAATGACAAGACCACCACATGCAAATGTTGTTACTTGTACCTTTGCTACGTGACGCCCTGAAACCGACCCACCATCCTGCTCATTAGCGCCCGAAGGAATGAATTTACAGATGAAAGAGTGATTTGGTTGGCTGAGAAATTCAGCGAGAGAGCTTTTAACTCGAGCCTCTATAAAATAAATTCCCTCATCGTTGCAGTCAACAGAAAAACTGTCTTTTATTTTTCCGGCAAATGGGTAAAAATGAGCTAAAGTTGCTGACAGAGATTGTTTCAACAGTTGCAATTTTCTGGAGACAGTATGATGAACATTGGCTGAGCTAGAAACGTTCATGTTATGATTGACGGGATAGTGTAGTATTATAGGAACGTAGGGGATTTGACGAAAACATTGATCCAAGAGACTGAGTTTATAGGTTTTGAGGTGAAGGGGTGTTGAAGAAGAGGGTTTAATGCACTCTCTGGAAATTATTTCGACTTCCATATTCAGTTCCACAGCTTTTTGTTGTTGTTTTTGAGAGGAATTTTTCTACGGCTTTTATCAAGTTGTTTAAGGGTATCAAGTGAGGGTTATCTATATATATAGGGAAAAGGATATACAGACTCTTAGGTTATGGCAAAAATTTTATGCGACCGTTAACGTTTTAAAAAAATCATTTAGATCTTTATCAAATTTAATCTGAATTAACAGAAAAAAAAAGGTGAAATTAGTTTTAATTGTCAAATGAGTTAAAAGTAGCAAAATATTCTTAATTGTATTTTTAAATGAAAGAATAAAACTATTCACTTGACGGAACTTGAATTCAATAAAAGAATAAAATTATTTATTTAGTGAAACTTGAATTCAAGACCTTTGGTTTCAAAACTAAAAACCTTAACTATTAGGCGACAAACATTTTATTGACATAAATATTTTGTTTAGCTAAGCCTATCTAATTTTTATATAAAGGGACTCTGCATATGTTTTGAAAATAGAAGGATAAAAATATGTATTTGGTAGGATTCAAAGACAACATTTGAGGGAAAATCTAACTTCTTAACCATTAGTTTGCAAGGAATTTTTTGATAATAAATGTAGCTATCTTTTATATATACTATAAAGATATCTGTACAATTAATAAAATAATTAAAATTTAAAATAATTAATTAATTAATTTAAAGTGAATAAAATAAAATTAATTAATTAAAATAAATTAAATTTTAAAATGAATTAAATAAATTAAATTTAAAATGAATTAAATAAATTAAATTTTAAAATAAAATTAAATAAAGTAAATTAAAAATGAATTAAATAAATTAACAAAATGAGTTGGTGACCGGTGGTCACTTGGTTATTTTTTCAATTTTTTTAATTCTAATTTGTTGAATTTGTTTTTTTATTTCTTTATTTTCATTTAATTTACTTTAAATTTATTTATTTTATTTTAAATTTTAATTATTTTATTCATTGTCCAGATGTCTTTATAGCATATATAAAAAATAAGTACACTTACTATCATTAAAATTTTTGTAGCCTAATAATTAAGGTGTTAGATTTTTGTACAAATATTTTTGGTTCAAGTCTTATTAAGTGTATATTTTTATCATTATATTTTAAAAACACATATAGTGTCCCTTTATTGTATAAATTAAAAAATAAATAGTTTAAAATTTTAAATTGCTTGTAGCGTAGTGGTTAAGATGCTTAGTTTTAAGCCAAATTTTTTTTTGTTTAAGTCCCACTAATGCATGTTTTTTCCTTTCATTTTAAACATACGTACAAGGGCATTTTGTTGCTTTCATCAATTTTGACCAATTGACTATTAATTTAGACAGAATCCATCCTCTACAGGGTTTTGAATGGGGGTATTTTAGTATTTTTATCAATTTTGACCAAATGACTATTAATTCAAACAGAATCAGTCATCTAACAAGGGTCTAAATAGCCATTTTAAAATATTAGAAGTTTGTATGGAACTTTTATTATAACCTAAGCGTCCATATTTCATTTTTCATATATATGTGTTGGAAAATTGGTGATTCAACAATTTTGATTGGACAAGAATTGAGATGAATACAAAGTTAAGAGTTACAAGAAGTCTAAAACATGTGGGACACGTATGGAGAAGTCTAGGACGTGTGGAACACGAAGGGGAAAGTGAAACGAGACTTAAAGAAGCGAAGGAAGCAAGAAAACGCGGGATAAGGGCTGCCAGGGCTGAGCGCCACAGCGCCCAGGACAGCAACCCAGCGCCGCAGCACCCAGAGACGAGCGTCGCAGTGCCAGAACGCGTGGAAAAGTCCGTTTTGGTTAGGGATTTTTAGTTTTGAAAAGTTTTGAACTTCTAAAACAAGTGAACTCTTACTCCAATAAGGAATAGGATTAGTAGGCACGAAATACATCCTATATAAACACTAGTAAACCCTTGATTTCAGATTAAGCATTGAGAGAGACTTCAAGAGAGAGGAAGAACTGGGTAGACACTAAGTGCTTGTGTGCGCTAGGGTGGAACCGTTGTTTGGGTGATTATTGTTCGTGTTAGAGAAATGGTTCATTAAACGTTTAGGTCCTTTTGAGGGTTTTTCATTGAGTTTTCCTTGTAAAATCTCTAGGGAGTTATAATAAGAGAGGCTATGATCCTTAAATCCACTGTGGATGTAGGCAATTGACCGAACCACGTAAGATTGTATTGTGCTATTTTATTTTCTACATTGGATTCTTATTGTTTTTGCTTGATTAACAGGTTATTTAGCTGCACAAGGGGGTTAGGGTTCTAGGTTGAATCTTGAATTCTTCGCTTTAACATAACCTCAAGAGGAAGAAAGGCGTTTCCTCCCTCAATAATATATATACCATGTCACAAATAGAACGTAACCAACAACAAAAAGAATATAGCTTAAAAAAAACAAAAACAATATAAATAGTTCTCCAACGAAAAAATAGACAATTTGAAAGTCGAAACAACTAATCTCTCAAATTAATTCAATAGATTCGTAACTAAATTTTTATAATTAATTTCGAAATAATAAAAATAGTATCATATTCATTAATTTTTTCTCTCTCGAAGCTTGTTAAAATTTAAAATTGACCGATTTAATTTTTTTTAATAGACTTCACATGTCTAGTGTCTTGAATTAATTAATGTTAAGATTACTTCGTCTCTCTTACCTTGTTAAAATTGACCGACTTTGTCTTTTCTTTTAATCTTATTATTTTTTTCGCGAGTGACTTAATTTGTTTTTAACATACAGCATAAAAATTACATGAAAAACTTCTAAATTAGATTAAAAAGAAAAGTTTATAGTCTCCAAGGACAAAGAGAAAAATTAATTATACAAAACATTATTATAACTACACATTAAAAATTTACCCTCTTTCCCAAACGTCGAGCACACTCAATTTTAATGAGTGAATAATAATTACTCAAATTTAAATAAAAATAATAACAAAAATTCTTTATCAAATATAAACTACACATTCAATAAGGATTGGACTATAATTTTATTATGTTTGGTTATTGTTGGACATGAATAATGATAATAATTGTTTTTGAGATAATGATTAAGCAAAAAAGAGAAAAGTTTTGCATAATTTTTTGTTTAAATGGTTTTTAGATATTGTGACATGGCAGAATCTTAAAAACTGTAATAATTTTACAGTAACATGGCAGGATGTATAAAAGATACAATCTAGGTTTGAATGATGGATTTTAGCCTATTCGTTCCTATGAGTTCAAAAGTAAGACCGATTAAATTTTTAAAAATCTCAAAGAGTTCAAGAAATATAGTGTTTCTAATTTGCTCTGGTAATCTTAAGTGAAATGAATTTTTATAAATAAATTTGGTCTTAAATTCTAAGAGATGTGAGAGCCAGACTTGCACAATAAATAATGGAGAAATACTTGTTGTTACAATATATATATATATATATATATATATATAAGGGTTATAATAAGTACCATAAACTAATTTGAGGTGTTTAATGCGTAATGTGAAGCAAGGGTTCTAGGCTCTAGATCTAGCTTTGTAGGTTAGAGGAATACACCTCTTGAACCTTGTATGGATTTATGGAGAATCAATTTATAAAAGTTTTATGCCCGGGAATAGATGCAAAACTATTAATTTGCTTTAGTTTTATGGTGAAGAGCATCAAAGGAAAGCAAAGTATAGGATGTTGTGTAATCTAAAAAAGTGCTAGGGGCGAATATGGTGGTTAAAAGATGTGAATGTGATACCTTCTACATGTATTACGGGGATATTTTTTTATAGGGGTTAGGCTTTTATATTAGATCAAGACTTCTTGTTTAACCTCTATTCTTTCTAAAATGTAGTTGATTAAATGAGTTTTTTTCAACTAAATGATAAAAAATAAATTTAATAAATAAAAGAGGCAAGATACTAATTTTATTCTAAGTAAAAGACCTGAAGATAATTAATTACCAAATTGAATAAGGAAGTCATCTTTTTTTTTTTTGGAAGAAATTTAAGTATAATGCCCCAAACTCGACATTTGATTATTGCACATCGAATCAAAGTGTTAACTCTATCCTTCTACATGCATTATGGAATTTTTTTATAGGGGTTAGGCTTTTGTATTAAATCAAGACTCCTTATTTGACCTCTAATTCTTTTAAAATCTAATTTATTAAATGAATTTTTTTCTCATTAAACAAAAATAAATAAATTTAATAAATAAAAGAGGTAACATACTGATTTTATTCTAAATGAAAGACTTACAAGATAATTAATTACTAAATTGAATAAGGAAGTTATCTTTTTCTTTATTTAGAAGGAATTTAAGTGTAACGCCCCAAACTCGGTATTTGATTATTGCAGGTCGAAGTGTTAACTCTATCCTATGATCAAACTTAGTAAAGATCAATCATATCTAAACTATTCTATAGGAACTTCAAGAAGAAAAAATGTAATGCTACAAAAAAAAGGCAACACGAGTCTTATACAACAATTATATACAGTTCAAAGATGAAAAAGTCTTCCCAAATGAATATCTTAACTTGTATAAGACCTAGGTAGCTAAACAAAGTTAACTTTAACGAAGTTGAAGTTTGGCTCTAAAACATAAACAAAAGAAGAATAATCACAAAGAAACTAAATCATTTTTAAAAGACCATCAATATTAATATCGAGCAAGAATTCAACTACTAATCATTTTGGTCATCCATAAAAATGTATTGACAAAGAGCGAGCTGTCGACTTAAGGAGCAGAAACACACATACCTTTGTCAAAATAAAGTTAATCTCCATAAATATTATTAAAAAAAAATCTTGAAGATATAATGAAACTTGAGTATAAATTTGTAAACCATCTTTCCAACCAAACATTTAAATAAGTCATTCAAAACAAAATAGACAATTTCTTGATAAACAAACTCTTAGTCAAAAAAAATCTTGAGCCCATAAACTTATCAAATATATCAAAATAGCTCATGTTATGTAGCATCACCTGTACCTATTATGACCTAAATATAACTAATAGATGGCATTATAGCCCATATTCTTTACCATTGGAAGCATCTTATCTATTCATATACTTTCATATTTAATATGCTTATTATACTTTACATGAGAAAATAAGAGTTAGTTTTATATGCTTATTATATTATTATAGCATCCTAGTTTTTTTTCTACTATGCATTATAAAGACAAACAAAAAGAAATATATAATTTTGAAGTTCACAACTCAAGAATGTGAAGACCTTGAAGTTTAAAGATCTTATAGAATTACTTGAAAAAAATTGAAGATTACCTCAAGATGTCTAATCTCACAAAACTTGATTTAAATACCTTTGATCTCTCAAACAAGAACGGCATATCATGGATCTTAAATGCAAAAATTCACTTGGATGCTAATAGTCTTGACGACATAATTGAGATTGAGAATAATGAATTTATATAAGTGTCACGTCCCAAACCCAAAAATCTGAAACATGACATAACTTACACTCATTCAATAATGTACACTCATAATTAATATTGCATAAAATTTCAAACTTGAATTCAACATAGGAATCCTTATCAAGTTGCTAGTAAGTTCAATACAAAATCAACCCATGACCATACTTGATAAAACATAAACTAAATACAACCACATATAATAAAATAACACATAAGTATTTATTCAATAGGGACAAATCAAATATCTTAAACTACGTGTCTACAAATGAAACACTTAACAACCTAGCAACTTAGGGGACCCAAGGGACAACAGAAGCCTTACCAAATACGCTAAGCACACATGTACCTTATTTACTTGAAATCGTTATAAACTATAATGAGTATAAAACTTAGTAAGTATACTAATTTTTCATATATCAAAATATAAATACATATATATATATATATATACACACAATACATATGAATGATATGCCGTGATAAATTAGAATCATAATCTTATCAAATCACATGTCAAGTAAACGCTTACACATTATTTCAAAACATATAATAGGAATACCATTACTCAACTACTACTTAGTAGGACTTTCATATCACATATCATATAATGAGCCAAATGTCACTCATAGGTGACATACTGTATGAGAGGAATAGTATAAATGAGGTTTAAATTACACATATATAATGCTCATGCATGAAGGTAAGAGCCAAACCCGCACCCTGATCATCTGTGAGTCCTCTCACATACACCAATCTGCCACCACACAAATGTGATGACTCACTCTTCCTTTAGGTACCAATAGGATCCTCCTTACATACAGAACACATATCATATACCAATCCCAAAAGAAAGGCCACACAAAGGCTCCACAAATCACATAAGATGCTTATTAAGTCAATAGTGAGTTCAAGCATCCTCAAAACACAAAATGTTTCTCATAGACATATTACACTTCAAAAGCTTTTTTTGTTAAACACGTTTCATTTTGAAAGCTCACTTTTAAAAACACATATATATCATGTATGTCCATGCTCACATTCATAAATACATGTATTTCACATTTCATATCAAAATATACTTTGACATAATATAAATATATTACAAGGGACATTCACAAATTCATGCATAAACAATTATAATGTTTATTGTGATTTCAGTGAAAGTCTAATATACTTACCTCTTAACACTTTTAGTTACAAGGTTTAATTCTCCTTAACCTATCAATAGGGATTAATTATTTCATAAGCCTCACCATTTACACAAAATACTTTAAATAGCTTACAAAATTACACATATTTCACTTAACACATCGAATTGGTCTAATGACTTAGTTTCTCAAAATCTGTCATTCTGATCACTTACACTTAAAAAAATTTTCTTATACATCAAATGATGTCCAATTACTCTAAAATCAGAATATATCATTCTTATATATAAATATTATACCATAATTTCTACATAATCCATTTCATAAACACCATCAAATCCAAACTATTATCCTAACAAGATCAAGATATTTACTGAATAGTATTCAGTCTCCCAATTTTATAAAATCATATATTAACTCAAAAATTATAAAAATATCACAAATTACTTAACACATATCTTAATCCATGAAAAATGTTTTACTTCAAAATCCCTGTCAAAAGTATTTTAAAACTATTTTATTCTATAACTTTAAAAAATATGTTTATCAAATAGTACAGTGAGCTGATACCTTTTAGAAAATCATAACAATTTGATCACATTGATATGAATTCTCAGTTTTGAATATATCATAGTAGACATATAAAATAATAATATTCCAAAACTTTGTAATTTTTAAAGATCATATAGTAGACCGAAAATTGGTCACCACTTCAGTATACTGTTAACACAGGAAATTTTTAGAATTTTAGGGTTATCTTTGTAAATTCACTAAAACTTCAATTTCTGAAATTTTCAATCGATTCAAAGTCTCAAATGATTCCAGACATGTCTAATTTCATATTCTCAAAATCCAAAACCAGAATCAAAGTATAATAATTTATAAAATTCTCGGATCAAGAGACTATCAAATAGAAATTCTGTAAATTCATAATGATTTATCAAGTTATCTACATAATCATCATCAATTCTCAATATACCTTACAAAATTCACATACAGTCATCAATTGTACATATTTACAGAAATCAAAACTTAAAGGAATTAACTTAATTAACACCAAGAAATTAAGAAAAGATTATAATATACATCTTAAAGTTTAAATTTTCAAATTTCTTCTTCCTCTTTTCTTTCTCTCCCCTCTTTTTCTCTCCTTTTTGACTCTAAAAGAGGTGGCTCGATCAAAAATGAGTAAATTACGGTTTAAAATGTGTATTTTTATACTAAGAGGCTAACTTTTAGTATTTATAAATTAACCCTAAAAACTTTCAAAGTGTTACAATTTGGTCCCTAAAATAAATCTAAAGTATTGCAAATAACTCAATCATAATAGTAGGTTTTTAATCTATACAAACAATACTAATAACAATACATAAATTAAATATCACCCACATACAAATAAAATATGAATAATATATATGTATAAATATTTATTCTTTTCGATTGTAGATAAGTGGTTATTACGATTCTCCCCTCCTTATAAGAATTTCGTTCTCGAAATTCATGACTTAAGCAAATAAATGAAGATACTTAGATCTCATTTCCTCTTCTCGTTTCCAAGTTGCCTCTTCAACTATATGTTTTTTCCTTAAAACCTTTACAAAGTAATCTTTTTGGCACATAAAATTTGCTCATTTTAGTCCAAAATCCTAATAAATACTCATTCTTATGTTAGATTATCTTTAAGTTGACTCATAACTTAGCATATGAGAGGAATATGGAGCATATATCCTTAAAATAAACACATTGCACATATTATGAACTTATAATAATAATGCGAAAGAAAAGAAATTGATCAACCATATCAACTGTGCCTTCAAGGATCTGAAATGGACCAATAAATATTGAGTTTAATTATAATATTTATACACACATATTTTTATTCCTTTCACCCATTCATTCAATATTTAATCAGCATCTATACACTTTACCTTCTATTTATTAAAGAATGACATAGATGTAGAATACCCATACTAATCTCTTAAATAAAATTCTTAACTCATCTGAAAATTTCAACATATACTCATATGTCATAGTATCATTCACTACCTTGATATCATTCTCAAAATGAAAATAATTTAGCATTTCTACGCAACTAAGTTGTCATTTAAATCTAAAGTTTCAAATCAGAATGTTGAAGGTATTATCTTAAATGATCAGAAATCAACTTCAATGGAAAGATCTTTAGTTTAATTGATTCTTAAACCATAGATCTCAGCATTATATCTCTTACTTTAACTCATTAAAATATAGTTCATCTTGTTGGACATCATTAAAGATATAGATCCAAAGAAAAAAGGAAAAAGTGTTGAGACTATTTACCTTGATAACATAGATCAAAGAAGTATTACACATCATTGCGTCTTAGACTCATTAGAGATATAGATCTAAAAAATAATCAATTAGTTAGTGATAGAGATATCCATACTAATTAAGTTTTAATTACTTCTCTTTTTGCATGTTTATATCATATTATGAACATGCATATAATGTAACAATATATACTATTATTCAAAAGAAATATCTCTCCAATTTAACATTAGTTAAAGTAAAAGTGAACACTATACGAAGTTTTGTAGACTTGATTGAAGGTTCTCAAAAGGCTATGATCTATTTAACAATTAGCACAAAATTATATATCTATGATGCCTTGGTATTCAACAAGATCAAGGAGATCTCTGTTTAGATTCAAATATATTTATCATAACAGTTTTTATATATAAACTACATAAGAATAATGTAGAATATCTATACATTACTTCTAAAGTCTTTGGCCAAAAGCAAACATTAGAGAAGCTCTATGCTTTCTCATTTTGCTTATAATATACAACCATTAAAGCATTCAAAAGACCTTAATGCTTTGGCATGATCGTTTAAGCCATCTTGGATTAATGATGATGAGAAGAATTATTAAAAATTCTTGTGGATGTTTATTGAATAATATGAATATTTTTTTAGTGATAGAGACATTGAAAAGTGTCGAGACCATTATCTTGATAACATGGATCTAAGAAACATTACACATCTTGAAGTCTTATACTTCTTTAGAGATACAGATCCAAAGAATAATCACTTAGTTAGTGATGGAGATATCCATACTAATTAAGTTTTAATTACTTATCTTTTTTTATGTTTATATCGTAATATGATCATACAAATAGTGCAATAACATATACTGTTATTCAAAATGAGAAGTATCTCTGTAATTTAACATTAGTTGAAGTAAAGTGAATACTATATTAGGCTGTGTAGAATTGATTGAAGGTTCTTGAAAAGGTATGATCTACTTTAACAATTGGCGTAAAATTATATATCCATAATGCCTTGGTATTCACCAAGATTAAAGAGATCTCTATTTAGATTCAAAGATATTTATAGTAATGGTTTTCATATGGAGATTACATGAGAATAATGTGAAATATTTTGCATTACTTCTATAATCTTTGGCTAGAAGTAAATATTAGAGAAGCTTCATGCTTTCTCATCTAGTTTATATTTTACAACTATCAAATCATTTAAGAGTTATGCAACCTTGAATGAGAAGCTAAAAGATCTAAATACCTTAATGCTTTGGAATAATCATCTCAACTATCTTGGATTAACGAAGATGGGAAGAATTATTAAAAATTCTTATGGATATTCATTGAATAATTTGAAGATTCTTTTTTCTAACAAGAATAGTTATATTACTTGTTCATAGGGTAAACTGATGATTAGACCATCTCCTTTTAAACCAAGCTTTGAATATTCATCATTTTTATAGAGTTCAGAAAGATATTTGCAAATCAATTCACATGTTTAAATCGGGCTTTGAATATCCACCCGCCAAGTGGACCATTTCACTACTTTATAGTCTTAATTAGTGCATATACTGAATGGTCATATGTTTGTTTGCTATCTACACAGAATCTTGATTTTGCTAGATTATTATCATAGATTATTAGATTACATGGGCAATTTCCATTATCTAATCAAGATCTTACATCTTGGTAATGTTGTAGTTCACTTCTAAGACTTTTGATAACCATTACATGTTAGTAAGGATCAATGTAGAACATCCACTATCATATGTGTATAGCTAAAATAGATTAGCAGAATCTTTCCTTAAGAGACTCTAAATGATTGCAAAAGCTTTGCTTCTACAAACTTAAATACTTACTTTAGTGGGTTGTAGAATTTTGCATGTTGTAACATTAATACATTGAAGGCTAATTATTTATATGAATATTCTTCATTACATCTAGTGCTTGGTAATCAACTTAAAATATCCCATTTATGTACTTGTAGTTGTGTTGTACAAGTTCCAATTGCACCTTCTCAATACACCAAGATTGGACCTTAATGTCATTTGTGAATTTATATAGGTTTTGACTTACTATCTATTATCAAGTATTTGGAATCCTTAATGAGTGATCTATTTAATACATATTTTGTAAATTGTCATTTTGGTTGGATGAATTTTCCTCCCTTAGGAGTGAGAAAAATGCCTTTGAGAAAATAGGTGAGAATTATCTTAAAAAGTGACCCATATATATCATTTAAGTCCTTTTATCATACAAAGAAAAAATGAAGTGTGAAGAATAGTTTATCTACAATAAAATTGCAAATCAATTTCTTGATGCGTTATAGATATTTAAAAATAACCAAGTCATATATGTTAGCTTCTAATGAACTAGTATGGCTATTTGTCCCCATAGAACATACTACTGGGAGAGCAGGTAAGGAAATATTCACTGATCCTCAAAAGAATGGTAGACAATTTGGTTCAAAATATTTTGTTTAAAAAAAAAATTGAATTAGGTTCTAAGGCAAATGATGCTTGAGCTATGATTAAAAACACTCTTGAAGAGCATAATGATCAAGACATAATGAGAGGCCAAAAAGTGATTCAAGTATTGGTTCAAGCCTTCGATGATGATAGAAATAATGAAAGAAGTATCGATTATGTATTTTTATTGACAATAGATATGGAGAAAATCATGAACAACGATTTAGAACCATTGAGATGATTGCAAACTGAGGTATGATTAGCTAAAATAAAAAGAAGTAATTTAAGTAGAATTGACTTTTGTTAGTTAAATATGAAGTATTATGACTTATGGTCTAAACACCAGAGACTGTAAAATCCCTTAGGTGTAAATGGGTTTTTGTAATAAAAAAAACCTAATTAGAAAAATAAAATTATGAGATATAAAACCAAACTTATTACTTAAGGCTTCTTACAAAAGCCTAGTATATTGATTATGAGATACTTATTCTCCTATAATTGATGCCATTGTATTTCAATTCTTGATCAATTTGATTGTATTAGATAACTTGACATGTGTCTCACAGATGGGGTGGCAACCTACTTATATGGATCACTTGATATTAATATTTATCTAAAAATTCACGAAGGATTTAGAATGTTCGAAGCATTCCAAATCACCATATCTTAACATATATTCTATAAAGTTACAAAATTCCTTTTATGGGTTGAAACAATTTAGACGCATGTGGTAATTTTGTAAATTTATTCATCAAAACTTTATTCATCAAAACTTTATTCACATTCACTTTTGAAAAGATGGTACACTATATTAGTAGGCACCGTCTCAATAAACTATCAAATTAAAACATATTGTTTGGAGGGAGTGAATAATCTATGAAAAGAAGAACTTCCACAACTCTTATGTACCTATACACATTATATTCTTTTTCCCTTTAATAAAATTTTATCCCAATGAATTTTATTAGTAAAAATTGTTAACTAAACAGTTGCATATCCAACTTTATCTTATGATTCATTAGAAATTGCATTTCTTTTTCTTTGATTTTTATCCCACTGAATTTTTTTTAACAAAATTAAATACAAATATTATGAAAGGATAGATATCCAAAGGGAGGGCTATGACGTTGTCTCTCCACCACACCACCTTTGCGATCCATGTGCGCGCTAAATGGCAGTGGCTTGTTTGATTCTTTAACAAATAGCAAACCCCTATTTTGCAGAAGTTGCCTTTCTACTACAAATACATAAGCAAGTTGTTTTCTAAGAATGGATGATAACTTGAATACAGAAAGTAAGTTGTACATACACTTGCTTCCAGTTTCATTTTCTCCCTTGCTTTAATTTATTTTGATTTACATTACAACAGTTTGATATTAATGAGTCAGACAAGAAAGACAACCTCTCACATCTCTTTCAAATCCTTTATAAAGGATACGGGCACATGCACTGCAATCTTGAAGAGACTTGTTATTAATTATTTTACATTTATATTCTTATAAATTTTAACATTTAATTATTAAAGGAAAAATAATATATGCAATTTTAAAAATATTTAATTATACAAAATAATTTTAAAATAAACTTGAATTTTATTGCAATTTTTTAAACCGTTTTACTTTCTTAAAATAGTATATTGAGATAAAGCAAAGATTCTTCTGAATATGATGTGGATATTCACAGGGCCTAAGAAAATATTACTCCTTTCCTGCAACTTGATATTTTTTTATGGCTCAACATCACATAAACGGAGTAATGAACATAGCAAATTATATTACAATAATAAGAACGAGGATGTCTTTGGGAATATTTTTATAAAAAGGCTATTTTTGATATTGAGTTGATTTGAGTGTGTCTTGCTAGTTATTGGTTCATTCAAAGTGGCTTTCCTTGCATGTGACATTTAGCTACCTGCCTCAAATAAATAAAAGGAATATATGCATTACATGGAAAAAGAAGACAAAAGCAAAGTTCTTTTATTCATTATTAAGAAATCAGGATGGCTATTATGTTGAAATCGAATCGGATGCCGTAACTGTGGCAAAGGATTTGCTTTCAAGAATCATTGAGCTTTCCGAAATGGACCCCATTTTTCAAAACACTTTCGAGTCTTCTAGAGACGTTTGATGAGCATAAGATTCTTAAAAGACGTTTGATGAGCATAAGATTTATTGAAGGGTTTTGTGTATATTTAGTGTCTTGTTAATGATAGTGCGCTGTGTGTATAGGTGAGTGTTTATATTTTTTAATTTTTAATTTATATATTATATATATAAAAAATTAAAAAATATTTTATTATATTAATGAGATATTAAAAAATTTATTATTGAAGTGTAATTTGTGCAATTTTAATTTAAGATTCGATAAGATTTTTTAAATTAAAATAGTAACTTTTTATTTTTAACAAAATATTTTTTTATTAAAACAATTTTTGCTTCAAAATTAACTCTCTCTTAAAAAGCTTACAATTCACTTGTACCTTATAAATGAAAAATTGCCTCAATTTATAGAAACATGGTTAAAGCTTACAATCCACTTCTCCAATTACAAACTCTTCAGTGGCGGAATATAGTAAGCATGAGGTGCAATTCATTCTTAAATCCTAAGTGCATGTCATGCTTAACACAAATAAAAAAGGTGGCATAGTTAAGGTGTTGGCTGAATAAGAGTGACATTGGTGGCCAAAATAATTGTTCAAAAGCTATGAAAAATGCCACCACATGCTTGCCACTTTCAAGGAACAAAGTATGATGGATGAATCTTTGGTGAAATTGGTGGATTTCTATTTCATATAAACTTAACCACCTATTGCTCCCATTTTCAATTGCAATTTATTTTGACACCTTATGCTTGTTAATGAAAATGCCAAATGAATAAATTAACGCCACCTCTTGCTTAACATGCACTTTGATAACAACAATTCAATTTCGCAAAAATTTGCATCTCAAGCATTTATTTAATAATAAACAATTCATTTGACCAATAGAAACATGCCACCAAATGGTTAATATTCATTTTGCCATTTATTTCATTTGCTTTCAATTTGAAATTGGCCGAATGCTCCATTACTTCAAATTATATAATTTTGCAATATTTATAAATTATATATTAAGCTAATAAAATACTATCACGTATTATGTCCTAACAAATTAATGGCATAAAATGTGACATCCAATAAAAAGGTAAAAGTGACAAGTCTCACTTGCCTAGATCTCAAGTTTAATACTTAAAACCTATGATCTCCCTGAGAGACCCTGAAATAATTTTAATTTTTTAAGAACTTCCCAAATTAAACTATTCAATCTAGTGCGCTACCCCCATTTAAAACGAGTACACTTCATATAGTGAGACTCTCTAAGTTCACACCTATTTCGTCTTATAAAACTCTTTCATAAGTCCATAAATGTTGCCCCACTCATATGTTATGAAAATAATGAAACAATGTGTTGAACCATACATAAGGGTAATACATATTCGTATAATCTCTCCGTCATTTATATCCTGGAGGAGCGGAAACATAGATCATCACCGTCAAGTCTTTATATGCTCAAATCTAAGACTTATCTTTAGATTCGTATTCTGATAAATAATATCCATATATACTTTTGTGATATTGTTTCTGACACGAAAAATATTTTTCCCAGGTGCAATGCTTTTGGTCATAAGACTTTCAGGAACACAATCTTGGAATATCTGGATATACTACTCACCTATCTACACACACCGTACTCCATAAGAATCGAACCATACCCAACAACACCTAGTTTTCAGACCATGAAAGCTCTCTGATATTTGTGGAACATAAGTATAATGGATCACTCACAAGCCTACCACGGTGCTCAACTCTAGGGACCACGAATACTACTCAACTCGAAAGGATCCTCCATTGATGACTTTATGAGATGTCTATTAGAGATCCTAATTGAGCCTATTAAGTATTCAGTCTTTACTGAATACCTACATGTCTATATAGCTTCCACTAAGCTCATGGTTTGCAAGATTAACTATCTAGACCATCCAAGTATAGACCTACATCGATTTATATTTAAATAAAATTTTCATTGACAAATCCGCATCAGTAAAAATATATCAGAAACATAACGTTTAAGAATATACTTCCACAATGATATTTTTTAGCACTATTTATAACCTATTACAATTATGACATTACTAGTATACCCTTGGATTTTTGTCCCATTTCAGATAAGACTCTAACTTAGATTCTACTGACTCTTAAAACCTGTTAACTCTTAGCAGTATTAACTCTTAGCAATTATAACTCTCAGCAACTAATGCTTAGCATTCGTTCAAGGTCCTTTGAGCTAAATCTAAACTCCTTCAGATCATACAATGTCTAAAATGTTATAAGGATTTTACCATATATATATTTAATATTAATGATTTTATTCAAAAAATTTATTGTATAATATTAAATAAATAATATTCATAAATATTAGAATGACATGTAAGTGATTGGATGCTATAGTAGCTAAGCGCAAGTGCACGCTATCGTATCAAGTAATATAGAATTTTAAGTCCAGATATCGATCCCACAGGGACTATGCAATCTAATTCTATAAATTAAGTACTAAAATTATACCTACTTAACTTTTATTCAGAAAATCTTAATTTAGAATTTATTTAACTAATCTACTATATCAATTAAATTAAATAAAAGCAAAGAGTAAAATTCACAAATAAAGATAATCTAGGATTTTGACTCGTCCTCTAGTATTTCATTGGACTCATTAACCACTTAACTAATCCTTTATTACCAATTAATTGGCTTAGACACTAATCTCATCACAAGTCTTTGTCGATGGTCAAGTGACTATATTACACATTCTAATAATCACCTATATGTCTATGATAATCAAATCAGAATGTAATTCATTAAGATCAAGTCTAAATTATACCATACATGCCACCTAGGTATATGTCTATCCTAGATGGAACTTATAGTTGTTACCCTATGATCATGCATCAAACTACCCTAGGCTAAACACATGAATCCCTCCGTCGAGTTCATCATAGTTCCTCAATCATTCAAAATATTGATCAGGAATAATGAAAGCATTAAACACAAGATGGAATGAATCAATTGAATTTATCAAGTTCATAAACTAAAATTTAACACAATCCAAATCCATACTAGGTTCACATAGTCTAACCCTAGATGAATAATTTAGTCCATCACAACACCAAAAGTATCAAACCAATTCATAAAGATCAACAAGAAACCAATTCATAAAGATCAACAAGAACAAGAATATAATGATAAAGAAAGAGAAGAAAAACTAATCAAAGTGACTCCTTGATGTGCTTTTCTCTCAATCTTGACTTGAAGCTTGAATCTTGAATCTTGATCTTGGTTCTTTAATCTTTAGCTTTAATCTTTGATTTTGTGTTGTGAATTCTCTCTCCAAGTTTTTGCCTTTTTTCTCTCTTTTTTTCTCCTAGGGTTTTTGGCTTTCTATTTATAGGTTTTTTTTCTTCAAAATACTGTTTACGAGTACTGTAGCAAAATACTATTTTTGCACCACTGTTCACTGCCACAAGCGACGCAGTGCTGGGTTATGGGCACTGCAGTGCTCAGCTACTGTCCTAGGCACCGCGGCGCCCAGCCTTGGTGTCCCTTTCGTATTTTTAGCGTAACTTTTTCGTTTTACGTTCAATTCACCTCCCGTTTGTTTCTATGCATCACATTTTTCATCATACATCTATTTATGATCAGAAACCATAATTAATTAGCAAATATATTTATGATTTGGAGTAAAATATAAAAGTTGAATACAAATCATACTAGTGCTTTTACGCCCTTATCAACAAGCAATAGTTCTAACAGTTAAAACTATGAATTACTTTAAATTAGCAAAGAATTAAGGTTGAGGTTTGTTAAATTAGGTAAAGTCAAATTTGACTTATAATGAGAAAGGTTTAGAATAAACATGGACTGTAAAATAGCAAGCAAACTATTGAATTTGGATTACTTTGCGAGGAAGAACAAGTGAAATTTGACAGTAAGCTATAATGATCACCAAGCAAGGATTGAAATTCTGGTCGAATGCAAAAACAGAGGAAAAAAATAAATTGAGAAAAAAAATTGTATTATTGTATTTATTATATGAATGGTGATTCATTTATAATGATTTATTACACCATTATGTAAGCTCAAAAAACCCTATTTAATCCTAATTCTAAAATTAAAAAGAGTCATAATCAAATAAAAACTCCCTATTCTAAGAGATACCTAAATGGGCCTAATATCTGGACTGGGCCTAAACTAATATACACAATTAGAAAAAGGAACAAAAATAGGCCTATTTATGTACAATTTTGGGTCAGCATCAACAATGCCTCCTACAAGCCAATCAAAATTTATTTTACTAAGGCTTGCAACTTTATAAAGTTGGCCCCATATTTCGATGCCGATATGTATGCTAAAATTATCCAAGTCAATTTGTAAAGTTAATACTTCCATCGATTGAAGTAGAGTTAAATCTTTTTAGTAGCTGCCGAGCTTTGTTGCAGTATAGTATCAATAAATTGACTTCATAATTATTGTCGCCAATTATTTGCTTGATAACAAGTAACAAGTCCCCTCAAAATTCTATGTCCTTCACCCGTATTTCAACACATATTTTCAGGCTGAAAATAAAAGCTTTGAATTCGGCTTGGTTATTGGTATAAGAAAAATCCAACATAAATGACATAATTGTTTTCAAACCGTATAAGAGATTATAACAATGTCGGCTCCTACTACTTGAGGTAGTTTTGATCCATCAAACCATAGTTGCCATGATTGGCTGGCAATAGAGGAGTAAAGAGCCGAATGATCTGCTAGGAAATTGGTTAAGGCTTGTTTCTTGATTGTTTTTGTGCAACATACACTACAAGAACAAGGCTCATATATGACTGCATAATGCGGTAAAAATAAATATAATCCTGTCAAAAATATGTTTTTTCAATCAGATTGAGGCATCGTCGATTATCGTTGAAGGATTAGTCATAGATAACCCTTTTTTTACTAGCCATCACAAATACGATGTATTGTGAGCGAGGTATGCCATCACAAATACTATAAAAGGAGCATAAAAAAAGTTATTGTCAAATGACCGTTTTCTTTTCGACCACCTTTGGCTATCGAAAAAATATATATTTTGACTATTTAATGCAATTATAATACAATTTCAATTTTGATTGTATATTACGTTCGATAATTTATTAATTACAAAGGAGAAATGAAGGTAGTATTTACCTTCTTATCGAAAATAATTATATTTTTAGTAGTATGCATTCAAACATAATTTCCAATTAGTTGAAAGAAACTTCTTCACCAATGGCATATAGTTATCGAAAGTAGACTAATTTCATAGGTATCTTGTTATGACTAATAGTAGTTAGTTTGTCGAAAATATTAGCATTAGCAATGGTCTTTTAGTGATCAAAATTAACAAAATGATAGTTAGAAATAATTTTTTTGAAGGTAAATTTTGATGAATAATAATGTAATATCCAATCCCTATTAGTAGTATTGGCGCCTAGATTTCGGTATAGAGCAAATAAGACACCGTAGGGTTACTCGATTTTAACCCTATTAGAAATATTCCCTTTATAGTGCACGTGAGAGATATTAGACCTAATTTGATAATTTCACACTCGATCGGTGCGTTGGACGACCCTAGAATATTTTTGGAATTTTTCTCTATTGGCTTAGAAAAGAAAATCCTAAATTACTACATGAATTTCCATTTAAGGGTTATGAATGGAACAAGCCTTTGTTGAGAAACATAATCCATATATTAGAGAATGGACCAATTAGAAGAAATCTCATGGATTGCCAAATTGGAAGTTCTAGTTAGTTCTTTGAACTATTCTAACTAGATAGTTACAAATGAACTAATTACATAATTAGTTTTTAACTAATGGCAAATTAGTAATTTTGAGTAAGTTGAAGGGCAAAATAGTCAATTGAGGGAGCACTATATATATGTTAGAAGTGTATAGAATTTTCAAGTGATCAAAAAGTAAACACTTAGAGCAAAAAGGAGAGCAAATTTGGGCAAAGTGAAAGAGGTGCTGCTACAGTGAAATTTCAGTTTTTTTTTCATGATTTTTCGTGTGTAATCAAGCTAAAATAAGGTTACATATGAATCCTTAAGCTCAATTGAAGCCTCAATTAGTGGAAATTCAAGAAAAAGAGGTAAGAAAAGCATTGTTTTATAAGTTTGATGAGTGAACTTTCAAGAATGCTCCAATTGACATTCTTATGTGTATTCTTGGCTTAGATTGAGTTGAATTCTAGTTTGGAGCTTGAAGGAGTCATCAATTTGAAGAAATTGGCAAGGTGAGAATTAGGGTTTTTGGTGATTTTGTTGTAGAGATTTCAATTGATTGTAATTAGGGTTTTAGAATAAAATTGGCATGATTTTGTTGTAATTGGAACAAGAAATTGAGAAAAGGAATGTGTTGGAACCTAGGGTAAAATTCTGCCACTTTAGGGAAGTTAAGAATTGAGTGGTGTTTTGATTGAATTGTTGTGTGTAAATGGTGCATATTGTAAATTGAATGTATATGGTTGATGGAAAAACCAAAAATGAAGAAAATGGGACATAATTATCCATGTTGGAAAGGTGAAGGGCAATTATGTCCAATCAAGTTATAAGGTGTTCAATAATTTTCAGGGCGTCGGATGGTGAGTTATTTTTTATTATGGCTCCGTAATTAAAATCGGGAAGTAGTATGCATCCGGGCTTTGTATGCCAATTAGGGCGTTTAGTAGTTAAATGAGATTCTAGCATTTGATTTAGTTCTAAATGTCATTTGTGGCGCGTAGGTGAAGATAACCGAGAGCGTTAACAGGAGTAGAAATTGGAAGCAAAATTGAGCGCGGAGCGGTTGTGAGTGGAAATCTGCCATTTCTTTTACTTTGCGTTTATTATATTTTTGCATAATGAATATGCATGTTTTATGAGCTTTCGATGCATAACCATGATTTATGATCTTGATACATATTCATAGACATGCCTTTACATGTTCGAATTGAGAAACAGTTTTAAAATTTCTGAATTCGTTTTTAAGGCCATTGGTACCCTCAGATTATAGTGGTGATGATTGTATTAGACCCGACCGGTATATCCCGTGCACATAGGCAGGTCTTGGGGGGGTGTGTCACTAACTCCGGGAAGTCGGGAAGTTGAGTCATGTGAGTCGCTCTATGTGTACGGGGTATTGTCTCGCTATATGCATGCGATGTAGGATTCTGCTGCATAGCCAGTGAGATGTCACTGTGGGTGCTGCTAGTTGAGGTGCCTTGTGACCTACTCACGTGTGCGGTGCTAGTTGAGTCGCTGCATAGGTATAGAGCTTTAGGGTTACCATTGGTACAGTTTAGAAAGAAAATGGCTGAGCGAGGATTTTACTAGTTTTCGATTTACCAATGGCATTTATGCATTTATATGCATACAGCAGTTATTATGTTATACAGATTCTGAATATAGTTTTCCAAAGATATAGATAAAACCCGCTTGGCAAGATTTCAATAGCATATGATGTTAGAAACTGTTTTACAGTTTTACATCAGTTTTAAAAGCATGATTTCTGCGTGAACTTTAGAATTTGCTATCTATACATGATGTTATTTTATTAAAATTTTATTTGCACTCACTGAGCTCCTTTAGCTCACCCGTTTTGTGTTTTATATTTTCTAAACCCCTTTCCCAAGTGCAGGTCTCGATACGCAAGCTGCTGATTCTCCTATTGCCGAGTAGTGGGCCGAATCCGAAGATCATTTTTGTACGTGTAAATATACTAAATAGCACCCTTTACTTTATGCATGATAGTTATAGGCATGTATATTTGGATGTATGTTTTGAACCGAGAAGAAGAGATTTCAATTTTATGATGATCGTTCTTTTTACTTCTATGATTACACTTATTTGTGATTCAAATGAATAATTGAGTTGTGTTGGATTTGATTTAGGAAGGACCGGAGGTCCGAATTGGTAGAATTGAGATGTATTGGAAATAGAAGTGAAATTTCTTTACAGGTTTTATATGGATTTTTCGAAAAAATAGGGGAAACTCTGTCCGTTTGTTTTTAAAATTAAGATGTCGTTTTCATGTATGTTACTAGACCTTCTTAGTAGTAACAAGAATTAAAAAGGGGTTCGCCTCGCGAAATTTCTTAACATACCCAATTAGGTTCGGAGAAACTTTCGTCGGGGTGCCCGACAGGGCCGCTGGGATTTATAGTAGAGGGTCTCAGATCGGGTCCTGTCAAATAATGTAGAATATATATTATTAATAATCTATAGCAATCAAAAGATGGGTAATGATGTGGTCGAAAGTGATATATTTTTGACATCGTATGTATTAAAGATAGATTTTTATTAATGGAACTTTTTCATTAAAAAAATTATTAATTGGAAATTTTTGACAAACATTTTAACGATTATTATTTAACATATAGATATATGAATGCAAAAATAATTTGAAGACGATGAAATAATTCAAAAGATTTACTTCAACAGCTTAACTATTATAACATTGCAATGAAAAGAAAAAAAAAAGAAGAAAAGAATAGGCAAAGAATTTGTCAATAACAATTTCATCATGAAAATAAACAAATATATGTCCTTCTAAAATCAAACAAGTCATACTATCATAAAGTTCTTATAAACAAATAAAACATAAATTGGTAATTTAGATATGCTAGCATTTGAAATATCAAATATCTTATGAGATACTGAAAAATTAAATATTTTGATCAGTTGAAGGTAATGTATCTTTATCTAAATCTTCATTTGAACGGATGTATGAATTTGATCTATTAATTGGATCTTGTATTTAATTTCAAACTAAAAAATATTAAATATGAAAAAAGTTATAAAAACATATTTAAAATTTAAGTATTAAAGAAATTAATTATAGGTGTTTCCATGACAGGTAGAGAAGAATATTAATTAGTCATCAACAATTACACTTCCTTATCTATATTACTCATCTTCAGATCTACTTTATTCTTTAAATCATCAATTTTCAATTGCATGATATTCATCTAGTTAACCAAAGCTTCCTCACATTGTCTACAAGTTTTTTTTTTATTTTTTTCAACGTCTACTTGAGTCTGGGCCATTTACATCCCTAGCTTTGAGCCCATCAAGATAGTGACCATGCATAATACCTACGATCACCTGCTAAAAATAGAAAATTCATCTCACAAATGTGTTTCATTATTAATTGTGTAAGAATATTGATTAAAAATCATTGGAATATGATTTGGGGATCAAGCCAAGTGCGTAGGGTGCACACGGATCGAAGACGAACGCGAAAGGAGGCAAAAACCGAAGAAGGGCGCGCATCAGGCGCCAGCGCCGCGGCAACCAGGATGAGTGCCGCGGTGCCACTTCCAGTACCTGAGCGCCGCAGCACTCAGCAAATATCGGACCGGCGACGTGGACCAGTGGCGCGGCGACGCGGACCAGCGCCGCGGTGACGCGAACCAGCGCCGTGGCGCTGAATGCGGGAACAGTGTCCCAAAATTAGGAAACTTCCTAATTTCGTCTCCCACTTGCTCTAGGACTCCCTAATACGACTCCCACACGTATAGGAAATACCTAGGACGTCCCAAGGCCTACATAAAGGCTATCAATTGGCTTGTAAACACAACTGAGTGAACTTGACAACCTTTGTGATCAAGTTAGTGAGATCTTTGTGATCGTAGAGAGATCTTGGTGATCAACAATAATCTTAGTGATTATTCCTAGTGGTTCTTTGTGAGAGAAAATCCCTAGAGAGCAAGAGAGAGTATTCTTTGTGATCTTTCTTGTAATAGGCATACTTTGTGGTTGCCTTATGATTCAGAATAAGAGAAGAGTGTGATCTTGATCCGCCGTGGACGTAGGCAAGTTGCCGAACCACGTAATTCTTTGTGTGTTCTTCTTCTACCCTTTCTCTTTTTTATTTCTTAATAACTTGTTCTGTATTATTATATTACTTAAGTGAATTGTTTAGCTCGTTTGTGTGCTTCTGCTTCAACAAACTGGTATCAGAGCTTTGGTTCTAAGAAAACATGGCCACACCCAAGTATGAGGTAGAGAAATTCAACGGTACGAATGACTTCAATCTGTGGAAGATGAAGGTTAAGGCGTTATTGGTGAGCCAAAGACTTGGTTCGGCATTAGAGAAGACTGCAGCTCCATCTAGTGATGAAGAGAAGACGCTAGAGTCATCTAGAGTAGAAGCAGAAAGAAGGGACATTCAAGAAAGAGCTCATAGTACAATCGTTCTATCATTGAGCGATGAAGTACTAAGGGAAGTAGCAGGTGAGATGACGGCAATAGATCTTTAGAAGAAGCTTGACTCTCTTTATATGAGGAAATCGTTGGCCAACAGACTACAATAAAGAAGAAGCTGTATCAGCTGTCCATGTTAGAGGGGACGCCGATGAAAGATCATATAGACGCATTCAATAAGATCATCCTTGATCTTGAGTCTATCAACATCCAGATAGAAGATGAAGATAGAGCAATTATTCTGCTGAGTTCACTCCCTAAGAGCTATGAGAGTTTTGTTGATACGCTACTCTACGGCAGAGAGAGTTTAACGATGAGTGATGTGAAATCATCATTAAACTCAAAGTTATTAGGAAAGCAGGCTGAGGGCAATGCGGAAAGTTTATCTGTAAGAGGAAGGCCCTCATATAGAGATGGGAAGAAAAAAGGCTCAAGGTCAAAGTTTAGGACTCCTAGGAAGTGTTATTGCTGCAAGAAAGAGGGGCACTTCATAAAGGACTGTCCTGAGAAGAAAGCACAGGATAAGAAAAAAGCGGATGCTGCGCTTGCCTATGATGATAGGTATGACAGCGCAGACACACTCGTCGCTACTGATGGTATAAAATCTGAACAATGGGTTTTAGATTCTGGTTGTACTTTTCACATGTGCCCGCACAAGTCTTGGTTTACAAATTTCCAGCCTATTAGTGGTGGTAAGGTCTTAATGGGTAATGACATTGCATGTCAGATGATGGGAATTGGTAGTGTTAAGCTTAGGCTACATAATAGGCAAGTGAGAGAGTTTACAGATGTTAGGTATGTTCCTGACTTGAAGAGAAACTTGATCTCACTAGGGACTTTAGACCAGAATGGGTGTTCCATCAGGATCGACGGAGGGATTTTAAGAGTTTTGAAAGGTTCCATGGTAGTGATGAGAGGAGAGAAGCACAAAGGTGTTTATGTGCTTAAGGGTGAAGTCGTGAGTGGTTCTGCACTATTCTTTGTAGATGATGAGAGTATGCAAACCAAGTTATGGCATCTTAGACTGGCACACTTAGGCGAAAGAAACCTAAAGGAGTTATATAGTCAAAAGGCGTTTGGTGAGGATAAGTTCCAGCCCTTGGAGTTTTGTGAGCATTGTGTGCTAGGGAAAGCACATAGAGTGAGGTTCAGTACCGGCGAGCATAAGACTAAGGGGACTCTTGACTACATACACTCGGATCTTTGGGGACCAGCTCAGACAGCTACTCGTGGTGGTGCTAGATATTTTCTCAGCTTGATTGATGACTATTTGAGGAAGCTGTGGGTCTATGTGTTGAAGAGCAAGGATCAAGTATTTGATGTGTTCAAGACTTGAAAGACTCTTGTTGAGAATCAAACTGGCAAAAGAGTGATGAGGTTGAGAACTGACAACGGCCTCGAGTTTTGCAACAGAGAGTTTGATGGGTTTTGTGCCAAGCATGGGATTGCAAGGCACAGAACAGTAAGATCAACACCACAGCAGAATGGGGTAGCTGAGAGGATGAACAGGACCCTACTTGAAAGGGTTAGATGCATGCTTACCAATGCGAAGATGTCCAAGACTTTCTAGGGAGAAGCTGTAGTGACTGCTGCTTACTTGATAAACAGAAGTCCCTCCTCAGCAATTGACTTCATGAGGCCAGAAAAGAAATGGTCTGGCAATCCTCCGAAGTATGACCATCTTAGAATATTTGGTTGTTCTGCCTTTGTACATGTTAAGGAGGAAAAGTTAGAACCTAGAGCTATCAAAGAGGTATTCATAGGATATCCCGAATGAGTAAAAGGATACAAGGTGTGGTGTAAAGACTTAACACCACCAAGGAGTATCATAAGCCGTGATGTGACGTTCGATGAGATGACGATGTTGAAAACCTCCCAAGTAGATGAGAAAGAAGAACCTGTGATCAAGGAAAACTCAGCACCCGAGTCAATAGAAGTTAAAGTAGCGCTTGAAAATAGATCAAATATGCCCCCAGATCAACACTTCAACAAGGAAATCCTTGAAGATGAACTAAGAACACCGGCGTGTTCCTCCAAGTCCACCCAAAAGAAGACTAGAACTCCTGAGTTGGAACTTGAAGAGTACCAGCTTGCTAGAGACAGGCTAAGGAGAACGATTAACCCACCAGTTAGGTATGCATAAGCAGATTTAGTTGCCCATGCTTTTAATTCTGCTTACACTCTTGAGTATAATGAGCTTAGGACATATGGTGAGGCTATGAAGAGTAAAAACAAGAAAGAATGGCAGCAGGCCATGGAAGAAGAGATTAGTTCTCTTAGGAAGAACAATACCTGGAAGCTGGTAGAGAGACCTCAAAAGAAGCTAGTCAGGTGCAAGTGGGTGTATAAGGTGAAGGAGGGGTTACCGGGGATTGAGCCTACGAGATTTAAGGCTAGGTTAGTAGCACAAGGTTTTACTCAGAGAGAGGGAGTCGATTTTCATGAGATATTCTCTCCAGTTGTCAAGCACACATCTATTAGGATTTTGTTAGCTGTGTGTGCAAACCTTGATTTACATCTAGAGCAAATGGATGTAAAGACAGCTTTTCTACATTGAGAGCTTGAAGAAACAATATACATGGCACAGCCGCAAGGGTTCGAGGAGCCTGGTAAAGAAGATCATGCTTGTTTGCTAAAGAAGTCATTATACGAGTTAAAGCAATCACCTAGACAGTGGTATAGGAGATTTGATGAGTTTATGATGGCTTGTGGCTTTAGTAGGAGCAAGTATGATGGATGCGTGTACTTTAAAAACATGAGTTGTGGGATGATGTATTTGCTGATATGTTGATCGTATGCAAAAATATGGAAGAAATACAGAAGCTCAAGAAGCAGTTAAGTGGCGAGTTTGAAATGAAGGATTTAGGAGCAGCGAAGAAAATTTTGGGTATGGATATTGTGAGGGAAAGAATAGATGTTATCTTCTTATCCCAACAGCGATATATAGCCAAAATTCTGGAGAAATTCGGTATGTCAAACGCGAAGGCTGTCTCTACTCCTTTGGCCATGCATTTCAGACTGTCAGCAGCACAGTCGCCGACATCCGAGGATAAGAAACTGCAGATGAACAAAGTACCGTATGCAAGCGTTGTGGGGAGCATCATGTATGCAATGGTTTGCACAAGACCAGACATAGCACAGGCTGTGAGTGTGGTGAGTAGATACATGGCGAATCCAGGTAAAGATCACTGGCTTGCAGTAAAGTGGATTCTGAGATATCTCAAGGGAACGTCGAATCACGGGTTGGTGTATAAGAGGGACGAGGACAGCAATGAAATGGTAAGAGGGTACGTAGACTCAGATTATGCAGGTGATCTTGACAAGAGAAAATCGTTGATAGGCTACGCATTCACAGTGTTTAGGTGTAGTGTGTGTTGGAGATCAGTTCTACAACATGTGGTTGCACTTTCTACCACAGAGGCAGAGTATATAGCTGTTGGTGAAGCTATAAATGAGGCCGTGTGGTTAAAAGGCATATGCGTGGAGATATTGGCTCACAAAGAAGTAAACACTGGTGTATACTGTGACAGCCAGAGTGCCATACACCTAAGCAAGCATCAAGTGTTCCATGAGAGGTCGAAACACATTGATGTGAGACTCCATTACATTCATGAGATTGTCCAAAGTGGTAAAGTTAGTCTGACAAAGATAGCGTCATCTAAAAACCCTGCTGATATGTTGACTAAGCCACTGCCCTCGGTTAAGTTCGTCCTATGCAAGGACTTAACCGGAGTCACTACTTTGTAAGGGTGACCGAAGATGCAGAAATGAGAGATTGGATTACTTTGTGGATGATTTTGAATCAAGGAGAGGATTTGTAAGAATATTGATTAAAAATCATTGGAATATGATTTGGGGATCAAGCCAAGTGCGTAGGGTACGCACGGATCGAAGACGGACGAGAAAGGAGGAGAAAACCGAAGAAAGGCACGCATCAGGCGCCAGCGCCGCGGCAACCAGGATGAGTGCCGCAGCGCCACTTCCAGTACCTGAGCGCCGCGGCGCTGGGATCCAGTGCCGCAGCGCTCAGTAAATATCGGGCCAGCGCCGCGGCGACGCGAACCAGCGCCGTGGCGCTGAATGCGGGAACAGTGTCCCAAAATTAAGAAACTTCCTAATTTCGTCTCCCACTTGCTCTAGGACTCCCTAATACGACTCCCACACGTATAGGGAATACCTAGGACGTCCCAAGGCTTATATAAAGGCTATCAATTGGCTTGTAAACACAACTGAGTGAACTTGACAACCTTTGTGATCAAGTTAGTGAGATCTTTGTGATCTTAGAGAGATCTTGGTGATCAACAATAATCTTAGTGATTATTTCTAGTGGTTCTTTGTGAGAGAAAATCCCTAGAGAGCAAGAGAGAGTATTCTTTGTGATCTTTCTTGTAATAGGCATACTTTGTGGTTGCCTTGTGATTCAGAATAAGAGAAGAGTGTGATCTTGATCCGCCGTGGACGTAGGCAAGTTGCCGAACCACGTAATTCTTTGTGTGTTCTTCTTCTACCCTTTCTCTTTTTTATTTCTTAATAACTTGTTCTGCATTATTATATTACTTGGGTGAATTGTTTAGCTCATTTGTGTGCTTCCGCTTCAACAATTTGAAATATATTTTTATCTAATATCTTCATCATATTCCCACATAGATTATCATTTCATCTCAAGACAGGGCCCAAAGCCAGTGAAGTTCAAAGAATAGACAAGCAAACATAACTACTCTAGTTCGGGTTTTAAACTTTTCTCTCAAAAAAAAGAAGGAAGCGTCGCACGCCACAAATAGTTTTTGCTGGAGAGAAGGCTTTTGCTTTCTCTCTAGTGCCGCTACCCCCCCTCACACACTAGGTTTCTGATGCGATATTTCTATATCATAAATTAAGTGCAAGTATACACTATCGTATGCAAGTAATAAAGAGACTAAATTAGTCAGATGTCGAACCCACAGGGATAATTCTTTCTTTTTAACCAATTACTAAAATTATATCTTCCTAATAATTATTCAGAAAAATAAAAATCTAAGAATGAATGTAAGAAATATAACACAAAAATACAATGCAATGAGGTTTAAAGATATAGCAACGTAGAGAGAACCTAGGATTAATATTATCCCTCAATATGTTTCTAATGATTAATCCTCTAATATTTAACTCACTTAGTCTTTATTATTGATCAAGACACTCATGTATTCACAAGCCTCTTCCAAGGTCATGCAAGTATATCTTAGTTTACCAAATACCTATATTCCTATGGTACTTGTAATAAATTAAGATTCATTAAGATTAGGTCTTATTGATCATACATGCCAATTAGGTATATTCCTATCCTAAGTTGAAACTTGCATATGCAACATTGAATGTTACTCTACAATCATGCATCAAATTACCTAGGTCTAAATATTATGATTCTTCTTCCGAGTTTATCAATAATATTACCAATTCATTCACCATATATTGGCCAGATATATTGAAGCATTAAACACAAGTAATTTAAATAATAAAAGACTAAGTTTATTAAATACTAAAAGATATGGCAATTAAGCACACATATTGAGTTCAAATATTAACCCTAGAAAATAAGTTAGCTCATGGCTACAAGAGAACAGCAGTAAAAATAATTATAAATCATGATACAATTATTAGCAAACCGATATAGACGTCGAATTGCTCTTAATTGCACTGCCTGGGAACTCTTGATGCCGAAGAACGCCTTGAGTTTCTCTCTAAAGTTGATTCAATTAAGCTCCTATTGCTCTCCAAGACTCGTGCTCTGTATTCTTGGTGCTCTTGGGTCGTCTTGGATTCCTTTCTAAAGGCTGGGAACGAGTGGCTTTATATAGGGATTGATATGAGCTTGAAAATCTCAATTCTCATCGGACTAGGACTCGCACTACCGCTGGCGCGCTATGCATCTGTCGCTGGGGCGACGCGTGAAAAAGCTATTACCGCTGGAGCGGTGGGATCTTGGCGCTGGGGCGCTGCATGAAAACGGCTTCACCGCTGGCGCGGTGAATTTATGGCGCTGGGGCGCTATACGCGACTTAAGCAGGTCGTTTTTCTTATTTCGATCACTATTTCAGCGCTGGGGCGAAAATCCTTGTGGAGCGGGGGCGCTGGACTCATATTTTGAAAACTTTGCATTTTAGTCCCTGTTTTCGCTCCTTTTGCGTTCTTTCTTTAAATTTCGTTCAAGTCCCTATAAATAACAATAAAGCACATAAATAGCCATCTATTCTCATAAAATCATAAAATATCAATAATAAAAACATGAGAAAATATATGACAAATTTGCCCTTATCAGTTTCCCTCTCCTTTTAGTTATAATCTGTTTTCTGTTTTTGTCTCGGTTTGCAAGTTTCGGTTTTGTCCATTTTACCTCCCCCTCTTCTCCCTCCTGTGACCCCTCAACATCGGCTCGGTCAAGTCTCCATGCCGCCATCATGCCAATCTTTTTCGGTGTCATGGTTTCTTCTTTGCAGCCGTGATCGAGCGCCTCTGGCAACGGGACAGCTCACGTTCCTAGTTACCAGGTTTACGCCAACATTTTTGGGTACTGTGGCTTCTCCTCCGCCGGTCGACCTATTCTGCTCCTCCCTTCACAGCGCTGCGCCCTGTCCCGGCGCACTACTGCATGTCAGTTCTGCCTGGGCGACCGTCTGAGGAGTGGTTCCGTTTGAACGGTGCCGGCAGTGAGCCTTATTTGAACACTCTGTTTTTGGTGTACCCATCCGTTTCAGTCTCTTCATTTTGTTTTCGTCCGGTCATCCTGTGAGGGACCATCGTGGTGTCACGTTCACCGGGGCTACAATGGTCATAGCGGATCCTCTCTAAGCATCACCATTTGCCTCTACACCGAAGGTGCCTTCTCCCCCGCCGTGTCTCCTCGATCCTGTGGAGCCTCCATCCATTGGTAGTGCAAGCCGGCCTTCTAACTATTCGGCCGCTGTTCACCGTCACCCCCTCCGGCCTCCGGCAGCCATTGAGTTTTTCCTTCGTCTAGGTCGCGTATACGCTGTGACAAGCTGTACTCCATGGTACTCTGTTCAGTAATTCTGCGTACCGAAAAATGTGCTGGTCGTTTGTTTATTTAGTTATATATGTGTTTATCTTTAATTTTATGTAATAATAATTTTTTTAAAATTCTGTATTTTTCTTTTTGTAGAGGTTTGTATTTTTTTTTTATAAAAAAATTTGTTATTCCATTTTTCAAAAAGATCTATTTTTTTTTTTTTAATTTTTTTGTCTTTAATCATTATAAGTATGACCTTCTTTTTCACAAAAAATTTGAATTAAATAATTTTAAAATATATTTATCTTCTTTTATTATTTTTTTGATATACACATTAAAAGATCTTAATATAATATTTTAACAATATTAATAAAATGATATCATTCCATTAAAAAAAACATAATTACTCTAAATAAAATTCAAAAAAAATTCGCGAATATCCAAAACTCAAGGAACACGGGGATTTATGATTTTAAATTAATTTTCTAACCTCGTACAACTTGACTCACTCGCTGATATGATACAAGAAAAAAAGAAAAACCTCCGTACCTCCCTGTCTTCCTCTGTCTTTTTATACTTTAATGAATAAAGAAGTGGATGATGGCAATAAAGCCCGCGTCCCTCTCTTTCTTTTTATCGCATTACATGATTAATGCATTGGTATAATATTATTATAAGTGGAAGAACAAACTATAAAAAATATTAACACCTTGAAAAGTAGTAACCTCGGAAAGTCTCTACAGTGTAAATAGTAAATCGTCAACAAAACAGAGAAGTATTCTAAAGCGATAAAGAAAACATAAAAATATGTCAGAAAATGAATTTGTCATTGACAAAATTAAATAATGGTCAAATGGCTAGAAAAACACAAGTTCCAATTATCAAACTGGGAAGAACAAATTCATATAAATTGACAAAATTAAATAATGGTCAAATGGATAGTTAAAAACACAAGTTCCAATTATCAAACTCGGAAGAACAAATTCATATAAATCAAATTTATCTCTATGTCTGTTATACATGCTCAGGCAAACAACTTTTCCAATTGTTCATTTTTGCCACTGCCAAGATGAAGAGAGACAAGTCAAGTCCGTCAGTAGTAGGCCAATTATCCCACCAGGGGTGAAGCCTCTCGACAATACATCTCAATTATCGAACTTGGCTTTTTACAGAGTTCTATGCGAGAGTTTTTTCATTAAATTTTCTTTTGAGGAGATGATTTACAGGAAACAAACCATCACAATAAAAAAAGTTATTTGCGGCTTACTTAAATGATATTGAGGAGATAATTCGTAGATACTTGTAGTTCATAACGGAGGATAGCAGTAAACGAGAGTGGGACTTCTTTTTCTCTGTTTCTTCAAACACTCTTTCCACAACCCCTATGTTGTAAGCGTAAATTTTCTTCGTCGATTAAGATAAGAATTTGATCAAATACAGACTTACCAATTAAGAGAAGAATACAAATATTATAGTTTAATATAACTTGTGTAATGAGAAAATAAGACTTACCAATTAAAGGAAAAATTCAAATACTGTAATTTAATATTAATTGTGTAAAGAGAAAACTAAATACCATGATCTTATAGCAACAAATTACAAGAATTTAAGATAAATTCTATTTCATGTTGTGATTTAATAGTTATAGGACTTCCTAAATAATTAGAAGAATGATTTAAGATAAATTTCTCTTATTTAGTCATACTTAATTAATTTTAATATTTATAATTTAATTTTTCTTTTTTAATTTTAGTCTACAAAAAAATTAAGACTATATACTCTATACTGAAATTGTGCCTAAACCCAATTGCTCGTGTCTATTGACAAACAGAACCGCTAGTTTAACTAATCTTAATTGTGTAGCCAAAAATAAATGCACGTTAAAGTCACAACATATATAATGTATTGGACTTGGCACATTTACATTGAGTTGGGTGGTATATATTACTCCTCCCCCATTATTGATTTGATTTAATAAACAAGCTTATATGTCACAATGTTCATTCTGAAACTAATGATTTTTTGTCCATGATATTTCAATTCTACTTAGTTGAACAAATAAATTAGAAAACAAAAAAAAATGCAATTAACCTAGCAACAATAGTGGCTTGAATGTAGTAGAATTCTATTGTAAGTGAATTTGATTTGTTTCATAAATTTGGTAAAGAAAATTGTGATTTATATAATTTTGTATTAATAGTTAACACATCACAAGATCAAGTGGGCTTGACGTATTTTTGTTTACATATAAAGTCGTCGATAGATAAGGACCAATTAAACATAGCGGCTAAGGAGTGTGAGATTTAAGAATTATAATTTTTTTTTTCCGAGTCTAAAAGTTATTGCCGGAGATAACTACCATCATAGTCTTGATTGATTTTGTGAGTGCAGAAAGTAGACTCAAATGTCGAAGAGCTCAAGAAAGGCCATATTAACTTAACTTTAGACCAAACTACTATTTCCAAAAAAAAAGTAATTCATCTATGATTGAGAACTCAACATCTAACCGAGAACCGAGAACCACTATCAACAAAAACCTAATAAATAATTAAAAAAACAAAAACTCAAATACTAAACTATTAATTCTCCTTGTTCTAATAAGACAAATATCGCTCTAAATATGTGTGGGGTTGGAGGGGCTATTAAATTCAAGCAGATGACAATTGGCAATATTGTTTTGAGTTCAAACAGTGGGGTTGCAGAGTTAGTGACATTCATGTAATCAATAACTAAAGCATTTCAATTGATTTGTCTTTCATTTTCCATTTGCTCCTGGCTTGTGCCAGCCATTTTAGGTAAAGAACGATAGCACCATCAAATTATGAGAAGCCTAGAAAAGTCAAAGTATTAACTAGTTGCCCTAGGACAGTTCATAATAATCTTTTCTTCTCCACCATATGGAGACTCCAAAATTGCCAATTCTCTCATATACATATTTAAGCTGCGAAGTTGGTGAAGAGATGGAAGCAATGCCGATTTGGATATAATAACTTTAATGCTGCAAGCAACCTTGGTTAATGCAGGAGAAGAAATTTTTTAATTTCAAAATAGTCCAAGAATCACATGGTCAGCTGACCTTATATAATTCAATGTATGTAAATGTAATAATTTTCCAAATTAAAAAACCATTAAAATTATGTATGCTGCTATGCGGAGATCATAATCTTTTATAGGGTATAAGTGTATATGATTATACTCAATTGACTTCTTTGATTATGTTTCTAAATTTTCTCCCTTCTTAAAAAAATAAAAAATAAAAAATTGGTAACTTCGCCCCCTTTCCTTACACATAATTTTATTGCAATGACTTTATTAATTTGACATGGGTCCTAATTGTAATTTACTTGATTAAGATTCCAGCCCCGACCAGCAGGTCGGGGGTTCAATCCCCCGGCCCCCTAGTTTGTAATATATGATAAAAAAAAAAGTGGGTTCCAGAATTTCAGATCACGTCTTCTTCGATATACTAAATTATTGCCAAAAACCATGTAGTGCTTTTTCTAAGGTAGAGTAAAAAAGAGAAAGCTTGTTTGGCCCCAGCAGCCACTCAGCTTCATAGCTCTTTATTTATAATAATCAATTGTTAATAGTGTTTTTTGACTATCTAATTAATTAGGTATGTGCATTCATGTATAAACGCAATTGGAAAGCAACAAAAGGTCGGAGTTCAACTAGCGTTCTTACGCACAACGATTCTAGTCAATGGTTGAATAATTTTTTTTTTTTTTTATAATATATGCTATCATTATCAGTTATGATAATTAATCTGAGAATGTAGGGACGGATGAACTATATATATTTTTATATTAGTTGAGATTGTTCATTTTGAATTTAAATTTTTATGAATTTATTTTTAAATTTACTTGAAAAGGCATCGTATTAATGGATGTATGGTTTATAATCTATATGTCAATGATCTTTTTTTTATTTATAACTAATGGAGAATTTGCATTTCTAATAATCCTCCATTCGAGCAAAGAATTCCACCATTCTTTATAGTTTGAGTCTCCTCTCAAACAATCACTTATTCATCTATCTTACTCACTAGAAAGACCTCACTTTATTGAGTTTATTACTCATTTTTGCTGTATTGGAGTGCACATCTTACGTGAAGCATAAAAGTACCGTCAACCTTGAGAGATCACCATATCTAAGTAAATTCTTCATCATTGCGTTGGAGGCATATTCTTTACATGAAGCACTAGAGCACAACTACTATCTAATAAAGCTCAACCACTATCCCTTAACAAGTTAACTGGGGCTCATCACCTTTGTTTGGCATTGAGAATTTTCTCTACGTGACTAATTTGGGGCATGACTCTGTTACTATTTATAGGAATCAATGAATTATACATATCTTTATATTAGTATGATATTGTCTACTTTACACTTTGACTCTCATGAATTTGCTCTTTGGACTTTACTCTAAATTTCTTATACCAATATAAATATTGTTCATACCTTATATATCCATGATCTTCTTTATTTATAATCAATGTTAGACTTTATTTATATTTCTATCAAAAAATAATAATGTGTGCATCAAAATTTTATTGAATAACATGGAATATCCTATTGTGAATGATAGTTATTTTAATTGATAAAATCTTTTAAGAGAAAATAAGTGGTTTGAAATTCAAGCTCTACAGATATCAAAGTGAAAGGAGTTAGGGTTTTTTTTTTAAAATTCTGAGTTTAGTTTAATTTTTTAAATTCCAAAAATTCGGAAAAACAATTAGAGGGACAATGATAATGTTAACCTATATGGTCATATCAATTATAATTTTAATGATAGCAAACAAATATGTATTTTTATAATATTTTGATTACTTGATATTCTAACAAAGTTATTTTAAAGGAATTATTTATTGTGGGAGAATTATTTTAAAAACTGGGTTCTAGAATTTCAGATCACGTCTTCTTCGATATACTAAATTATTGCCAAAAACCATGTAGTGCTTTTTCTAAGGTAGAGTAAAAAAGAGAAAGCTTGTTTGGCCCCAGCAGCCACTCAGCTTCATAGCTCTTTATTTATAATAATCAATTGTTAATAGTGTTTTTTGACTATCTAATTAATTAGGTATGTGCATTCATGTATAAACGCAATTGGAAAGCAACAAAAGGTCGGAGTTCAACTAGCGTTCTTACGCACAATGATTCTAGTCAATGGTTGAATAAATTTTTTTTCTTTTATAATATATGCTATCATTATCAGTTATGATAATTAATCTGAGAATGTTGGGACGGATGAACTATATATATTTTTATATTAGTTGAGATTGTTCATTTTAAATTTAAATTTTTATGAATTTATTTTTAAATTTACTTGAAAAGGCATCGTATTAATGGATGTATGGTTTATAATCTACATGTCAATGATCTTTTTTATTTATAATTAATGGAGAATTTGCATTTCTAATAATTTCTCTTCGAGCAAAGAATTGTACCATTCTTTATAGTTTGAACACTCTCTCAAATAATCAATTATTCATCCATCTTACTCACTAGAAAGACCTCACTTTATTGAGTTTACTACTCATTTTTATTATATTAGAGTGCATGTCTTACGTGAAGCATAAAAGTATCGTCAACCTTGAGAGGTCATCATATCTAGGTAAATTCTTCATCCCTACGTTGGAGGCATATTCTTTACATGATGCACCAGAGCACAACTAATGTCTAATAAAGCTCAACCACTATCCCATAGTAAGTTAATTGGGGCTTACCACCTTTGTTCGGCATTGAAAATTTCTTCAACATGGCTAATTCGAAGTACCCATAGCAAGCTAACTAGGGTTCACCACCTTTGTTTAGCATTGAGAATTTTCTCTACATGACTAATTCGGGGCATGGCTCTGTTACTATTTATAGGAATCAATAAATTATATATATCTTTATATTAGTTTGATATTGTCCACTTTGCACTTTGACCCTCATGAATTTGCTCTTTGGACTTTACTCTAAATTTCTTATACCAATAAAAGTATTGTTCATATCTTATATATCCATGATCTTCCTTATTTATAATCAATGTGAGCCTTTATTTATATTTTTATCAGAAAATAATAATGTGTGCATCAAAAGTTTATTGAATAACATGGAATATCCTATTGTGAATGATAGTTATTTTAATTAATAAAAACTTTTAAGAGAAAATAAGTGGTTTGAAATTCAAGCTCTACAGATATCAAAGTGAAAGGAGTTAGGCGTTTTTTTTTTAATTCGGAGTTTAGTTTAATTTTTTTAATTCTAAAAATTCCGGAAAAAAATTAGAGGGACAATGATAATGTTAACCTATATGGTCATATCAATTATAATTTTGATGATAACAAACAAATATGTATTTTTATAATATTTAGATTACTTGATATTCAAACAAAGTTATTTTAAAGGAATTATTTATTGTGGGAGAATTATTTTAAACTTTAAAAAACATGTTTTACTAAAAAAAAAAGACTAATTTATAAATCCGAAACTTACAAAATACTTCAGAAATTTCTATCCAAGACAAACCGGTGCGATTTACTAAACTAACTATGCATTTTAAATTGTAGAACCAGTTCTGCCCAAACTAGCTATGTGTTTTGAACAGCCACCAAATCGACTGTGCGGTTTCATAACTGATTTTAAACAAAACCTAATCAGCTGAGAACATAAAGCTCTAACCTGTTCCAACTAGTTTGAATTCAGTTGTGCAGTTTGCGAACTAGTTAGTGAATAGGTCATGTGGCTTTGAACGCCGAAACAGGTATACTTTTTTTAAGTGGACAAACAGATTGTGCATTTTGTTAAATCGACTGTGCATTTTAGTATTTTTCCTGCATTTTTTCAAGCGACTATAAATTATTATTTTCTCAATTTCTCTATATAAGTGAGGCATTTTTCACTTAGAAAAATTTTAAATAGGTTTTAAAACACTTAAGCTTGCTCATCTTCAATTGAAAACAAATCCAGCTCTCAAATTGTTGAAAATAATTTACACATCCTAAGATTTTATTTATATATCTACTCATTGAAAAATTTTGTTTATGTTTTTGTTAGAGATTTGGTGATTTAACAATTTTAGTTAGACAAGAATTGAGATGAATATCAAAGAGGAGAGTTACAAGAAGTCTAGAACGTGTGAGACCCGTATAGAGAAGTCTAGGATATGTGGGACACGAAGGGGGAAGCGAAACAGGACTCGAAGATCCAAAGCGCTAGGTCATTGGCGCTGTGGCGCCGGGCGCGATACACAGTTTTGCGGCGCTGGGACCTGAGCGTCGTGGTGCCAAAAGCAACTAGGAGTTCGTTTTTTATCTAAAATTTTGAGTTTTGAAAAGTTTTGGACTTTTAAAATAAGTTGACTCTTACTTCAACAAGGAATAGGGTTAGTAAGCACGAAATAAACCTTATATAAACACTTGTAAATACTTTAGTTGAGATTAAACATTAAGAGAGAGTCTAAGAGGGGGGAAGAACTGGGTAGACACTAAGTGCTTGTATACACTAGGGTGGAACTATCATTTGGGTGTTCATTGTCCATAGTAAAGCAATGGTACATTAAACATTAGGTCATTTTGAGGGTTCTTCATTGAGTTTTCCTTGTAAAATCTCTAGGGAGTTAATAAGAGAGGTTAGGATCCTTGGATCCACCGTAGAAGTAGGCAAAGAATACGTTGTGCTCTTTTATATTCTACTTTGAATTCTTGTTATTTTACTTGATAAACAGGTTATTCCACTACGCATAGAAGTTATGGTTAAAGGTTGAGTTTGGATTCTTCGCTTTAATCTAATCTCAAGAGGGAGAATGGCGTTTCCTCCCTTAATAATTTTCTAATTAAAAGAGAACTTATTGGGAAACTTGATTTGAAATAACTATTGTTCTTTTAGTTAAATATATATCTTTTTAAATAAATTCAGTATTTCTCTTTTCAAATAAAGGGGTTTTCTTTTTTCATTTCCACCGAATAATAATTTTTTGCATTGGAGACTTATAAAATGATATTGAAAACTTTTTTTAACCTGTTGGGCTCATTTTTTAGATGGCCCAATTAGCTCGTACATAGCTCGGCCTTTGGTAGAGCTAAGCCTGAAAGAATAGATCCAATCCACCAAATAACTTAACCCACCACCCCATAAACCTTATAGATAGGTCGTTTACCTAGTCTCATGTTTAACCGATATAGTACAAATTACTCCCATCAATGCCTAACGCTTTAACAATATTAAAAAAAATTGAGGTGATCAATCTAACACCGTATAGACAAGATGGAATATATACAATATTTTTTGAAAATGAAACATATTACAATATGATTTTAAGAGATTTTTCAAACTATCCACATCTCATAAGGATAAAATTTCTCTAATACAAAATTGTTGTACATAAGTACAACTAACCCACCAGTAGGGCTTCTATTGTGGTTAATAAGGTAAATAAATGATTACAATTTATATAACAATTATATAATTGTATAATTTAAACATCTCATTCAAATAAAATTGAAAAAAAGTGAAAACCATAGATGTTGTAATGTTAGGAATTCCACCGACCCAGCAGTAATTCCAGCGTCTCCAAGGCCCTAGCGTTAGATAAGCACCGCCCTAACGTCAGAGAAGCACCATCCTAACATTCTTAAGAATAATAACCTAGCGCTATAGCCTCAACTCTTGAAGTCGTGGTGCCCATTGCTTTGGACCTTGATGTCATACATCACAAATTCATTTCATGTCCAACCAAATAAAACTCTTGTGTTGCACACTCAACACACAATGTGCTCTGATACCAAATTGTAAGTGTGATTACAATTACCATGTGTGAGAGTATTTGTGTGGTTCGTGAAATGTAAATACGTGTCATATACAACAAGTAGCAAAAATAAAAAAAAATTAAGCATTTCAAAAACCACAATCTCAAATTAAATTCCACTATAATTAATAAATAAAAATTTTGTTTGAAGACAGTTGGTGTAGTTGGACAATATGGAACATTGAATCTCACCTTGAAGCTGTCCCATGAATAATTCTAGGAATTTGCTTCGATGGAATCAAGTCACTAGAATTGTAACATTTATTTTAGATGAAGCTCAACACTTAAGCTTTGCAACACTCTTTCATTTTGGTCTTTCTCTTACAAAGGCTTAAAAATAATTCACTCCCCTTTTTTCTCACCGATGAACGAATACTCTCTTTGAAGAAAATGAATTATTTAATTTAGTTCATCTCATGGACCAACATTTGCCTTGGCCGAATTCATCCCTTTAAAAGCCAAAAAGACAAAATTGCTTCATCTCCTCTAGACTAATTCCCTTGGTAGAAGTTGCTAAGCCTAAGCATACAAACCATTTGCCTACATTACATTTTCTTTTTGTTAATGGACACTTGTTGACTAATAAACCATTAAGTGGCCATTTTTCTCTTATTTTAAAAAGATTAATAACGCTTGTCAACTAATTAGTATATGCTTAATAATTAAGCCTTATAATAATCAAGTGGTAGTATTCGACACGTGTGCTTTTTGAGAGGTTCTGGAAGAAATTCCTATTTATCCAAAACATTTCTAATTTGAACTATTCAACCTAGTCTACTACCTCAGTACTCAACGATTATACTTCATATTATGAAACTCTCTAGGTTCATATCCTTTTATCTTATGGAACCTTTCTATAAAACCATGAATATTGTCCTACACATATGTTACGGATATAATAAAATGGTGCGTTGAACCATAAGAGTTGAGGTTAACCATATTCATATAGTCCCTTTATCACATATATCCCAAAAAAGTAAAAATATAGATACTCAACGTCAAATCTCTTTTCATTTGACCATGACCATGTCTCCTATATTTACATTTCGATAAATACTATTCATAAATATTTTTGCAATATTGCTTTACCTTACAAAAACTCCCTTTTAGGATTAATGCTTGTGACCACAAAAATTTTAAAAATACAATTTTAGAGCATTAGGATATACAACTTACTCATATAAGCTTACGGGTCTTATATCTATGCACTTCAGACTCTATAAACATCGGATTATATCCAATAAACCCCAAAGGTTATACTATGAAAGGTCTCTAGCATGTATGAAATTAAAGCATAGTGAGTCACTAACAAGCCTACCGTGGTGCTTAGGATAAAGGATTATAAATACTACACAACTCGAGAAAACCTTTCATTAATGACTTTATAAGATGTTTATTGAAGATCCTAGTGGTCTGTTCAGCATCTAGTTCTTACTAAATTCCTACACACCTATACAAGATTTTGCTAAACTCACGGTCTACTAAGACTAACCATTTAGACAATTCAGATATAGATCTACATTGATCTGAAAGGTTACCAATAGACTAGTGTTCATAAACATTGATCAAGGATGATGTTTTTGAGAACATGTTGCATAATAATATTTCTTAGCACCGTTTTCAATTCTTTGTAATTATGTCATTACTATAAATATTCTCGGGTCTTTGTTCTAGTTCAACGAAGGTTTTAACTTTTAGTGCTGGTCTAAACACCTTTAGATCAGATTTAAACTCCTTTAGATCTACAATATCTAGAAAGTAACAAGATAAATACCATATAATTAAGTTAACGATTTATTGAAATATACATTGTATAAATATCAAATGAATATTCATATAAAAATAAAACGGTATGTAAGCACCATCTCTAACATGCTTTATATTACGAGTGCGGTATGCATAAGGATGTAAAGTGACGTTCCTGATGATCTTGATTGTGTAATCTGATGAAATATCAATCTAAGTACAGTGTGCATAAGGATATAACGTGATGTTCCAGATGATCTCTATAATACACATGTTTGGATAGTGAAGTAAATTTTGCAAATTCAATTCCTTTTTTGGCATGAAGAAAGCTTAATGCTTAAGGTTAAAAAAATAATATATTGTAGGCGATGGCTTTTAGATTGTGCAAAGAGGGCGAATAACTTTACTATATAAATGACATTGTTTCATAGAAAATTGGGAATTGGAAGCAAGAAACGGAAGAGAGGAAAAAAAAGAGAAGAGAGAATGAAAAATTACAAGAAAGAAACGAAAAAGCAAAAAAAAAAAAGAGAAAACAAGAAAAAGAATAAAAGAAAGAGAGCGGAGAGAAAAATGAAAAAAGAATAAAGATAAATCCACTAGAAACAATTTTGGGTAATTAGATTTGTATCTAGATCTTCAACGGGTAATAGTTTTATAATATTAAGATATTTATGTTCTAGTATTTATATTATATACCAATTCTAATAGTATATTTTATTATCCCATGATTGAGAAACCATACCAACAGTGATAGAACTCAGAATTTAAACCCAGTTCAAAATTAGCACGCTTTGTGAAAGGGTGGCTATATATAGACATATATATGTATATGTGTGTTTTATATGATTTCAATATAGCAGTTTATAATTTAATTACATGTTATTAGATTTCTTTAATTGATGACTTATTTTTAGACAGACAATAATTACGCTAATTAACTATATTTAGAAATACCTCTAAGAATTTATTATAATATATTTATGATTATATTAAGTATAAAAATATTTGATTTAGAATAATTATTATTCTACAATATTATATAGCAGTTTTTGAACCACTAAATCTATACTTTTCCCTTTTAGTTTGCTCTATGCATGCGTTAGACTAATTTATTTTGCTCTGCCTAAGTAATGCAGCAATTCCCTCGAGTTAGATAAGATCAAATCCCCTATTCTAACTATAGGTGAGTTATTCCGTCGGTTAAACCAATCATTCCTCAAGTACAAGTTTTTGTAGTTTTTAGTATTTATGTAATATATAGTTTCTCTGTACTATGTTATGTACATACAGTTTTAGCAGAGATTTAATGACAACTTATACTTTTATATTTTTAAATTTTAGTATATAACTATTTCGGTATTACATTATGATTTTTAACTTTAACTCAGATTTTATGACAACTCATGTTTCTAATATAATTTTATTGATTTCTCATAAATTAGTTTCATGATTATTTTATATTATAAATTTACATGTGTACATTACATATAATATTATTTATTATTAAATTATTACTCAAAAGCTATTATTTATAGTACATGAATAATATATAATATTTTTAGATTATATTTACTCATTAAGCTACAAACTTATTGTTTTTTTTATTTTTCCTAAGTTGTCATGGAAACCCATTTTGTGTGATATATTCTTTATATTTTGAGGTTGACTCACGGTATACATAATTGCATAAATTATTATGTTTGTGTATTTGTGCATACTTGTAAAATTTTGTTGAGATATGTAATTTTGTTGTATCCCATGTAATAAGTAAAAGTGTGATAGCTATAAATTTTGCAAGATTTACCTTGATTTTCGAGGACTTGAGACAAGTCTTGTCAATTTCGGTTGTAAAGTCTATAAAAATATCAATAATACAGTAGAGTTTGCATAAGGATGCAAAGTGATGTTTTCGATGATTCGAATTATATAATCTAATGTAATATCAATCCGATTGGAATGTGCATATGAATATAAAGTGATATTTTTTATGATTCTTATTGTATAGTTAGAAAAAATATCTGATGTGATATAAGTACCGATGTGTATAAAAAATAATTAACAATACAGTCAAGCTTTGATACAATTTGGATAAAATCCCTAGCAATTTGAATCAAACCATCTTCTTCTTTTTCTTAAACTAAAGAAGATAAATTGACCTAAAATTCTCCAAATACCAAAAAAAACCGACAATGATCAAATCTCACTTCCTCTTGTCTTTCATTCTCCTCTTGGCACTCTTTCGTCTTCAAACCGGAATCCGCCGACGCTGCCCCATGCGGAGCTAACTAACTACATCTTATATTTTCTCCCAGTCCAAACAAACACGTCATATCTATTATTCAGTTTCTCTCTCTCCAATTAAGAGGAAAAGATATTATGCAGTGTGTATGATTGTTGAATCTCCCCAGCTCTTTATATCTCTCTCTACAGTAAATTTTGCAAGGTGTTTACTAAATACTAGCTACGGGAATGCTTCTCGAAGTGATTTCTTCTCCTATCCCATTTCTTTGTTGCAAATTGGTTCTGTGCATTCAGGCAATGTTTTTGGTCCAGATTCAGCATTCCTCCACCAGCTTTTGTTTTTCTTTAATGCACGAAAAATTGGTAATATTTCAGCCCTTGTGGAAATATGTTGGTTACTCGAGCATTTTGTTCAAGACTCTGATAATTTTCATTAGTATTGCTTCCTTAAAGATATTCTTATGGACTAGTTTGAGTATAATTTTAATGTGCACAAATTTTAGTTCTCTCAGTTTCTCTTACAACTCCATATTTTGCTTATCAAATCATTATCCAGGAATTTTCCCTACTGTTGATAATATGATGGAAATGTGATTATGCAACTTATTAGCTAGGGAAAAATTTGTGATCGCGTGATGGTAAAGACGTACAGGTATATCATGATAGAATTCTTAGTGATTTTGATGGAAGATAAGTACACTTCAATTTCATTTTCTTTCCCATTCTTATCCCAACGATTGCATATGTATGGATTAATTTTGTTTCTTTTCTACTTCTCTAGACATAACCTGATTTTGAAAGTTTAATGTGTTGTCTACATTTTTCAGATATACTTATTGTTGCCTTTTACCCACATCTGTATCTTCTATCCTGGAACTTAATAACTTTCCCATTAACTTGCTGGGCATATCAAAAACTTGCTGATAATGCTGCCATTTTACTCTTTGATTTAAGCTGAATGTGAATTTTTAAATTGTTAATGGTTTGAGCTTAACATGTAGTAAATGCTGATGGTGTCATTAGGCTAATTGTAACTTCTTTTTTCTTTCAATTAAATGTGTTTCAATGCTGATGGTGTTATTAGGCTAGTATGACGATGATTTTTTCAATTTATTGTGTTTCGAATGTTGATGGTGTTATTAGGCTAGTATGAAGATGATTTTGATTGTTGAATATAAGTGCTAGATGTTGATTGCTATTGTTTAAATATGAGTGCTGGATTTGGTGAAAAGGTTGATATAAATATGATCTATGGTTGTTGAAAGGCTTTAAATATGAGTGTTGGATTTGGTGAAATGGGTGTTTGATATTGATTCTTTATATAGGCTAATTTATTGCCATTATGGTTTCCAATTGTCAAAAATAGTAAAGCACACTCAATTCATGTCAATTTCAATTTAAATTTGATGAATAAGGGAATTTTTGTAATTTTGTATAATACTTAATGTTAATTTTGGCATTTAAATTGTTAATAAAGGCATTTTTGTAATTCTCCTTTTTAAAAGGAAAATAATTCCATTAGACTAGGAAAGCACTTGCTGAGGGTAGTCCTCTACAATTAATTCACTCAACACTCTTGGCAATTCATTACACTAAGAATGGTGTGCTAGAAGAGTATATGTAGATTAGCCATATGCGTTCGTAAAACAAGGCAGTGAAAAAAAAGTTCTAAAGCTAAAAAAGGCTTTATATAAATTGAAACAAGCACCTTGAGTATAGTACAGATATATAGACAACTACTTCATCAATTTAGATTTCACGAGGAGCAAACGTGAGCCAACACTATACATCAAGACCCAAGATGACTCATGTACTCTCATTGTCTCCTTGTATGTGGATGATCTCATCTACACAGAAATACAATGACAAAATACTGCAAGAATTCAAGGAAGACATGATGAGGACATTTGAGATGACTAATCTTTGTTTTATGCATTTCTTTCTTGGCATTGAAATAAGTTAAGAATTAGAAAGAATCTTTATATGCCAAAAGAAGTACACATAAAATTTACTTAAGAAGTTTAAGATGTTCAGTTGCAATGCTATAGCTACACATTTAGTCATCGATGACAACTTTAAAAAGGAAGATGAGTCAGAGAAAGCTGAATGCTATAGCTACACATTTAGTCATTGGTGATAACTTTAAAAAGGAAGATGAGTTAGAGAAAGCTGGTGGATTGCTCTATAGAAGCTTGATTAGGTGCCAATTATATCTAACAGTAACTCATCCAGATATTATGTATACTATCAATCTTCTCTCAAGATTCATGTAGGAACCATCTCAAGTTCACTATGGAGCAGTAAAGCGAATTCTAAGATATCTACAAGGTATAAAGGATTATGGAATTTAGTACAAGTTTACTTTAGACTCAAAACTAATTGGATATATAGACAATGATTGGACAAGATCCATCGATGACATGAAAAGTTCTTTAGATTACGACATGAAAACTATCTGCATGTTCTCTTAGTCATAAAAGAAAGAAGCAATAGTAGTACAATCATCATCTAAAACTCAATATGTAGCAGTAGCAAGCTCATCTTGTCAAGTAATATGGCTGAGAAGAATATTTGAAGAAATTGGAGAAAAAAACGAATGAAGCTACAAAAATCCCGTGTTCCACAGTAAGATCAAATATATTGCAATCAAGCATCACTTTCTGAAAGAGGTGTCAACAAATAAAGAGATTGAACTCAAGTATTGCAAAACAGAAGAACAAGTTATAAACATCTTCACCAAGGCACTTCCAAGATCAAAGTTTGAGTTACTATGAGAAATGTTGGAAGGTCAACAAAAGTACATTAAGGAGGAGTGTTGAGATTAATGCACTTTCTAGAAAAGAGACTTAAAATATTAAATAATATAAGTATCTATAGATACAATTGTCTAAACAATTATAGAAAATTTTGTAATAAATGTCAAAAGAATTAAAGAAATATTTGAAAATTTATAAGATATTTTGTAATAAGTCAACAATTGTGGGAGTTAGGTGAATTTTTTTAGAAGTAAGATGTGGTGGATGTAAATATAAATAGGGAGCATGTCATATGTTTCAGCAAGTTGAAATTAGCTTACAAACCCTTCAAAGTTATATAATCTATTTCATTTTATAATAAAGCTTTCCTTTAACATTCCAAACATATATCCCACATAAACTTTCAAATACATTATCTTTTCAATTACCCCATAAATTCCTATCATTCTATTTGAAACCAAGTGGTTCAGATCATATAATAGTAATAAAATATTATTTATATGTTACTATTTATAATAATACTGTTTACATATATGATATCGTAATTCTCACGGTGCTAGAGCTTAAAATTACTATAAGTTGTATTAGAGAAATTCATCGAGGGAGCTTTTAACTCGAGCCACTATAAAATAAATTCCCCCATCGCTGCAGATAACAGAAAAATTGCCTTTTATTTTTCCGGCAAATGGGTAAAAATAAGCTAAAGTTGCTGAGAGAGATTGTTTCAACAGTTGCAATTCTGGAGATAATATGATGAACGTTGGTTGAGCTAGAAAGGTTCATGCCACGATTGAGGGGATAGTAAAGTATTATAGGGACGTAGGGGATTTGACTAAGACATGGATCCAAGAGACAGAGTTTATAGGTTTTGAGGTGAAGGGGTGTTGAAGAAGAGTGTTTAATGCACTCTCTGGAAATTATTTCGACTTCCATTTTCTGTTCTACAGCTTTTTGTTGTTGTTTTTGAAAGGATTTCTTCTACAGCTTTTATCAAGTTTTTTAAGGGTATCAAGTGAGAGTTATATATATATAAACCATGTCACAATTAGAACGTAACCAACTACAAAAAGAATATAAATAGTTCTACATTTTCCTTCGAAAGAAAAAAAATAAACAATCTGAAAGTCAAAACAATTAATCTCTCTTATTAATTCAATAGATTCTTAAGGAATTTTATATAAATTAATTTCGAAATAATAAGAATAGTATCATATTCATGATGAAATTTTAATATCATTATGAAATTATTAAAATTTATAAATATTTACATTTAATATAATATTTAAAATATTTTATAATTTTTAGAAGTATTTAAATGTTTACTAAATATTTTGAAAGTTCCAAATAATTTTTTAAAAATGCACAGTAAAATTAGTTTAAAAAATGTTAATAATTTTCTATTTCATATAATTTATTTTACAATATTTTTTATTTTTTAAAAAATTAATTGTACCTATTTTGTAAACTTAATATATATATATATATAAAGAATTGATCTAATAGGTTATGTAACTCACTATATGATAAGCTCTTAGACACGTAGTAGTATTTTATAGCACATTATAAATTGTGTAAAAATTATAAAAAATTATTAATTTATTAAATAATGACATGTGACAATGTTACTCACCATATGATAAGCTACGTAGTTCACTAAATTAAATATATATGTATAATAGAAGCAACTTATATGCAAATATCTCTAACTATCAAAAATAATATATGCAAATATCTCAAATTAGAGTGTAAATATAATTATCTTTGCATCTTATTTGTCATATCAAGGAGCAAAATAAAAAATAAATAAATAAAAAATATCTCTTTAATTTTGTTCAACAGGTCCTATTTTGATTTTCACTTTCATGACTTGACTTGGTCAGTATTCAATCGGGCCTTTTTTTATTCCAACGAACAATATTGCCGAACCCTAAAAAAAATGATTTATTTAAATTTTATTTAAAAACCAAAAAAATAAATACTTGTCATATCAAGGAAAAAGAGTAAAATAATAATATTAAAAAAGTAGCCAACCATTCAATAAAATCTCTCTTACAGTAGGGGAATAATGGAATAATATAAAAAAATTATTATAATTACACACTAAAGTTTTACATTCGCACCCAAACCTCAGGAACACTCAATCTTAATGAGTGAATAATAATAATTCTACTTTAAATAAATATAATAATAATATTCTTTATCAAATGTTAACTACACTTTCAATAAGGATTCGATTCTAATTTTATTGTGTTTGGTTGTTGTTAGGCATGAATAATGATAATAAATATTTTTGAGTTAATGATTAAGCAAAAAAGAGGAAAATTATGCATGGCCTTTCATTTCGGGTAGTTTTGGGAACTGACATAGCAGAATTTTAAAGGTCATATAATTCTTTAATGACATGGTGGATTGTGAAGCTATAATGAGTATTATAAACCAACGTGAGGTGTTTAATGCGTACTGTAAAGCTAGAGTTCTAGGCTCTAAAGAACATTTATATGTACGAGGGAATACACATCTTGAACCTTGTATAGATATGTAGAGAATTAGTTTATGAATTTACTTTAGTTCTATGTTAAAGAGCATGAAAGGAGTGAGGGTGGGCACAATTCGGTTTGATTTTTTTAATAAAAAAAATTGAACCGGATCGAATTTATTTTTTCAATTCAATTTTTCAGTTCCCAATTTTTTTAGCCCAACCTTAGAAAGGAGAGCAAAGTATAAGATGTTTGTGTTTGCTAAGAAGGTGCTAGGGCCAATATAGTGGTCAAAAGATGTGAATTGTGATACTTTTTACATGTATAATGGGTTATTTTATAGGGTTAGAATTTTGTATTAGGTTAAGACTCTTTGTTTGGCCCTAATCTTTTTAAAATTTAGTTTATTAAATAAGTTTTTCTCCACTAAAAGGAAAAAATAAATTTAATAAATAAAAAGTCAAGTTACTAATTTTATTCTAAGTAAAAGACTTGTAAGATAATTAATTACCAAATTAAATAATGAAGTTACCTTTTTCTTATTTTAGAAGAAATCAAAGTGTAATGCCCTAAACACGATATACGACCGAAGTTCCCAATTTTGGAAACTTCGAGATTTTACTTCTACATCCTTGGACCGAAGTTTCCAATTTTGGAAACTTCGAGATTTTACTTCTACATCCTTGGATCTTCAAAATATTTCTAAGAATGGTCTGCTTTCTGCTTTGAATTGGTTCTAAAAGTATTTTGGGGGACAAGATCGTCCTCCTGCAAAAAAAAAAACTTTGATACTCAAGTCAATAACAACAAGATAAATCAAGTGCGGTGTGTTGGAGTGTTTATTAAGGAAGCAAGAGGTTGCTATTTTTTTTGTGTATAGGTGTTCTCGGAGATTATTCAAAGATATCAAGAGTGCTTTCTAGAGTTCTGTACTATGCTTTTTTAATGATATGATATTATGAATTTGGTATACTTATATAGTGTGTGTAATCCAATCCATTTAAAAATTGCCGTAGCACTATTTATGTACAATTTCTTATTTAATGAATTACATTTCCTTTGAGAGAAGTTCAATAAGTATTGTTTTTGTGCATAAGATTACTCAATTATGAGATAAATTATAATCGATAAGAAACTATCATAAAAAGATTAAAATTTAAAACTTACTCAAGTTTCCTGTGCATTTTCTATTGAAAAATGTGAAAAAAGCTTGAGTTCAATTGAATTGGTCTCCTTTCTTTAACTTGGTTTTAGATTCTTTTTCTTTGAAGACATTTTGGTAATTGTAATTTGTTAACGTGTTTTAAGGTGTATGCATGTGATTATATACATGTTGTAAAAACTAAATACATATATCATATACACAAATTTTGCAGTGGAATTAAGCATGTAATCAACATATACACATACATTTGAAGACTTTCGGTGAAGATTTCAATTTTGGATTCTTCTTAGCTAACCTTGAGCTCACCTTGAAGTGTACTCTTATTTAACTATAATTCGCAACAATTCGGTAGGATTGTGAAGGTAGAATAGTAGTAATTGAATTTTTAGCAACAAGATTTTATTTCTTGAAAGAAAAATAAAATAAATTTATTTTTTTTTTCTCTAGTTTTTCTCACAATCCTTTATTCAAAAGAAATCTCAAAAAATAAACTCTCGCAATCCCTTTACACTTGTACGATTGTTTGCTTCACTTGTTAATTAAAATTGAATTTCTTCCATTTAACAATTAAATAACAAATAAATAAAAATTATAATTTATTTATTTAAATAATATTTATTTAATTATTCAAAAACTATTTGAATAATTAATATTTACCTTATTTGATTTTACTAACATGGTTAATGAGTGAATTCATAATGAAACAATTCATTGAATAAAATTATGCCACTTGTTAATATCTAATTAGTTAACAACTCTTGTCAATAAATTAAGTGATATACTTAACATTTAAGTCTAGACAAGTGCACAATTCGAGGAATCCTGACACATTTTCGATTTGCTAGAATTTCTAGGATGAAACTGTTCAATTCATAATGCTACCCTAGTACACAATGAGTACATTTTATATTGTAAGACTCTCTAATTCCACGCCCGAATTGTCATATGAAACTCCTCTATACGTCCGTGAATGATGCTCCACGCACATGTTATAGATATTATAAAGCGGCGCGTTAGACCATACAAGTTGAGGTTGTAATATATCCGTATAATCCTTCAATCATATATATCCGAGTACAGCAGAGATATAGATCAACACCGTCAAATCACCATATGCCCGACCGTAAGCTTATCTCTAAAATTATATTTTCATAAATAATATTCTCAAACACTTTTGTTATATTATTTATTCCCATGGTTAAAATCTTTTGCCGGAAACTACTGATGGCCATAAGACTTTCTGAAATACAATCTTAGAGTATTAAGAGATATTACTCACCCAATTGAGCTGATGGATCCCTTATTTATGCACACCAAACTCTATGAGCATCAGACCATACCCAGCGACACCAACGGTTAAACCAAGAAAGGTTTCTAACATGTGTGAAACCAAAGTATGGTGGATCACTCATAAGCCCATAGTTGCACTGAGGTCAAAGAACCACGAATACTATTTAACTTGAAAGACCCTCGATTGACGACTTTATGGAATGTCTATTAAAGCTCTTTACGAGTCTATTCAATATTCAGTCCTTATTGAATACTTGTATCTCTATACAAGCTTTCACTAAACTCATGGTCTGCTAAGACTAACCATCTAGAGCATCCAGATATAAAAATATATCGATCTATATATTTATTAAGGTATTCATTGACAGACCAGCATCAGTGAAAAAATATCAAGAACATAATATTTGAGAATATATTTCTATAATGACATTTTGTCAGGCTGTGTGAGGCCTACTAACCCTTTAGTCCAACCAGCACCGAGATCACCATCTTCCACTAGTCACCACTAGTCAAGCACTGGTGTACCCACACAACTAGCTTAGGTAACCTGTGCCCCCAAGGATTCGAACTTCCGCCCCCATCTCCATGGAGGCCTTATAGGCCTTTAGAGGTTCGTCCTTGTACCCATCAAGCTGAGATAGGGGCAGAGGTTCGAATCCTTGGAGGCGCAGGTAACCTAAGCTGATTGTGTGGGTGCGCTAGTGCCTAACTAGTGGTGACTAGTGAGGGATGGTGATCCCGGTATTGGTTAGACTAAAGGGTTAGTGGGCCCCACACAGCCTGACACATTTTTAGCACTATTTGTAACTCTTTGCAACTACGTTATTACTAATATATTCTCAAGTCTTTATTCCATTTCAAACAAGGCTCTAACTCTTTAGATATCACTGACTCTTATAACTTGATAACTATTATCAGTGCTAACTTTTAGTATTGTGAGAGGAATCGTCTTTCTCCCTCTTGAGATTAGGTTAAAGCGAAGAACCCAAACTCAACCTTTAACCTTAACCTCTATGCACAGCGGAATAACCTTTTTATCAAGCAAAATAGTAAGAATTCAAAGCAGAATATAAATGAGCACAACACAATCTTATGTGGATCGACCAATTGCCTACGTTCACAGTGGATCCAATGATCCTAGATTCTCTTATTAACTCCCTAGAGATTTTACAAGAAAAACCCAATAAAGAACCCTCAAAATGATCTAATGTTTAGTGTACCCTTGCTCTACCACGAACAATGAACACGTAAATAATGGTTCACCCTAATGCACACAAGCACTTAGTGTCTACCCAGTTATTTCCCTCTTCAGAGTCTTTCTTAATGCTTAATCTTAACTAAAGGGTTTACAAGTGTTTATATAGGGTTTACTTCGTGTCTACTAATCTTATTCCTTGTTAAAGTAAGAGTCCACTTATTTTAGAAGTCCAAAACTTCCTAAAACTCAAAATTCGGATAAAAAATGAACTTCTTATCGCTTTTAGCGCGCAGTACTCAGGTCTCAGTGCCATAGTACTGAGTGTATCGCGCCCAGCACCACGGTGCTAAGCTTCTGGTTTGGGCGCCGTGGCGCTCAGCCCTGGCAGCTCCTCTTACATTTTCTTCTCTTCCTTCATGTCTTTGAGTCCTATTTTGCTTCCCCTTTTGTGTCCCACACCTCCTAGACTTCTCCATATATGTCTCACATGTTTTAGACTTTTTGTGACTCTCCTTTTTGATATTCATCTCAATTCTTGACCAACTAAGATTGTTGAATCACCAAATCTCTAACACTTAGCATTTATAACTCTCAGCGTTGCTAATTCTTAGTACTGATCTAAACTCATTTAAACCAGATCTGAACTCTTTTAGATTATACAATGTCTAAAATGTTACAAGCATCTTACCATATATAAAATATAATTAGCAATTTAATAAAATGATAACACTAGTATAAATATTAAACAAATATTCATACATAAAGGGATGCGCGTAAGCACAAATCCCAACAACTCCCACTTGTTTTAGTGCCATTTACGATGATATCAAATGCCCATTGACTCTACGTTTCTTTCAAATACTTTTAGAGTTAAGACTTTAGTAAGTGGGTCCGCTATATTATTTATAGAATATACTCTACAAACTATTACATGTCCTCTACTCAAGATTTCTCTAATGATATGGTATTTCATTTCTACATGCTTAGACTTTAGGTGTATGACACGTCCAGAATATAGGAGTTTATTTTCAAGTGTAGGATTGTCGAAGTAATAAATAACCCGGTGAGAACAGGGTTGATCCACAAGGAAGTAGAATTAAAATTATAAATTATAAATACTTTAAAGACAATTAATGCAGTATAAGATGTTTGCAAATATTAATTCAATTAACCAATTCAAATAAAAGTTAAGGTTATTGGGATCCACTCTTGGCATAAGAAGTAAGAATATATTTAACTCTTTTTATAACTCAATTGAAATCCTCACACAAAGAAGATTCCAACCAAAAAATATAACAATTAAAGTTCAGCATCATTTATATATTAATTAGTATTTATTTCTTTTAATTATTATACACCAAATCTTATTAATGGGTTCAAGTATTTATTATGCCAATCTTTATATTTGTCTACAATAAATCAAGATTCTCACTTTACAAGAAATGGTATATATGCCAAATCTTGTAAATGGTTTCACGAATTTATTATGCCAAGTATAAAGTTTGTCAATACTAAATTAAGATACACCACTTAGAAGAAAGGGTATTAATATTACAAATAAAATAAATACATCATATATAAATTTGCATAACTTAAAAATAAAACATTAAATTCATGAATAAGAGTTAAGTATTACCTTGTCAAGAGTTTCACCATTTTACCTTAGCAGAAAGAAAATTACTTGGACATAATAAAACTAAAGGAAAAGAAAAGAAAAGGAAGAAGAGATAACATGACTTTACAATAATAAATAAGAGAAATAATATTACAAAGAGATAATACAAAAGATAAGTATTTTGAACTAAAAGATGCTACCTATTTATAGACATGCTACCTATTTATAGAAAAATATGGATAAACATGCTTGGATGATAAAATATGGATGAAAAAATATGGATAAATCGAGACATATGAAGAAGGAACCACTTGGATGATAAAAGTTAAGAATGGTGGCAAATAATTTACATTGATTATCATTAATACACCCACTTGTTTATCCAATTTGGAATTGATGTGATTTGAATTAGCTGTCACTCAAAACATTAAAGTAATAGATAAGTATCTTATCTTTCCAAATTAAGTTGTCTCATATGTATTAGATATGTATTCCTATAAGTATGGACCAAATACTAATAACTATTTGGATTGGGCCTGTATTGTAGACCAGTTCTATTTTAGGCCATTTTCACCCTCTAAACGCTTAAATTTAGAATGCCTTTTGAAATAAAATATGTTAGCCCATTGAGTTAGCTATTCACAGGATCAAGAATCACTCCAATTTAATTCATAAATAGAAAGTTATACCCATTTTAGCAAACCTACCACAAAACAGTTAAAGCAAATTATGTACAATATTATAAACATATCTAAGTTAGGGTGGGTTAAAGACACTAGTAATACAAAACAATGATATAAAACCCTTATTAAATATGTAATTTCAAGTGTTCATCAGTGTGCTCTCAACTCTTTAGCTTGTGCAATTGCTCAATTTTTGTCGTAAAACAATGGTATAAGATCTATTGCACTTGGAACTATTCCAAGTTTAGCGACAAATTTACGTATTCACACCACTTCTTTTAATGCTTTTGAGGCTAAAATATATTTTGACTCTGTTGTGGAATCTGTTGTGGAATCAGTTGTGGATAACTGGCGTTGCTCTTCCAACTAACTACAACACCGTTGAGAATAAATACATATCCAGATATAGACTTTTTATCATCTAAAGCAGACTGGAAGTCTAAATTTGTGTATCATTTCACTTGTAAGTCACTTTCTACATATATTAAAAACTTATCCTAAATACCCTTAAGATATTTGAGGACATGTTTCACAACCATCCAATTGCCTTCACCTGGATCAAACAAATACCAGCTTGTGACACTTATAGCCATACTGATGTTAGGTCTCATACACATCATGGCATACATCAAGCTTCCTACAGCTGATGCATATGGTATGTTAGACATTCTAACCTTTTTATCTTCACTTTGAGGACACATCTTCCTCAAAAGATAAATGCCATGTCTAAAAGGTATATTAATTATCTTACAGTTACTAAAATTATACCTTTCTAAGATATTATCTATGTACGATGATTGAGATAGTCCTATAAGCCTCCCAACTCTATCTCTATAAACCTTTATACCCAATATATAGGAAGTCTCATCAAATCCTTCATAGAGAAATTCTTACTAAAGTAGCCTTTAACTGACTATAACATATTAATATTATTTCTGATAATGAGTATGTCATCCACATAAAGAACCAAGAAGACTATCATGCTCAAATTGTTCTTTTTATACACACATGATTCTTCTTTGTTCTTGATGAAACCAGACCTTTTGATTATTTCATCAAAACGAAGATTTTAACTTTGGAAAGCCTACATAAGTCCATAAATAGACTTCTTCAGTTTGCATACTAAACCAAAAGTTTAGCTAAATGTAAAACCTTCAGGTTGTTCCATATAGATCACTTCTTCAAGATATCCATTTAAAAACACCGTTTTTACATCCATTTATCAAATTTCATAGTCATAATATGTAGCTATTGCTAATAAAATTTGAATTGACATAATCATTGCTACTAGTGAGAAGGTTTCCTCATAATTAATCCTAGATGGCTGAGTATAACCATTTGCCATTAGATGGGCCTTGAAAGTCTCTACTTTTTCATCGGGCCCAAGTTTTTGCTCGTAAATATATTTACAACCAATAGAAACAATTCCTTTAGGAAGCTCAACCAAGTCCCAGACTTGATTTTAATGCATTGGGTCAATCTTATATTTTATGGCCTCTTATCATTTTTTCGAATCGATGTCCAACATTATCTCTCTATAAGTCAAAGGATCTGTTTCTTTAATCAAGAAAACACCAAGAGCACATTCAGGTATTGAACCATACCTTTCAAGTTGCCTTGATATCCTTTCAGACCTACATGGAGGGTGGGTAATTAGTACATAAAAATGCATATTTATTAAGAGATTCAATCATCATTTAATGTCACTACTTTTAGCATTTTCTTGTATTTTAGCTTGAAATAAAGTGTTCTCCTTAAATTGTGGTTAATGAATGATTATTTGCATAGGTTTAGGTAAAATGGACATAACTCTTAATGTAGAAATTGAAATGAAGAAATTCTTGAACCTAGTGTAGCATAACTCAATCTTACACAAACTTGAAGAATAGTGGAAAAGCCAAATCCAACATGTCATGGGCCAAAAATTGAGATACAATAGAATCGGGCTACAACTTCTGCCCAGCTTGACCCAACTCACGTATTTGGACCGTATCTCACAAAATACGTAATCAATTGGTATAATTCTTGAAGCTGTGAAATACAGACTTAATTATCAACGACTCTTATGTTGATAGTAAAGTCCAAATCAGCCGTTATCATGGACTAAATTGCATTGCAAGTGGGTAAAATAGTTGTTGGCCGAAATCTGATGTATCTTCAGAATTTGGCTCATATCTCATTGGATACTCATCCAATTTGTATGAACTTGGTGCCTATGGAAAGAAGAGACAAAATTTGACAACTTTTATGTCGGCCACAAAGGCTAAATTGATCATTTACATTATCAAAAATATGCTGCAAGTGAATGAATGAGTTATTAGCCTAAAATTATTAAATATTGATGTCATCCATGACATATTTTCATTCATTGCCTATATAAGGAGACTCTTAGGATGTTTTCAATATTAGATAATTCTCTTTTCTTTTCTTCTCATTAATATGTATTATAATTTAGGCTAGAGTTCTTGGCAAGGCTAAGAGATGAACTTTTATGTGTAATAAATCTACTTCCATACTTTGATTCGTTGTCAAAGAGCTATAAATGTTTGTAAGTTTGGTTTTAATTAAACTCTTATCTATTTTATTTTCTATAATCCAGAGGTTATAATTCTCATGTCTCATATATGTTCAGTCATGCTTTTCTTATGTGATTCTTGTTAAATTATAACTGTTACTAGTTACATTGTTTTATATGTTAATCTTTTACTGCAGTATTGTCAAATTGATATATTGTTGATCTTGGATAACATGTAAGGGCAATAAATATTTGATATTCAAGTTGATCTTTTACTGCAATATGGTCAAAATGATATATTGTCGATGTTAGATAACTTGTATACATGAACATGATGTGTGTTAATGCTTGCAAAGAGTTTAATTACATCAAATACATGTGTTATCAAATGTGCTATATTTTACATATCTTCAGATTGATTATTTGGGATGTGAAACTTTCAATTGAGTTATAAGCATTGAATCAAAGTGTAGAGTAGATTTATAAAGCATAATTGTGATTCTCAACGCCTTACTTAAATCATCGTAAGATATTTTCTTCAATTCATAGACAATTCCATCTCATCAATTAATTTTATCATTTACTACCTTTTTAATATTTTACTTCACCAACTTATTTTGCCAAGAGCTTCCTCGTGGGATCGACACCTCAATCTATACTGTGATAGCCGCGTTATATTTTAAGCGTAAATAGTGGGTCAAAGGTATTCTGCTCAATTGAGCCTGAGGTTCCATCATTGGTTCATTTACATCATAATTAAGTTCATCTAATTTAGTCTTTCTACAATCTCCACGATTCATGATAAATTATTTCTCTAGAAAAGTGGTATTTTGAGCAACGAACACATTTCGTTCCTCAGAATCATATAACTAGTACCCCATTGAATTCTTAGGATATCCAATAAACCGATACTTGTATCATTTAGGTGCAAGTTTATCATATTGCGTAACTTTTACGTAAGTAGGACAGCTTCAAATCTTAACATATTTAAGACTCGATTTTCTTCAATTCCATATCTCATAAGAAGTAGAAGAAACAGCTTTTGATGGAACTTTGTTTAATATATGACCAGCAGTTTCTAAAGTATAGCCTCATAAATATTCAAAGAGATCGGTGAAGCTCATCATCGATCGAACCATATCTAATAAAATTTGATTCCTCCTCTCCAAACCATCATTGTGTTGTGGAGTACCTGGAGAACTATATTGAGCGAGAATCCCATTCTCCTTTAAATAATCCAAAAATTTATTGTTCATATATTCACTGCCTTGATCTGATCAAAGACATTTGATATACATTCTAGTTCATTTCTCTACTTTAATTCGAAACTCTTTGAACCTGATAGATGCATGGAAGTGGGAAATAGAAACACCCTATATCAAGACAAAGAACCACTAGGCTGGCGAAAGGTGTTGGAAAAAGAATTGAGAAAGTCACAGCAAGATAGGGATGAATTAAAAAACTTGATGATCGAAGTTCTATAAAAGTGAAAGAATCTTGGAGGACTACAAGAACCCTAACAGATCCTCGAATTACAGTATAACTCTCAAAATCTAAGGAATATCCTCTCAATATTTGGAGGAAGTAGAAATCCTCCTCATCTTAATTGAGAACAGAAGAGATATGAGGTTCTAATATAGTCTTCTGAAGAAGAAAGTCATCCTCTAAGTAGAAGGTCACGCTGAGGAGATCATGATCACACTCATGTCCAATAAAAAATTGGTAACTCTAACCATCTAAGATGCACCTAAAGAAGGAATAATCTAGGCAAACATGATGCCTAAAAAATACTTGAATGAATCAGAAGAGAAAATAGAAACATATAAGATGCCACAGAAATCTTATACAAACAAACAGAAAATAGAAAGATTGAGGGACACGCTGGAGAAATGTTGATGTAGAAAAGATAGTAAAATCGAAAAAGACGTGATAGGTGTAATTATACTTATTATTTTGACATTCATAGACTTAACATTTCTTATTTTTAGTATAGATATTTGACCTTTTATGCATTAAATTATTATTTTATAAGATTGAATCATCAGAACAAGCCAGGCTCAAAATTCAAATAAAAATAGGTAAAATTGTCAAAAGAGATCAAAACTCAGTGTTGTAACCTTAAAGTTGAAGTTATAGCGTTGAAAAGGAAGAAAAAGAGATCCTTAGATAGAGAGTGAGTACCGCAGCACTAAAACGACCAGAAAAAAGCCCTAAAAGTCAAAATATAAGTCCTATAGCATTTAGATCAGTGTCGCAATAATGAAAGCAAAAATCAAGCTGATGCTACAACACTTAAGAGTAAAGGCCATGGAACTAGTTTCTGAATCTAGAAACGTTATTCTAACTTGGACTCAAAATATTGCCATAAATTAAAGACTTAAACCTATAAAATATAAGACAAAAAGCTTATTTCAAGGGAGACAAAAAAAAAAAAGAATCAGAAAGAGCATGAGAGAAAGTAATTTTTGAGAGTTTACAACAATTCTTTTAGAGAATCAAAGAGATTAACATCAACGTAGAAAGGAGAATGAAGATTGAAGATTTCAAGGCGTAACTCGACCTACTTCTTTATTTTTATTTGTCTTAGTTTTGATCTATTCTCTGTAATGTTGATCGTATTGTGCTATAAAACTCTAGTTTCCATCATGAATTAAATTTTTTTTTATAGTTACAATTTGAATTCAATATGTAACTTGGATTCTTCATCTTTTTTTTTAAATTAATATTAAACTATTCTTTTCTATTATGTGCTTAATATTTTATGATTACTTAATCAATAATTAGATTGATTTAGGAACCATAATGAACTTGGACAAGGAATTTATATGTTTAGTCTTGAATAGATTGATGTATGATCATGGCATAATATCTATGAGTTTCATATAAATAGAAATATACTTATATGGTATATATAATTGATATAGAACCTGTTCTTGTTGAGTCTTTCCTAAGTTAATTATCATAGGAATATAGATAATTGATTAGGTAATATATTTTTACTTTACCATCGAAATAGGTTTATGAATGCATTAGGGTTCTTGGTTAGCAATTCATATTGACGGATTAAATTAAGAGAAGTAATAAAATTCAAGTGAAGTATTGGAAGATGGTTGTAATCTTAGGCTTATTCAACATTGGTGATTCAATAATTGGTATCTTCAGTTATTGTCTGCATAATTTCTTGATTCATTAGGGTTGAGATTAATTTTACTTTAATTTATAAGTGTTTGCATAATAGTGGAAGGATAGAATTTTAATACTTAACTGAAAGTTCTAAAGATGGAACTTCATAAAAAATTACCTTAATCTCCTTGGAGTATACTTAAATTTATAGGAAAAACACCGTCCTCTTGAAAGAATTAACACTCCGCAAAATAAGTGCTATGTTTGAGAGTGCTTCAAATAAGAGAATCTATTTTTGTATGTTTCTTTCTCTAAGAATATGATAATTCTCTTTAAGGGTTTACTTAAGTACTCTATATTTCAATGCTTAATGCTTGAATGCTTATGATTGGACGAATGAATGGGCCAATCGATTGTGTTTATTTATAGTAGTATAATTTATCACAGTCCAAATCATATTTGAATAGAGAGTACCCTTGTCATAACATGATTATGTGATATTTTAATGGGTTTCTAGCAGTTGTAATATGAAACATAATCAAATTTGTCAAGGAATCCAAGGTATTTCACCTTGGTGCAAAGACTCCTTGACTATGCCAATCAATAATACTAAGAGCTTTAACTCGAATGAAATAGTAATAACTGAAATTATAATCTGGATAGAATTTTTCCTTCTTATGTTGTCAATCTATTTTTTACATGTCTATAGATTCTATGAAAGAAGATAGTCTAGTCATTTCTTTAGCTCGAGGTCGGTTTTGCTTGACTTTTAGGCTACTAGATACAATTTTTGAGTTTTAAATACTATTTGGGCTAATCTTTATTACTCTTGCCTATTTCCCTTTATATATGTGGAGTGGACTCTAGGCTTATTTCATAATAAGTCTACTGCAATTGAAGAATTTGAGCTCTTATTTTAAATGAATTCCAAAACGGGCATGTTTCTTTACTCCAATGAATTAGCAAACGACATGTGCCATTTCCTATGCTTAGCATCTCTTGTTCCATACATTACCTTTTCTAATTAAAGGCTCTACTTCCTTAAGTAGACAAGAGATGGCTAATAACTAATCCCCTTATATACTTGAATCATTGCCTTCTTTTTCACTTTCAAATTTAAAAAAAAAAAAAAAACCTTTTTCACCTTTTTTTTGAAAAATCAACCAAAACTTTCAATAATGGCAAGGTTTGTTCAATCATTTTCATTAGAAGAGTGGAAAGCCTTTGAATTTCCTCCAAGAGTTTATGTTAGGAATTTTTCTCACAATGAGTCCTATTTTAATTTACCCTCTATGAAACTCGGTGAACTCCCACTTTTTATTGAACAACTAAACTGCTTTGTTTCCTTCTTCCTCCCCTGATCCATGAATTTCTTTTAAGGGTGTCGGGTTTTAGTTAAAACAGAACCAAACCACGATTATTCGATTCTCCTATAATGAAGAACCAAATATAACCAAAATAATATGTAAAACCAAATCAAACCTTTTCTGTTCGGTCTTTTGGTTTTATTCTAATCTCTAAATTTTAATTTGAAAATTCTCATCCAACTCAAGAAACTTCAACCATTTAATCATAATAGGTCTATATCTAGATTAAATAAAAAAAAATAAAGGAAAAAATAAAATGATAACTCACGTTTGTGTCTTCAGAAGAAAAGTCATCAATTCAACCATTCGCATAGGCTATGATAAGGCAACGATAGCTAGGCAGTGAAGCGATGATAGCAATGTAATGAGGCAGTGACATAATCTTGAGAGAGACGTGAGAGTGGGTGATGTTACATGTAGATGAGCACATGAGAGAGACTAAGAGACGTGAAACTGAAAGAGTTATGAGGCAGGCTATTTTGATATTTTGAAATGAGAGAGAAGTGGTGAGATTGAGATTTGAGAGACAAAAGTGGGGTTAGGTTTTTTAATTTAAAATTTATATAAGAATTATTCTATGCTGGGAAACTCGTTTTAAAAATTAAATTCGACCAATAACTTATTGAAACATGGAAAACGTTATTAAATTTATTTAAAAGCTAATTTTTTTGGATTAATTTTGGTTTTAATACAATTGGACCAAAACTGAACCGGGCCGTTCAATTTTATACATAAAAGAAATTGAACATTTTTTTTCTAAAATGAAAAATTGAACCGAATCGACTGGTTCTGTTTAGTCTTAATCGATTTAATTGGTTCTTATTTCTTTTTGCCCACCTTTAATTCATTCATGTTACTGAACTTCCCTTTCTTCAAGTCCTTCACAATGTCTTTTACCTTTTACAAGATGTAGCCATACTCAACGATATGTTTCTTCTCCTATATAGGCTCATTCTCTATTATTGGAATTAAGCTTCATCAGAGAAGTCCATTATCCAGGCTAACTAGCAAATATCAACGTCATACCAAAAAAGATGAGAAGTGGAGAGTCTATGTAGATTACATATATCTCACTTAAGGTAGTCTAAAGGATTCCTTGACCCTTTCCAAAGTTGATAATATGGTATATGCAACTACTAGATGCAAAAGACTGTCAATCCTAGATGTTAGATTGATGCGAACTATACTTTCAGGCCATAAAATCAAAATATAGGCACTTTTGAAGACCAGAGCAAATAGAATCCCTCCAAAAATTAGAAGAATATTTGGGAAAACCTCTTATTCTCTCCCTTCTTATTCCTAATGAAATGTTGCCCCTTTATCTTGTAGTTTCTAGGTAGCAATAATTATCGTATTATTCAATAAAAAAGATAGACAGTAATGTCTGGCCTTCTACACCAACAAGATACTTCTAGATGCAGAGACAAGATACACTACTGCAAAAAAAACTCGTCTTTGCCCTAGTGCAAGCAAAAAATAAGCTCAAGTATTATTTTGAGGCACATCTAATAATTGTATACACTTTTACCCTTTCAAACACATACTATTGGGGTCTGATAAAGTAGGAAGAGTGATAAAGATGATGCTAGAGCTCATCTATATGGACATAGAATATAAACCAAATTTAAGAATTAAAAGGCAAGTGATGGCAACTTTGTCTTAGAATGTGAACCAAAAGTAAAAGATGATATAATATCAATGGAACCAACAGAGGCAATAGACCTTGGCAAATGCACATAGACAGATTGTCCAACTAAAAGGGAGTAGGAATCAGTATTAGAATCAAAATTCCAAAAGAGCTCATCTTAAAACACGTGATCAAAAGTATTTTAAAAAATACACTTTTCAATTTTTTGTTTTGAACAACTTTGACAATAAAAATTTGGTATAATCTTTCAATGTCGTATTCATTGAGAAGAGTGACTGCGAGTATAGAATTGAATCTTAGAGTTATATAGATCCGTCACTACCCATACAATATGAGAATTATTTGACTTTAGGACAATACTCTATTATATGCCTCTTTATACTCAAAGTTAAATTTTTCTCACTTTTTTATATTTTATTTTATATTTTAGTTGTGAATAATTTTATCTTACAAATATTTGACGATATATATTTATATATATGTATGATTAAATACGTTTTTAGAATAAATATACTCAATAATATCTCTTACTATATACAGAGAAAAAGGAAAAAAGAAAGAAAAAGGGAAAGAGGATCATCTACTTAAAACATCATGCTTCACGTGCATAAAAATTGAAATGAGAGAGGCAAGCCAATAGATAAGATTTTTTACTTAACAAACTTTCTATAGCATCTGTCGTGCTCAATCATAAACGAGCAATATCCTTGGCTGGACTACGGTTACAGTGCATGTGCCATATCGTTGGAGGATGAGATATGAGAGACTGTGACGAGAGGGACAAGCCATAGATAAGTTTTTTTTTTGGGAAAAAGTTGGACTCCTTATGCAAAACATTTAATTCAATTAACTTTCTAGTTAACAAAACTTTCTATAACATTCAATTCAATCTTTAGCTGGCATAAGGTTATACGGTGAATGTGCCATATCGTTGACGGTAGAAGAGATATGAAAGGCTATGATGAGAGAAACAAGCCATATTTCTTGCCTAACTCATTAATATCAAATTATTTTGGAAAATTTTTGAATTTGATCATAATTTTTAAATATTATAGTATTTTTGACTAAAGTCAAAATTATATTTTTTTATTAATCAAAAGAGGCAGCACATTTTTTTATTTACCCTTATTTATATAATTTATAAAAATATATTTTTTAATTTATTATAATTAATTAATTTAATCGATAATTTTTTTATAAAAAATAATTAAAATTAATTATTTACATAAAAAATTTATTTCATAATAATAATTATAACTTTTTTAAAAAAAAAAGAATAAAGCAACTAGCACGCGCGCGTCAGTTCGCAAAGTGCATTTCGCCGAGGCAAAGTGCATTGGTAAAGTGCACAAGTGCGCTTTGCCTTTTTTTTTTTTTTCTCTTTTTTTGCTTTTTATATTATAAATTAATTAAAACAAAAAGACAACAAGAAAAGTGAAATTTTACCTAAATTCTAAGAATTTAGTTATTAAATTAATTATTTTATATTATTTAATAACTTAATAAATTAATTTATAAATAGAAAAGTAAACCAAGCTGATGCGTTCACATCAACTAGGTTTACTCTTTTTTCGTTTTTGGTTTAAATTAATTAAAAAGTTTATTTAAAAAATTTGAAAATGAAAAATAAAATAATTTAAAATATTTTTAAAAATAAATATATATTTTTATTTAAAATTAATAATATAATTATATTATAATAATATTTTCAAATTATATAAATATTATTATAATTTTAAAAAAAAATTATATTTTTTAATTAATTAAAAAAAGTGCTGATGTGCATGCATCAGCATGATGCACGCGTTGATGCTCGCCCGTCAGTGCTTTTTTAAATAAAAAATTAAAAAAAAATATGTTATTGATTAAATTTATTTATTTATTTATTTAATTAATTATACTAAATTAAAAATATATATTTTTGTAAATTATATAAATAAGGTTAAAATGGGAAAAGTGCTGCCTTTTTAATTAATAAAAAAATATAATTTTGACTTTGGTAAAAATACTTTAAGAATTAAAAATTATGGTCAAATTCAAAATTTTCTAAATTATTTTTCTTGCCTTAGCTTATTGATATGAAAGAGAATACGAGACGAGAAAAACCTAACTCCAAACAACATAATAGCAAAGAGACTAACAATATTAAATTAAGAAACAATGCAAATGTGCATTCAGTGAAATTAGAACAATTAAGGTAAAGTTGTTTTTTTTTCACTGAATGGTGAATAGAGCAAAATATAGTTGAATGCTGCATATAGCTAAATTTGAATAACTTTTTTTTTTGTTTAATACTTGTATACAAGTATTAAGTTGTTTCATTTTTCAATTAAAAAGAAGCTGAAAACTAATATTTTTACATTTGTAGCAAAAGTTGAATTAATAATAAAACTAGAAATGTGTGAATAAATTAATACATTTTTATATAAATTAATATTAAAATAGTGTAAATTTAAATATTTCATTATAATTTTTCATAACAATAATTTTTTGAAAGTTGTAATACAACTTTGATAGTTCTAATTTATTACGAAATAAAAAAAAAGAACAAATTAATTATTCTAAAAAGCATATTATAAAACATTAATATGAAATTCATCAAAACAATAAAAGTGGACAATTAAAAAAGAGTATTAATTATATGCTTCAAAAAACTAATTTGCAATTTCATCTAGAAGTTGTCGCATGAAAATTTAGTCTATTGTGGTAAAAAAAACTGCTTACACTTTTTATGTTTGATTTTGATTCTCATTATCATTTTCTAACTTGACATCTTCATTTTGATATTGAAAAAATAATACGTCTTCCACTGACATTTTCTAAATAACATTATGTATTGTAATGCATGCAATAACCATTTTCTTCCGTGTATTAAATGAATATGATGTCCTTCATTTTGTTCCATCATAGTTTAACTCTCTATTCTATCGTAGCACTTAAAATACACAAATGTGATGGGGGCAGTAATATGTTTGTGGATAACAACTTTAGAAAAGACGCAAATCATCTATTAAGAAAATAAAAAAAGAAAACATACTCTAGTTCATAAATAACAACTCTAGAGAAGACACAAACCATCTATAAAAAAATAAAGATGTTAATAACATATCTACTCCAAAAAAGACAAGATAAGAAGAACTTTGCCCAATAAATAATAAGAGAAAATAATATTTTTGTCACTGAAATATGGTCTAATAACTAATCTTATCCCCAAAGTTTCAAATTGTCTAATTTTGTTACTCTCTATTAAACCAGTTATCGTTAAATCTTACTATTAAAAGTAAAATAGTAAGTCAAAAAAAAATATTCATAAACTTTAACACATGTCAAATAATCATGAGTTATTAAATAAATAAATTAAAAAAACTCTACTCATTGGCCACCACCATCTGCAACAGACATCAAGCAGTGGTAGACTACTAGACTCTAACGATAAAAATTATTAAAATTTATATCTATGATATAAATTACAAAACCAAACTTACAAAGAATATGTTTACAAGGAATGAAGATTACAGGACCAGACTTCTTGATTAAGAGCTCATTCAAGAAACTCAAAGTTCCTTTACACCCGGTCTCTCTCTCTCTCTCACTATTTGGCAAACACTAGAGTTCGAGAGAACAATTGAGAAGACCAAGAGAAACAAAGAAGCTTAATCAAATATGAATAATGAATCGAAGAGTCACCATAGGTATTTAAACACCCATTTACCCAAAACGACAACGTCTCTTCTATACTTCAACAAGTGTCATTGGTGCTTATCCATTTACAAATTTTTTTCGCTGTTTTTTTTTATTTACTTTCTATTTTAAAGACACATAATTATAAAAGATATATCTCTTTTCTCTTTAAAGAATGCCAGAATGCCTTGCCAAGAGAGAAAAAATTATTAAAGAAAAAGAAAAGTGGATTCTCAAACAAAATATTTCTTTTTCTATTATTATCTGGAGAATCTACCACTTAAAATATGTAGGTACGAAATTTCAATTTTTAAATTTTAATGTAAACCTCTTTTATTTAAGAATAAAGTTCTTAGATAATCATTTTTAATTTTTTTTATTAAACATATTTTAAATAATAGATTATAAAACAAAATATCGGAAGCACTACCTCAATCTAAAATATGCGTAATTTCAAGAAAAAGTAAAACAAAAACCAGCAAAACCCAAAACAATAAATAAGTTACATTATAAGCAGGATATAGCTAGCCTTCTCTTGAGCCCCAAGGGGCTTGGATTTATTGTGGCAACTGCAAGTAATTCTTGGTCATGTTCTAATATATTCATGTCCTCCTCGACCAAATTTATCCATGCTTCAATTCCATTTTTCGCCAACCTCGTATCACTAAGAATGATAGAATTCGTTGAATTACAAACCTGTCCATCCAACATGGAAAAGCTAACCCAAATTGGCTTTCCCCATCCAAAATCTATATCATATAAACCCATGTTGCAACAACTGCTGAATATAATTTTATTCGCTGCACTAGCACAAGCTCTGCTTTGATCTTTTATAGCTTCACAAAGGTTAATAAATCCTCTGTCTCCTTGTAAACTCTTCACAAAATCCCCGTTAACTTTTTTTATTGCTTTCGTCACCTCGCACACTATACTGTCCAACTCATCCTGCTCATCTGTGACCAGCACATTTTCCAACCAAACGATGTTTCCAATGGAACATTTTGGCCTCAACGGCGTAGTTTTTTGGCGCAAATCTACCACATGGGTCAGTATAGTTGCTTCGTGGGATTTTTCATGATGCATATCCACCACATAGTTATTTGTTTTGAAAGCATTCATGATGCATTTGGAAATCAATGCTGACACGACCATAGCACGCGTTGAATTTTTTACACAAGAGTTTGTTACCTTGGCTTTGATGGTGGCTATTGCTTTCGCATCAAAGACAAATCTCCGAGTAACAAATCTCCCATATTTTAAAAATGGGGTATGCGTGGCTGCCCAGGTTGCTTCCCTTGGAAATGCATCGTTTTGAGGAAACAAAGATGAAGCGTCAATATTAGGAATTACCGCTTCTTCATTTTTTCCACAAGTGGTGGCAGCCCAACTCTTCAAAAACAAGGCCGTTGTTGTTGCATCACCAAACTCATGATGAGTAGAAGCGCAAATGACAAGACCACCACATGCAAATGTTGTTACTTGTACCTTTGCTACGTGACGCCCTGAAACCGGCCCACCATCCTGCTCGTTAGCGTCCGATGGAATGAATTTACCGATGAAAGAGTGATTTGGTTGGTTGAGAAATTCATTGAGAGAGCTCTTAATTCGAGCCTCTATAAAATAAATTCCCTCATCGCTGCAGTCAACAGAAAAATTGTCTTTAAATTTTCCGGCAAATGGGTAAAAACGAGCTAAAGTTGCTGACAGAGAGTGTTTCAACAGTTGCAACTTTATGGAGATAGTATGATGAACATTGATCGAGCCAGAAAGGTTCATGTCATGACTGACGGGATAGTGTAGTATTATAGGAGCATAGGATATTTGACGAAAACATTGATCCAAGAGACTCAGTTTATAGGTTTTGAGGTGAAGGGGTGTTGAAGAAGAGGATTTAATGCACTCTCTTGAAATTATTTCGACCTCCATTTTCTGTTCTACAGCTTTTTCTTTTTGTTTTTGAAAGGAATTTTTCTACAGCTTTTGTCAAGTTGTATAAGGCTATATAGTGAAGGTAACAAATATATAAGCGAAGGTTACATATCTAGTCAAGTTGTCAACAATAATAAACAATCTGAAAGTCAAAACAACTAGTCTCTCAAATTAATTCAATAGATTCTTAATGAACTTTTATAAATTAATTTCGTAATAATAAAAATAGTATCATATTCATAAAAAAAATTAATATCATTAATAAATTATTAAAATTTATAAATTTTGATATTTAATATAATATTTAAAATATTTTATAAAATTTAGTTATTTAACTTTTAGAAGTAGTTAAATGTTTATTAAATATTTTAAAAGTTTCAAATATATGTATATTAAGATAATACACAAAAAATTTGTTAAAAAATGTTATCATTTTTTATTTCATATAATTTATTTTATAATATTTATTACAAAATAAAATTTAACATAATATTTCACAACAATCAAAGGTTTATCTGAAATTGTTTAAAAATTCGAGGTTGATTTTCAATTTCAAATAGATATAGGGCCAATGTGCAATTTTGCATTAAAATTGGATGCAATGTATAATTTTATATAGATTTAGGTCTATCAGTAATTACATATAGATTTTTAGCATATTTATATTTGGGGACAAATGTATAATTTTACATAAATTTTAGGCCATATTTTAGACAAACTATTCGGTTCTCATCATCATGGAAAATAACGTGTCTAAGCCTATTAATATCATTAATATCATGTTAGATGGATATAATTATGTTTTATAGGCACAAACTCTGAGCAATTTTCCTAAAAGGTAGAGTACTTTGGTATTGTGTTATTAATAATTGACTTTATGACGTTAGAAGAGAAATGGTCTAACAATCCTTCTAAATATGACTACTTCAAAATATTTGGCTGCCTTGCTTTTATACATGTTAAAGAAGGGAAGTTGGAACCTAGAGCTATTAAAAGGGTATTCATAGGATATCCTGAAGGAGTAAAAGGATACAAAGTATGGTGTAAAAACTTGACACCATAAAGGAGTATCATAAGCCATGACGTGACGTTCGATGAGACGACAATGCTGAAAATCTCCCAAGAAGATGAGAAAGAAGAACCTATGCCCAAGGAAGAATTAGCACCTGAGTTAATAGAAGTTGAAGTGGAACCTAAGAATAGATCCGATATACCTCTAGATCAGCACTTCAATGAGGAGATCCTTGAAGAAGAACCAAGAACACCGACGAGTTCCTCTAAGTCTACCCAAGGAAAGACTAAGACTCCTGAGATTGAACTTGAAGAGTACTAGCTAGCTAGAGACAGGCTAAAAAGAACGATTAACCCACCAGTCAGGTATACACAAGTAGATTTAGTTGCTCATACTTTTAATTCCACTTACACTCTTGAGTATGATGAGCCTAGGACATGTGGTGAGGCTATGAAGAGTGAAAACAAGAAAGAATAACAGCAAGCTATGGAAGAAGAGATTAGTTCTCTTAAGAAGAACAATAACTAGAAGTTAGTGGAGAGACCTCAAAAGAAACTAGTTTCGTACAAGTGGGTGTATAAGGTAAATGAGGGGATACCGGGAATAGAGTCTACAAGATTCAATGCTAGGTTAGTTGCACAAGGTTTTACTTTGAGAAAAGAAGTTGATTTTTATGAAATATTCTCTCCAGTCATCAAGCACACATCTATCAGGATTTTGTTAGCCATGTGTGCTAACTTTGATTTACAACTAGAGCAGATGGATGTAAAGATAGATTTTCTGCATAGAAAGCTTGAAGAGATAATATACATGGCATAGCCGCAATGGTTCGAGGAGCCCAGGAAAGAAGATCATGCTTGTTTGCTAAAGAAGTCATTATACAGGTTAAAGTAATCACCTAGACAGTGGTATAAGAGATTTAATGAGTTTATGATGACTTGTGGCTTTAGTAAGAGTAAGTATGATGGATGCGTGTACTTCAAGAACATAAGTTATGGGATGATGTATTTGTTCCTATACGTCGATGATATGTTGATCGCATGTAAAAATATGGAAGAAATACAAAAATTCAAAAAGTAGTTGAGTAGCGAGTTTGAAATGAAAGATTTGGGAGTAGCGAATAGAATATTGGGTATAGATATTGTGAGGGAAAAAAGAGACGTTATCTTCTTGTCCCAACAGCGATATATACTCAAAATTCTAGAGCAGTTTGGTATGTCTAATGCAAAGGCTGTCTCTACTCCTTTAGCCATACATTTTAGACTTTTAGTAGCACAGTTGCCGACATCCGAAGATGAGAAACTACAGATGAGTAAAGTATTATATGCAAATATTGTGGGGAGCATCATGTATGCAATGGTTTGTACAAGACCAGATATAGCACAGGCTGGAAGTGTGGTAAGTAGATACACAACAAATTCGAGTAAGGATCACAGACTTGTAGTGAAGTGGATTCTGAGATATCTCAAAGAAACGTTAAATCACGGGTTAATGTATAAGAAGGATGAAGACAGCAATGAAATGCTAAGATGATACATAGACTCAGATTATGCAGATAATCTAGACAAAAGAAGATCGTTGACGGGCTACGTAGTCACAGTGTTCAGGTGTAGTGTATGTTGGAGATCAGTTCTATAATATATGGTTGCACTATCTACCACGGAGGTGGAGTACATAGCTATTGGTGAAGCTATAAAGGAAGCTGTGTGGTTAAAAGGCATATGTGCGAAGATATTGGCTAGTGAAGATGGAACACCAGTGTATATTGTGATAGCCAGAGTGTCATATAACTAAACAAGCATAAAGTGTTCCACGAAAGGTAGAAACACATTGATGTGAAGCTCCATTACATTTGAGAGATTGTCCAAAGTGGTGAAGTTAGTCTAACAAAAATGGCGTTGTCTAAAACTCTGCTAATATGTTGACTAAGCCACTGCCCTCAATTAAGTTCATCATATGTAAAGACTTAATCGGAGTCACTACTTTGTGAGGGTAACCGAAGATACAGAAATGAAAGATCGAGTTTCTTTGTGAATGATTTTGAATCAATGAGGGGATTTGTGAGAATATTGATTGAAAATCATCAAGATATGAATTGGAGATTAAGCCAAATGCGTAGGGTGCACGAGGATCAAAGATGGACGCGAAAGGAGGTGAAAAGAAAAGGGGAGAGTGACAAGCACCATCGCCGCGGCGACCATGAGTAAGCGCCTCAGCGCCGAAACCAACACCTGAGCATCACAGTGCCAGGTGATTAGCATTGCGGCCCCTAGGAGGGCGCACCAATGCCGCGGCACTGGAGGCGGGAAGTGTTTTCTGAATTGAAGACTTTTTTATTTGTCTCTCACTTACTTCAGAACTCCCTAATACGACTCTCACACGTATAGGGTAAACCTAGAACGTCCTAAAACTTATAGAAAAGCTCTCAATTGGCTTGTAAATACATCTTTGTGATCAAAAAAGAGAACTTAGTGATCATAGAACTATCTTTATAATAAGTTAAAAGATTTTTGTAATTTTTTGTGAGAGAAAATTTTTAGAATGCAAAAGAGAGAGTTATTTTTTATGATCTTTTTCATTATTAGATAATTTGTAAACTAAGCAAATTATGTGTCACTACATGCTTGATGGTCATCATTCGAAAATGAAAAAAAAAAGACAATGACGACAACCACAACAATAACAATAATAATAATTTTGATTGTTGTGTCTGTGGTGGCGATGATAATGGTAATTGTAGTGATAGTGCTAAAAGGAACCAACACAAACCCGTTCATATTGATTTTGTATGTGTTACTGGATAAACTCGTTTTCTTGCAGAGAAAGCTTTAAGCTTCGAAGTCGCTTATAAGTATTCTCTTTCATATCAACAAGCTAAGGCAAGTTTTTTCTAAAAAAAAAAATTAAGCTAAGGCAAGAAAAGATAATTTGATTTTAATGAACCAGGCAAGAAATATCAATTATAGATATTGCACATTAACTGTCACCGTATGCCACTATGGCCACCCGTGTATGACTGACAACGACAGCTGTAATAGAAAGTTGGTTGAATTGAATGTTCTGCCATACTATCTCATCTGTTGTAAATGATGGATAAAAAATTCTTTTCGGCTGGCTTGCAACTTCTCTTCTCTTTCAATTATTATGCAGGTGAAGCATGATGTTTTATTATTAAACATGGAGTCTACAGTATTATTATATATTTATATTATTATTAATTTTATACGGTCGAAGAAAATTATTATATATATATATTATATAATTATAGTTTTAATACATGCGAAACTCATGTATAGAAGATTGTAAAAATTTGGTGTTAAGAAAATTGGTGGCTCTTGATTTTCTCTTTTTTTTTTAATTATTTCTTTATTTCTTTCTTGTTGACTTGTCGGAGATGAGGGGAAGGAGAAAAAAAAAAGAATCGGAGAGAAAGGGGGAAGGAAAAGAAAAAGAAAGAAAAATATGAGAAAGAGAGAAGGAGAAATGGAGAGGAAGGGAAAGGAAAGAAAAGAAAAATATAATGGAGAGAAAGAGAAATTGAGAGGGAGAGAAGAGGGGAAGAAATAAAGAGAAGAAAAAGAAGGAATGAAAGAAGAGAGTAAAAGAGGGAAAATAAAAAGATGTTGAATAATTATTTGTGAGTGGTTTTTTTTTATTTTTAAAGTTGTTTAATATTTTTATTTTTATTTTTTGTTGATGTGAGAAATATTTATGTATTTATATGTATGTATGTACATATGTATATGTATATATATTTTATTTTATTTTTATGATGTATATGTATGTAAGTCATTGAATAGGTATGTATGTATGTATGTATGTATGTACATCTCTATATATATATGTATGTATATTATATTTTTATTAGTCATAAAATTGATATTATGTATATATGTATATCTCTATGTATGTATATGTATATACGTATGCATGTATATATATATATGTATATGTAAGTATATTACGTTTTTTTAGAAATAGAATTGATATATATGAATGTATGTATGAATGTATGTATGCATGTATGTAGTATATATATTATGTTGTATTAGCCATAGAATTGATGTGTATGTATATATGTATATTATATTTGATTAGCTATGGAATTGATATGTGTGTATGTATATTATTTTTATTTTTCATGGAATTGATATGTATGTATAGATGATTGTATATGCATGTATGGCCATGAAATTATTATGTATGTATGTATATTATTTGTATTGGTCATGAAACTAATATGTATGTATATATGTATATATGAAATTTTACTGGAGGTTTTTTGTCCATAATTATTGGAATAGTTTTGGCTTATGGGTACTTGTAATTTGTTGGAATAAAATTGTAAATGGAAATACTAAATTAGGGATATAGGAGACTTAATAATAATTATAATGAATATCTAATAAAATTAGTTTGTTGTTGTTTATCTATTTTATTTGTTGACATGAAATGGAATTTATGAATATTTATATGTGATTAATAATTAAGGAAGAGTTTATAAAATTAGTAAGTGTGCATGTATACATACAATTAAAGAAAAGAAGAATTAAGATTGTGAATGGTGAGTGAATACCATATAAATACATATGTTATATTTTTAGTACAATAGTTTCATAGTTTAATTTCATAAGTATTGTCCTTACTTTATTTCATAATTTAATCTAAATAAATAGATGTTGTAATTAATTAATTATGCTTTTAGAATATATTTTGGCATGTTCATGATTATGTTAAGTGAAACATTATTATAATCAGTACAATATATGTACATAAATTTTGTTTAGAATTTATTATAAATTATTTTATAATTATATTAAATTTAGAGATTTTATAATTAGAATATTCATGCCCTATGATAGTTTATAGTAGTAAAAATATGCTTAAATAATTTATTTGTTTAAAGAACTATAAAGTATAAAGTATAAGAGAATTAAAATTAAATGTGTTCTATTTATTTATATTTATTTTATAAAAATGAGACGAATTGAAGTACATAAATGAATGTAAAATTAATTAAGAAAATATTATATTTGAGATAGTATTTTTCATGTATCAGTAAATGATTTTTGAAATTTAAAGAGTATGAGATATGATATAAAGAATTGCTATATGATTTTGTATTATATTAAAAAAAATAAAAATCACTAAACTATACCCTTCTTCTTCAGATAGAGATGTGAGATCCATGCTTTGAGGCCCATTTGTACACACACAAAGATTTTGGCTATATGTATGGCGCTTTGCTTTGTGGGAGCCAGCTTACTCTACGCATATGTAAGACGAGAATATCAATTTGCTCTACGCATGCGTAAGACGAGAATATAAGATGAGATAGAAAAGAGTATGTCCAATGCTCTGCCCGAAGAGCATTCTGGATACGATGAAATTTTTTCCTAAGTACTAGTTTAGTGTGATTTTTAGTATAAAGATAATATGTGATATTTTCAAATCCCTTATATGTTTTACCATGCTCTATTAAAAAAAGATATAGTAACAAGTTTCAGATATTGATACTTCAACACAAGTTCTATAATTACTAAATATACAATTGTAGGATAATTTTATATTACAAGTTTTAATGCAACTTATAATATTCGTATATATCCATGTTTATTACCACATAATTTTTTATATTATTTATGAGATGCACTTTTATAAATGTTTAGTTTTATCAATAAAAATGTATATATGTATTTTATTTTTACTACTCACTGAGTCGTTAGAACCACCTATTTTTTTTAAAAAAAAATTCCTCTCTAAGTATTGCAGAATACATGGAGTCTCGTTGAGCTACGTGATGTTTGTGACATGCATCCATATGTATTAGTATATTTATGAGACATCTAGTAAGGTCATGTAAAAGCATAATTTTTTAATTTTTTAATTTTTTATTGCTTTTGCCTAGTAAGTTTTAGAGAACCAAGCATATAGCTAATAGTTCAAAGTCACAGATTCGCCCTGACACCAAAGTGGGGTTGGGGCGAGTAGTTTCAACTCTTTTACGGAGAGAATACTAATCCTAAACTGGAGAACTGTCCTAATAAAAGATTATTACTACTACCCCAAAACAAGGAAGCCTACCCTTTCGTAGAAGGAAAAACCTACCCTCTTATAGGAGGGATACCTACCATCTTCTATAGGGGAGGAATACCTACCTTTACATAGGAGGACAAATTTCTCATAAAGAGATATAAACTATCTATCCTCACACTAGAAGAATAATACAATATAATGCCACATATATATATATATAGCACCCCTATATCTTTTAATTATAATAATACCCTTCTACAAACAATGGCATACAAATCACTCAAAAGGAATACAACTTGGAGAGACCATGGAGTTTTCTTCCCGAATAGTGGAATGGGAGACAAGAAGCCACCTGGGGTTGCTAAACACCGGGAAAGGGTCGGGCATCAACTGCGTAAAGCATTCCCAACATTGTGATGTTCCCCTAAAGTGTGGGGGCGTTACACTTCTTGGAATTTGTACTGTAGCATTAACAAATCTTAACATTGTGGCATTCATTATCTCAAATGAACACTGAGGCGTTTGAATGATGAACGTGGAGCATTTATCCCATTTCTCAACTTCTTGGACCTTAAGTCTAAATTTTTACTTTTTGACTCCAATTTAGGCTAATTTTTCTTTAATTTCTTCCTTTTTCACATTTTCATGATTAAACCCTAATACAACAACATTGAATACATAAATAACTTTGAAATCCCTTGAAAACGAATAATAAATAAGATAAAATGGGGCTAAAATATGAATTTAAATTACAGTTATCAATAATCTTGGGATTGTGTTTATCTATAGTTTGTTAAACTCTTGTCTAGGGCTTTGATGTAGCTCTATAATACTATATTTGGATGCTTGAGTTGATTATTAATAAAGACCTTTTTAATCCATTTTTTTTTGTATTTAATTTTTCTAAATTGATTGAGAAATGAATTAGATGATCTAAATTTTTGGGTTGTAATGCTTGAAAAAGATTAATATATTTATTAGACTTATAATTTATAACCCTAGTTGTTATTAAGTTGGGAGATTAATACTTGAGTAATCATCATATGGGTTGCTTAATGATTTATGGATGGACAAGTTAGATAGGAATATCTATTGATTGTTGTGTTTCGATTCAAAATCGTATTGGGTGTATATATATAGTTTGTGTTCATCACATAAAATTCACGTTTATATATAATTCATACATCTCATGCACAAACATACACACAGCATAAGTTGGAAATCTAATTTCCCAAACAATGAACACAATAAATGTTGTATTTTATTACATTAATAAAATTAAATAGATATTAATCACATTAGTACCATAATTGAGATTAATCACCTCACAAGACTTTGAAATAGTTTAAGCTTGAGTACTGTCTAAAATGAACCTGTTGGCAATTCTAAAATTCAACGGAGTAGGCTTGCATCGTTAGAATAACAGCCTTAATTCTAGTTTTGGTTTAACATTTAAATCTTGAAATTAACTCTTAATCTCGTACTTCACACTTAAGCAATTAATTTATTTTTGATTTATTCAATATTTAAATTCATAAAAAAAATAAGCTCTAATACAACAATGGTGGCATACTATTAAGAGAAGAAGATAAATAGTAAAAGAACAACTTTTGTTCTTTTGTAATTTTTGTTTTTAACACTTAAAAACCAAAACACCAAAAGTAACATCTTATCTCTTTTTCCCATCTACATGGCCCACAACCTTTTTACTAAAATCACCAAGTTCACATATATATGATTAACACAATTATAGTAAACTATTAACCTAGGTTAGTTAATACACTTGGCCACCAAGTTTCATAATAATAATATTTTATCATTTTAACTTAACCATGGCTAACCCTTAACTATGGTTGAGTCACAATTACTTGGCCACAAAGTCTATTAATATTAAATAATTATTAACTCAACCTTGGTTAACTTTTAATCATAATTGAGTTAAATATTATTTAATATATTAAAATATCATGATTATTTAACAATTAAACAATTAATATATAAAATTACCGTTAAGCCCTTATTTGGTTACCAAGTAAATCCTTTAATAAGTCTCATCATACCACATATTTGAGAAAACTCAACAAAAAGGTCACTATCTGCCACATGTCATTATTTAATTAGTTAACAATAATTGTTAACTAATTAATGCACTTAACACTTAAATCTTGACAAGTGCACATCCCGAGGGTTCGTGAAACAAATATTCAATATTGTTAGAATTTATTAGATTGAACAATTCAATCCAGTACTTTGCCCTAGTGCTAAATGAGTACACTTTATATTAAAGGACTCTCTAGGTCCATACTTGATTTGTCAAATGAAACCATTTCATGAGTCCATGATCGATGCCCTACGTATATATCACGGATATTACAAATCAACGCATTAAACCATACAAGTTGAAGTTATAGCACATACGTATAATCATTCCGTCAATTATATCTTGGATGTGTAAGGACATAAATCAACATCATATCCTCATAAGCACATCCATAAACTTATCTCTATATTTATATTTCTGTAAAACAATATCCGCAAACTCCTTTGCGATATTGTTTAACCTTGAAAAACTCTTTTCTGGGGTATTTTCTTTTGGTTAAAAAATTTTTTAAAACACAATTTTTAGAGCATCAAGATATATAACTCACCTATATGAGCTGATAGATCCCATATCTATGAGCATCGAACTATACCCAGTGACACCTTACGGTCAGACCATGAAAGGTCTCTGATATGCGTGGAACTAAAGCATGATGGATCACTCACAAGCTTACAATAGTACTCTGGTTAAAAGACCACGAATACTACTCAACTCAAGAAGCCCTTCCATTGAAGGCTTTATGGGATATCTATTAGAGGTTCTTGTGAGTTTATTCAGTATCCAGTCCTGATCAAATATCTGCATGCCTATACGAGCTCCAAGCTCATGGTCAGCTATGAACAACCATTTGTACCCTATAGATATAGACATACACTAATCTATATAATGTCTGCAATGTTACAAGTAATGTACCATATGTGTTTTAATATTAACAATTTTATTCAAAATATTTATTGCATAAGTATTAAATAATTAATATTTATACAATATTAGAATGGCACGTAATTACTAGCTCCAACAATATCAACTTGAAAATGTATGCTTAAGATATGATTTACACATAGAAAAGGTAATGAAATTGATGTTGAACCCATTAACTACTAAATTAACAAGATTAGTTTGTAATCACTAAACTAGAATAACATAGTAAATTAGCGTAAAATCAAGACCTTAAGACCCTTTATTATAGATATTTCATCTTCAAAGATTGTCAAAGTTGTTAATTTGATTTGCTTTAATTTTTCATAATCAATCTAGAATTAATTTAGTCTAGATGAAATTGAGTTGTAAACTTCCATAATAATTGGCATTAATTTAAAAGATCAATCCTCGTGAGATCATACTCATTCATCACTTTATTACCTACTCGTGACTCGTGAACTTGTTGTTAGTATATGCGTGTTTTATTTTCTCGAATAGGCATCTTGAGGCATAGGATGAAAAAGTTCACCCCTCAAAAAAATAAAATTATTGAGAGGATGAATAAAACTATCATAGACAAGATTAGATGTATCTCCTTAGCTCAAGTTTGTCAAAACACTTTTAGAAAGAGGCAATAAGTATTGCCTACTATTTGATCAATAAAATCCATCAATTGTGTTGAAATACAAGATATCAAAGGAATTGCAATCAAGAAAAGCACCAAGCTACAAGCATCTAAGAGTATTTAGGTGTGCACTTATACACATCAAAATATTGGTAAATTGGAACCAATATCTCAAAAGTGTATATTCCTTGGATATTCAAATAGAATCAAGGGATATATACTTTAGCTGAGTGAATTAGATGGAACTAAAATCACTATTAGTAGAGATGTTTTGTTTAATGAGACTGATATACCTTGTTTGAATAAGAAACAATACCATGTGGAACTAAATGAGTCAAGAACTAGAACTCCGAGTGAGGTAGAGAAATCTCATCTCAAAATGGAGCTACAACATCAAATCCCTCTTGAAAAACACATACAAGATGAACCAAAAGAAGAACTACAATCTTAAACTAATTATGAACTCTTACACAATCAACTAACAAGGGATAGATAAAGAAGACGGGTAAAACTACCTAGTAAATTTGCCTCTTTTGATTTAATTGCTTTTGCTCTATGGTTTGCATCGGTAATAGAGGAAATGAAACCTAAAACCTATCAAGAAGCAATTAACAACAAATACAAGAGACAATGATAAGCTATCATCGAAGAGGAAATGAATTCTCTACTTAAGTATCATTTCAATGAAGAGCTTTAGCGAGTCTTAACGAGAAAGTCAAGAAATAGTTATGTATACCATATGTATTCAAGATTCACTTTTTTAGAAGGGGAGTTGAGTTGATTTGTGCAATTGCTTTGATCTATATATTCTTGTTATAAAAAATTCTTAGTTAGTATATTTGGTAGGCTGATTAAATTTAGTGAAATGAATGTAGTTCACATTAAACTAAACTATATAAGTTTATTATTTGTTGTGATTGTTTATTCTTGTTGATTGATCTTTATTTTATTTGGAGCCTTGGATTGGTATAATCCAACACCAACTTTGATAATGTGATGAATACTCATCCAGTTGCTAAAAAAATTAAAACAAGTATACAGAACAGATTAATCTCTATCATTATAAGAAATAATATTATAAGATAGTCTACAAACTAAGCAAATTATGTGTCACTACATGCCACTTGTAACGGCCATCAATTGAAAACGGGGAAAAAAAAACATTGATGATGACGGCTAAAATAACAACAACGATGTATGGTGGTAGTATAACAAAGTGATGGTAATTGTCGTGATAGTGGTAGTGGTAGTAGTAGTGATACTGATAGTGATAGCGGTAACAGGCTGGGCACTACAGATATGGCACATGTACTATCACCATATGCCACTACATACATGGCCACCCGTTTATGACTGACCACGACAGATGTTATAGAAAGTTGGTTGAACTGAACGTTCTCACCTATTATCCCATCTGTTATAAATGATAGATAAAAAATTATTTTCTGCTGGCTTGCCACTTCTCTCTCATTTCCAGCCTCCCACTTCTCTTTCAATTGTTATGTTTTAAGTTGATTGATCCGTTGGGTTGAATAAACGATTATTTACCAACTTTTAATTTATTAAATGCACTATACGTTACTTAGATTATTATTTTCCAAACTTGTAAGATTAGTACATTATTAAAACAAGAATTTTATTAAGGAACTTGCGTTTTATATATAAATTAAGAATTTTATTTATCGTTGTATGTGTATATTTAATAACTTTTTAATAATTTTACCATACAAGATTTTTCCTTCACACCCTATTTCTTACTTCAACGATAATGTTGATGCACCCTCATTCTTTAGTAGAATTTGAAATAATAGTTTATAGTTTTTTTAGTTATAGGGAGATCAGTTTTAGTCCTTTTAATTATTTGTGATGATTATTTAATTTGTTGTATTTATTATATTTGTACTTAATTTATATCTGAGGTGTGACATTATAATAATTTAGGATTTGAAATATAATTTAAGATGTATATTTGTATAAAAGAAAATTTATTAATTGCCTCCAATTTTTGATAGATTATTGTTGCTAACCCCACTAACATTTGGAAAGAATTTATAGTTGGTGATCGCATAATTTTGTATGTTGAAATATTTTTAATATTTTTTTAAAAGATATTAAATTTTAATATTAGAGTTTATACATTTTATTATGAAGATTCGAATAAATTATTCTTTTTTTATTTTCTTAAATAAAAAACTTCTATTAACTCAACTTAAGATTGGGAAGGAAGTTTCTCTATCACAAAAGACTCCAGCGAATTCAGAATAGTATTACTATAAGTGACATTTATTTTGGAACATAAAACCCACTTAACTAAGTCACGAACAATCCTATTTGCCCCTTTAGGCGTGTAAAAGATAGTATGCGAGGAAAAGGATTATAAGCAATTTAAAACTTCTTGAAAAATAATACCAAGTTCCACGAGATTGCATTTTTTTGTATAGCAAATTGTTTTTTCTAACATTCCGCATAATATCATTGAATAAATAAATATTATACAATGTAAAGTTTTTGATAAAAAAAATAAAAAAATTATTAAGACCTACACAGGGATAAAAATAGGTCTATAAGGGCTCGTTCATACCTACTACTCTCATATATAAAGAGAACATACTAATCCTAAACTAGAGGACTATCTTAAGAAAGTATTATTACTACTACCCTGAAATAGGTAGTTAATCATTTAATACGAATTGATTGACTAGACTCTAATTAAATCATAAATCTCTATCGATGGTCGAGTGATTATATTACGCATTCTAATAATTACTTATATGTCTGTGATAAACCTAAATAAGAAGCAATTCATTAAGAACAGGTCTAAATCATACCATATATGTCTAAGTATATGTCTATGCTATATGGAATTTATAGTTGTTACCTTATGATCATGCATCAAACTATCATAGGCTAATCACATGAATTCTTTTGTCAAGTTATCATGGTTTGTCAATCACTCAAGATATTGATCAGGTATCATAAAAGCATTAAATACAAAATAGAATGAATCAATTGTAATATATTAAGTTCATAATCTAAAAATTAACAAAATCAAACAACATACTAGGTTCAAAAAGGCTTACTCTAGATCAAACAATTTTAGCTCATTATTAAACTAAGAGTATCAAAACAATCCATGTATAACAGTAAGAACAAGAACATAATGATAAGTAAATAGCATAAAAAATAATTAAGAAGACGTATTGGGTTGCTTCTCTCTCTTCTTTGACTTGAAACTTGAATGTTGAACTTGAATCTTTATTTCTTAACTTTGATCTCTTAATTTGTTTTTGTGAATTGCTTCTCTATGTTTTGCCTCTTAAAGAGTATTTTTATATGTATAAAAAATTCTAAGGTCGAGAGCATTCTAATCCAAGTTAAAATATGACTAAAAAAAGATAGGTTTCATATGTCGTATGGGCACTGTAGTGCTGATGGCTCCGCGCCGCAGCGTTGAGACTTGGAATGCGATGGGTATAGTTGGCCAACTTAGTATTGCGGTGCCCAAGTCTCTGCCTTGGGCGTGCGATGCCTAGCCTTGGGTTAGGCCCTCTTATATTTTGAGCTCAACTTTTCGTTTCTTATCTGATTCGCCTTCCCGTTTGTCCCGAAATGTCACATTTTTCATCGTGCACCTATTTTTGATAAAAATTTACAAATTAGAGTAAAACTCCCATTCAGAGTACTAATCATACTAGTATTTTTATGCTCCTATCAAATACTCTTAAACTTAAAGACTTTACTCGTCTTTGAGCAAAACAAGAACAAATAATCAAAACTTATTACTAACTTTGTTAAAACTAAAATATGCCTTGGTTAATTTAAATACTCATATTTAAAGTCTCAAAAGTTGTCAAATGGCACAAATTTTTTTAAAATGTAATAGATAATTTTTAATAATTCATTTTAATATTTATCAAATCTTTCATTCATCTTTATAAATGATCACTTGTGTATGTGTGTAATATGCAGGTTATCATAGAAGAGAAAATGGATTCTCTGCTTAAGTATCATTTTAGGGGGGAGAGCTTTAGAGTCTTAACGAGCAAGTCAAGAAATGCTATGTATAGCATATGTGTACAAGATTCACTTTCCTGGGAGGGGAGTTGGGTTGATTTATGCAATTGCTTTGATTTATATGTTATTATAAAAAAAAAAATTATTATTGTATCTGAGTAAGTTGGTTAAACTCAATGAAATAATGGTAGGTTTACATTAAATTAAATTATATAATTTTATTATTTATTGTGATTATTTATTTTTGTTGATTAATCTTGATTTTGTTTGAAGCCTGAGGTTGGTATAATCCAACACCAACTTTAATAATGCATTGATCGAATTGTTAAAAAATTAAAACTAGGTATACAGAACAAACTAATCTCTATCACTATATAAGAAAAAATGTTATAAGATAGTTTGCAAACTAAGCGAATTATTGTCACAACATGCCACTTGGCCGTCAACTGAAAACGAAAAAAAGAAGACATTGATGATAACGATAACAACAATAATAATAATAATACTGGTAGTTGTAGCGGTAGCGGTAGTTATAATGGAGCTGGGCAAGAAATATTAATTATAGATTTGACACAGGTAGCATCACCACTACAGATATGGCTGCCCGTTTATGACTGACCACGACAGATTTTATAGAAAGTTGGTTAAATTGAATGTTCTGGCGTACTATCCCATCTTTGAAAAAATAGTATTTTGCTTGTCACTTCTCTCTCATTTCCAGCCTCCCAATTCTCTATCAATTATTAACTTTTAATTTATTTAATTAGATTATTATTTTCTAAAGTTGTAAGATTAGTACATTATTAAAACAATAATTTTATTGAAGAAGATGCATTTTATATATAAATTAAGAATTTTATTTATCATACAAGATTTTACCATACAAGATCTATGTACCCAATGGCCTTAGTAGAGAGTTCTTGGGTAGTAAGATAATTGTTTATAGTTCTTCTAGGTATTGAGAGGTCAATTTTTATTCTTTTAATTATTTGTGATGATTATTTAATTAATTGTATTTATTATATTTGTACTTAATTGGCATTTGAGGTGTAACATTATAATAATTTGGGATTTTAAATATAATTTAAGATGTTATATTTGTATAAAATAAAATCTTATCAATTGTCTCCAAATTTTGATAGATTATTGTAGCTAACTCCATTGACATTTGAAAAAAAAAATTATAGTTGGTGATCGCATAATTTTGTATGTTGAAATACTTCTAATATTTTTTTTAAAAATTATTAAATTATAATATTATAGTTTATACATTTTATTACGAAGGTTTGAATAAATCATTCTTTATTTTTAATTTTTTTAAATAGAAAATTTTATTAACTCAACTTAAGATTGGGGAGGAAGTTTCTCTATTGCAAAAGACTAGTGAATTTGGAATGGTATTACTTCAAGTGACATTCATTTCAAAAAATAAAACCCCCTTAACTGAGTCATGCACAATTCTATTTGCCCCTCTAGGCGTGTAAAAGACAATATGCAATGAAAAGGATTATAAGCAATTTAAAACTTTTTGAAAAATAACACCAAGTTCCACGAGATCGCATCTTTTTCAAAAGGCCTTACTTCTTGGTGCCACGTTGCTCCTTGTTTTGCATCGCGACCCCACTTTGGGTCTTGTTGTGTTGCGGCTTGCTTCTCCTCGTTGTAGCCTTAAGGTGCTATTTCGTTTGAGTTTCTTTGCTCTAAACACCTTCTCCTTTCATCCATGTGTCTTCTTTTCATTAGTTATCTTAAAACCATCTTCAAAATGACTTTGTACTCATCATTCTTTACAAATCTTTCATTGATTTAAAATCTACTAAGAAGTTTCATAGCTCATCTTTGTGTCACCTTACTTGCTCACTTATAGGTGATTCTAGTTAAATCCTTACATAAGACGAACTTAGTTAAAGGCAATGGCTTAGTCAACATATCAACAAAATTTTCAAATAACACAATCTTTGTTGGACTAATTTTTTTCACTTTGAATAATATCTCTAATAAAATAGAGCCACACATCAATGTGTTTTGGCATCCCATGAAACACTTGATACTTACGGAGATGTATGCCATTTTGACTATCTACCTAGTCTAAAACGCTTTAGATTTGATGTATTATTTAAAGGTTTCTCCTATCATCTCTTGCTTCTCCCCCTTCTCTTTTTCTGTCTCTGATTACTTTTATCATAAGTTGTCTTAATTCTTCTCGTTCTTCTCTTAATGTTTGTAGCTCTTTTTGAATTTTCAGTTGCAATGAATTCTCTAAAAGATTTGCTGAATGGATTTCAGGGCCTCCATTCTTTCCTAAACTGATTTCCTGCTGTCCCACAAGAGGAACTCGACTGGTAAATGAGTGTTCTGCCATTATAGTTATTTGATTATAAGCCCGTGACAATAATTTTTGTGTCGATTCTCACAGACAGTGAAAAAAAACTATTGACTAAAAAAATAGTCTTTCGCGCTAACGAGCTTTGAATTTGATTAGTTGTAAGAATCAAGACATTGGGCTTTGCTTGTGATTGTGAATTTGTTGGATCTTTGGTCTTTACATTGTCTGCAACTACAATTAAAACTGTCGTTAAGATCTCGCCGAGGTTGATTTCAGCGAAAACTCTTCGATGCTTAAGTCAAACATCTGAAAGTGAAGGATAGGAAGAGAAAATATAGAGAAGCTTCAAGTAAAAAAAATTCAATTTGACAAAACCCGAGACAGAATCCTACAACGTGGACTTAGGCAGGCCCTGTCGGGCACCCTAACGAAATGCTTTCCAAAGTCCGCTATCAACCTTGGGAAATTCTATGAGGCGAACCCTAAAATTTCTCTTAATTTCCTTTTAGATATATTCTTATAAACATGAAGAAAAAAAATTTCTAAAATTCCTGGATTAAAACAGACAAAGTTTCCCTTGTTTTTTTGAAAATCTATATTTCATAAACTTGTATAAAATATACTTTAAATATTTCTCACATCTCTTAGCTGTAAAGGAGACCTCTCTTCCCTGCTCAAATCAATCAACACATACATTCTTGATCATACTCCAGCAGACATTTATAACAGGAAAACCAACCATTTCAAAAAGGCATAAATATGTATCTTAGTTCCAAAATCTGTTATGCATGCTATACAACGTAAAACTAAATATGATACATGTATATGCACTAACTGTATACATATAACTCTATACATGCACAAGAGATCGTCGTAGGGCTAGCCCATTATTGATCTACATGAGAAACTGTAGGCTGAATGCTGCTGGTTGTACCTGGAGGAAAAAATAGAAACACAAAATACAAAGGGTGAGTTGATAAACTCAATGAGTGTGTGTAAAATCTGAATAATTGTGGAAACATATTGAAAATTTTAAAAAATACTGAAAACTGTTCTTAATCGTTTCTAAATCTCGAATACTGGTAAAACTCAACCGAGCGATTTTCTTTATTTAAAATTTTTAAAACTTAATAGGCTACTGCTGAAATTTATAAACATTATTAACAAACATTTTTATTTACAGGAAAAACTACATATCTTATACATATGTCTAAAACTTTTGGTCGGTTCTAGTCTGTTTGAAAAACCACCAATGTCTATCCTAATCTGGACCCACTCGTCAACGTAGCTGACAAAATAAGTAAGTCATAGGGCGGTCTCCGCTAGCAACAACCACTGTGACTAATTTGATAAACTGATAAATCTGAGACATCTCATTGTCTATGTGACGGAATATATATTATAGATATATAGCGAGACAACACCCTGTAGCATGAGCAACTCATTGACTCGACACCCCGACTCCTTGTAGTTAGTAACACTCAACCGAATTAACTGACTTGCCCATGCATACGGGGTGTACCGGCCAAGTCTATACTATCCTTACAGGGATCTGAATCTGATAGCTAATAACTGATTAATAAGGTACAACTAGCCTTTGAAAACTAATAATGTCTAAAAATTATTTTTTACTGCTGAAAATTAAATCTCTAAATTGTTGAAAATACTGAACTGAAATTTTAAAATTTTAAAGTATTTTTAAATGATAAATTTTCAATTCTTATTATATAAAAATATCAAATATAAATTATTATACTTTCTTTAATTCTTAAAAATCACGTAACTTGAGTAAATTATCTGACACAACAACATTTAAATTAGAAAGCACAAATACTAATAATTTAAAATAAATTGCATTTAATTTATTTTAATTGCTTTCCCACTCAACAACTTTCTTACGCTAAAGTTTCTTTTCCGAACTTGTCCTTTCACCGGTTTTGACCTTTAATACCTACAAAGCATAAATTACGCTTTAGTCTCCCTAAAGTGGCAAAAATACTAAAATACCCCTAGAGTACATTTTTTGACCACCGTCAAAATTCCTTTCTAAATTTATAATTTTGCCCCCAACAATCTCAATTTATGCACAAACTACCATTTTTTATCAGAAGGGTCTATAATCCCTTATAATTTTCTTTGGACATAATTACCCCTAATCTGTCATAAATAACTATGATGTCCCATATCCTAACTTTAATTTCCACCCATCAAAACTCATCTTGAGGGTCTTAAAATTCATTTTTAACCCTCAATTTTAGTTAATTACACTTGGACCACTAAAAATTCTAAAATAGCCAAAATGACCCAAATGAGATTTTTATCATTTTCTAAATTTTTTCTTATCTATGGTCTTATCTACTCCCCAAATTTATTTTAATGCCCTAAATTTATTCAATTGAAGTCCAATTATACAAAAATCCTAATTTACTATTTTATGGTTTAGAATTCTCACCTTTTAAAGCAAATTTACCTTTAATCCACCCTTGAATCTTGCTTAGGCACTTGGAAACAACTTGAATTTGGTGTGGATTCCTTGATTTGACTTAGAAACTTCATGGGTATCACTGTTCATCTCCTTCCCCTCTTCATTTTCGAAGTTCTCTCTCTCTCTCTCTCTCTTGCTTTCTTTTTATTTTCTTAACAATTCTTGAAATAAAACACTTGACCTTTATATATATACCGAAAAATTGCATAATGGCTCTCCAAAAAATGCCTAATTACTACTTAGTCCTCTAATTAAAAAGCTTTTGATTGGTGGCCAATAATTTAATAAATATGACTAATAACTAATAAAATATAATACAATAGACTAATATATGCAATTGTCCCAATTTGATTGACTCATATGTCTTAAAATACATATACTTATCCAACAAAAATAGCTTTTTTAGCGTGTGATTCTTACATAAAAATTTATTGGTACAAATATTGAATTTTCACTACTTAGTCAATCAAAAAATTTCAAAAATATTCGGTGAGCACTCAACGCACAAATTGACTATGAAATTACCCAATTGGGTCTATTACGGCTTATGTAACACTTAAAAAATGTTCCAAAAATGGTCAAAATTTGAAACTTCTATGGTTTCCTAATTGTCAAATACCGAAATTCTAGGATCTGACTATTCATAGGAACTGGGCATTACACAATTAGCCTCCTTTTGAGGCATTAGAATCCTTTTATATAGTATTGGTCTTTTGGGTAGTCTCTTAAGGTTTTTGATAAACTTGGAATGCTTTAGGTAAATCTCTAATCTCTTAGCCTAATTTCATAGATATACTCTAGAATATATTGATTTTATCTTCAAAAATAAGATAGGTTTCCTCTTCAGAAAACTTGCTTTATCTGTTTGTTGTTTCCATTTTTAAGTTATAGTGTTGTTCGGTTCTTTTAAAGTGTGAACTTGTGCAGTCTTGTAAAGTTTCTCTAGAAATAGGTTGATATATTTTTCGTACTGATTCTTTGATGTCTTGCTGATGTATTAGTTTTGGGACTTGGTATATTGGGAAGGCTTTTGTATGATGCTCTATTCGGTCACTAATAGCCCTGATAGGTCCCGAGCTGGTTGTCTTTTTGGTTTGGTCCAAGTGGTAGATAAGGTTTTACGCCTTTTGTCTTTTGTTCTCTGGTGATATTTAAGCCTTCCATACCCTAGGCCCTTGCGTTAGTCCTTTGATAGGTCTTCTCATGAGCCGCTAATTGGGTATTTGGGATTTTGGGCCTTTGAAGAATTTTCAAGGGGAACATAAATATTTAAAAACATTTCATAATCATATGGGTGACTCAAGAGAGACTTCTGAATTAAACTTCTGAATTAAACTGTAAATTTTCTCAATTTCTTTCCCTATCATCCATAGCGAATGTTCTCAAAGCCATGGCAACTGTACTAGATAGGTATCACACTCCTCCCTCTGGAAACATCTTGACTGAATCAGTTCCAACTGTCCCTGATATTCTTGAACATTTCGGATGAAGATTTTTCATAGTGGAAAGAAAATAAAAGTTCCTTCAGAAAATATATATGTATATCATGTCATTAAAATCATTTTTGATAGAAGAATTAATAAAACAGTGGAAAAATATAGCTCCAATACTATTTACTACCAAAGTAGCTTCAAATTATGCATCATGCTTGGGTCTAGATAGTGTGAAAAAAATACATATGAATAAAATTATAAATATCAAATATTACAAAATAGGCGACAATCGAATGGAGCAACGAATAAAGAACACTTCTAAGAAAAAGAATTTAATTATGTTGTACAATAGTTCTTGATTAAAGGCTGAGTATTTAGTTGTTATTTGAAGGTTGTCTAGTCCAAAGCTAAGATAAGTCTATTCGTCCCAAGTTTTCCTTAATGTCTGAGACACACACTTTAGTCACAAAAATCAATTAAGGCTTTGTCAATGATTATTATTAGTAAGGATCCTCCGATATTTAATTTAAAGATTGTATTGATAAAAAAAAAGCTTATTATTAAAGAACTAGAATAAAATAAGCTGGGTCTGTGATCGATTATAGACGTAGGCAGTTATTGCTGAACTACGTATATTTTTATACCTTGTACATAATTATTTTTTTAATTTTCTTAGCTGATCTTTGTTTATTTTTATTTTACTTGTGAGTGAAAAATTCTGCAAAATGCTAAGAGTTCTAGGGTTTTAAATACCAAGCCAAAGAGGTATTAGAGGTATTAGGGCGAGTAAAAATCTTCAACAAACTGTTATATAAAAATAGGTCAAGATTCCAAGCTAGGTTAAGGTCTTTATTAGAGCTATAGTTGAGGTCAATGACCAGCATAGGTTGTTTAACTATAAGGACTCACAAGAATAGAAATGAAAAAATAGGAGAAAAGATCAAAAGCCTAGGGTGCAATGGTATGACTATAAAGCTAGGAAGAGAGATAGAAAAGCAATCGAAGAGGAAGGCAAAGAAAACTAGAAAAGCTATAATGAGTCAATAAATAAAACTTAAAGTTGCAGAATGGCTTCTTAAAAAAGGAATACGGATAATCTAATGGTCTATAAGTGAGAAGCACAGATGAGGCTATGTGCTTGGTAGAATGTTGTGGGGTCTCAATATGAATTTGTATTGAGGAGATGCATACCAAAGGCAGCATTGGAGTTTATCTCACTGAAATGATAAGGTCAAAAAATAATATATGATAAGGGAGGATATAGCTATGGAGATATTTTGATAGTGTCTAATCATAATTATGATGGTTACCCGAAGAGAGATACATTCAAACTTTTTGAAGACCTAAGTCATGAGCTTTAAAGAGGTTAAGTCTGGGTGTAAGACTTGACTTGAATCAATGTTTAGTGATTTAGTGTTGGCTTATGAGTGAATGGCTTCTTAGGAAAGCTTTCTTAGAGAGATTTTGAATTAACAAAGGGTTTGTTGAAATTTTAATGATACAAAATCAACAATAATTTGATTTTGAGTTTTGAAACCAAAGGAGTATCAGACACATAGCCAATGACGCAATAAAAAGATAAAATAGGTACGAAACGAGAATCCGAAAAAAAATTACTATTCATACAAGTAGTGTTCATATGGTTACTAATTACAGGGTACTGTTCACATGATTACTATTCTTTATATACTATTCACACAATGCTGCCTGTTTGAAAAAGTCCTAATTTAATTCTAATTACGGATGTAAGTTAGTTTTGGACTTCTCTTTTATGTAAACTCTTATTTCAATAAGGAATAGGGTTTTATAGGAGATTTAAACACTGGCAATTCATTATAATTATAAATGCATCAACTAGAAAATGAATAGAGGGCTATGATAGCTTTAGGGCGTTGCAAGTGCAGAAATGTACCATAGAGTACTTTAGTGTTAAGTGCATAAACACAAGAAAACACTGAGTAAATTTTTTAAAAGTTTCTCTATTATTGTATTTCTTAAATTTCTCTTATAAGGGGTTCTTTAAATATTAAAGAACCGAAATTAAAAAAAAACTGATATATAATCTACTATAAACATAAGCGATTATTGTCGAATCATATATATTCTTGTACTTTGCGTGTGATTATTTTTTCAATTTTCTTGATTGATCTTTATTTATTCTTATTTTACTTGTGAGTAAAAACTTTCTCAAAGCGCTAAGAGTTCTAGAGTGTCAAATACCAGACCAAAGAGATATTAGAGATATTAGGGTAAGTAAAAATCTTTTAACACTTGTGAATCTCCAAAATAGTATTCAGAGATTGATTACATTTTTTTTTTAAGGTTTTCTCCTTTTTGAGAAAGTTTATTTGAGCCTGAAGAGCTTGTTCTTCTTTTCACATGCAAGTTTTGGCTTTTCTTTATATAGGCTTCTCGGTGATTATTCTATGTTTTGAGATAGTGGATCAATTGCCTTGCGCCTCTGTGTGTATGAGAGAATGTATGTGACATGTTTTATATTGTCCAGACTCCAGAAGATAGTGGGTCTAATAGTAAAATTTCTAGGCATCAAGGATAGCTCTCACTCGATGGTAAGCTGTGACTTGTGAGCTCATTCCCCAGCTTGAGGACCCGAAGTCGACGTGCCTCCTCAAACCGCACTCTAGCATTTAGCCAGGCTCGGTACTGATTGTGTATTGACAAGCCAGACACAAACGGGTCATGGTGGGCTCGACCGCTATTCTATTGAGCTCAACACTGATTGGATAGTTTTAGGTTGGGCACAAGCAAGTTATGGTCGGCCTCGGCCACTGATCCGCTGAGCTAGGCACTGATTGGGCAATTTTAGGCCAAGCAGGAGTAAGTTATGGACCGAGCTGCTGGCCTAAGCGCCCAGGGGCCAACAAAATTGAATTAATATAAAGAAGATAACAATGTAAAAAGTTTTAGATCTTCCGTTTATACTTAAGTTAAATAACACAACATAATTTTGATTGCACATTTTAAAGGCCTAAAGAACTTAACAACATTATTTTGCCATGAATCAAAAGCCTCGTAGCATCAGTTATGAGCCCATAATGCAGCTCTTACTGATAACTTCAAAACAATATATTATATATACGATTCTAACACCATATGTGTAACTTATGACCATCCAAAAATTAGGTACGCTCTACGTGTCCTACATCAATAACTCTTTAAATTTTTTATAATTACAGAGCGAGTTAATCTATTTTTCGAATTTCATTGTTAGGTTAACACAAAAATACTTGGATGATGCATTGTAAAATTGATTTGGAAGATTATTGATTAACCAGAGTGTCGTGAGAGTGATTAAACAAATAAAAAAAACAAAAAAACAAACAAACCCTAGCATCACCACTACTGAGACCACCATGCATTAAACTTCTCTCATGTCGGCCATCCATTTCTTACTATTTCCACTGATATTCTGACGTCGAAATAATAAAGAGAGAGAGTTTGTCAAAATAAGAGAGAAGCCATAATTGATCGGAGATACATAGGCAGTTGTGGGCATGACATAAAGTTTCATATAATGTCTTGCTTTCAACTAGAGTGAAAATATTAGCAAAATTACATTCTTGAAAGTTAAAAATTTTCTTGATAAGATAAAATGAATGTTTTACTTAAGAAAGATTTTTTAAGACCAGATTTACAAAATGGCTATATTGAAAATTTTATGGCAAGATGACAGGAATGATTTTTATTTGAAAGTTTTAAAAAAAAGTTAATGAGATGAAGGCAATGGCTTTCTTTGGAAAGATTTTCATACACAAGATTTAAGGAATGATTTGAAAGCCATTCTTGATAAGATTAAAAGGAAATGATTGTTGCTTACATTTAAGATGAGAGATAATCATAAAGAAATCAAGTTAATTAAAACATTCCCTTAGACAAGATTCAAATTAAGGAATGTCTTTATTTGAACGATAAAAAGGTCATACAAAAGGGTAGATTTACAACAACTTGTAAGTCCATATTTCCCTCACCGACTTGAGAGGAGATGATAACAATAAAAATAAAAAAATAAAAAAAAATCAAAGAAACGATGAAATCAAGTGAACAGTTAGCAAATCTCCTCTAATCATTGTATTCATTATTCAGTCCCCTTAAATTTGTTTTCATTTTCACTATAATTTCCAACAAATAAGTAGGCTATTGCATTGCATATATTATGTCTACACTTTTTTTTATTATCTAATAATAATAATATGTAATCTAATAAAAATAATTAGGTTCTAAAAATATTTAGAAAATCCCAACAAATATCTAAAAGGTAGTTTTAATCATTAGGTCAATAATTGAAGTAAAATAAACAAAGTGCATTTTTAAATCTGGAATATCTAGAAAAATTAAGATTAAAAAAAGAAGTACAGGATTTTATGTGGGATATTACAAATTTGTGGATAATCTTGCACGAAACAATTCGTATGCCTATGAATAGTAAGTCATGTTCAATTTGTACTAGTAACACAAGCCCAAAAAAATTCATTTCTTGTTAATAGTCTCTTTTTGTTAAATATCATTTAGCTCCCTCTATTCTTAGTCTTAATCCCATGATATCCTAAATACTTCTCACTTCTCACAAGTTAGTCCACAAATTTTTAGCAATTTGGTCCATGACCTTCCCCTGCACCAACAAAGTTTTGGTTTTAGAGCTAGCTTTTCATGGCCATAAACTCAAACACCAATACCTTCAACTATAACTAAAATCTTATCCTAATATTTGACAGAAAAGAATATGAATAATGGAGCATCAAAATAAAAACTCTCTTTATTTTTCAATAACTTTAGAAACTAGCAAAAGAAGACTATAAAAAACCACAGTTTACAGAAGTTTTATTATTATGGAGTCAAGCAAAGCAGAAGGAGTACAAAGAAAACAAAAAGAAGAATATTAGAGCCTTACTCTTCATCTAATAAGGGGCAAGTAAATCTATTTTTTTATGAATTTTGTCAGCCCTAAAATTTGAAGCGATGCATAGAAAATTTTTAAGGAAGATTTTCAAGGATCAATAAAAGCAATCTCCATTCAACTTTAACCTTTATAGAGAAACTTTAATAATTTATTCATGAAAGATAACGAATTAGTTCAAGCATTATTCTCCAAAGAGAGTGGAATAATAAATCAAAATAGAATTTATAGAGATAGTATTGAAGAAAAAAAAATTGTTCGAAAATATTAAGTAATTTTCCTTCTAAATTTGAGCACTGCTATTGAAAAAGTAAAAAATTTATGAAAATTTTCTTTACATGAACATAATGAGTTCTTTAGAAGCACGTGAAGAAATACTAAGCACGTTTATGGAACAACCAATTGAAGAAGCATTTCAATCAAAGTTAAAATATCAAAGAAAGGAGTGGAGAATTTGAAAAGGAAAATAAGAAAAGGGGGGCTTCTCAAGACAAACGTGGTCATGAAAGAAATTTTAAAAACTGTAGACAATGGAAAGCCAAAAAAAAAAAAAAAGAGAGTAAAAGAATGTTTCTTCCAACCTCCAATGCAAAATTTGCTTAGCTCATGCAAGTGAAAAAGGTCAATATAAATGCACAAAGTGCAATAAGTTAAATAACATTGATAAAGATTATTGGTATAAAAATAATGAAACAAATTTTTCGAAACAAAATGGATATGAAGATTAAGTTTTCCTTGCCTGTTTCCATAAGAATCAAAATATATTTAGTATCTGTATTTTGATTGTTGTAATCATATGGTAGAAAATCATGACTACTTTGTTACGTTTTTAGCATACTATAAACAATAAAAATTATATAAAATCACGTAAATAAATTATTTTTAAAGAAAATTATAAATATAATACTTTAAAAAAAAATTTAAATTTTTAAAGAAGATGTGTTTAAACCTATAGAGAATCACCTATAGAAGTAACACATCTTTTGTGATTGAAAATTCATGAAAGAGATTCAATATGTAATAACAATCTATACTACGTGACCCATTCAACTCTTATATTACGAACATATCTTAGAGGATATGCTTTCATTCATCTTTATGGTAAAAGTGTTAATTTTGTGTGATATTAGAAAGAGTATTTATCTTGAATGAGTTCAATACTAACATACTCTTGTAAGTCATAAGTCACATATGCCCTAAAATGACTCACCTATGTGAGAGTTATTGTAGGGTCATAATTATGAGAATTAAATTATTTTTTAGAGCAGTCATTAGAATCAAGATAAAACACTAGGCTATTAATGTACTAACCTACAAAACCAAAATTTCATCATTGTTATATTTCTTATAATTAAAATTTAGTTAAAGTGGCTAAGTTCAAGACACAGTTCACTCAAATTCTTCAAATGAATTCTATAGCACTAAGTGTAAATTTAAATTTAAATAACACAAATACGTATTACATAATAAAATGTTACTTCTATATTTTTTTATTTATTATTGAGTATATATTATATTTTCTTATATATCAAAACTTATATATATACATAAAAGGTTTTCAAAGCCTTTTGTGGGGGACTATTGGAGAAATGTTTTTTAAACTTTCTTAAAATATTTTATAAGTTTAGGTTAAACATAAGTTTTTGTTTTGTAAGTAACTAATAATAATTATCATTACTATACAGTGGTTATAATATATTTAAATAGCCATTAAACTTATATTAAATATGTAGGAGTTACAATATTTATGTGTTTTTATTATATAGAGTTATAATATTTATATATTTTTATTATATAGAGTTACTATATATTAAATTACTCTTATTAATTCTTGAATTATTACTTAGACTTTCTATCACTATATAAAAAATATGCTAATCTTTCATTAAAAAGAGAGTGTAAAAGAAAAAAAAAAGAGTTAAAGATATAGAATAAAATTATATTAATCACCTACCATATATATTCTATAATTAATAGGTTATATTTGATTTCCTTTTATGTATTTATATTTTCTTATTTATTTTAACCTAAAGCCTATATAAAAGCTGTTTCTGTAACATTATAATACAACACACAATATTATAATAACAATGTAGTCTTTCAAGTTTTACAGTTTCTCTTTATTATTTGTGTTATCTTTTTCCTTTATCTTTTATCTTTTCTCACATAGTATCAGAATTTTGATTTTTTTTTTCATTGTCATTTTGTATAATTAGAGATTTACCAAAAAAAATTTCAAAACCTGACAGAATTTATCGGAGTTTTTTGAAAAGTTGCCGAAAAATTCTAAATCTTACCATTTTAGCCACCGCCCATATCCAATTACTCAGAATCCTCCAGCCGTTTCAACGCCATCAACGACTCACCGATCCAATGTCGGAAACCACCGGACGCATCGTCGGAACGCCACTGCTGCCGGCCACTGTCACTTCAGATCCCGGCTGTTCTATGGTGACACGCTCAACACCGCCCACACCAAACGTAGCCCCCATCACCGACCGTTCAGTACCACCAACGACACGCCAATCCGAGGTCGGAAACCGCCAGACGCGCCGCTAGAACTTCACTGCAGCCGTTACTGTTCTCCTTAGATTCTGACTTATTTCTGGCGCGTTAGCCTGCACCGCCGAGACAGCTGCACTCAGAATCAATCGGCGATTCCAACGGCACCGAAATCTTGTCGATCCGAAGCCGCACGTGCACCCACGCACCTCTAAACAGAGCTGCCATCCGCCACCGTCCACCTTAGATCTCCGCCGTTTTCCAGCGAGTTGCTTCTCACCGCCGGCTCCATTCAACTCTCCTCCGCTGGATCTATCAGTCCCATGTCTCCTTTTAAAATTTCGGTGATCCAATTTACAATAGGGGTATTTTTACAAACTTTTCAAAGTTATATGGACAGTTTGTAGTTTATCTAAGTTTTGGGGCATTTTGTGATTTTTTATTTTTTTTTGTTTTTATTTCTTGTTTTATTTTTTGTAATTTTCAAATAAATTGGTGGAATAATCTCTCAACACATTTGCACTTGCAGCAATTGATTTTTCTCTATCAACGCGTTTGCACTCGCAGTGGTTGACAATGCACTTGCACTCGCAACGGTTGATTTTCTGTTTCTTTATCAATGCGTTTGCACTCGCAGTGATTGGCAACGCACTTGCACTTGCAACGGTTGATTTCAAATTTCATTCAACGCATCTGCATCTGCATCCGCAAGTGATTGATTTTCTCAATGCCCACCATTACAATAAAAAATATTCTTTTTCAAACTCAAACTTCTATTTGAGTTTGAAGGGGGATGTTAAAGATATAGAATATAATTATATTAATCACCTACCATATATATTTTATAATTAATAGGTTATATTTGATTTTCTTTTATGTATTTATATTTTCTTATTTATTATAACTTAAAGTCTATATAAAAGCTGTCTCTATAACATTATAATACAACACACAATATTATAATAATAATGTAGTCTTTCAAATTTTACAGTTTCTCTTTATTATTTATGTTATTTTTTCTTTATCTTTTATCTTTTCTCACAAAAGAAAACTGTTTTATTTATATATTATTTTAAATAATATATTTTTCATATTATATTTTAGAACAACTATAATAAGAAAGTCATGATATTATCTTTCGGCAAGGAAACTTTATGCTCCGAATGATTTAACAAAGTTCAATCATTTCTGTTCTCACCTACCAAAACTCTTAGATATTTGGTTAGCGTTGCTGTCTTCTTTTTCGACACTCAAAGTCCTTCCAACTCTGTGGCAACTTCTTTCCTTGCCCTTCATGTTTAAGCATCTTTTTGCGAGGTTAGCAAATGCCATGATCTCATCCATTTTTCCAGTCTGTTTCACTTCATAAACCGAACAAAATAATTTGGCAAATATATAATTTTGCAATGTTATTGAAAATATTGATTTTTCTCCTGTTAAAAGCTCAACAAGGAAGCTTCCAAAGCTATAGACATCAATTGTATCTGTCAATTGGCTTGACTGATTAGTTTTCTGGGTCTAAATAAACCCAAAGCCCCCAGTATTTCTGTACTAACGCGTGTTTGATCGATGGCGACAGATATGGAAGTCCCAAAATCTGCTACTTGTGCTCCGTACTTCTCATCTAGGAGTATTTTGTTGACTTAATTGTTGGTTAAATGAGCGGATGATATAATTTGAAATGACTGTTTAAGGTATGCAAGATATTGTCTTTAAGACTAATTCTACTCCTATAAAATAATAATTTATGTAAAAAAATTTGAATAGCAGTATAATCTCCATAATTTAATGCTAAATAAAAATTGTAAAAGTGTATAATCAAATGCAATTTTTTTAAATAACAAATAATAACTTTTAAAAATGAAATATATAAATTATAGAGAAATAATAAAATAAGGAGCAAGTAAAGTATCTCATTTTATTTAGAATGTGCCTATAATTTATAAAAGTGGTGACTCTGTAGAGAGACATTAAATCCTATCAAAGAGCCACAAAGTTAGCTAGGTTTGGTGATTTTTCTCAAACGACACACTTATACAATTGACTTTGCAACTCTAAGTTTCTACCAAGAAGAAAATTTGGTGCCAGCACCACTCCCCTAACACTGCAGCACTAAGTTATTGACTTACTTGGTGTCGCACGCCACTCTTTTAGTGCTACGGCACCAAGTTACGGTTTTACTTGACACCATATTTTTTTGTTTCTCTTGATTCTTTTCCTCTTTGTTCTTTTTATCTTATTTTTTTACTTTATTTATTTTAAAATATACTTAAAATATCCAACATTGATGTCTCGATGGGAGAAAGGAAGATGTCGAGTGCAAGAAAAAGCTCCAGCAACTTCTTTGAATTGAAAATTTTGCATCCTTCAACATTATTACCATCATATGAATTCAGCATTTGCTGTAAGAGTAAACTACCATTCCGGTTGAAGAACTTCTTTCTGATGAGCTTGACGGTCTTTGTGTCTTATAATGATGCACAGCCTCCTCCGAGGCTTGTGACAACAACTGGTCAATGATTTTAGCCAGTTTCAGAAATTGAATGAAGTTTTGGGTAGGGATCAAAATATTATTTCTACTAATCGGACGCTTGGATAGGAGCTAAAGAGAGCAGATGTGGTTTTTTCATTAAGGGCTGAAATTTAAATTTCACTTGAAACAAAAAGCTAAACAGGCATAAAAGCCTGTCATTCTTGTGATATAAATGAACACAATCGCTTTTTTAAGAGAATGATAAACGTGCCAGTCTCATTTCAAAACAAATATGTACCTCCTTGTTCACTCTACAATCTTCATATCTACTCAATTTTAATTTCCGATATCCGTTACTCCATAGTCATTAATTAGAACTTTTAACTTTTTTTGTTGTTACAACTTGGATAATATAAATATATAATCAATATTTTAGCACCTAAGAACGAGATACCAATTACTGAAACACAAATGACTACTATGAAAATGAACATCAAATGTTTGAAAGAGAGAAAATAACAAAATAAGCAAAGATTTCAAGATGGATAGTCACCAAATACTAAATTAAAATACCAAATTCAGCAAAATTATACATCTTTGCAACTGAAAGTTGATTGAAGGAGGGCGAGAGATTGCTATTAATTTTTAATTTTTAATAGTAATCTCTCGCCCCTAGAGAAATGTTTGGAATTCTTTTTTTTTTCCTCTGGCTTCAAAACATAGAAGACGCTATATAGTTTGTATTTGGGGATATTTATGATGGCACAAAGGCCAGTCAAGAGAAGCTGCATCGATAATGTTAGATATGTGATATTATTTTGTGTCCTTAAAGCATATATAATAACATTTTATTTGATTAATAAATTTATTAATACTTATATTTGAGTATATATTGATAAGTCCACATTTATAAAACAAGTAATCTATATATTAAGTATATGATATTAATACAAAAGGTACAGATCATAAGTTTTTTATAAAATAAATTTTTTTCACAGCCATTAAAAAAAAAATTCATTATATAAGATTGTAGTTATTCTAGTTCTTATAATGGATAACTTATCTTAATAATCAAAGTAGTGACTTCGAGTAGAAAAATTAGCGTATATAGTACATTACACCGAACTACAGTAAAATTTGATCTAGTTAAATAAATGTCATTAATCTTAATGTATAAAAACTTTAATAAACTTAATTAACCTTAATCCTAAGTAATCAATGAACTTACATTTATGTATTATGTCTTTTGAATGATCACAGAGTGAAATCTATATAAATTACATCGATATATTAAAAATATAATTTTATTGGTTATAGGAACAAAATGAAATATACTTAATGATGTTCACCTAAGCTGATTGCAATGTTTGGTCATTTAAATATGTGGTCACAGTTTATTTAATAAATTTTTATTAAATAATAATATTTATTTGTAAATGTATTTATAAATATAGACATATTGAAAAATGATCATTAATGCATTTAGTGACTTAGGGATAAATAAGTAATTAAAAGATAAGACATTTTCTATGGCCTAACTTTAATTATAAATATTAGTTAAATTATCTATTAAGTAATTATTATTATTCTAAAACCAAGCTTTATTTAATTAAAATAAGCTTTTATTTTCTTACTTGGGTTATCAGAGTGTAACATTTGGCTTTCAATAAAATATCATGGGATTAACTTAAAAAAATTGGTCAGTCATGAGATGACTGGACTAAACCTTTTAAATTAGAATTAAGAAGTCCATAAATCTTATAATCTCTTTACTAACTCAAATTATAATCAAACTTTAAATCTCTAATCCTAATCAAATTTTAAATATCCAAAAATATATATATATATATATATATATATGAGAGGTAAAGAGTACTAAAACACAACCATAAAAGTAATTTTTTTATATATTTTTATGTAGAAAAAAAGATTAAATTACTCTTTTACTCTTAATTGTAAATATTGGTGAGTTTAAAAATTAAAAGAGTTCTATGTACCTATATATATGAATTTAAAAATTAATAATAATATAAAAATTACAATAATTTAATTTAAGATTTATTAAAAAATTAAGATAATTTTTTATTTTTACATATTTAATTATAAATAAAACAATTTAATTTTTACTACATTTATTTTATTAAAAAAAATTATGCTAACAAACAGTAAATCCCATAATCCAAAAAGGCTACTCAAGCTAGTGAATGAGCTCAACAGAAACCAAGACCAATAGGGTTCGTTACTCAAAACATAAGACTGCCAGGTCAAGCTCACTTGAGGACACACTTCAGCAGAGCCGCACACCCGCCACATTGGATCATAAATGACGGTCAAATAGTTAAAAAGATATCTCAATCAACTTTTCACATCACATTAAACGCTGACCGCCAGTTGTTGAAGGCTCGTAAGATAACAGCTAAAAAGGAAAGAGATAAGGTCTTACAGACATAATTTTGAGGACTATTACCACTGCAGCTCCATGTCAACGTGTGCATGTACTAAATTTCTTTTTTGGCAGAAGGATAAAGCCTTTCTCATAATAAAAGATGCCGTGCTTGTAAGAACTTAGTGCCAATAACTGTGACCACGTACGTTTTGCCTCTTAAAGAAACATTCAATTAAAAAGCTTTTTTTTTCACCAAACATAGGAATTCAATCATCAAGAAGCTCTTAATCTAGTACTTCTCAAAAATAGCAACACTTAGGGTGAGAGTCACCACTCATACATCATCGGTGTAACCCTCAGAGGTATATTCTTCATGTTCTCACACTCTAGCTCAAATTATAACATTTTATCATACATTTGTTTTAATAAGACATCACAAAAACTCTAAAACACATTTTTCTCCTTCCTCTTCAATCTTCTCTAGAAAAAAAAAAAAAATTGTAAAGATACACTTCAATCAATTCTCCACATAACTGAAATATCGGAGGGCTGTCAAATGCCTGCATCTGATTAGTATTGTTCTTATATTGTAAAATTTTTTCAGTTTCATTCCACCATTAACCTTGTCCAATAAATTTTCAGTCCACTTTTCATTCTTCGTAACTCTTAAAATGGTCCAAGCTCATCTTTTGACATAGACTCACCCATCAAATTCAACTTCTTTTTTCCTAAATACATTCTTAATGTTTGTGATTTAAAATTTGACCGCAAACAATTTGTTTTAGCGTTTAAGTGATGATGGATAACAAATTTACATGTATCTTGAAATGATACCAATATATACGTATCACTTTCCTAAAAAGCGATTATACTCGCTTGTCGAAAGACTTTTCAGGCCTTTGTTTCTTTACTTTCAGCCCTTACATCCACACTTTACCTCTTGTCTGGTCATCCTGATGGTCGAAATATTGCGTATGTATACATATACAGTGGGTTGTACTACATTAGTTAAAATAGGGGAGACATTTGGATTGATATGATAGACTGGGGATCATTCCACCTAGTAAGGTAATTTTTTAAGTTGGATATATGAATTTTAGGATCAAGGATTAATAAATAATATCGGAGTCAAATTCTAACAGTTGAAATATGGAGAGGCTTATTATATTAAACGAAGCCGAAATGTGGAGAGATTCATTACGTTAAACAAATGGGTTGATGTTGTAGCCATATTAACAAACGTTTTGCATAATAAAAGATTGTTGAATAAGCTGTCCCACAGTAATTAGAAAAAGAGAAATACTATAGATTCACAAGTTAGAGAGTCATTTCATCCAATATACTAATTTTTTTTAATTGAACACTTAAATTTTAAACCCACTCTTAAGAATATAATGAAATAAAATAAAACTCTCGTAGGGAGGGGGCTTCACTTATATAATTGTTTTATTATTTGGTAGAACCAAATGAAGTGTTTCGTTATTCTTTTGTATCATGAAAATGTTAAATAGATTACAATATTTACATTAATATTTATACGATGAATAGTCATGATTTATTTAAAGCATTTTATGAATTATTAAAATGAATGACTATGATGAAAGGTTGTTAGGTGCATCCTAAATAAGATCAGAGAATATTAACTAGTTTGTACCATTCTTTCATAACAAATCTTACATATACGTTTAGGATTTTTTTTTTCCTTTTCTTTTAAGATATTATTTTATTATAATTATATAATTTTAAAAGAAATGCATTAAAAATATTTTAATATTATTGATAGAAATATTTTAGAGATATGTTATGATTTTTATGTACCTTAATACCACTTATTAATAATTTAGTACTCTAAAATTCTAGTGTATGCAAAACTTTTGTTCATAAGTATACAAAAATAAAAAGATCACACATAAAATAAAATAAAGATAAACAATCACACACAAGGCACAAAAATTACGTGATTCGATAATTTACTTACGTGCATAATAGATCACGGGATCCTATATTCTTTTTATTAACAGTGATTACCAACTAACTATTAAAGATCACAAATATCTCTTCAAGAGATTATAATAAATATAATAATAGACAAGTTCTTCAAAGATCTATATAATACTCTCTTGTGCACTCAAAACTTAAGTATTTTTTATATAACACTCTCCTCGCACTCAGCGCTCAAGTACTCTTTAAGCTCTCTATTCAATACTCTCTTTGATATTATTTTTTTATTCATATCACTCTAAGGGCTTTATAAGGGTTTATATAAGTTCTAAACTATCTATAGAAATTCTATTTCTTATTGACATATGAGTCCACGTTTAAGAAAATTTAAAACTGACTCAAACAAATCAAATCTGCTTAAAAACATAAGTTTTTTGAAAGTTGACGTCGTATTTCTGCCAAGGCCGGCATCGTAGCTCTAAGACTTGAAAACAAATCCTCTTATGTTTTCAAGCCTTTACTTGCTTCCAGCTTTCCGCTTTCATCCATTTTTCTTTTGTCCAATGCATTCTCGAGTATGTGCCGACTCCTCATTGGTCTTTAACTGAAAATTATACTCAAATTTTATTTTGAATCACCAAATTTCAATAAACCCCTCCTTGATCAAAACTATTAAAAAGTTTTTCAAGATCCATCCACTCCTTGTCACAAGCTCAATTAATTAGCAATGATCTCATTATGTTTTTGCCTAGACTTAACTCCAATAAGAACAATGATTTACATCTCCAAAGAGTTGAATGCATATAATCTGGGGTAACTTAATTGTGATATCCTTTGTCACTCTTGACTCCACGACTACAATACCCCGATGTTTGAAACGCATCCCTGTCAACAATGCCCTTACCATATATTCTCTTTTGACCTCTATCACTCTGATGATTTACTCTCCAATGTTATCTCTTGGTCTTTATTCATTCAACAACACATGTTGAACCACTCACAATATTCCTATTAAGCACATACTTGATTTTGGGGCTGTTGGTCTGCTTGTAATAAGAAGTTGTTTCAGGGTATTTATATTGGCCCTAAAACACATGTTGAGCCACTCACAGCATTCATTAAGCTTCTCACCTTTCATAATTACCATAGATCCTTTAAACATCTTCAGTATTCCTTTTTCTGCCCTATGAATATTCCACTTAATATAGCTTCTGTAAGGATACTAAATCTTTTCTAACTCCAAGAACATGTCTTACACTAAGTAACTCTCTAACTTTTCTATCACTCATTCTCAACCTTATATTACAAATTCTCATGACTTCACAAGTCATATCATTATCAATTAATATGTTACCACCACTAATGGATATATAATTGATAAATAAAGATCTACGAAGACACGTATAAAAACTACAACCACATTCATTAGCATATTTTTCATCAAAAACTAAAATTCATTCACTAACATATTTTTCATCAGAAACTACTAAGGTTTCTATAAAAATCACAATCTTACTCATAAACTATTGCATTATCACTTTTCTTTTTCTTTTCATTCTTCCTGTCCTTTCTCTTTAGATAATTTCTTGTGAAGTACACTTTTTATTGCAATCATAACACTTTCTAAATTTGTCTTTTGACTATTTGTTCTTTTGATCTCTATTCTCAATCTTTCCTTTGCAGTATAGACTAGTATCCTAATACTAACCCATTGCCTAGGATCCACAGCTGCATCAATATTGATTTTACGCTGTCCAGAACACGCTGCAGACCAACGCCTTAGAGATTGAGAGGAAAATGGATCAGTTTCACATTCGAACAACTGGATATTGGACAATGCAGCAGTAGCTTGCAGGTTTGATATTCGTGGAGAAGGAAACCCGAATGCTTTATAATAGGCCTCGGGCCAGTATAAACACCCTGAAACAACTTCTTATTGTGAGCAGACCAACAGCCCCAAAACAACACACCAAGAGCTTCCAAAGCATAAGCAGAAGAAACTTGGAAAAGAGCCAAAAATAATACACCTAAATTGTTCCTTTAAAAGTAAATACTATGCTCCCAAAACTACTTAAATCACATGCTGAACTTGAAATAGGGCAAGCGAAGAGAGCATGATGAACAGCTTCTTCCTCACCTTGGCAACAGCCCTACAACCTCTAGATTTTAATACCACAACTAACCAAATTTGACATTAGTCAGAAAGAAGTTCAATACAGCTCGCCAAATAAAATACTTTTAAGTGGGATATTTAACTGCCAAAGGCTCCTTCACCACGATTGTAAAGGTACCTCACGGCTACCATGATTATTATTCTCATTAATAGCACCCAAACGGTAAGCGGATTTAATTGAAAAAATCCCAATGTTGTGTAATGCCATATAATTTTATCATTCCCCTAAATTTATTGACAGGAATAGATTTTATTAAATTCACTCCACATCCCAAAACTTTTGAATGAGACCAAAATCTCAACCACTACTCGAAAGAAGCACATCCGAAACTATGTAAAAATCTCAACTCCAACAAGGCGTAATGAATTTGAAAAGATGGTAGAGAATCTAGGGAGAGAGAAAAAAAAGAAGCAAAGAAAAGTCCATCCCCCACACATCATCTTGCCCCAATTTAAGTAATTCCCTAACCCCAAATTAAACTCCGGCACAAGTAATTTGATGTCTATTGTTACTTAAAGCAAATGTATCCTTACAAAAATCTTGGAAGTCAAAAAAGAAAGAGAAAAAGAGATAGAAAAAGAAGAATATATAAATTCCCACTTTTCCCCGTGGTGGGATTCACCTGGGGCTTAATTATAGCGTGTTACCTGAGCAGTCATTTTTATTGTAGTATCAACACTCAAAAAGAAAAATGAAAAATCTTCTCTAAATCTAAGGACTGAAATTATTACTTGCATAGAGGATAAAGGGAGACAAAATTCGCACGCTTGGTTCACCATAATGTTTGTATTACACTGTACTGTACAATACCAAGCATATAATGTGTTTGGTGCAACATTGTATAGTATTGGATAAAAGGTGAAAATAAGACATACAATTTGCATGACCTTATTGGACTGTACTAAGTTTTTTTAGCTAAAAAGCTAATATTTAGCTTTACAACTATCACAAAGTCAATTTTCTAACAGGAGAACATAATCCTACACATAACTATAATCACCAAAATGAAGAATCATCTACAGAACACCAAATAATCTAACCATGAGCTCTTTCCCGTAGTAGTTTTCTAACAAAGGCTAGTCTACGTGCACCCCTTAAAGACTTGAAAGCAGAAATGTTTGATGGCTTTCCTAGAATGAGACATAAAGCTTCAAGTTCATCGTCTTGATCCAGTCCCATTGTTGCAAGCTCATCGGCAATGTCACTTCGATCTTCTCTGTCGTTCAAGATACGCTTAGCCAACATCTCCACATTTTGAAGTGATAAGGTGAAAACTTGCTGAATTGTTGAAGAAATCTCTTTGAGACCCTCTCTTAAGATGCTTTCAGTTCTTGCCCTCTTCCTACTTGATGTTTTAGAGCAAGGTTGATCAAGTTGATGAGAACTAGAAGGTTGGTGTACTGACATGGGAGAATTTGCTTCTTCAGCATAAATACCATTGGCATGATTCTCAACATCAATACCATTTACACAATTCTCAACATCAATACCATTTACACAATTCTCAACATCAATACCAATAACAAGATTCTCAATATCAATATCATTGCCACGATTCTCAACATCAATAGCATTGACATGATTCTCAACAGCAATATTATTGACATGATTCTCCTCTAGGGTCTCCTCTTGTTTTATCTCCTCAACCGTACCAGCCGGAGTTTCTGCCCATTGTCTAGTTGCACAGTCCTTTCCATAGATATGGACAAGTCTCTCATAAATTGGAAATGGCTTGTCTCTCCATCCTCTTGCCTCGCTGTGGGCCTACATTTGATTCTACAAGTCAATAAATAATCCATTTGCTAATTCTTATTAAGAAATATAGTTTGTAAACTTAAACTAACCTGCACATACGACCGCCAAACCTCCTCGTTATCAACCACTACACACTTATTTACATCATTCCATCTAAACCCGTTTGTCTTCAACATATCAAAAATCATTCTGTGCTGTTTTTTCCATTTTCTTTGCTTTGAATCAATGTGTGGGTCAGCCTTCAATCCAGAATTTGGTAAGCACAAATTTAGTTCCTTCTCAATTTGTCTCAAAGTACCGGCTTTGAAAGTACCATTATCACAACGAGCACCCTCTGCAACTACTTTTTCCAATATACTCAATAATGCTTCTTCTTCGCTCTTGGTCCATACACGCCTATGTGCTCTTTTCTCAGCATCCATTCCTTTCTTTCCACCATCCATTCCTGTTATGAATACACATGCTGTTACGAATATGTATTTGAGGAATCCAAATTGTGTTGATACAAGAAGTTAACTAAGTGATAAAAATATTAGATTTAGAAAATAGTAGCACCAACATTTGATATTTGTTTCTTAACCCAAACATTTGACTCTAATAGCAATAAGCAGGAATAACCCAAACCACAAATTTCAAAAACTGGAATACATAAAAAATTCAACAGTAGCAGGTAGTACTATTAAAGTAACAGATCAAAAATCTCCAAAGAACATACAATAGAAACATAAAACCAAAGAACCATTGAACAGCAACATAAATACTTAAATAGTTTCCCAGGGTAGATGAGCTGAATGACAATGACATAATCCATTTTAACAGTTGCAGTCATGGTAAAGCTACTCAATAATTACCGACACTCCAAAAAAAAAAAGAGGGATAATCACTTACATTACAGCAAGATATTTTATCATAATCATGACCCTCATGAAACATCACATAGTTCTAACACATGACATACACCAACTACTTTCAAATGATTCAAAAGTAGAGCAATAATGCACATTTATATCATCCAGATAAATCACTAAAAATTGGTGATAGAAAATTCCATACTGATTTGAAGACTATTGCTAATAATTGCAAACAATAACCCAACAAACTAAATCAAGGAGGGTAAAAAAATGGAAAAAGAAAATAACTCAACCACATCATCCCTCATTCTCACAAAACATTTACAAAACCTATTCAACTAGCTTGAGGAAAAAGAAAAAGGAACCAAAAAAAATTAACTGACTCCCATTTTTGGACTGTTACTTGTACATTTGCATTGGCAAATAATACCTCCATGAATCCCATTTGCCTGGTGATCCAATCGTGGCGATAATTCCACCTTGGTCAATTTCATTATCTTGCTCCCCGATTACTCAGCAGAAACTATAAAGGTATTGAGGAAAAGTAATTATCAGAATAAGTTGACTTGGAAAAGCATAAACTGTGACATTGCTCTATTTTCCTTTCCCCTGCTCTGTATAATATAACAATAATAAATGGGCATTGTTTACAAAACCTCAATTACAAAGACTGTAATCAACACAAATGAAATGGAAATGGATCACATAATTATGTTAATCAGGAATACAGATAATTTCATAGTTACAATAATTCCCCAGCATGCTTAGATGCATTCAACTACCAAATATAACGGGAAAAAAAAAAAGAATTCTTTAAGTAAAAATTAGCCACTGAATCATTGTAACAGAAACTAAGAAATGCAAAGACTATCTATTTGACATAACACAAATATTCGTCAAACGCAATATAAGAAAATCTAAGAAATACCCAGAAAAATTAGACACAAAAATATATATCAAAGAAGCGTAATACCCATTAAAAATTCAGTCATGAAAATCTAAAAAAACAATTAAATTAAAAAATCAACTTCCATGGACCGACCTCAAATTCAGAAGTTGAATAAAGAGGATCTTCTTTAAGTCGGAGATCGGCGACCGGTGAGCGGAGATCAGCGATCGGGAAGATCGGTGAACTGAGGAATGGTGGAGTGATAAGATAGGGGAGGGAGGGGAGGATTGCGTTGGAAGGTGGAACAGGAGAGAAATGTTTTTACTGGTTTTAGTACATTGGGACTGTACTATTTAACACAGTCCGCCCATTAATTGTTAATCGGTGAGACTGGATAAATGGAGAATGGTATTGGATAAAAAAAAATATTAAGAAGATAAAGATAATAATATCTTATATTCGGTGTAGTACAAGACTAGATTAAATTAGTATAATTATCAATTAATTTGGTGGTTGTCAATTCTCACTTCATCTTTGAGGTGGTAGGGTTTTTTCTTTATATTTTTATGTTAATGTTTTTTTTTTTATGACTTAGATTTTTTTTATTATAATAAAAAGAAATTGAATTTTAAATCTAAATTTAAGTAAGAAAATAAATATATTAAAAATTCTTTATCATTAAAGCTATTAAAGCAAGTGCAATATGTCAAAAGTTTTAAATTACATTATAATCTATAAAATTTTCAAGTTGGGCCATAATTAGGCTTTATCATTATATAAACAAATTTTAATAAATCTCTTTTTACATGTATAAGCATTATTAATATATAAATACTTTTCAAATTATGTTATTAATCCAAAATTTGAACAAATGAATATAACTTTTTTTTTAAGAAATGAATATAACTTTTATATTATAATTTAAAAGAAAACAAAATATTGAGACCATAACCTTTTAAGAAAGCATCGTATAGATTAAGTGATTTTAAAATTTCTATCAATACTCTTTTTTAATAATAATTTTTATTTATTTTAATATGATATTTAGACTTCTAAGATTTTAAGAAAAATATATATGTAAACCACTTTTTATTATTAAAATAGACGAAATTATTATTTAATACAAGTGTTGATGATCTTTTTAAAATTATTTAAATATACATGTTCTCTTTTTAAAATGTTAAGGTTTAAATATCTTGTTCTCTAATTTAAATATATTTATTAAAATAATAAACAAATTAATTTAAATTGTGTGTGCTTATGTTGACTACTAGGCAAAGCCTTTTGTGTGTTTTTTATTCAACTAAAACAACATAAACGATTTTGGCATGAGACATGAGGATTAGATTTTTTTTTTTTTTTGAATGAAATCATGTCATATCATTAATATCATCAAAATATTACATTAAATTCTTTTAATACACAGATCAAAAGAATAACATAATAAGATAAAATACATTTTAAGATAATTTAATTCAAGGCTCTTGTAAAACCGAATGCAGTTATACCCATAATGAATAAGGACAAGTATGAACTTCGAACTCTTTCAAAAAAAAAAACAGACCTTTCAGTAGAAAGGGATAACAGACCTTTATAAAAGGGAAATACAAATCCCTTAAATAAAGGAGAGATTATTATTGCGCATAAAACCAACAACAGAGACAAGCAAGCAACCGACACATATTCCGATACCACAATAAAAAACTATCAAACGGAGAACTGCCAAACGAGAGTACAACTCATCGCAGAACAGATAGGGCACGGTCGAAAGTGGCCGAAAACCATGTGGCGATTTTTAGATCAATTCTACCGTGACCCGAGGGGCTGTGTGCGAGTTAAATATTTTCTCTTTTGATAATCGTTATTTGAACAAATACAAGATTATAATTTATAAATAATGGAAATAATTATAACAACAACAAAAATTACATCTTAATCACGCATAAATTAATATAAATATATATATATATATATATTAGTTCCTTCTAATTTTAGATGGGCACCAAAAATTTCAATTCTTTTTTGAAATCTTTTTTTTCATGGATGGATTAAAATCAATACAAATAATTTTTTTAAAGGAAATCTTAGTCAGGATACTTATGAGGGGATTTTTCAAAGTGAGTTTGGATCCTTTTTAGGCGGTTTCTCCTGTCCTCTACAATTTGAGATAGCATACTTTACAGAAATCATGGTTGTAATCTTAGCTTTAAAGATTGCATATACTAGAGGGTGGCATCATATTATTTTGGAATGTGATTCTTCTCTAGTTATTAACCTGCTCTCTAATCCTAATCCTGTCCCTCCATGGAAGCTTCTCAATCGATGGCATCATTGTAAGGATTACTTATTCAAATTACGTTTTAGATTCAATTGCACTTTTCGTGAGAATAACATAGTTGTGGACAATCTAGCGAATATTGGTCTTTAATTTGATGATTTCACGTAGTGGTTGCTACCTTCTATTTCAATTCTTCCTTACCTTTCTAAAGAACATAATGATTTACCTAGCTATAGATTTCATTAATTAGTTTCATCGAAGAAAAATATATATATATATTTATATATAATGTTTGAAGATAAAGATAGGTTCATATAAGTAAAAATGATAAGTTGATTTCATTAGAAGATCTTATCTCGATAAATAAAATATCATGGCCTATTTTTGTGTGATATCATAAATTTGATAGATACCAAAACAATTTAAAAATTTTGGATTTATTGTAAAACTTAAAGCAGAAAAAATGAATAAAATTAGAAAAGAAAAGGAAAAATAAAGAAATAAAATGTTAGAGAGCAAAGCAAAAGAAAGAGAGTTATTCTTCCCTGAATTTTGACGTACAAGGCCCAAGATCTTCAGCTCATAAGATATAAAGACCTTAGCCTTTAAAAGCCTAGAGTCAAACCCACATCCTTACTCTATAAATATAGAAAACAAATTAGTACTTTAGGAGAAAAGAAAAATATAAAAGAAAAAAAAAGACTTCTACACATCAAAAAGAGAATAAATATTCTCACAGAAGGAGTATCACACACTTACACATATACATATAGCAAATTGCTTCTTCCTCTTTACCTTCTCTTGCCTTATTTTCTTTTTTTCTCGGCCTTTACTAACTTTAAACATTAGTGCCTATAATAAAAACCTCCGATGCAGCCTCATATCTTCCCTGGTTGCAGGATCCTCGTCAAACGTCACATTTATAGGGAAAGAAGCACCCTCATCAGTTCAGGTTTTAATCACATTCTTGTCGTCCAAGCCAAGCTTTTCAAAAAAAATAAATTCAACTCGTTAGCTCCCGATATACCAAATTTTAGGGTTAATAGTTAAACACCATTTGTAGAAAGTAAACAAAAAGCTATCAAAATTAGAAAGAGAATGTGAAAGATGTATGACTAAAAACTGTTATCACTCGCTCCATGGTCACATGAAATACGAGCAAACCCTAATAATAGACGAGAATCATGGATCGCAAAATCCAAATAATTTTATAGAAATACAGCCTAATAACAACTCACACCATCAAGAAAAGCCAACAACTTGCTAGAAAGTACTGGAAGAAGAGCTAAAGAAGTCCCAACAAGAAAGGAAAAACAATCAAGAAGATGATGACAAAACTTCTTAAAAAGTACAATAATCTAAAAATACTGCAAGAATTTATTCCTGCTTTGAGTCACAGCAGTACTTCCTACCATCAAGAAGTGTACTACCGATAGCTAAAGAAGCTAGAAACCTTCCTCTATTTACTCGTAGACAAAAAAAGGTAGGAATTATAGCAGAACCTTCTGAGAAGGAGACTCGCCAACCAAGTTGATGATCACATCAAGATGATCATAACCACTCCCCCAACCATTCACAAGAGAAATTATCTCATAGAGAACCACTAAGTCCTATGAAAATATCCACTTCAAGACAACAACAAAAATGAACAAACAAGGAAATCTCTTTCTAAGGTGGCCGAAATTCAATAGAATGATTATATTTCAATAATGGTTCTGTCGATAAAAATACTCAGAGCCATAAAAGACGGAGGTCTCCTCAAAGAACCTGCATCTATTTGAGCACTACCCAAAAACAGAAATAGAAATAAGATTTGTGAGTTCTATCAAGACCACGACCACGATACAAATGAAATTATACACTTGCAAGCTCAAATAGATCAGTTGATAAAGAATGGTTACCTTGATGAATTTAGAGCTGGTATTAAGCCAAAAAGACTCAAGATAAAGATAATTGGGAGTACAATAACTCTTAATAGACGACCTTGATCATCTCAAAGGGTATGACTTTGGTTGAAAACTCAAACAGATAGAGAAAGAATTATTCTCGATACTTATTTGCAGGGTACCAGATGATGTGTAACACTCTGATTGCCAAAAAAACTACAATGCACTCTATATCGATAATGTTTACTGAAGAGGTTGCCAAAGATATCAATTTCCCACATGATGATTCACTAGTCATAATCATTCAGGTAGTATGAATAGAAGTGAACAAAGTGTTCATTGATACAGGAAGCTCGGTCGACTTGATATTCAAGGAAACACTTACCAAGCTCAATATTAAAGACCTTAAATACAACACGTACAAACATTCCTCTATGGATTTGGAGATAATTGCATGATATCTTTAGAGTTGTCAGTCTACCAATATCAATAAGGAAAAATCCCTACAACAAGATGATAATGACCAACTTTGTAATGGTCAACCAACCTATGCCTCACAAGGCAATGTTAAGGAGACCCTTCATGATCAACTCTAATGCCGCCCTATCCATGCATTATTTCGAAATACATTAAAAGTTTTCAAAAAAAAGTTAAAAATCGAATAGAACTAAACCATTTTTATTTGGTTCGGTTCTAAGGGGTAGAACTAATAGGTTCCATTTTGTTGAAAATAGTCATTTTCAATTTAGTTCGAACTCAAACGGAATCGAAACCGATTCTGTCCACTCCAAAAAAATGCAATGCATGCCAAAAGTATACTAATAACATGCTCCCCCAAAGCATCTGAAGATAATAAACAATTTATAACCCTTCGTACAGTAGGAGCTCGACCTGATGGAGTCTCTACCTATGGAAAAGGATCAGCCAAATACGTCGTAGTCAAAGTGGATTACTTTACCAATTGGATAGAGGCCGAGCCCCTAGCAAACATCACAACAAAGAAGACACAAGACTTTGTTTGAAAAAAAATATAGTCTGTAGATTCGGAATACCCATACTGTCACCATAGACCACGGTAAATAGTTTGACAATAAGAGCTTCAAAGGCTTTTGCTCACAGCTCAAGACTAAACTCTTGTTTACCTTACCTATCCGTTCCCATCCTAAGACAAACGGACAGGTGAAGTCCTTTAGTAAATTTATTAAAAAAAATTACTCAAGAAGAAATTAACAGAAAAGAAAAGAGATTGGGTCTTGGAGTTGCCCAGGTTTTATGGGCTCTCCAAACCACCAGCAAAACAATGACTAAAGAAACATCTTTCTTTTTAACCTTTGATAGTGAAGTCGTGATCCTAACAGACGTAGGAGTACCCACTCACATAGTACAACAATTTAACAAAGAAAACTACAAAGTGCTCATAATGGGAAGCTGGACCTCCTCGAATAAAAGGACGCAACCAAAATTGGAACAGTTGCTTATCAATAAAAAATTGTTTAGTATTATAATAAACGTTCAAACTTGAGAATTCCAAGAAGGGGACTTGGTCCTAAGAATAGTCTTACCAAAACTAAGGATCCAATAGATGAAGCCCTTAGATCAAATTGGGAAGCTCCTTACAAGATATCCAGGAGAGCTCAACCAAGTACTTATAAGCTCGAACACACTGATGGAAGAGTGTCAAAAAGCCATGGAATGCTGAGCTCTTGAAAAAATATTGCCCACAATTTTTTGTTGTATTATTAGAGCAATTTCATTAAAAAATAAAGTTCCTTTTTCATTAACATTTATGTTTAAAAGGTCCATACTCATGAGGCAGCTAATACTCTCAAAAATAAGGAAAAAAAAAGCTAAGAACAGTACATCGGAAAAAATATATTATTTCTCATTCATCTTATAAAAATTTTACAAAGCAATTAGGAAACATTAAGGAGGAGAAGCTTGATTGTTAAGAATGTTGAGGCATCACTCTCCTCAAAATCATCATTATCATGTAAGATGTGCAAAGCAATGTCCATCCACTAAAGATCGATATCAGGACAACACTCTTTAAAAAGAGTAACTAAAAAATGAAAAACTAGAAAGACAAAAGAATGAATGAGAATGAAACTAATGATAGAGAAGAAAAGATGATCTAAAATCTAAGAAATAATGAATGTGTTGTGGTGGCGAAAGGTTTTTATAGAAGGAAAGTCAATATTTTTTTTCCAAATTCCGCCTATAAAAAGGAAGTTTTTATTTGCATTTGCATTTTTATATATTCTTATAAATTCTCTTATTTCGGATTCATTCAAATTTTTAAATTTAATTAATTTTTTCTTCAAAATATTTTTAAAAAAAAATTATTAATGACTTAAGTATCAGACTATCTTTTTCAAATATCGAAAACACTTACTCAAATATATTTGCTTAATAAAAGTAAGAGAGAATAAGGAACAGAAGGACAAAATAGATAATTCTATACCGGAAATTAACTACTGTGATTTCTTGTCATATTAACGAATTGTGTGAAGTAGCCTAAGTTAGAATGCACCAACACATTCATCTCATAGATCGTCAATAAAAAATAGGGGATTATATATATATATATATATTTATGCGTGTGTATAAAAACTAAGGTCAAGATACAAATAGTGTACAACGTGACAGGAACATTGTTAATGACACTACAACCGGTAATATTGCAAGGATCACGTTGTGATTGAGCTACCATCTTTAATAATTCCAATTTTGGGTTTTGGCCTTATTTGCTTTGCAAGGAAATGTAAGAGAATATATTCGATGAGTTTATTATGAAGTAATTGCTTGATAAAAACTCAGATAAGGCTTTGTGCCGTGGTCATATTAACTTAAACGAAAATTAATTAATAAATCACTCATTTCAGAAAGTAACACAAGACTTATCAACCTGCTCTTCAGTAATCATGCTTGCGAACTGACAGAGCAAGCTAATGTTCTTTTATCCTGATGGCGTGGTGCAACGACATGCCTCATATTTGCTACAATGTGAAGCCATCCGAGTAACACATGGAAGACACAAGTCAAGCTTATTGTTTACAGTCAACAACTACTTTTTTTTTATTAAAATCAATTTTAATGTTGTCCTACCTAACGGATCATCAAGCAATTCAGGAATCACGTATTTGTCCTCCAAAAAATCTTCACAACTTTGGTAAATAAAACCTCACGGAGGTAATGCTGCGCCAGTTGAATCAACATTAATTGGAGAGAGAATGAACCCACCCATGAAATTGATATCTGTATCTTTAAGCCTTTCAATCAATAATGGTGTCAATTTAAGGACTGAATCTGTAGACACTTTCAAGTTAAAAATGAAAATGAACTCATCCCATTTTATTATTTTATTGCACCAGTACAAGACACTTTCCACGCTACAACTCTTCAGGAAATTTCAGCTCCACGCCCGTCTTCTACAACCTCCACGCACGCTTCAAATAAGTATAATTTAATTAGTTCTTACAGTCATAACAAATCGTTGTTTCCTGAAATTTCCTGAAGAGTCACGGCGTAATTTCCTGATATTTCGTCGTAAGTTCCTCGTAATGACAAACAACTCTTCAGGAAATTTCAGCTTCACGCCGGTTTACAGTCACCTCCACGCACGCTTCGTTCTCCTGCTAATATTAATTTTTCTGCGAATAAAAACTATGAATATAACAAATCCTTGCTACACGATAACCAAAAATAAATAAATAAATTGTTGAAGTGAAAGCAACGTACCTAAATAATATAATATAGGAATAAGTTATCAAAAAATAAATAATTTAAAAAAATAAAAAAAATATACAAAAATTTACGTAATTTAACAACTTGTTATGTCTATGACGAATTAAAATTTCACTTCTTTTATTAATAAATCATAAAATACTCATAAAATATGTCTTTTATTAAAAAAACTTTAAGTCTCATAAAGAACACTCTCAACTGCATTAACAAATAACACAATTGATCTATCTTATAATATAAGAGTTTTTTATTTTTATTTTTTTTGTAATTACTAAAATATGTTTACAAACTAATAGAGAGCTTTTACATAAGTTTTGGACAATTTAGAAAAACTCCAAACCAAGTGAGAATTAGTTTGAAAAGTCCTAACGCACTTAAAATGGGTTTCCTAAACAAGAAAGACTGTTTCCCACATTGGTACTGCGACGCTGACTTCTAGAGCTGCGGCACTACTTATTTATTGCACCAATGCTGTAGCGCTAGCCTTCTAGCACCGCAACGCTAAATTCTCTGGATTTGGTGTTGCTGCCCAGGTCTGGATACTGTAGCGCTGGGACCTGCGCATCTAGCGCCATAATGTCCAAACCTAGGCAGCAGCTCTTCGTCTTATCGCCTCCTTTTGCATCCATTTCACTTCTTTGTAAACCATATGTACTTGGCTTAATCCTAAAATTATATCTCGATGATTTTAATTAACTTTCTTACAAATTCTCTCCTTAATTTAAAATCATCCACGAAGTATCCAAGATCTTTTCATCTCTGTATCTTCGGTCACTATTATATAGTATTGACTCTAGTTAAGTTTTTGTATAGGATGAACTTAACCGAAAGCAGTTGCTTAGTCAACATATCAGCAGGATTTTCAGACAATGCAATCTTTGTGAAACTAATTTTTTCACTTTGGATAATCCATTAAATGTAATAGAGCCGCACATCAATGTGTTTAAATCTTTCGTGAAACACTTGATACTTACTTAAGTGTATGGTACTCTAGCTATCACAATGTACACCGGTGTTCAATAACCATTATCTTTGCACATATTCTTTTTAACTACATAGTCTCCTTAATAGCTTCTCCTACAGCTATATACTCCACCTCTATGGTAGATAGTGCCACTACATGCTATAGAATCGATCTCCAGCATACACTACACCCAAATACTATATAATCTGAGTCAACAATCTTTTCCTATCTATATCACCTATATAATCTAAGTTAACGTATGCTCTTACTATTTCACTCTCATTCTTAACCCTTTTATATATCAATTCATAATCCGACATTCCTTTAAGATACCTCAAAATTCATTCACTGCAAGTCAGTGATCCTTACTTGGACTCGCAATATATCTATTTACCATATTCACTGCCTGTGCTATATTTGGTATCATGCAAACTATTGCATACATAATGCTCCTACAGCGCTAGCATACAAAACTTTACTCATTTACAGTTTCTCATCTTCGAATTTTGACAATTGTGCTGCTAAAAAATTGAAATACATGATCAAAGGTGTAGAAACAGACCTCGCATTTGACATACCAAACTTCTATAGAATCTTGAGTATATATCACTGTTGTGACAAGAAGATAACGTCTCTTCTTTCCCTCATAATTTCTATAGCCAAAATCTTCTTTACTGCTCCCAAATCCTTTATATCAAACTTGCCACTCAACTGCTTCTTAAATTTATGTATCATTTCCATAACTCTACATACAATCAACATATCATCCACATTCATAAGTAAATACATCATCCTCTCACTACTCAAGCTTTTAGAGTACACGCATCTGTCATACTTACTTCTACTAAATTCACAAGTCATCATAAACTCATCAAATCTTCTATACCACTGTTTAGGAGATTGCTTCAACTCATATAATGACTTTTTCAAAAGATAAGCATACTCCTCTTTTTCGGGCTCTACAAACCCTTGCAGTTGTGTCATGTAAATCTTTTCTTCAAGCTCTCCATATAGAAAATTTGACTTTATATCTATCTACTTTAGATGTAAATCAAGATTTGCACACATGACTAAAAGAATCCTAATGAATGTGTGCTTGACAATTGGAGATATAATCTCATGAAAGTCTATCCTCTCTCTCTGAGTAAAATCTTATGCAACTAGGCTAGCCTTAAATCTTATAGGCTCTACTCCCGGTATCCTTTTCTTAACCTTGTATACCCACTTGTACCCCACTAGTTTCTTTTAAGATCTATCTACTAACTCTTAGGTATTGTTCTTCCTAAGAGAACTAATTTCTTCTTCTATGGTCTACCACCATCTTTCTCTATTCTCACTCCTTATAGCCTCATTGTATGTCTTAGGCTCATTAAACTCAAGAGTGTAAGCAGAATTAAAAGTGTGAGCAACTAAATCTTCTTATGCATACCTGATTAGTAGGTTAACTGTTCTATTTAGCCGTTCTCTAGCTAGCTGGTACTCTTCAAGTTTTATCTCAGGAGTCCTAGTCTTACTTTGCGTGGACTTAGAGGAACTCACCAATGCTCTTGGCTTGACATTAAGGATCTCTTTTATTGAAATGCTAATTTAAGGGCATATCATATCTATATTCATGTTCTATTTTAATTTCAATTGATTTGAGTGTTGAATCTTTCATGGGCATAGGTTTTACTTTCTCATCTTCTTATGAGGCTTTTAACATTGTCGTCTTATCGAACATCACATCATGACTTATGAAACTCTTTAGTGGTTTCAACTCTTTACACCACACCTTATATCCTTTCACACCTTCGGGATACCTTATGAATATTCCCTTCATAACTTTAAGTTATAATTTTTCTTACTTCACATGAACAAAAGCTGGGCAGCTAAATATTCTGCAGTGATCATACTTGGGAGAGATGTCAAACTATTTCTTTTTTGGGTCTTGAAGTCTATCACTGATTAGGGACTTCTATTGATCAGATAAGCTACTTTCATCACAGCTTTACTCTAAAATGCCTTGGACATCTTTAAATTTGTAAGCATGCATCTAACCCTTTCAAATAGAGTTCTATTCATCCTTTTAACTAAATCATTATGTCGCGATGTTGATCTCACAGCTTTATATCTTGCAATCTCATGCTTAACATAAAACCTATCAAACTCTCTATTGCAAAACTCGAAGTCATTGTCAGTTTTTAGCCTTTTAACTCTTTTACCAGTTTAATTCTCAAAAGAGTATTTTAAGTCTTGAACTTATCAAACACTTGCTCTTTACTCTTTAATACATTAACCCACGGCTTTTTTAAATAATCATTAATGAATGTGAGGAAATATCTAGCCCCAAAGATCTAAGTGCATATAGTTAAGAGTTCCCTTAGTTCTGTGTTCCCTAGTACTAAACCTCACTTTATGTGCTTTCTCTAGCACACAATGTTCATAAAACTCAAGTGGTTGAAACTTATTCTCACTAAACGCCTTTTGACTAAATACCTACTTCAGGTTCCTTTCACTTAGGTATGCTAATCTAAGATTCCATAACTTGATTTGTATATTCTCATTAGCTATAGAGAATGATGTAGAACCATCCACTGCCTCTCCCTTTAGCAATTAAAACCTTTATGCTTCTCATATTTTATCACAATTATAGAACCCTTTAACACTCTCAAAACCCTTTTGCCAATCCTAATAGAACACTCATTTTAATCTAACATACTAGTGAGATCAAGTTCATCTTGAGGTTAGGAATATACCTAACTTCTGACAACTCTCTCACTCGCCCATCATGCAACTTAAGCCTAATGCTACCAATATTTATCACCTAACACTCTATGTCATTACCCATTAACACCTTACCATCATTAATAGACTGAAAATTGATAAACCAAAACTACATAAAGTACAACCAAAATCTAAAATCATTGTTCATAATTCTTACCATCAGTAGCGACTAAAGTCTCTACACTATTTCTATATGTGGTCCTTCTTTTTACAGATAAACTTTCTGCATTAGCTGCAATTTGCTTTCCTAATAGTTTTGAGCTTAATGATGATTTTACATCACTTATCATTAAACTCTCTTTGTCATCAGTAGCGACTAAAGTCTCTACACTATCTCTATATGAGGTCCTTCTTTTTACAGATAAACTTTCTGCATTAGTCGCAATTTACTTTCCTAATAGTTTTGAGCTTAATGATGATTTTACATCACTTATCATTAAACTCTCTTTGTCATAGAGTAACATATCAACGAAGATCTCATAACTCTGGGGAAGCGAACTCAGTAGGATGATAGCATTACCTTTATCTTCTATCTTAATGTTGATAAATTCAAGATCAATGATGATCTTGTTAAAGCGTCTATATGGTCTTTCATCGGTGTCTTCTCAAACATAGACAATTGATACAGCTTATTCTTTATATGCAATCTATTGGCCAACAACTTTCGCATATAAAGTGAATCAAGCTTCTTCCAAAGACCAACCATCGTATTCTCATCTATTACTTCCCTTAATACTTTATTGCTCAATGACAGAACGATTAAACTGTAAGCCCTTTTTTGAATGTTCTTTCTTTCTACTGTAGCCTTAGATGGATCTAGTGTCTTTTCTTCCTTACTAGATGGAGCTACTGTAGTCTCCTCTAGCGCTGAGCCTAACCATTAGTTCACTAGTAATGCTTTCACCTTTATCTTCTATAAATTGAAGTCATTCATCCTGTTGAATTTTTCTACATTGTATTGGGTATGGCCATGTCTACTAAGAACCAAGCTTTGATACTAATTTGTTGAAGTATAAGCAATGAACTCAAGTAATATAATGCATTAACAAGCTATTAAAAAATAAACAAAAGAAAGAAAGTACACAAGAATGTACGCAGTTCGACAACTTGCCTGCGTTCATGGCGAATCATGATATCACTTCTTTTATTAATGAATCACAAGACTCTTACAAAATATGTCTTTTACAATAAAGAACTCAAGTCTCATAAAAAATACTCTTAATTGCACTCACAAAAAACATAATAGATCTTTCTTGTAATCTAAGGGTTTTCTCTTTTTTTTGTTGCTGTGCTCACTAAAATGTATTTACAAAACCAATAAAAAAAACCTTTATATAGGCCTTGAACGATCTAGAAAAATCCTAAACTTAATGAGAATTTGTTTGAAAAGTCTTAACGCACTTAGGACGAGTTTTCTAAACAAGAGAGATTGTTTCCCACATTAGCGCCGAGGCAATACTTACTTATCGCAGGGTGCTAGTGTTTACGCTCAAAATATAACGCGGCTATCGCAGTATAGATTGAGGTGTCGATCCCACGAGGAAGCTCTTGGCAAAATAGGTCAGTGAAGTAAAATATTAAAACAGTAGCAAAGGGTTAATTGATTTAAACGGATGAGATAGAATTGTCTATGAATTGAGGAAAATGTCTTATGATGATTTAAGCAAGACTTTGAGAATCACAATTATGCTTTATAAATCTACTCTATACTTTGATTCGATATTTATAACTCAACTGAAAGTTTCACTTCCCAAACAATCAATCGGAAGGTATGTAATACATAGCACATTTGATAATACATGTATTTGATTTAGTTAAACTCTTTGCAAACATTAACACACATCATGTTATTTATACAAGTTATCTAAGATCGACAATATATCACTTTGACAATATTGCAGTAAAAGATTAACTTGAATATCAAACATTTATTGCCCTTACATGTTATCCAAGATCGACAATATATCAAATTGACAATACTGCAGTAAAAGATTAACATATAAAACAATGTAACCAGTAACAATTATAAATCAACATGAATCACATAAGAAAAGCATGACTGAACATATATGAGACATGAGAATTATAACCTCTGGATTATAGAAAATAAAATAGATAAGAGTTTAATCAAAACCAAACTTACAACATTTATAGCTCTTGACACCGAATCAAAGCATGGAAGTAGATTTACTACACATAAAAGTTCATCTCTTAGCCTTGCTAGGAACTCTAGCCTAAATTACAATACATGTTAATGAGAATAAAAGAAGAGAGAATTATCTATTAAAAACGTCCTAAGGGTCTCCTTATATAGGCAATGAATGGACATATGTCATGGATGACATCAATCTTCAATAATTTTAAGCCAATAACTCGTGTATCCACTTGCAGCACATTTTTGATAATGTAAATGATCAATTCAACTTCTGCAGCCGACATGAAAGTTGTAGAATTTTGACTCGTCTTTCCATAGGCACTGATTTCATGCAAATTGGATGAGTATCCAATGAGATATGAGCAAAATTCCAAAGATACATCAGAATTCGGCCAACAACCATTTTACCCACTTGCAATGCGATTTGGTCCATGATAACGGCTGATTTGGACTTTACCATAAACATACGAGTTGTTGATAGTAAAGTCATCAATTTACAGCTTCAAGAATTATACCAATTGAGTACGTATTTTGTGAGATACTGTCCAAATACGTGAATTGGGTCAAGCTGGGTAAGAGTTGTAGTCCGATTCTGTTGTATCTCAATTTTTGGCCCATAACATGTTGGATTTGGCTTTTCCACTATTCTTCAAATTTGTGTAAGATTGAGTCATGTTGCACCAGGTTCAAGAATTTCTTCATTTCGATTTCTACATTGAGAGTTATGTCCAGTTTACCTAAACCTGTCCAAATAACATTTATTAATCACAATTTAAGGAGAACACTTTATTTCAAGCTAAAAATACAGAAAACACTAAAATTAGTGACATTAAATGGTGATTGAATCTCTTAACAACATGCATTTTCATGTGTTCATCAGCTAGCCTCTCTGGATCTAGCACTACAGCGTTGGGACCTATACATCTGACACTGCGGCGTTAATTCTTGGACACTGCGGCGCCCACACTTGAGTAACAACTCTTCGTCTTTTTACCTCTTTTCTATTTTGCTTTCTCGTAAACTCTATAGATTTGACTTAATCTCAAAATTATATTTTAATAATTTTGTAATCAATTTTTTTTACTTAAATGATAAATATATTTAAAATCAAAATCAAAATTTTCAATTAATTTCCGGCTACCCATCAGCATCGTTGACTAAATAAAATACTCAAGAGAATCAATGTCATTACGAGGATCCAACGTCAAGGGAAGCAGGCTGGTGGACTCCACACGGTTTTCCAGAAGAATCAAGAGTAAGAGATAAATTTGTAATGCTCGCTGTGCGTCCATTCAATAAAATTTTGTCATACTCGCGAATGGGTTTATTTTAGAGAGTAACGGAGATATTGAAGCAGTCACGGGTTGCATGCGTGGTTATCCGAGCAAAATAAATGCTTTCTTGATTTTCCCTTCCATGCTGACGAGGTAGCAAGCTACAAATGCATCCAACGAAAGCTTCCAAAAAGGATGGTTTACCGACTCTCTTTTACTAGAAATATTAGGATATTGTAGGGAAGGATGTCACAAAAGTGTGTTTAGATTGCTTAAATAATAATGTTGTTTTTAAGCAAATAAATGACACTCTTATTTCGCAGGTGGACCATTAGAAAAGGTCAATTATACAAAATTATAATATTTAAGCTTCCATACATAACGTTATACCCGATCCACCTTTTCCTAACTTTATCTGTAATACCTGCAAGATTTAATATTTAAATAAACTTTTACTTACTAAAAAAAAAAAAAACTTTATCTGTATTCATATTTATTCCCACTTCATATGTTTTTCTACATTGGCCAGGGTTAAATAAATTGGTCGAGTTCCTTTAAAAAAAATTAAATTAGTCAAGTTAATAATACTAGTCTATTTGGTTGGTAATGTAAATTGGTGCGGTGCTGGGAGTTTCTTGGAAAGAGATCACCATTCAAAATACGAATTAAAATAAGCTTAATGTTCATTCATGATGCATCTTGGAAGGTGTATTTGGATGGTGAAATTGACGGGGAAACCGCCATAGTTTATTGATTCCTCCTGTTAATTTGCACAAAGGAAAAGCTCTATATTTCATTTTTGTTGACTTTATGTAGTACATATCTTCACTATTGAAATTGTTCCAGCATCCTTTCCAGACTCATTACTTGCTCTCATCTTTCTGTGTGATAATCATCTGCTTTCTCTGTTTCTCCACACAAAAGAAAAAAAAATGCCTGTGGCGGAGCTCTTCCTTTCTGCATTTATTGCGGTGCTGTTTGACAGATTGGCTTCCCCGGAGCTGCGGGAGTTTGCAACTCAAATGGATTTACTTTCAAAGCTGAAGAAGTTGGAAAACGCGCTGAGGATGATCGAGACGCTGCTGATCGACGCAGGGGAGAAACAACTGACAGACTTGACTGTGAAATTGTGGCTAGATGATCTCCAGGACTTGGCTTATGATGTTGAAGACATACTGGAGGAGCTTGCCGCCGAAGTTTACCGTCACAAGTTCCTGGCGAGTCGTCGCAAGTTTTCAATTCCTGCTCGTTTCACTAGCTTGAGTCCATCTGCTGTTACATTCAAGATCAGTATGGGGTCCAAGATAAAATATGTCACAAACCGGTTGGACAACTTCTATATGCAAAGAGAGAAACTTGGACTGAAGGCGATTTCTGGGAGCACATCAATTGCTGCCGCATCGGAAAGGCCACCAACTACATCTGTGCGGACTGAACCAGCTATTTACGGGAGAAATGAAGATAAAGCTAAGATAATTGAAATGATATTAAGGGATGAGCCAAGTTATTCTAACTTTCGCGTGATACCGATTGTGGGTATGGGAGGAATCGGGAAGACCGCCCTTGCTCGCGAGGTGTTCCACGACGAGGCACTGAAAGATTTCAAGCCAAAAGCATGGGTTTGTGTCTCTGATAACTTTGATGTTTTGAGAACGTCCAAGGAAATTCTCCAGTTCATCAATCCCTCTTTGTTCAATCCAAACAATGTGGAATCAGTACAGAAAGAACTGAGGCGGTAGCGAAAAAAATTTTTTTACTGGTCTTGGACGATGTTTGGAGCATGAATTATAACTTGTGGGAAAGTCTTATGTCTCCCTTTGTGGTTGGAGCACCAGGAAGCACAATAATTCTGACAACACGCAACCAAGGAATTGCATCAATAGTAGCTGGACCTGAGAAATGTTATATATTAAATTTTCTGCCCAATGAAGATTGCTGGAGTTTATTCGTGACGCATGCACTTGTTTACGGAGATATTGGAACACGTCGAAATTTGGAGCTCTTTCCTCAAAAAGTAGTTGAAAAATGTAGAGGCTTGCCACTAGCGGCAATCACACTTGGTAGGCTTCTACAAGGGAAGAGAAGTGATCAGTGGGATGACATACTGAATAGCAAAATATGGGACTTGCCAGATGACAGTGGCATTCTCCCTGCATTAAAAGTAAGCTGTCACTATCTTCCTGCACATCTCAAGAGATGTTTTGCTTATTGTGCAATTTTTCCAAAGGATTTTGAATTTGAAGAGAAGACACTTATTCAGTTATGGATGGCAGAAGGTCTGATTCCACAATCGCTAAACAAGCATCAAGAAGATGTAGGCAGCAAGTATTTTCATGGTTTATATTCATGGTCTATTTTTCAACAATCGAGCCATGGTGGTTCTAAATTTACCATGCATGACCTTGTCCATGATTTGGCTCAGTGGGTTTCTGGAGGTATATGTTTTAGGTTGGAGGATGAATTGGGAGCCAAAAATCAATCAAAAATATCGGAAAGGGCTCGTCATTTTTCTTATGCTTTTAGCCAATACGAGGGTAAAGATAAATTTGAAGTCCTCGACAGAGTTGAGCATCTGCGGACATTTCTGCCAGTGAGCACTTAATTCTTTGGTATGGAAAGATACGTAGATAAAACTGTTCTTTTTGATTTGTTGCCGAAGTTCAAAAAACTGAGGGTTTTATCATTGAAAGATTACTACATACCAGAGCTACCCAACTCATTTGGAAGATTGAGACATCTAAGGTATCTCAATCTTTCTAACAGTAATATCAAATGTCTACCTGAGTCAATAAGTTCACTGTTCAACTTGCAGATTTTGATATTAAGAGATTGTTCTCGTCTCTTGATGTTGCCTTTCAATATCAGAAATTTGATTAATTTACAGTATCTTGACATTTTGGGTGCAACTCTAATAAGAGAGATGCCAAGAGGAATGAGAGAGTTGAAATCATTCTTGAGATTATCTAATTTTATTGTGGGCAAAGCTGGATCAAATTTGAAAGATGTGGGATACTTAAAAGTTTCTTCGCGGAGAACTTAGTATTTCAAGCTTAGAGAATGCGGCTGATTTTGGACACGCAAGAGAGGTCATTTTAAGTGACAAGAAGGACATAGAAGTGTTGCTGCTGGAGTGGGGGCCTGAATTTGATGATTCACGAAATGAGCTAGAAGAAAAAAATGTACTCGCCTTGCTGCAGCCTCATAAAAATATAAAAGAACTGACAATAAGAGGTTACGGGGGCAGAGGATTTCCATCTTGGTTAGGTGATCCATCATTCTCCAACATGGCGGTTTTAACATTGGAAAATTGTGCAAATTGTACGTCCTTGCCTCCACTCGGGCTATTAGGCTCGCTTACAAACCTCTCAATAAGACAGATGAAGCAATTAAAAAGCATAGGTTTCAGGATTTATGGAGAGGGTTGCTCAAGGCCTTTTCAATCACTAGAAACTGTGTTTTCAGGATCTGAAAGAATGGGAGCTTTGGGAGCCTACCACAGAGAACGGGCACGTTGAAATATTCCCTCGTCTCCGAGAGCTTTCCATTTCAAAGTGCCCCAAACTTTTTGGAAGATTGCCTGACCATCTTCCTTCACTGGAAAAACTTGTGATTCATTCTTGTGAAAAGTTGGCTATTTCTTTCTCAAGCATTCCTATGCTTCGTGAATTATATGTATGTGGTTGTAAGCAGATGGCGTGGAGTAGCCCATTGGATTCGAAGTCATTGAATTCTCTGTCTCTTTCAGATGTTTCAGTATCTGGAAATTGGTTAAGGCAAGGATTTCAGTAGCTAGATTGTCTAGAAATCCGAAATTGTGAAGAGCTTGTGCATTTGTGGAAGAAACAGACTTTTCTTGAAAGGCCACCACAAGGGCTTCCAGGTTTCAACTCCCTAAGAGTCAGAGAGCTCTGTGTTGGGAATTGCAATGCTCTTACTTTTTTACCCACTGAAATTCAGTGTTAAAATTATAACACTAAATTAAATTAAATTAATTACAACATCAAACTCAAGATTAAGCCCAAATATTTACAAGCCCAATTCTTGAAGTTTCTAGATTAGGTAAGATATTTTAAGTTAATAATTAAAGAGATAAGTATTATAAACTTGTGTGGTTAATAAATTTTTACATTATTTTATTTGTGTGGTTTTGGTTTGTTGAAACTAAGTATAAATACCCCCCTCCCTCATTTAGTTTTGCAAGCAAGTAAGTTAAGAATAAAGAGTTGATTAAGTATTTGATCAATTGTTGAGAGTTTAGAGTGTTAGAGAGTTGAGCAAATAATAAGCTCAACAAAGAGTGTGTGAGAGTTGAATTGTGAGTGTTGTGTTGTAAGTGAGAAAGAGTGAGAGTTTCTAAATTTTGTGTTGTAAGTTTTGTGTTTGTTGTATTAATAAAAGTGTTCCATTTGTGCTTTATTATTCTCTACATTCAGCACAATGGAGGCCTTGAAATCTTGAAAATTGAAGGTTGTGACTCTCTGGAATATATTATAAGAGGCCAGCCATCTCCATCTCTGAAAAAGCTTGATATAAGTTGTTGTAAGAAATTGCAGTGTTTGTTCGAAGATAAATATATGGATGCTACTAATGCAGCATCGTCGTCTTCTTCTTCTTCAGTGATGCACAAGGACGAGACTAGCACATCTCTTCTCAAGTACTTGGGGTTGGAAAATGTCCATTTCTCAAGTGTTTATCATCATCAGGCCAGTTACCAGCAACACTCACTAATCTTGAGATTTGGAATTGTTCAAATCTCACCACCTTATCATCAAGCGAACAGCTACCTGCGGCTCTTACTGAACTTGAAATATGGAATTGTGCAAATCTCATAAACTTATCATCAAGCGGTCAGTTCCCTGCTGCACTCACTCATCTTCAGTTTCAGAATTGCCCAAATCTCATGATTTTAGCCTCAGGAGGTTTTCCCAAGCCATTTAAGTCTCTCACTATCAACCAATGTCCAAGGCTAGAGTCCATTGTGGAGAAGTTTTATAATAACACGTTGCTTGAACGTATTTTGATCTCGAATTTCGAAAGTCTTAAGTCTGTTCCTGAGGAGCTGCAGACTCTTAGCAATCTTCGTGTGATTACTATATGGGATTGTCCAAGTCTTCTTTACTTCCCAGAAGGAGGGCTTCCCAACACTATTTTAGACGTGTCAATCCGTCGTTGTAAGAAGTTGAAAGCCCTTCCCGAGCTCATGCACAGCCTGAACACTCTCCGAGAACTAGATATACGCCAATGCCCAAGTGTCGTGTTTTTTCCAGAAGAAGGTTTTCCCACCAATCTTACTACTCTCAGAATTGAAGATCTCAATATCTTTAACTCACTGATTCGGTGGGGATTGCGCAAGCTCACCTCCCTCAAAGAAGTTGAATTTGTTGGATGTTCAGATGTGGAGTCCTTTCCGCCGGAGGAGAGGGAATTGTTATTGCCGTCCTCGTTATCTAAGCTGAATATTGAAAGTTTCCCCAACTTGAAGTACCTATCTTCCAAGGGCTTTAAAGACTTCATCTCTCTTCAATCACTGACTATCAGTCGTTTCCCAAGTCTGTCGTCCTTGCAAGGTCTTCCGTCATCACTTTTGCAATTATATATTAGTGACTGTCCTTTGGTGAAAAAAAGATGCAAAAGGGGTAAAGGGCAAGACTGGTCTAAGATCAAAGACATCCCTTGCGTTGAGATAGATGGAAGATTCACATACGATCCAGAATAGGAAGAATGAACTCTACTTGATCTCAGAAACAAAGGAAGAGAAGAATCTGCTCTATCCCAGGTTTGTCATATTCTACATATTGAAACCATTAATTATGCTATAAAAAGATTCCGATTAATTGCTTTCCATTTCAATCCTATTAAACTTTTCTTACTATTTTGCAGCTCAAAGATACCCGCGGACTGATAGCAGAGCTCGCTGCATTGCTGGCAAAAAATGTAACATAAGGTGAGATAACAAACTCTTCTTTGATCTTGCCAGTGTTAGAAACTGACCATTAATGATTAATAAAGCTTTTTTAATTCCCCTATGCCATAACTATAGTTGTCCCCCATAAAAGGTAAGGACGGTTAAAGTTTGCTGGAAGTTAATTCTTTTTATTTTTTATTCACAGGAAAACACTGATTCTGCAGAGTCATTCACTTCAGCCAGGACAAGTAGTGGTGAAACCAGGTTCAATATATGGATGTAAATAACTTCAGATAATTTGGCTATGACTTGCAGTCCGCGGCTGACATCAAGCAGCACTAAAACATCAATATTAGTTTAAAGAGGTAATTTTCTGTAAATGCTCATCTGGCTACAAGTTTGCAAGGTGCCGCCTCTGTTGAGGCATGGTTCTATTTGTTTTGACAAAAGTACAGCTCTTCTACAACTAGGCCTTTTCTAATATGCTTATTGGTGTAATAGGGACATTGCAAATAAGTGCAAATGTTTGCCAACAGAAAAAGCTGTTTATGGTAGAATGCTTGAAATGGTGCAAAGGGGTGGACCAACTGATGATGCCAACTTCCATTCCATTGTCAGCAAGGGAAGGGTTGGTAAAACAACTTTTGCTACCTTGAAATCACATTTTAATCCTGCAATTTCAAACTCCGTTACTTTGTAGTAATTAGTCCTCTCTGCCTTCAATTGAGATAATCACCAACTCATTTTCACTTTTTGTCAGATAGTTTGTAAAGGTAATCCTGACTAACCAGCACTGCTTTATTGAACTTTTGAGAAATTGCTTGAGGTAGTGTCCAAAGTTTCGAAGTCAGGTAATTCGAAATAATTCTGTTGTTTGATTTAACTCTTCTTAAATTGAATTATATGCTTGGAAATGAATTTTCTTTTTGTAATTTGTTTCTGCACTTCACTATTTAGATCACATAGAGATTTCTCCGAGAAGCTGGTTAGTTGTATGATTTGGGAGAAGGTGATCATGATAACATATGCACATTCTTTGAGGTCAGACACCAAAACATATCTTCATTTTCATTAAGTTCTGCAATGCTCTTTCATCCTGCCATTTTATTCATTAAATTCTCACTGATGAACTAATCAGTTCTTTTATACATTGGATTTTGTGAGTTAGAAAGTAGAAAAAGGAAAAGAAACTTACAACATGCTCGCTTGTGTACAAATTTCCTGTGTCTACAGGGTGCGTAAGGCTAATGTCAAAGTGCACTCAGCAGTCAGCATAGATGGAGCCTGAACCGAGCTCTGCTATCTCTATCAATGCTTGGTTCAAATTGGTTAGGCCAATCTTGAGCTCTTCTACAAACAGAAACGGGCCTTCTCCAACATTTTTCCTAAATTAATAACAGAACAGGTAACACTGCACATTAATGGTTGACTCATACCATTTTAAGATATGCATTTATGTCTTACAAACTTTTAATTTTCTTCTATGCTTCATTCCAAACGATATTGTGGACAAGGAAAAATGTTATATAGGAGTGCTTACTAGCTGCTTTGAGTAACTATCAAGATTTTTTAATAATGGGCAGGGAGTTCCTCTTCTAACAATTCATGGAGTAGATGTGGATGTGTTAGACAATGATACACTCTTATCGGTGGAGCTTCAGATGATTTTTAGACCAATATTAGTAGATGCTACTAAGACTGTGTTTGAAGGATGGGTTTCCGGAGTTAATTTTACAGATTTTAACTGTTTGGTAATAGGCCACGTCACCTAAGAGGAACCCCAAGTACGTGGAGGAAGAAGTTGCGTGAATGGCCAAGAACGTGAAGTGAGAAGTTACATAGAAGGCCAACTACGTGGACTAAGAAATGGACCATTTCATGGAAGCTGCATGGGTGGAGAAATAGATGGGCATTGCATGGAAGTTGCATGAAAGTTATTATCCGGAATATATTGCATTTTTCTTCTATTTAAATTTCGCAAGTTATGTACAGGAGATATGGATATTGAAACAAAAATCTTGTGGTTTGCCTTTCACCTAAAGAAAGCACCATCCAATTTTTCTTCTTACTCTTGATTGGGACCTATCATTTGGCAAGCGCTGAATGATTGTTGTAGGAAGCACTTTCTGAGTACAGGGACAATATCTGTTATTTGGTGGTTCCTGAATAAATTTGAGATTATATCAGGAGAGTAAGGATGTCGCGGGATTTACATCTGAATTTGGAGTTTCCTCAAACAACCTCGTTTCCTTATTTGTATAAAAAGATAAGATTAGGGGCTGTTTTTGGGTCCTTCTCAGCATGTTTTTCTTTTGTCTGCGTAATTGAGAGATTGGGTGTTAAGGGATTAGGTTTGTGTAGCTTAATTCTTTCTTCTTTAATCTCTGTAAACTGAGTGATGTCTTGTTGTAAAGGGATTAGATGTGTCATATTATTTGTTAATCATTTCATAATTCTTATATTATATATTTAAGTGGGCAATCTTATTGGTCCAACATTTATATGACTTTACTTTTTTGTACTATGTATATAATAAAGTCTCATACTATACAAAACAAAATTTTCCTCTACTGAGAGTCTAAAGTTTCATCTTTAATACCTAACTAGGATGGCAAGGGATTGGGTTGAATACGGATATCTCAAAATTTTTATCCACGCTTATTTTAAAAATGTACACCAAATCAGTTGCGAAATTAAAATTTCATTACCTAACCCACTCTAATAAATATGTAATCTTTATCAAACTTGCAACAAATTAATACAATACAAATATAAAATCGTAACCTTAATTTCAAATAAAATTTATAAAACATCTCAATCAACATTATACATTCCTAAGCAAGAACAAATCAATATGTACAAACCTTTGCCAAATATACAAATAAAAGAACTTATTTCTTCATAACTTACACTTCTAACTACACTGGCTGGAATTTTTCTTCATAAGCAAAAATATTAGTAATTTTAATCAATCTGATAATCTGGAAATACAAAGCAATTGCTACATGGAATATATCAAATTAACTTTAAATTATTACAAGGAAAGAACAAATGAGCCTATACTTTATATTGAAACGCTAAATGAGTTCAATTCTGTTCAACAAAGACAATACTTTACCATATAGATGAAGAATTCTAATTACCACAAAAGCATAAATATACATCTTTTTCTTTCTTCTTTTTTAGTAAAAATAAATAAAATACTCTTAATTGATGTGCTAAAAAGAGAACAATTTTATTTGCATAAGCATACTAAAAGTTAAAAATAAAATAGGAACATATTCATAATATTTCATCCAATACACATCTATCCCAAATTTATTATGGATTCTAATCTTGTGTAACAACTTCATTCCAAACTCCCTTCGAATCTTATCAAATTCTTTTGAACAGGATGAAATTTTAATGAATTAGCAGATTGACCGGTCATTTTACCCTCCTATGCTCAACAAGAAAATAAGTATAGAATTACTTGAAAAAAAAAGTATAAAGAAGCAAAAAACATAGAAGAGAGTTTTACATACTAAGCATCGCGGCACTAGAGTAGGTAGACTCTATTTTTGTTTCAAATTTTTTAGTTTTGAGAAGTTTTGAACTTGTAAAATAAGTGAATTATTACTCCAATAAAAATTAGTGTTAGTAGGCACAAAATAATTCTTATATAAACCCTTATAAACTATTTAGGTTAAAATCAAATATTAAGAGAGACCCTAAGAAATGGAAGAACTGGGTAGACACTAAATGTTTGTGTACGCTAAGGTGAAACTGTCATTTGGGTGTTCATTATTCGTGATAGAGCAAATGTTAGATTCTTTTGAGGGTTCTTCATTGGATTTCCTTTGTAAAATCTCTAGGGATTTAATAAAAGAGGTTAGGATCCTTGGATCCACCGTGAACGTAAGTAATTGACTGAATTATATAAGTGATTGTGTTGTGCTCTTTATTTTCTGTTTTGAATTCTTACTATTTTTGTTTATTACTTATATTATTTCACTGTGCAAAGAAGTTATGGTTCAACGTTAAACTTGATTAGAATTTTTCACTTTAACCTAATTTCACGAAAAGAATGACGATTCTTCCAACACCTACTTAGGTAAAAATCAAACCTCTTCATCTTACAAACTGGAAAATGTGCTTAAACCATCCTACAAAAATGGGGAAGTGCTCCTACATTTTTAGTTTTGTAAGAAGAAGGTTCATGAATTAAAAATAAAAAGTTATTTAATTTAAGGAAACAAGTGTTTGGACTTTGGACCAACCAAGTTAGTTGTTGGCAAAGTTAGAAAATGACACAAGTTGCAGAAAAGAAAAAAAAAAGAAATGAAGAAGTGTGTCCGTGTGTGTGTATATATCTATATAAGTAATGTTATATATTTTAAGTTGTATTTTAAATAATGATATATAATATTATTATATATATGAGTAATGTTATATATTTTAAATAATAATGTGTCAAGTAATTATTAAGTAATAAAAATGTATAAATTTTAAAATTATTCATTATACTATTTTACTATCTATTAATTATTTGACACATTATTATTTAAAATATTATTTAAGATACAACTTAAAATATGTAACATTATTCATATATATACATATATATGTATATTTCTTTGCGGATATTCATATATATTTTTTAAAAGTGTGAATATTTGTATTTCAATAAAATTTTAATACCAAATTTTAGCTAAAAATAATTTTATTTAAAAAAAAAGGTCCAACTCTGAACTTTGCTAAAGGAGGATGTTCGCACTTGAAAACTCAAACTCATTGTAGAGTTGCAAAATGAATTTTTAAATACTTGCAAGAAGCTAAAGATGGTGGCATTTAGTTTGCATTTTAACAAAATTTCAGTACTAAACTTTAGTTAAAAATAATTTTATAAAAAAATCCAACTCAAAAGTTTACTAGAAAATGAGGAAGTTCGCACTTGAAAACTCAAACTCACTGTAGAGTTATTAAACAAATTTTTAGATGCTAGCATCTAGTTTGAATATATAACTGATTCTAAATTGATTGGCTTCATTGATGGGCGGGATATATGAATGACATAAAGAGTACCTTCGGTATGCATTTACATTGGGTATAAGAATGTTCTCATGGACATCCAAGAAGCAAAAAAGGATTGCACAATCATCAAACCAAAGCAAAATATATAGCACTTGCAAATACAATTAGTCAAACAATTTGGCTAAGACGAATATTAGCAGACATGGGAGAAAATTAAAATCAAGCAACAGATATTTTTTATGGTAGTAAATATTCAAATTGCAATGGTAAAGAATCCTATCTTCCATAGTCGCACGAAGCACATTGCCATCAAATTCTACCTTCTAAGGGAAGCCAAAACAAATAAAATAAAATAAGAAATCAAGCTTTAACATCGCAAGTGTTGTTAAAATATGTGCTAAATGCGGAAAATAACACTAGGATGTAAACTAAAACAATATGAAGGGAAGATGTACTTTGAACTATCCTTAAATTATTCCTTTTTCCACTATTGATAATAATCAATGGTGTATTTAATGACTTATTAAATAATAGTTTCAAGATTTAATGACTTATTAGATAATATAAAAGTGCACATTAAATATATTCTCCTTAGACAACCAGTGTTTACTTTGATAATGGTTAATAAGAAAGAATAAAAATCAAAGAATGAAAAGAGAAGTTGATTCAATCAATTCAAATGTACATGTAGTATTTATAGAGTATAAGTGTCTCTTTGGGAAGACACAACACTGCTTTGAAAGGTCACACTATTTGGAAGGGGCAGGTGACTATTTTAAGAATCACGCTACACGGCGCCCAATGGCTATAAGCTATGGGCACCCGACTGGGCGTCACGAAGCTCAGTCTAGAGAGTTGAGCACCGCGGTGCTCCTAGCCCAGCACCACGGCACCCAATCCTCCTATGGCTTGGGCAGTTCCCATTTAACCTCCTTTTTTCTTTTCGGTTCTTTCTCTCTACTTTAATGCTTGATTTGACACTTGTTTATTTGAAATATACTCTCAAATACCAACAATCCTCTACATATTTTAAATAAACTAATGTGAATCAAATTAGCCATATATTAAAGTAGAATTTAACTTATATAAATTGGTGTTCTTCCAAAATATGAATCAATCCACTAATTAAGTAATCGTATCTTATAGGAACTAGGTGAAATTAAGTTTCTATCAACTTTCATTCCTTTGGATGTAAAATAGATGGTTAAATTATGAAGTTAAATCTCTTAAGAACTTGTCTATGTCCACGGTTTGGCACTATTAATAGTCATGTGCCTTCTTGGTTTCATGAGTACTCTAGAGTAGCCTGCTTAGTTCTCATAAGAACAAGATAATAAGTGACTTCTTCTTACCTTATGAACCTACTTTAATAAGATCTTCAATCACATAGCTAGGATTACCACTACTCTTGTCTCATGCTCTAGTCAAAAGTCTCATCCCCCTCAATATATCTTCTTCTAATCTCCTATTTAGTGACTTTGTCAGATGATCAGCCAAGTTTTTCTCTAACCTCACATAATCTAGGCTCATCATCCCAAATTCTAGCAGCTGTTGATGAACATATGAAAATGCATATTTATTAAGAGATTCAGTCACCATTTAATGTCACTAATTTTAGCATTTTTATACTTTTAGCTTGAAATAAAGTGTTCTCCTTAAATTGCGATTAATGAATGTTATTTGCATAGGTTTAGGTAAAATGGATATAACTCTCAATGTAGAAATCAAAATGAAGAGATTCTTGAACCTAAAGCAACATGACTCAATCTTACACAAGCTTGAAGAATAGTTGAAAAGCCAAATCCAACATTTTATGGGCCAAAAATTGAGATACAATAGAATCGGGCTACAACTTTCACCCAGCTTGACCCAACTCATGTATTTGGATCGTATCTCACAAAATACGTACTCGATTGGTATAATTATTGAATCTTTGAAATATTAACTTAATTATAAACAACTCTTATGTTGATGGTAAAGTTCAAATCAGCCGTTATCATGGACCAAATTGCATTGTAAATTGGTAAAATGGTTGTTGACCAAAATCTAATGTATCTTTAAAAATTTGCTCATATCTCATTGGATACTCATCCAATTTGCATGAACTCGGTGCCTATGAAAAGAATAGACAAAATGCTACAGCTTTCATATCAGCCACAAAGACTACATCGATCATTTAAATTATTAAAAATGTGCTCCAAGTGGGTGAATGAGTTATTGACCTAAAATTATTGAAGATTGATGTCACACATGACATATTTCCATTCATTGCCTATATAAGGACACTCTTAGGACATTTTTAACATTATATAATTCTCTCTTATTTTCCCCTTATTAACATGTATTGTAATTTAGGCTAGAGTTCTTGGCAAGGCTAAGAGATGAACTTTTATGTGTAATAAATCTACTTCTATGTTTTGATTCGTCGTCAAGAGCTACAAATATTTGTAAGTTTAGTTTTGATTAAACTCTTATCTATTTTATTTTCTATAATCCAGAGGTTATAATTCTCATGTCTCATATATGTTCAGTCATACTTTTCTTATGTGATTCTTGTTGAATTATAATTGTTATTGGTTATATTGTTTTATATGTTAATCTTTTACTGCAATATTGTTAAATTGATATATTGTCGATCTTTGATAACATGTGAGGGCAATAAATGTTTGATATTCAAGTTGATCTTTTACTGCAATATTGTCAAAATGATATATCGTCGATCTTAGATAACTTGTATAAATAAACATGATTTATGTTAATATTTGCAAAATAGTTTAGTCATATCAAATGCATGTACTATCAAATGTGCTATATTTTATATATCTCCCGATTGATTGTTTAGATGTAAAATTATCAATTGAGTTATAAACATTGAATCAAAGTGTAAAGTAGATTTATAAAGCATAATTGTGCTTCTCAAAGCTTTGTTTAAATCATCATAAGACATTTTTCTCAATTCATAGACAATTCTATCTCATCCACTTAAATCAATTAATCCTTTGCTACTGCTTTAATATTTTACTTCACCAACCTATTTTGCCAAAAGCTTCCTCGTGGGATCGACACCTCAATCTATACTATAATAGCCACGTTATATTTTGAGCGTAAACAGCTGCTTAATGATGCCATGTCCTATATGGATATATCTACTTTTTCCATTATATATTTTACTTTTTGCTCTAGCAATCGCTACTAGGCAATCATAATTTATAGAAATTATAGTAGGGGAGTGAGTACTAATAGGAAGATCACACATAAGTGTCCTTAACCACTCAGCCTCAAAACAAGTCTTCTTTAAGCTATCAATTATGATTCCATAGTAGATCATGTTATACAAGTCTATTTAGTATATTTTTAACATATGGCTCCTCCACCTAAAGTGAGGACATATCCACTAGTAGACTTAACCTCTTTTGATTCAGATATCTAATTAATATCACAATAATCTTCAATCACAAGTTGTGATCTATCATATAAAAGTGTATATGTTTTAGTACCTATCAAATATTTTACAACTTTATCTAAGGCACTTCAATGCTCTTTTCCTAAATTTTGAGTATACTTACTCAATCTCTCTACAACATATGCTATATCAGGTCTAATAACATTCATCAAATACATAAAACTACAAATGATTTGGGCATAACGGTTCTGATTATTGCTATATTCTATATTCTTTTGAAGTTTAATATTAGCATTATATGATGTTGCCACCAATTTATATGCTATGTACCCAAACCTCTCAAGAAACTTCTCTATATAGTGCTTCTGTAATAAAGTGAGACATTAGATGTTCTCATAATCTTTACCCTGAGTATTACATCAGTTTCTCCTAAATCTTTCATATCATATACATTTGATAGAAATCTCTTAATCTTAACTATCACTTTCATACTAGGACTAAATAAAAGCATATAATCCACATATAGATATTTTATAACATATTTATTAGTATCAAAGGTTTTATAGTACACATATTTTATTGGAATCATTTATCATAAAACCATTTGATATTAGATCATTGTCAAATCTTTTATGCCACTTTTTTGGTGCTTATTTCAAGCCATACAAAAACTTGACTAACTTACATACTTATACTCTGTACCAGTACTAATACAACCTTCCGGTTGTTCTATGTAAATTTTCTCTTCTAGATCACCATTTAAAGAGGCGGTCTTTACATCTATTTGGTGTATGAACAAATCATATATTGCATCCAATGCAATAAAAAATCTAATAGATGTAATTTTAGTAACAAAAGCATAAGTATCAAAATAATCTAAGTCTTTCTTTTGAGTGAACCCTTTGGCAACCAACATTGCCTTATATTTATCAATAGTACCATCAGCTCTCATCTTTTTTTTTTTTAAGATTCATTTCAAACCAATGAGCTTTGAACCTGAAGGAAAATCAACTAATTTCTATACATTATTACTCATGATAAAGTTGATTTAATTATTTATTTCCTCTTCATAAATGAGCATCATGAAAGTCATAGCCTCATTCAAAGTCTTAGAGTCCTCTTCTATTAAAAAAATAAAAATCATTACCAAAATTAATAGCCTTCCTCATTCTTTTGCTTTTCCTAAGTTCATTGTTAGAGCTTTCGGGAGAATCTACATTAACCTTTATATAAATCATATTTTTATCTATATTGACTTTCTTATGAAAGATAGACTCAAAGAACTTTGCATTTTTAGATTCTATTATATTGTTTGCATCAAACAATCATGTGGTATCTTCTAATACTAAGAATCTATATGCATAATTATTCTGAGCATAACATATTAACATACAATTAATTATCTTATGTCTCATTCTTTTCCTTTTAGGATAAAAAAAATAAGAACCTTTGCAAAACACTCACACTTTGAGATATGAAAAATTAAGAACATAACCTTTCCATAACTCATTGGATGTAATTTTCGTTATCTCATAGGAAATTCTATTTTATATATGGCAAGCAATTAAAATTGCTTCCCCCCATGAATTTATAGGTGCTCCGGAATTAATCAATAAACAATTCATCATTTCCTTTAAAATTTTATTTTTTCTTTCAGCTACCCCATTAGATTTAAGTGAGTATAGTGGTGTAACTTCATGTATACTTCCATTGTCTTCATAATAGAAACTAAATAAGTTAGACACATACTCTCATTCTTTATCAATTCTTTATCTCTTAATTTTTCTATCAAGTTGATTTTTAACTTCTTGTTTTTAGATTAAGAACTTATTATATAACTTATCTTTATTTCTTAGTAAATATACCTTAGTGTATTTTGAGAGATCATCAATAAAGGTTATGAAAAATCCCCCCCAGGTCATGATATCATTAAGATCACCTAAGTCACTATGAATCAAACCAAGCAATTTAATTTCTTTTAGTCACTATGAATCAAACCAAGCAATTCAATTTCTTTTAGTCACTATGAATCAAACCAAATAATTCAATTTCTTTAAAAGTTATAGTTTACAATTTTTTTAATGGACTTTCCTTCCACATATATATCGCATTGATGCATTTTATCTAAACTCATATTAGATAGTAAACCAAATTTTTTCATCTTTTTAAAATAAAGATAATTCAAGTGACCTAATTTATCATGCCATAAATTGAATGACTCAATAATGTAAGCAAGAGAAACATCTTTATTCATTGGAACATTAAGTACATTGAGTTTGAACAATTCATTGAAAAAATATCTATTTCTAATTAATTTCCTACCCTTGATCATTACAATTTTATCCTATTCAAATGAGACTTTTACATTTGTTTTCCCTAATATAAACACAAAAATAAGATTGTATCTAATATTGGGAATATTGAGAACATTATTCAACACAAATGTCTTTCTAGAAGTAAGTTTCTTTTTTTTTCCACCACTGGTGCAGAATGGGAATTATCAAGATATACTTGCTCATCTCTATCACTCATTGAACATATTACTGAAAAAGCATTTTTATCTCCACATATATGTCTTATGGCTTCACAGTCAATCACTCACTCTTTGTTGCCACTTGCCACTATGTTCACCTGTGAAACAACCACTGTAGTAATAACATCTTCTCCCTCAACCAAATTGGCCTTTAGAGTTTTGTTGTTTCTTTTCTTGTTTCTATGCTTACATTGATAAGTAAAATGACCACCCTTTTTCACAAGCATAACACTTACCCTTTGTATTGAATGAGGCTTTATTTTTCTTAAGATGAGTGTTGCTTGTGAAATCTTAATGTTTCCTATTTAGATTATCACCCTCCACTAAATTATCTTTAGAAACTAACTCTTTGGTCTTTTCTAAATTCTCCCGTTGGCAATTCTTTTCTTTTATTCTAATGTGCACAAAAGAATCTTCCAATGTCAAATTCTCCCTTTTATGTTTGTTGCTTTTCTTATAATCCTTCCACAATTCAAGTAATTTTTCAATCAAGCAACTCATAATAAAAGGTTCCACGATAACAATATTTCCGTTCTTTAAATTATTTAGTAAAAGGTAAAAATCATATATCTATGTTGTGACCTCTTTTTTCTCATATATTTTAAAGTTTAAGAAATTCACTACTACATACTTTTGGGCACCAACATCTTTTATAATATATTTTTTTTAAGTTATGCCCATAATTCATGTGCATTCTTGCATATGGAATATGATAGTGCGTTTTTGTGTATGGGTAAGTGTGTACATTTTTTTAAAATTTTAATTTACACATCACATGCAGAAATACACAGCAGAAAATAAACAAACATCTTATTACACTAATGAGATATTAGAAAACTCACCCTTGAAGCGTGCTTTGCGCAGTTTTAGTTTAAGAATCGATAGAATCCTTTAAACTAGAACAATAACTTTCTAATTTTGACGGAATAATATATGAAGCAACATCTGCTTCTCTTTTCTCACGGGACTTAACTCTTTTTTCTTAATTATTCAAGCAAATGTTTCTAAATATTTATAGCCCAAAACTACTGCCCATAACCCAATAAAATCTAAACAAATGTTTAGATTATAACAAGCATGACAAGGCATGAAAAGTGCCTTGTTATGCTTGTTAAAAAGTTGGCTGAAATGCTGTCACTTTGGTAGCCAAAATTCTAGCCATCACATGCTTTGAAAAGTTAGCAAAAGAGATTGGTGGCAAAAAAATTGTTCAAATAACATTAGAAAATAATAACATATGCTATTGAATTAAAAATTGCCGAATAGAAATATGCCACCATTTATGTTACCATAAAACAAGGACACATGTCCTTAATTATTAAGTATTGGCAACGTACTTGCCATTAGTTCACAAGATGGCCGAATAACTTTTGTATACAATAGGCTAAATTGAAGTCTTTCATAAACAATTTATTTAGCCAAATTTAATTATTAACAATTAATACTTAAATAGGTCAATAAAAATATGTCACGTGTCATGTCCCAATAAATTAATGACATAAAATGTGAGATACAATAAAAAGGTAAAAGTGGCAACTCCTACTTGCTGAGATCTCGAACTTAACACTTAAACTCTATGATCTCCTCGAGAGACCCTAAAATAATTTTAATTTTTTAAAGAATTTTCTAAATTGAACTATTCAATCCGATCCCCTACCCCAGTGTACAACGAGTACACTTCATATAGTGAGACCCGTTAGATTCACACACATTTCATCTTACAAGAATCTTCCTTAAGTCTATAAATGATGCCCCTTACACACATTATGGAAATTACAAAACAGTGTGTTAAATCATATAAGTTGAGGTTAATACATATTCGTATAATCTCTTTGTTATTTATATCTTGAAAGAGCAGAGACATAAATCATCATCGTCAAGTCTTCATATGCTCAACGCTAAAACTTATCTCCAAATTCGTATTTTAATAAACAATATTTGTAAACACTTTTACGATATTGTTTTTGATGCAAGAAACATTTTTTTTCGAGTATATTACTTATGGGCATAAGACTTTCTAAATACAATCTTGGAGCATGTGGATATATTGCTCACTCATATGAACTAACGGATCTCATATCTACACACACTAGACTCCATGAGCATCGAACCATACCCAGCGATACCCAACGGTCAGACCATAAAATGTCTCTGACATGTGTGAAACCTAAGTATAGTGGATCACTCACAAGCCCACTATAGTGCTCAGATCAAGGGGCCACGAATACTACTTAACTCAAAAAAACCCTCTATTGATGACTTTATGGGATGTCTATTGGAGATCTTAATTGCGCCTATTCAGTACTCAATCATAATTGAATACCTGCATGTCTATACGAGCTTCCACTAGGCTCATGGATTACTAAGACTAACCATCTGGACCATCCAGATATAGACATACACTGATCTATATTAAATAAGGTTTTCACCGACAGACCCGCATCAGTGAAAATAGATCAGGAACATAACGTTTGAAAATATACTTGTACAATGACATTTCTTAGCACTATTTGCAACTCTTTGTAACTATATCATTGCTAGCATACCTTTGGGTCTTTGTCTCATTTCAGACAAGGCTCTAACTTTTTAGATTTCATTGACTCTCATAACTTATTAACTCTTAGCAATTATAACCCTCAGCGTTGCTAACTCTTAGCCCTGGTCTAAACTCCTTTAGACCTGATCTAAATTCCTTCAGATCATATAATGTCTAAAATGTTACAAGCATCTTACCATATAATTTAATAATTAGCGATTTAATAAAAGGAATACTGTATAAATATCAAATATTCTTGTAAACGAAGATGACATATAAGCACAAACCCTAACAGAATATACATTATATAACTCATTAGACAAAGTGTATAGTATTGTGTTACAGCATACCCTATTTACCTTACTTTATTTAGGGAACTCCTCCTTTTAATTTTCTACACTAGCCTTAAGATGATAAGTTGTAAGAAATTCAGCCAAACCCACGACATCAAGAGTATCGTACTCCTATCACTTAAAATGCTTCCCATCAAAAGATAGGATTTTTGTTGCTTCTGAAAGAGATTTGGTTATAGCCATTAACGATTAAACCCTTGTAGTATCCATGTGTGTTTAAAAATAGTTTAAGATTATTATAAAAATGTGTGTTGTATGAGGGAAATAACATAAAGATATAAACTAGAACAATATCATACATATTGATGTTTTGATGATAATAAATCTCATGTTTAGGTATTAAAAGAATTAAATGCATAAGTGAGGTAAATTAGGTGTAAAGAAAACATAAGGGAACATTCAAAATTATATTGGTACTGTATAAGACAGAAAATGTGCACAAACTTGATGTTAATAGATGATAATTATGTCAACTTTCCAAAGAATTTTACAAAAATAAATTTGAAGTTGTATATGAAAAGTTATGGCAAAATCATTCAAGCATGCTGAAGTTAGACTAAAGTGCAAAGTTTTGAAAATTTTTAAAAAATGGACTAAATTGCAAAAGATCAAAACTTTGACAATAGCACTATAATAGGCATTGTAGCAACAAACAGATTACTGTATAACAGTCAAGTTACTGTAATTCATTTTAGCAACGGTTAAGTCACTGTAGCAATGGGAGAGTTACTATAGCAATGACTATTTTTCACTCTTTATAAATATCTCACTCATTTGAAGCTCAAAAAGAAGAGAGAAGAGGAAGAAAAATGTCATATATCAGAATTGAGAGCTTCATTGTTTTATACCTTCATATTTACTCATTTTGGAGTTTAAATTACTTTATTTATCAATTCTTGTATTGATTTTATTCAAGTGTTTGGGGAAAATACTTTTATGAATAGAGTGGTTACTTTTTTGTTGTAAATTAAGTGTTTGTGGGAAACACTTTGAGAGGAGAATTATTACTCTTTTATTGTAAGGGTTTAATTGGTACTTTAAAAACTAATTTACTATAAAGGTTTCTTGATACCTTGAAAGTTAAGTGTATTGATTCTTGGCCTAGTTTAAGGCAAGCTAGTGGAATCTTCAAGGCAAATTGCTTGGAGCGTGGACATAGGCCATGTGGAGTGTTGAACCACATAAACATCTAGGTGTCATTCTTTCCATTCTTTACTCTATTATTTATTACAATTATTTATTATTAAATTTTTTATGTTTTAATAATTGCATAAATTATTTATATTAGTGCATTAATTTTTAATTCTCAATTCACCTCCCTCTTAGGTTGCCTATCTAGAATTTTTAATATGAAGTCAATGCGTGCTTTGCACTGTCCTTAAACTTTTTATGCCCTCACAATTGATAATAATCAATGGTGTACTTATATTAGAGGTAGGATAGTTCTAGGATTCAATTACTTATTAGATAATATAAAGGTGCACACCAAATATATTCTCCTTGGACAACAAGTGTTTACTTTAATAATGGTTGATAAGAGAGAATAAGAATCAAAGAATGAGAAGAGAAGTTGATTCAATCAATTCAATTGTACCTGTAGTATTTATAGAGTGTAAGTGTCTTTTTGGGAAGACACAACACCTCTTTGAAATGCCACACTAGAGGTAGGTGAATCTTTGGAGAGTCATATTTCTAACTCTAGACGTTGTGGCGCTCAAAATAACTACTATAAGCCGTAGGCATCGGACTGGGTGCCACGATGCTCAAGGCTGAGTGTCACAGTGCTACAGTGCCTAAGTCGTAGCTTTCCCTACGACCTCTTTTTTCTTCTCAGCTCTTTCTCTTTACTTTAACATTTAATTTTACACTTATTTATTTAAAATACACTCTCAAATACCAGCAGTGAGATAGAAGAACAATTAGCTGATATCTTTACCAAAGCAATACTAAGAGTAAGATTTGAGTTATTAAGTTGATTGGAATTACAAGAACCTGCATCAAGGAGGAGACTTGAACATTGATGCACCTCCAACCAACGCCACCAATCAAATCCAAAATTTAGTGACCACATTAAAATGTAACTTGAACTCTAGAGATTCGGCTTGCTCATGAAACAAAATGCAAAGTAAAGGCTTAATAATTAGAAAACTTATGCAATAAGGCAATATATCTTGTAATAAGTTAAAACAAAATGAAAAACACATTGATTTACTATAGCCTTTATGTATGTATCCTTAGAATTTATACAATTGCCTTTCTCTAAGTAATGTAAAACCAGAGGTAAAGCCATTATAAATAAGTTGTTTCTTCACTTGTAAATCTTCTATCACATTTTCATTCTAGTTTTTATTGCTTCTCTATTATTGTTTGATAGGTAACAGAGCTTCCAAATTTTTTATCAAAAGAACACTTGGATATTTGTACAGAGACTAGCCACTACATATAATATTGGCTCTAAATGCTTATACATATAATATTCTCAAGCACCATTTACTTCTCAAATTCGTTCAAACCCCTCACACTTATATGTCTCAAACTTAATCTTGTTTTGTCCTTCACTACTTATGAAACTATAATAGTTGATGCCATCACATATACATCATAAAGAACTTCAAGTCTATTTTTTCTTTCTCCCTTCATGATCAACATAGACCCTTCGAAGATTTTAAGTAAACCTAAATCTAATTTAAAGTTATAACCAGATTAATCTAAGACCCTTGAGGATATCAAGGTTTTTTTCAAATCAGGGATATGCCTTACATTTTGTAACTCTGTAATCATTCCATCATGCAATCTCAATTTAATGGATCCAATACCAATAACATCACAAGCAATGTTCTTCCTCATTAAGACCTTACCCCTATCTATTGCTTGATAGGCAATAAAGAGTGACTTATTTAGGCATATATAGAATGAACAACCAATAAGAATCCATTCACCTTTAGCCATTCTATTAGTGAAAATATGTGTCTTAGTACTCTAATAGCCCTTATTTTCTACTATAGCAATATTATTGTTTGATCTTACTTTTCTTTGGACTTGGTTTCCTTTTTGGGTATTCTTTCTTAAAGTACCCTTCTTTATGGCATTGAAAATATTTTAGTTCTTTCGGCTTTGATCTAGATTTGCTTCTGTTTTTCCCTTTTTGATCTTTCTTCTCATATCTCCCTCTAGGCATTAAATCTTCACCAAAGTTTGTATTATTGATCTTATTTCTTTTCTTCAAATCTTTTGAGTTCAAGGCAACCTTCACATCTTTCATAGTTAAGGTTTCTCTTCCATACAATAATGTATCTACAAAATGCCCATATGCGTTAATGAAGGAGCTTAGTAAAATTATTGCTTTGTCTACATCTTCTAACTTAACATCAATGCTTCTAAGATCAAGAATAATCTTATTGAATTGATCCAGATAATCTTTTACAAAAGTGCCAACTTGCATTATGAAATAATATAGCTTTTTTTTCATGTACAACCTATTAGTAAAGGGTTTTGTCATATACAAAGCTTCCAACTTCTACCATAACTCTAAAGTAGTAGTCTCACTTGTCACTTCCTTCAATACTTCATCACTCAAACTAAGTACAATGAAACTATGTACTTTTCTGTTAATCTCAAACATATCTTGTTATTTTGATGATGACTCAGGCTTTTTGCCTTCATCTTTTCTTTTAACAGGCATGGTTAAGGTTGAACCAAGACGTCAACTCACCAATATTACTTTCATCTTAAATTGGCAAATATTAAAATTATTTTTTTCATAGAATTTCTTAATTTCATGCTTAATTATTGATTTTTTTTTTAAACCTTTGACTCTGAAATGAATTTGTAGTGTTTAATAGACTAAATTCAATTATTAACCAACACAAATTATCAAACTCAAGAAATATATCAAAACAAGAAACCAAACAATAAATATCAAAACAGAGCACAAAATAATAGATTACATGGTTAGGAAAGCCTTACTCTACGGGAAAAAAAACTCTCTAATAAAGCTTTTTTGGATCAAGAACAATATTCAATTACAATCTCTTTGTATCATAGAACAAGTTTCATGGACAACTCTTTCTCTCTAAAATGATTGTATCTCTCTCGAATTTGATCTGAAAACTGGGTATTTATCAACTGCAAAACCTAAGAACAAGACTCGTAACTAACTCTTAATAGCCAAGCACATGGGGCTCATGTGATCACTCAAGTTATAAAAGCCCTCACATGCCATTCATGTGTATTAACAGCTTTTAATAAAAATTTAAAATGGTTTTTAGGGCTAAACTTAAACTACAGCTCCTCGGTATCATCAGCAACACAATACTTAGAATGCTTAGCTTTCATAATACTTCTGAAGATTCTATGAACTTCAAAATCTAACCCATGTGCTGACTGCTGAGAAATTAGGGCATGGAATAGTTTCTTTGGTGTCTGTTTGTTCATTTTACTTCTGGAGTTTAAATACAATATGTTATTAGGAAATATTCATATTTGTACTTTTTAAATCAGTAACTTGTATCTTTCAAAATAAATAAATAAAGTGAGTAACTTATATATTTGTTTTTTAAAAAAATTAATAACTTGTGAGATGTGACGCATCTACAACTTGCTTTCTTGTGAGAACAATTTATATATTTAAAATCATTTGAAATCTTAATGTTTACCCACAAAAAAAAATGATGGTCATTAATTTGTAATATAAGTATTTTAGTAATAAAAACAATTATTAAAATTGAATTTATAAAATATTTTGATTTGTTCAAATAACCTCATCTTTATTGCACATAAAAATATTAAAGTTTTTTTAAGGAATTATCACTTTCGTCACTATTTCTATCTTAATTATTTATTAAATTTTAATTCTTTTCAAAATAACTAATTATCTATTCTTTTTTATTACTATTTCTATTCTTAAAAAAAATTAAAAATGATCTAATAAATTATATAATTCATTAAATAAAAAAAATTTAGATACGCATCTTTTAATTCACTAGATTATTTCTCAAGACCCAATTACTTATAGTTATTTAAAAAAAAATTAGAAACTCAAGTGGTAATCAAGATAAAACCAAGGATAAAAGTGACAATTTGATAAGATTTTTTTGACAATATTAGCACAGCATTCTAAAAGTCAGTTAAGTTTTTGACTAAGAAGATTTTATTACTTATTACGAGAGGGAAACCAAAAGGTCTCACAATTCTCTGGTTAGGGTTTTATTGTGGCTTATATAAAACAAAGAAATCAAAATTCTTTGTCTACATAGAAAGTGAGAGTTGTTGGATTTTCCCAAGAGCTACAACTAACTTCAAAGGTAAGAAATTTAATTAGAATTTTTATGTTTTTACAAATAATTTTCTTATATTATTAAATGCATTTTTACTTCATTTAATAATTTAAAAAAAATACTTGTTTTCGTAATATATATTACATTATTATTAAAATTATTTTACATATATATATTAAAGATAATGACTTTTTTAAGATATTTAAGATTTTATTTTTTTCTAAAATATTATTTAGAGATAATACTTTACTTTTTTTTTATAAAAAAAAGTCTGCAAAATACTAACAGAATTTGAGTTGAATGTGATAAAACAAATTAATCCATTCTAAGCTTATCATCAGCTGTAATGTTGTTTTTTTTTTTTTTTGGGTTTTAAGTTTTTACTGCATATAATTAAACTATCTTAATTAACAGTAATTAGCTTCTTCTTCTTTTTTTTTTTTTTTTTTGGTGCGCATGGTTTCCTCTACTTTCTAGATTGCGATTTCTACTCAAATACTTAGAATTTCCAACGCTGAAGAAACCCTAAATCTTAACCCTAGCCTCTGAATATATTCACCAACTGGCCAAAGGTAAACTTCTCTCTCTTTTTTATTCATTTTTTTTATTTAACTTTTTTTAAAAAATTAAGAAGTCATTCATGTTAAATCTATTTTTTCAAAACTTTATTTGTTTTTAATTATGAAAATATATATTTTTTAAGAACGTCTGACATGTTTTTAAAATGAAATGTTTAATTCTCTGTAAAAAAAAAAAAATTGTTAAGAAGCAAAGTGTTGGGAGTTCACTATTTTATAGAGAGAGCTCAACTCAACTTTTTCTTACAGAGAGTTAACATAGTCTGCGTCCGAGAATTTTTATGTACGTAAAATTATTTTACTGTGAACGTAAAAATATTGTCAAGTGATGAATTACTAACGATCAAGTCCAAGTCTACAGAAGATTATACATCCATGCATGCACATTTTTCAAGTTTCTTTGTTTATGGTAATCTTCAGAATAGCGTTAGATTTTAATTTTGTTAGTGGTTTTACATGCGTACGAAATGGACTGAATGTCGTAGCTTCATTGAGACTTGGCTTTGGCCTTTATCTTTTTGCAGCTTTTAGTGTAGAAATTTGGACTTACTTCTTTTTTAAAACAATGGATTTTCCTGTTCACCATAGTATAGATTTTGCTTATTTGTACAATTTGAAGATGGAGATCTCATAGTGCTTTCCGGTTGGAAGAAGTTAGATTCTTTATTGCTTTCGGGGATTTTCTAGTTTGAATTTCCGCTTAATGTTTGATTATTTTACTTTAAATGTAACTTACAATCGTGTTTTTTTTTTAATATTTGAAGGATACCCGAAGCTGAAAATATTTTGAAGCTTTGTTAGTACTTGGTAATTATTAACCATGAAGCGCAAGCGTGTGGCTAAGGAAAAGATTTTAAAAGCAGCAGCCAGAAAGTTCCCTACAGTGGAAAGAAATCAAGAGGAGTTCTTGAACTATGCCAATTATGTTAGGGAAGAAAACTACGGGTCAGATGAGTCTGATGATAGCAGTGAAGAGTATGACTCCAAATCAGAGAGTGAGACTTCTTCGTTTTCATCTTCTTCAATGGAGACTGATTGGTCCTCTGATAATGAAGATACTGATTCTGAAGATGTTGGGATGGTAGAGAAAACCAAAATTTCGTCAAAGAAAGCAATGAAGTTGAAGGCTAATAAGAAGGCAAAGTATTTAGTTGATGGACATGGTAAACCCAAGTCAAAGAAATTGGGTTCTTCAAGTAGAAAGTGGCAAAAATCAAGGACGCGTTATCAAGAACCTCGATATTGTAAGAAAGAATTGAGAGTTGCCTTGGCGGTATGTTGAAAATGGATAAGCAGTCTCAGTTGAAAGTTTTTTATCATTGAGTGTTTTATGTTTTTCCCCAGTTATCACTTTGGATGTACTCTAGTAATGGTTTTTTAAAAAAAATAAAATTGTTTGATTGTTGCTCTTGAAGGCAAGACAATAATACTTTCATACTGCTGATTTGATAGTCTATTCATTGTTCATTCTGTATAAAAGATGCTGGATGCATAGTTACTTGCTATTAATTTCATTTTTTTTTACTTAATAGGTGATTAAGAAGATTATGAAAATGGAAGAGGCCAAACCGTTCTGTGTTCCAGTGGATCCTATAGCTTTGGGGATGCCTGTAAGTATAAATTGCAGAATTTTACATATATTTGCATTTAATAGACTATGTTGCTAGGCATGCCAAGGTAATGCTTATCATCCTCAAGACACAATGATCTGAATTCCTTACTTTCATTGTATGTTTACTTGTTTCTGGAAGTAGGGGAGATGGAGGGATTTAGAGCAGAAGGGATTGTCAAATGGACAATTCAACAATTTGAAGTGTCAATCTTGACAGGAGATGACTCGATATGCAAGTAAAATGTGATTGACACACAATCTAATTTTTCTGTTACAAGAATTGAATTGGTTTGAGTCACTTGCCTACATGTTGGAATAATTTAAGCTTAGAATATATTTCTATGAGCATGAATGAAAAATATGATCGATTATGCCTGTGATAGAATGAATCTATGTTAATAAGAGGAGGGTGGTCTTCCTCTCTTGTAAATGGATCTTTGGAAACACCGAGTGTGTAGAGATCAAATAATATTTATGTGTATAAAGACGTATAAACCTTTTGCAAACCTTATTAATCATTGAACCAAATGCACACAGAGAAAACTCCATGTTAATGGTATACTTTATACTGCATGATGAAACTGTACTGAGCCCGTTCAACAGAGACTGATCTCTCTCTATATATTGGTGGTTTTGGTGGGTGGCTTTGATTCAGCAGGATTATTTTGATGCTATAGACACACCGATTGATTTCAGTACAATATGCAGCAATCTTCAAAGTGGCATCAAATATATGAATGCAGCAGATGTATTTAAGGATGTACAACTCATTTGGGAGAATTGTTACAAATTCAACAAAAAGGGGGAGTGCATTTTGATCCTTATGAAGAGGGTAGAGAAGAAGTTCATGAAGTACTGGGCAGCTGCTGGTTTATACAGTGAACAAAAATGGAAAATTAAAGGTGAGAAAAGAGGACTCTTTTTGGTTAATGCACTTTGATGTTCTCCATTATGGTGATTTGGTTAGTTTAATTGTTATTATTTTGTCCTTTATTACAATGACCAGCTAATCAGCAATGCAATGGATTAACCTTTCAATTGTTTTGTTAGGTGATTCTAAGGTATAATGTTTACTGTTTTTAGAAAGTTACATGACTTAATTCGATAATCATTCATTGCATACAGAAGTGTTTGTTGTTATAATTTTGTTAAGAGTTTAAATAGTATTGATGACTTCTTTGTTTTAAGTTTAAAATTTACAATTAGCTATCCGATATGGTATCAAGTATATTTGATAGATTAGTCTTGTATTGATAAACTTCTCTTTCTACGAATCAAGTCACAGTACAGAGGAAGATGGGCCTAGCTTTATATACATGTGAGAAATTCATTCCAGCAGTGCACTTGATTAACAAACATCCTTTTTTTTTCTTTTGGTTTGTCATTTCAAAATGTCCTTGTTGCTTCTCTGTTGACTGCACATCTTTAGTGCTTTGCTAGCAAGTAAAAGATTATGGTAGCGGAATCTATACAAACATGATATAGCTGTTGGAGTTCCAGCATGTTATATCTACCAGGGCCAATGGATTCTGTGCTGCTAGTTCATCATTAGTGGCTTTATCAAACTGGAAAAAGAGAGTGATGCGGTATTGTGGTGAAATTGGTTTCCAAGGACCTCAATTGAACTTCTATGATTACTTTTAGGGATGGTGGAGTACACACAGAAGGAATGCTTTTCGGTGAAATAACCCAATGAACAAAAGGGAGGATACAAGGCATTGCATATTCTTCCCTTTTTTATACCATTTTCAGTTATCATCTTATATACTTTCTTTAGATGACAAAACCTTTTTTATATATTTTTAAATGAAAATGCATAAATTACATTTAATTGTCTGGAATATTTCATAGTAGCACTTCTGGTTTGAGGTTTATGGTAGTCTTTTCTTTTTTCCTTTTTTCTGAATTGATGTAGAAATGTCTGTAGATCTGTGAGGGCTTTTGTCTCATTACATAGGTACTGGTTTTGTGAATCTTGCTAATTGTTTTTTTTTTTTTCAATTTTTTGCAGAGAGTTCACCAATGCTGCTTCCTAGAGACTCTCATGTGACATGCAGTAGACAGGAGCCTAGAGGTCAACTGAGCTCGATGATAAGCAGCCCTAGCCCAATGCAGCTTGATGATTCAGGACATAGCCAGCTCCAGCTCCAATTTCCCACATCTTGCTACAGCCAGCCTTATAAATCACAGACACCTCAACCAAGCTCCTCACAGCCATGGTCCAGCCAGTTCCATGCCGATTGTGTTAACACAGGCATTACCTGCCACCTTTGCTTATTCATGAATGAACAATTTGTTATGTGCATAATCTTAAATGTATGAATATGTCTATAATCACTATATTTACACTTGCAGTAGCTCTGAGTAATTGTCACAGGCCTCACATGTGCATGAGCTTGTTGATTTTTGTAGCATTCAAGTCCAATTTTTCCAATAATACATGCATTATAGGGTTCCCATTTCTTTTATAAGAATACATTCTTTTAACTCCCATTGTAGGACATCCATACATGCCTAGGAATCCGATGGGCCACGAGGTTGACAGCTCCAGCCAGTTCCAGATGCTGCAGCCCCAACTGAACCACAACCAGCCATATTACTTGCAGCGACCCCAGAAGAACACCAGCCAAGTACATCACTTGCAATCACTGGCTGCCACAGATATTGACCCTTCAGGTTTGCTGTGCTTTAACTTGTGTGCATCTCTAGATAAAGAATCTTTTAGCCACAATTTCTTGATCATGTGTACATTTTTCCTTAGTTTTGTTGACCCTTTAGTTTTGTTGACCCTTCTTATGGTTAGGATGTTCACACTTACAAGCTAATACAGAATCTCCCTTGAAGCACTTTAAATATGTGCCTCAAAATGCGTCGAATTCAATAATTAGTACCCCTACCAAAACCCAATCACAATGTCCCGAAATGAGCTACATCCAGCAAAATTCTTTGCATCAGTCCAAGCAGAGCCCCAGGGAGCTGCAGCCCTCTCATTTACAGGCTGGTGCAGATATCGTTGGTGCCAGTATGTCATGCACAAACTTTTTCTTATGTTCAAATGAGCAGTCTTTTCATATGTTGTCTATATAATGTAAGGGTTTATGCTTATGATGATGATACAAAGGATGAGTTACATATATCTTTGTGTCAGGTCATAACATTGCTTTGTTTGACACATTTTGGACTATGCAAATTCTGAAATTGTTAATCTTATATCTTATTTTCCTAGAATGCAATGTTATGTATGGTAGTTAATTTGTGAAGAGTGAAGCTTTTTCTAGTATTTGCATTATATTTAACTGATTCCCAATATTTGGATGGCTTTGTTTTCCTTTCAAGAGCATCTGCACTTGCAGCCTCCAACAAATCATACCATGAGGCATAATGAAAGTGTGCCTAGGTGTCCAGTAGATCCCATGGTTTCTAAGCCAGGCCAATTTCAGCCCCAACAGTCCATGCTGAGTGGTGGACAGCTGAATGAATTGCTGGAGCATAAGGCAAGCTTTGGCCATCTCCAGCAATCTCAGACTCAAAACCGTGCAGACATTGATTGTGCAGGTACTCTATATGCATAATTATCATTTTTGCATACTATAATTGTAGGATTATGATCTATATAATGCTCTGCTTTCTTCATTTCATTTTAGAATAAACATAACAACAATAGAAACAACTAATGAGTGCCAGCTTGTGATATTTGGATCTCACATACATTGACTTGGACATTTGCTTATGAGTATTACCCATCTCGTCTAACATGTTATCTGGACATCATGGAGTAGGATCTCATTTCTATATTATTTTTCTGTTTTTAGCTGTTATTGATGGATCTTTTTGCTCTTATATTGGAAATTTATCCGTCACTTATAGATCCTTCTGTGAGGAGGAGCAGCAGCACACAGAGGCACCTGGAAGACCACGTGATTGACAGTCCCAACAAACAGCAGCAAGTTCAAGATGGCCCTAGCTACCAGCAGCCCAAGCCCCGACAACTTTCAGAGAGCCTCTGCCAGCAATACGAGTCATGGAGACTTTCGCAGAAGAAGGGAAAGAGACGAGGACCAGCAAAGTGCCAATTCCTGAAGGACGTGAGGGAGGGTGAGCGGATAAAAGTCACCATCAACAGTCATGGGGAGCCCATTGGTCCTGAGTCCACCAAGCTAAGCAGCTTCCTGGGTATCATAGCAAGGAATGGCTTCATTGCACCCCTTATATTTGTTAGCTGGAAATATATGCCAGATGAGGCCAAAGAGGAAATGTGGGAATGTGTCCAGGTGAAAGAGATACTAGAAACAATGATATTTTCACTTTTGGTGTTTTAGTTTCACTATGTGACTGTTGGCTTTCTATATCTCTAGTCACTGTTCGACATAGATCCAAGGTGCAAAACTTGGATCATGAATTCCATCGCTGACAAGTGGAGAAACTGGAAGGCAGAATTGAAGGAAAACCATTATTATCCTCATCAATCTGATAAGGATCGATTGAAGGACCTTGATCCAAGGGTGGTTCCAGATCAATGGCCTGTTCTCATATCATATTGGAACTCAGAGAAGGAGCAAGTATGTGCTGAACTTTCACATTTTACTATTACTTCTAATTGGAACACAGTCTTTATTCAGACAATTAAAATGGGAGACTAACCAAAATTCTCACTTAGTTTCATCATATTTATTAACTTTTTCCAATTTTTTCACATTGAAGTGGAAACATGATAGTTTCCATGTTGACATTGTAGATGCGTAGTGCTAAAAATAAGGCTAACCGTGCAAAACATAAGTCTAACCACACTTCAGGGAGAAAGAGCTATGCAAGGTTACGTGAAGAGGAGGTAGCTTTTATCTTTCAGAACTTCTCATCATTGGATATGTATTATTAACAACTCTCAAATCCATACAACTGCATTTTGTAATGTGATAACTCAACATCAAATTACTTTGCCTCAACGTAGAGTTATTATGAGCAATCAAACCTGCATTTTATAAAATGCAGATCTCCACACTAGAGATGAAATTATGTGTATTATTTCATAGTTCACAACCATAATGCATTATTTACACTTTTTATTTGAGGACAGCGGATGAAGAGGCCCAATGGAGAAGAACCAACTCCAGCAGAGCTATATATATTAACACATACTCGTAAGAATGGGAAGCTTGTAAATGAGGAAGCAGCAGCAAAGATTGTATGTTAAGTAACTGAAACTATTTTCCTTTTTCTTTCAACGCATACCTATTTGGTTATTATTTGATAAGCTTCATAATCTAAATACTGGGATCTTTGATGCAGTTACAACTCCAGGATGAAGCTAAGCAACAAAAGAGCTCAGAGGGCAATGATGACCACTGCAATCAGGATGTGGGAAAAGAAAGAAGCGGTCGTATGGACAGTTATGTGAGAGTAGCTTCCAAAACCAAAGGATCAAATAACAATGAACTAAGCAAGATGTTAGTGAAAATTGAGGCCATGGAGGAAAAATATGCACACATGGAAACCCTTGTAAATAGGATGATATCAGTCATGAGAAGATTTCTCGAGGAGACACCCTTATCAAGTGCAACACTTAAAACTTCAATTACCAAACAGGTAACATGTAGTTTTGCTTCTCAGAATATTAGGTCGTAAAACTTTTTTTGCAGAAAGGAAAAATTATTTTTCATATAAATCAAATCCCTCTCCCACTGTATGATGCAAGCCAAGCGAGGATTTGATTCCTAGACCTGTTTATCAGTTTAAGAGACCTTATCTTTTATGGCAAATTATCTATGTCTACTCTTTTAGCAGGTTCCCGGCACCTCCAATGGTCCAGGAAATTCACCGCAGACACAATCACATTCCTTGTCATCGTGTTACGTGGTTCCATCCAATGAGGTGCCTAAATCTGTCTCTTGAGATTCTCGTTGCCAATTTCTTAATGCGTTTTTGCTAACAGAGGTACCTTGTGAATCACAGGTTGACACTAAACATACACTCATGATCAAACATACTTTAGTTTGTTTGAATGAAGTTCCAAATCTAGTGTGTCAATTTTTGTTAATAGGTAACTCTTCATGTTGTGTTAAGAAGATTTCAATATATTTAAACATCTAAAGCAACCTGTTTGATTAATCATATATGAAACACAATATACTAGGTGATTAGCATGACACCACTTGAATAACCTGTAATACCAAACGAATCGTATCAGTCAATGACTCAATGCAAGTAAATGGAAATGTGAAACTGATCAAAGTTTCAATATATTTTGTGTTGTCTAGTCTTTACATTTATGCTTTTACTACCTTTTTTTTTTCCTAATGCTCTCTTTTTAATATCTTGCCTGCCCGATAAGAGAAAACTTGGCATGCAAAACTTTCAGAAATCTGGGTTCTCATTTTTTTTTTCTTCTTCTGCAGGCTGCATGTAAATAGTTCAACAACTTGTATTTTGGGTACCTGACATGTGTCTCAATATGTTGATGGTGATGGAAACTATTAGGTGTGCTTTGTTTCTGAAAAATAGATGGGATACATGTGGTCATGATTTTCTTCTCTTTTTTTTTTTTGGTACGTTCTTGGGATATAAGAGAAGCTTATAAATTACAGAAATTGCTAGTTTAGTTAAACTATTTATTCGATCTCTATATTTTTTTTCAAATACATCGGTTAGTCTATGCCGATGAAAAATTAATATTTGACATAATAGTTATAAAATAAATTCGATCAAATATAGGACTATTTATTATAAAGGGTATTTTTACAAGTGTCTTTGAGATTTGATTTAAAATTAAAGGTGCCCTTAAAATTTTAAAAATAGTCTCTAATATTTTTATTATTGAGAAATATCATAAAATATTTTAAATTTTTTATAAAATAACTATTATACTCTTATTTATTATTTTTTTAATTTATTTTAGATTATTTTAGTATTTTTTTAACTTGAATATTAAAATAAAAAAAATTTACAAAATATATATTGTTTTTATTTTTATCATTTATTTTTATTTAAAAATTCAATTTCAGTACTCCATTTTTTTTTTTTACTTGAGCACTAAAATTAAAATTTTAACAAATGTATAATTATAAGTTAAATTTTGAAATAAATACAATTAACTATATTGTGAGACGTGATTTTTATGAATAAATATATAAAATTATCCTTTTAATTATTCAAATTAATAGATTTCATTATCTATTAAACAAATGTATAAAAAATTTTTTTTTTTACTTGACTATCCAAATTAATTATACATTTACATGTGATTGATGATTTTTACATAACTTATGTCCTGAAATTGAAGAAGATGGGTTATTTTTATTTCTTTTTTTTACTTGACTACTAAAACAAAAAATTTATATATTTTATAAAATATTTATTATTTATAATTTTTAAAACTTTTTTAAACTTATATTTTTATTGTAAACTTCAATTAAGATTAAAATATTTAAAATTTTAAAAAAATATTAAAAAAATAGAAATCAAAAATATTTTGTTTAATTTTTTTAGTTTAGTACTCAAGTAAAAAAAATAAAGTACTAAAATTAAAAAAATTATTTAAAATAAAAAAATATATATGTTTTGTAAAAAAAATATTTTTTATTTTAGTACTCGAGTTTAAAAAAAGTATACTAAAATAACACAAAATAAATTAAAAAGATAATAAATAAGGGTATAATAGTTATTTTATAAAAAATTAAAATCTATGACATCTCTTAATAATAAAGATATTAGAGACTATTTTTCAAACGTTAATAGCAGCACCTATGATTTTAAGCCAAATCTCAAGGGGACTCATAAAAATACTCCTTATTAATTTTATCATATTGCTTTTTTTTAAAAATGCTTTTAGACGACATTTTCTCTAAGCATGAATTAATTAAAGTATTTAAAATTATATATATATAATAATGGAGTAATTCACTTAAACTTCATGGACTAAATAGGCAATTTGTTATAAATTATACATATTTTTATATTTTTGGTGGGGGGTTATTGGCTGAAGCTGTTATTTCGGGAAAACAAATTGTCCCAAAAAAATTTAATAACTTACAAGTCTTGGCTTCATATTCTAAATTTAATGAAAGATTCTTCAAGAAAGCAAGTCTTGATAACCAAAATTTTAATTAATTTCGACGTCTTTTTCTATGACATAATGTTTATCAAGATTGAAGAGACAATAGGGATGAAAATAAATTAATAGCAAAGTTATTTATGAGTTATAACTTTAGAATGATGAAATTGTTGGGGATAAAAACATTAGAGTTGTTAAAATTTTATTTTATTAAAATTTCATTAAATAACTTATGTTTACTATTGAATTGACTTTATTTTATTATTCTTTATCCATTAAAGTTAATAAAAGATTTCCTAATATTTACCTATTTGCATTCAAAATATTTTTTGTTTCTCCAAAATTGATTTAATTAAAAAAATTAATTCATTGCATTTGTGGTTTTATTTTAGTAGTAAAAAGTTTGTAACAATTTTTTTTCAAACGTTGTTATAGGTTCGATTCGAAGTTCAATTTCTAAAAATTCAATTTAAAAAAAATTATCTGAAATTTTTTCTTAAAAGATTTGTCCTTGATTTAGCTCAATTAGTTATAAATTCACTTCAATATATATTAATTTTTTGAAAAATGAATATATTTATTTTTTAAACTAATTCCTATTTTGCTGGCAGTTTTATTAATTGTTTAAAGAGTACATATTTATCTTATAAATGAAAAATAGTCATTTTATCAAGTATTTTTTATATTATATCTTATATCGAATAAAAATTAGGTGAATCTTGTGTATATAAAGATGGGTATACAGTATTATCTAACAAGTTAGTCTTTTGAGTTAATAGTAAGCGTTTGGGCTATGACAAGTGGTATCAGAGTAGACTCGAATTCTCATTCGTATGTGGAAATGCAGCATTACTTAATAGTCACATAGGATATAGGTCCCCCATACAGTCAAGAGGATGGGTAATACTGGTCAAGTGAGCCCTAAAATTTTATGTCTTGAATTTCAATAAAAATTATCACGTGAGTAGTAAATTCCCTAGCTTCCGAGGGGATGAGCAATATAAATCAATTTGGTCCTTGAATTTAGGTCACATTATGACGAGGGCGTCAAGTGATTGGACGAGAAAAAATGTTACATTTCATATTAAATAAAAAAATTGAGTAGATCTTGAATATATAAAAATAAGTATACAACATTATCTAATAGATTAATCTTTTGAGTCAACGATAAATACTTGACTCGTAACACTTAACAGATAACCAATTTTAAAGAGAAAATGTATATGGCTTAGATGATATATTTCGAAACTAATGATTACAGTTTGATATTTGAAAAATAATTATGTAGTTGGACGAAGATAATCATAACACACAAATGGGGTCTTCCCAAAAAAAACAAAAACAAATAAAGGTATTAATACTATTATTTTTTAGGTTGGTACAAATTACATTTTAATAACAACTTTAATTTTAATTATATTATTATTTTTTTAATTGAAAAAACGTAATGCCTATGTGATTATAATTTTTTCATATAAATTATAAAAATATTTTTAAAATACGAGAATATTTTATCTTTTCAATTAAAAAATGAGATAAATAATTAAAATTAAAATCAATCATTAAATTATAATTTAGGCCAACCTCAGAGGGTAACAGTGTTAATATCCCCAAACAAATACAGTGAAATCAAACTCCGTCTTAAGCTGCACCCTCCGAAACCTAAAATAATTTTTTTTTAAATTAAAAATTAAAAACAAAAGGCACCCACTTCAGTTCCCTCCTATTTTCGAATTTATAGAAATCGAAGGTTCGTGCTCGCTCATCATGATATTCTTCGTCTTAATTTTTATATTATTGGATTTCTGTTTTTTTTTTCTTTTCATTTTTTTGGGCTTAATTTGATTGTTTTGATCCTAAACGACTGTCGTTCTCTCGTTCGATGGCGGACGATCAACTTGATACACAAAGAAAATCAACATGAAACTTACAGATTTTCTCCTCGCTAGAATTTCAATATTTTATTTTATTTTATTTTCTTATGAATTGTTTGTTATTGTTGGTTGATTTCTAGGGTTTGTTGAAGCCTATCGTTTAATGCCCTTTACCCCCACTTTTATATTTTGGGATTTTAGGATCTTAGAGCTCTGTTTGTTTTGGGCGAATAAATTCATGCCTTGGGGTTTTTTAACCATCTTATTAGATGATGGTTTTTTAACCACTGAGTCCGAGTTTGGTAGGTTTGAAAAGTTCACTTTCTAATTGATGCCTTCTGAAGTAGCTTAGAAAAGTTAAATCTTTTTAGGAGATTTTTTTAATCTTTTTCTGGGAAGGTATTTTTGTTCTGGGCACTGGAAATTTTGTTTTTCTGCTGAGTTTATATTTTTAATGTTTATGTATGACTGTGTTCATCACTATGGCTCAGCGCATTGACAGCATGTGCACAAAAATTAATGGAATAGATTTTTGTTTTTACTTTTATAGAGAATTTGTTGCTATACAGGTTTATATTGATTATTTTGCAGTTACTTGTAGTGTACAAGGATAGACCACTTCTGGGAACTTAAAACATGAAGCGAAAGCGAGGGCACAAGAAAGGAAAATCGAAAGGGGCCCCTAAGGCAGTTAAAAGTGAGGCAATACCAATTGTTAGCATAAATAACACTGAAGATGATTCTAATAATGTGGATGAGTATGGAAATGATGAAGTTGAATCGGCAATGGAGGTTGATACACCTTCTTCAACTGGAACTGATCAGCCGCTGAATGTTGCAAATATAAATCCTGATGGGTCAGTTGATAAGGCTTTAGGGAAACCGGTTGGGCGTGTGAAAGTGAAGTTGAAGACGCCAAAAATTTTGGAATCTTCACATAGTGATACTGATAAGAGTAGCTCGCAAATGGGTTATGAGAGACAAGGTGGGAGTGGTGAGAGAATGGAGGATAGTGCTATTTCATTGGCTGAAATGAAACTGGTTGTTTTGGGGAATGCATCGAAGAAAGCTGGGAGCATCAAGATTAAGTCATCAAGGAGCTTGGGTAATTCTAGTGTTGGTAAAACTAGTGATGTTGTGGCGGCACATGGTGAGAGCTCTCATGAAAAACAATTTAAGACACCTCATAGGGATCAACATCATAATAAGGAAGAACTAGATGCTGCCTTGATGGTATGTTGGGAATTTCATATGAATTTTTGTCGAATTTGGTTGATTGTGCCTATATGTGTTTCAAAAAATCAACTGCCGATTGCTGAGTGAATTATAATTAATGAATTTTTACTAGTTGTCTCTCTTTATTCTCTTGCAGGTGATTAAGAAGGTTATGAAAATGGATGCAGCTGAACCCTTTAATGCCCCTGTGAATCCTGAAGCTTTGGGAATCCCAGTAAGTCTGAATTGCTGTGCATGATGCTTTTGGAACCTCTTTAGTCCTGTTTTTCATTTAACTCTCACTAGAGGATTTTCATATAAAGAGCTATGTTCAGAGAGCTGTCAGGATGTTGAAGCTCTTGTATGTTCTGTGGTTCTGAGTGATGTTAATCTTTGAGGTTTGGGTGGACAAGTAGCTCAGAGTCAAATGATATTATGTGTGGGTGTCAATGCTTTTGTTTGGGCAATAGCACCAACCTCATATATTCTATGGTGCACATGAAATTATAAGATGTACTGGGTTACTTGGGAGTTTTGCAATTTATTTAATCATAGTCATGTTATACAGGAGTGTGTCTATTGCGCCTTTAGACTTTAAGTGCTCTCTAATACCTCTCAATCACACAGCTTTCTTTCATTTTTTTCACTATTTCTTTTCTTATTTATTGAAGAGTTGTGAGTGTTGTGCTTGTTATGATGTCTTAACGTTCTCTGTGATGTAGCAATATATATATTTTACTTGATCAAAAAAAAATTTCTTTCTTTAATTTGTATGGTGTGTCATATGGAACCAGGATTATTTTGATGTTATAGATACCCCAATGGACTTTGGAACAATATGCACCAATCTTGAAAATGGTGGTAAGTATATGAATTCAGAGCATGTCTACAAGGATGTACAGTACATCTGGGAGAACTGTAACAAGTATAACAGCAAAGGTGACTATATCATGGATCTTATGAAGCGGGTGAAGAAAAATTTTTTGAAGCACTGGATGGCGGCTGGGTTATACATTGAGCAATCAAGTGGAAGTACAGGTGAGAGTTTCACATTTATCCCCGTTTGTAAACGATCTTATATATATATATTCATCCTTCCGAATTTTGTGTATATGTTTGATGACTTTCTCGTGTATGTGTGTGGGAAAGAGAGAGTGAGAGAGAGAGAGAGGAGAAGACTACTTTAAGTGAGATGGAGACTTCTTTTGGTCATTTAGCAAGAAAAGGCATGCTTCCTATGTGTATACATGGCCTTATGGGGCTTTTTTCAGAAGTCATCCTTGTCTTAAATTTGTAAATATATAACATGAAAAGCTTCTCCTTCTTTTCCTTTTTTTCTTTTCGCGTAAACGTCTCATGTTTTTAAGAATACACTTGATTACATCTCTTCACAAGCATGGATATTTCAGAAAATGTTGGCATTAGGGTCCTGGCATTTGAGAATGCAAGCTAGAATTAGTAAATTCTTTTTATGTGTACCACAAATTTGAAAGCACTAAGCGGACGCCTAATGAATAGAGGAAGCATATTTAGATATTTAAAGCTTTTCCAGCCCTTATGGTATTAAGTTAAAAATCATGTGTAGCAAAATTTTGCTAAAGGGATTCATGCTGAAAGAATAATGCTTCTTGAGAGCTAGTTAAGGGTTGATGTGCAACCTTATGTCTGTCTGACATGCAGTATGAGTTGGGTGATTAGAAAGTTGGTGAGAAAGTATTTAAAGGCTGAATATCAAGTTCTCACTGATAGGGTAATGTTTAAATCACTGGGCCTTGCTTTCACAGCTGCTCGATATTATATTGTTTTAAGGTGATATGCTCGGTATTCTGGCTGTCAGCTTGACATTATTCATTTCCATTATGTTAGGTACTGAAGGCGTACAAGATGTTGCTCAGTCCAGTCAGGGCAAAATACAAGTGAAAACTGGTCAACCAAAACCAAAGTCAGGGAAGCGTCATGGGTATGTTTCTGCAGAAACCTTTTTGGTTTTTGGAAATTTTTTCTCTCTTCTGTTGTTATTTTAAATTTCAAATCATCTAATTGTTTCAATTTTACACACTTGCTGCCAGAAAATGTTAAAAACATTAGTGACTGAGACCAAAATATATGTTGTTTTTCAAGTCTGAATGTCTAAGCTTCACAAGAGCTACTTTAGCTGAGTGTATCCATTGTATTTTCCTGTACAGAACTTCTGATCTGTCATTTTTTGTTTATCTCATTTCTTTTGCTTTCTGCCTATGTGATGATGAATCCCTGACTTCAGAGCTCATTTCAACTTAAGATTTGGTTTTACCATGAGGAGGAATAATGAAGTTAACGTTATTTTTTCTTTAGGCTCTTGCTTTTCATTAAAACTTTAGTATTGTGTCACTTTATAGACAATAAATTTATGGAGATTCATGGCAAGTTATAGAACTGTAGTACAACACTATATTTTTCCTTCCTTAAAAGCAGTTAATATGGATAGTCTATTATACTATTGTAGTGTTTTCCCTTATAAGTGAAGTTTCTCTGCATTTGTAGAAGGCGTCATAAACATGATTGTTTATGTGCTATATGTGTTCTAAAGCGCCGCAAAAGAGAGCGTGAGGATAAAGCTCGAATTGCTAAAGGCCAAATGGGTGTTGTTGAGGCTCAAGAGTTAAAGCAAGAGGTAAATTAATGTCACTGTACGTTCTTGCAAATCAATCTTATAGTAAATTTGAAATGCAAGATTTTTTTGTCACAACATTGCATATTATCTTTCTTTCCCGTTCTCTTTTTTTCCCCTCCTTTTTTCCTTTCTGTACTGCATGGGTTCTCTTGCATACAGTAATGGTTGTTAGGCATCAAAGTAATGTGTGTCGTCATGCTTTGCTTGCATTTTGATATGGTCAGTACTGTGGGAGTTCAAACAAATATATAGTGTAGAATACCACATTTACTCAAGTGCTTAGGATTTATCATAAATTTCAGAGACTAAGAATTGAGATATTAAAACCGAGTAATTCTATATTCCTTTGTTAAAATCATTGATTTATATTTCTAGAAAGGCCAACTAGACAAGATTCTTGACAATTCTCACCTACCAAAACAAGGTCTGGCCGATTGACTTACACAATGCATAAGAAAATACTTCCTCAAAAGGAGCATAGATCGTGTATAAATGTATCTAACAGTTCAATCTTGCAAAAGAATATTCATTTTTTCCTTTCGGTTTCTTTCCTTTTATCATAAATGAGCTCTTTATCGTGTTCTAATTCCTTCTGTTTTCTTTCTTTCTTTTTCTTTTTTTTTTTTTTTTTGCTTTCAAATTTCTATTGAAGGAATCTTCTCCTGTAGAAAGTCCTCATGGTGATGATTCATCATCAGATACGGGCGACTCACAAGACCTTGATGCAGATGCTGAGGAGGAAGAAAAAAGAGAGGAAGTTAAAACAGAGAGTGCAAAGCAGCAGTATAGTCATATGGACGGGAAACAAGAGGAAGAGGAGGATGAAGAGGAGGAAGATGATGAAGAAGATGAGGAGGAAGAAGAAGAGGAAGGAGAAGGTGGAGAAGAAAATGATATAGAGATTCTAAAGAAAGGTGAGACCCCAGAGCAGTCAAAGTTAAGTGAAAGATCAGGGGAGGAGCCCATGGGACCATCTAAACCAGGAAGACCAGATAAGTCCAGTGGAGTTCAAACTTATTCTCAAAAGCACGAGGAAGAAATGGCTGCTGATCAGACACAAGCGCAGAAGGTACATCAGTATATTTATGTATGGTATTACACATGCGATAGATTAGTAATATCATAACATGCCAGCATATGTATTTATTAGCAGATTTGTTGCTATGTTTGATTCTTTATTGCATGGCTATGTCAGGAGATACAAATGCTCTAAATGTGAGAATTTGAAAAGGGATTTTTTATGTTACACAAAGAGCTGTTTTTGGCAGCAGCTTTTTGTTTTCTATTACATCAAAAGAAACCAAATATACTTAGATGCTTAGGCATTGGATTTCATCAGCAGCTAAGTTTTTATACACAAGACTTTTATAGTTGGCTTTTAATGCTTGATTATGCAATGATGCCTTCACAGCTTTTGGAGTAAGGTCAGTTTGCCACTCGATTATGCAACAATTTGGTGGATATGATGTAAAGTTCCTTTTATTTCAAAAAAAAAGGGAAATCCTGACAACCATTTTGTCATTGATGACTTCCCGTATTTTCTTGTATCATGATAATTTTACATACATTATATGAAATCTTGTAGTAAAACTGTTTCAAAAAAATAAGTTTTGTTTATCTTAAATATCAACATTACTTTGGTTTGCATTCTATTACATGATTAAATTACCTATAGAATAGGTATGACAAACCTAATATAACATCGTTAAAGGTGCTTCTATTTTCTTTTTCTAATTCATATACTATATTCTGTAGTCCTGCATAAATGGTGATGATTTCATGATCGTATATGATGATATAAAAGGTATCGAGGAATGTACCGACTCAATCGTTTGATGTGGTTGCAGAAGTCACAAGAATGGGCAGAGAAGGCCAAAATGTATGATAACTTCAATGCCGAAAATCCCATGATTATGAATTTATGTGGAATTCTCTTCCCCAAAGGTCATAAATCTGTCTGGAGTGGACCTCATTCTCTAATTCGGCAGCAGGTTTCCGCTCATACTAATTCCCTTCAAGCAGCTATCAAAAGTTTCATGCAGTAAGCACTCTTAGTAAACTGATTTTTCTTTTTTTTCTTATTTTGGCCTTTCCGTCTACTCTGGCGGGTGGACCAGATGTAACTTACATTTTGTTAATTCAAATTATGTTGTATAGGGTGAAATAAAAATTACTTTTATCTGCCCTTAGGATTGAAGCAGTTTTATATGTAAATTAAGATAAAGTTGAGACAATTAAGTAGTAAAGATTAAATAACCTATTTGATTTTTGGTTTCCTCGTTAAAATTTAGTTTCCGATCTACTTTTGTTATCGCAATTTCAATCGGTTGTAACTTAAGCCGATGATTTTTGTTATCTGAAATTTGAATTTGGTTTTTGTGAGGAGAAAAGAAGGATATACAGACCCTCTCAGGTTGTGGCTAAAGTTCTATGTAAACTCCTTGCGTTTTAAAATGGTTATTTAAATTTTTGTTAGAAAATGAATTTTGTTTGAATTAACGGTCTATTACTCAAAATCGATTAAAGTATTAAAATATTTTTGTATTTATTTTTAAATTTTATTTGAATTATCAGTCAATTAATCAAAATGAATGAAAGTATCAAAATATTTTTATATATCTCTTTAAAATAAAAGAATAAAAATAGTTAAAATTAATGGAAATATTAAAATGCTTTATATGTATCTTTAAAATAAAAGAATAAAAATATGTATTTTGTGGGACTTGAATTTAAAGGTTTTATAAGTATTTTATTAACCCAAGGTTATTTATTTTTTTATACATACAATAAAATGATTATATGTATGTGTTTTTAAAATAAAATAATAAAAATATGCATATAGTAAGACTTGAATTTAAGATTACCAACTTAAGATTATCTATTTTTTATACACAATAGAGGGACCTTGTATGTATGTTTTTTTAAAATAGAATAATAAAAATATGCACTTATTAATTCTTGAACTCATGACATTTGAATGAAAATTGAGACTTGAATTTAAGACCTTACAAGCACTTTACTGACTTAAGATTATTTATTTTTTATACACAAAATAAAGGTGCCTTGTATGTATGTTCTTTTAAAATTGAATAATAAAAATTATTCAATAAAAATATGCACTTAATAATATTTATTATTAAACCCATGACATTTGAATGGAAATTGAGACTTGAATTTAAAACCTTACAAGCACTTTACTAACTTAAGATTATCTATTTTTTTTTACACAAAATAAAGGGACCTTGTATATGTGTTCTTTTTAAATGGAATAATAAAATTCTTTTAAATAGAATAATAAAAATATGCACTTGGTAATACTAGAACCCATGACATTTGAATGGAAATCTAACACTTTAATCATTAGACTAGAAGTAATTTATTAATAATAAATATACCTATCATTTTTATATACTATAAAGACATCTAGATAATAAATAAAATAATTGAAATTTAAAATAAAGTAAATTAAATAGAAATAAAAAAATAAAAAAAATTCATTAAATTAAAATTAAAAAATTAAAAAAAAATCAAGTGGCCACCCATCACCGACTCATTTTAGTAATTTATTTAATAAATTTTAAATTTAATTTATCTAATAAATTTTAAATTTACTTTATTTAATTTCATGTTAAATTTAATTTATCTAATTAATTTTAAATTTTAAATTATTTAATTCATTTTAATGTAATTTATTTAATTCATTTTAATTTTAATTTATTTAAAATTTAATTGTTTAATTTATTTAATTTATTTTAAATATAATTGTTTATTTATTATTTTAAATTTATTTGATTTAATTCACTTTAAATTATTTTTTTTATTATTTAATTCATTTTAAAAAATTTGTTATTTATTCATTGTCCAAATATCTTTATAGTATATATAAAAGGTAACTACATTTATTGTTAACAAATTGATTGCAACCTAATTGTTAAAGTGTTAGATTTTTACTCAAATATCTTGAGATCGAATCCCACCAAATGCATATTTTTATTCTTTCATTTAAAAACACGTACAATTATATTTTAATATTTTTAACTCATTTAATAGTCAAAAGACGATTTTGTTATTTTTTTAATTAATTCAGACAAAATCTGTCATCTGATAAGTTTGAATAGCTTTTTTAAAACGTTAAGGGTTTGTATGAAACTTTTGTCATAATTTGAGGGTTTGTATATTTAATTAAAAGACGATTTTATTTTTTTTTCAATTAATTCAAACAAAATTCGTCCTCTGACAAGGGTTTAAATGATCTTTTTAAAATGTTAAGAGTTTGTATAGAATTTTTACCATAACCTATAGGTTTGAATTTTCTTTTTCTTAAATGTGTGATTTTAAAAATGTAAAAGGAATTAAGTTTAACCTTTGTGTCCCATATTGTATTTTTGGTTAGCGCCTCTTTTTAATGATCATTGTTCGTTAAAATTTCATGTGAGGTCTCTTTGTTACATTTCAAGATTTGCTTGGGATTATTGAGACTCCTTATTACAAAAGCAATGCAAACACCACCACCTCTACGGAGGTCATTTTAGAATTACTCAAAAACATTTTTTCATTAAATTTTTTAATTTTTCTTACAAGTTTTTGTTATTATAATATTTTTTTGAATAAATAATATTATTATTTAAATCATAAAATTTTAAATATAATAATATCAATAGTAAATTAAAATCTTCTTGTCATTATAAAAAAAAGGTCTTTTTTAAATAATATTAAAAATAAAAAAGTAAAACTTTCATTTAAGTCAAATTATAGGAGTTTAAATGTCTTTATCCCTTCAATTTTTAAAAATTACTGATAAAAAAATAGATAAAATCAAAGTATCTTTGCACTTGCAATTTGTAGCTTAATAATAAAAAAATTTGCGATGCACCTTCCCCTCTAAAATCAAAAGTATTTTTCTCTTGCTCTGCTCACAATACAAAGTGGAATTTTCTCTTATGGTTTTGAAATATTAAGAATCAATGACCGAGACACCATTGATTCCCATATACAACCCAACAATCTCATCAGTTCAGGGTCGTGCAAAAGGTGCCAATTGCACTGCAACCTTTTGACAACTTGTTCATTACAGCAGCTAAATAAGCATATACATCGTGAAACAAGTCCTGGAATAACAATATTGTCTGCTAAGCCAGAAAACAGCAATGCAGAGACTTAAGAAGAAGAATCAACAAAGCACTAATGAAAATAACAAAGATGCTAAGCTGGCCTAAAATTACTTGTTATTTAAAATTTCATCCCAAGCCTCAACAATCAAGTTCTATCTGTTGATGTTTCAGCCACTTCAATGGCTTGCGCACTTCTTGTAAACAAAGTCGCAAGACTACTACAGCTCACCCATGAATGTGGAAAAAGCAAAGCTTTTGTCAATTGTTGTATACAGTAATCAAATATCAACTGTGCAAAGTCCACATAATCTGTTACTAAGCCCTTTTGAAGCAGGTCTGGGGGCATCATCATATAGATCCCTCTTATTCATTCATTCTGAGAATAGGTTTTGTATATTTCATTTTGCCGTCTCTACACAGTTTCTATGCAAACAAAAAGGCCATTTTCCGAAGACAATTTCATTATATTAGTGAGCCAGTCTTAAACATGGGACACACCTAATACCACTGCAAATATCAAAACACATCACAGATTACTTAGATAAAACGCATTCCAGATTCCTAAAGACATCAAACATACCTAAGATGCTTTCCATATTACCACACCCTTTGCCTTGCCAAGACAAACCGGACGTAGGATTGATTCCACCAAGGAAGTCAATATCTTATTTATTGCCGAGGACGACTAGTGCCAGAAATCCATCATCCAACAAACAGGGTAACCCACTAATTCAGACGTCTCTTCCTGCTTGCTGGAGGCAATGTTTCAGAAGTGTCGGTGGTCTCAACTTGTTCATATTCGGGCAGGTCATATCTCACATATCCAAGGTAGAGTCCACATGCAGGGGCCATTGGACTTGCAGCCGTCACTGTCTTTGCTTCTAGGATTCTTTCAACTGAAATGATATATTTTCCACAAGATGCAAAACAGTTAGTTTGCAACAAAACTATGGTGATCAACTTTTTTCTTTTTTGGCTGACGAACATAGATATGATACATAAGAGGCAGCCCTCACCATCAGAAACAGTTAATTCTCCTGTGCCAACAGCTTTTAGAACCCCCACCATGAGTCTAACCTGCACAACATTGACAAGAAATTGAACTGCTTAACTGGTGATCTTAAAAAGATCTTTTGCTTCAACTTCATGATCTGAGTTGAAATATGATACATTCCAACTTCCTAGAAACTGCATGCACACTTAATTATTGGCACATCTACAGATGTCTTCTTTTATAATTAGCATAAATATGGCATTATACAGTGCATTGTTGACATTTTATTGATGTAAACACTGCACTCCTAGATATTAATATTTGAATATAAGATGTCAAAGAATGACTTTGTCCAACTCTCCATGATATCATAAATTCATGATTGTTAAATACGGTTACACATGTATTGCAGACCAACCACCATGTGAATGGTAAATGTATAAATTGCAGCTTAAGAAGACAGAACTGACAACTATGAAGTTACCAAAATCTAGCAGTACTTATATAGAAGCAACATGTTGAAGAAAAAATTTGCTATAAATGCCAAAACAATTCAAAAAATAAATCAACAAATAAAAAAAGGAATTAAATTTGATTAGAATGACAAAATGTATTTTTCACATCTGTTGGATAAATTTTTTTTTAAATTTCAACATTAAGTTGCAACCAAGAAGCCCAAAAAGTGTTATTATTATCAATTGGCCAAAAATTTTTTAAGGAAGAGGCATAATTCCATATGAGCTTCCTTGAAAAGGTATGGCAATACAGTCCCTTTTTTAATGTTTTTCCATCTTCAAAGATTAATCTTCAGAGCAGATTAACAAAAATAAATGAGCACAAATGATGACTTTAAGACTGGTAGCAATAAAAAAAGGCTAGCAAAAATAAGACATTGAAAGGCATTACTCCAACCTGGTGGTAAAGGAAAGAGCGTGCACGAACTCTAAAAACAAAGCATCGATGTCTTTTCCTTATGCCAAATATATTACTTCCACCATTGGATATCCCTAATTTATTGCCATTCAGGTCATTTCCCGACTTCATGGAGAACACACAGGAGTCTTGATTAATTATGTTGTCTGGGTCCCTCTCCAAAACAGAAGGGAAAAACGCAGTTGAAACCACCTCAGAAACATGCAGCTCATCTAAAGTTTTGTTTGGAGAGCGTGCCTATAAATAATCAAGCACTGTTAATACTATTAGGATGAGAAAATTTACTGTTGAAAAAAAAATAATGATGTAATTTAACGACACATAGAGTTGAAGCCAACTATAAGCACCAAGAGAGCTATATGTTAACAAAATGTCAGAGATAATAACATTAATTAATGTAAAACTATAGACTGGGACCTTGTTTGGAAGATACCCCTTCAAATTGTCATTGCGATCATTGCTCCCTTATTTGCTACCAAAAACAGAAAGAACTCCTTTATGGGCTCAATTACCAGGGAAGTTTTAGTTTAGTATTAGGGGCTAGGGATAAATTGGTAATTTCCAGGTCTGCTTATATGAGCTTGGTGGCAGTCTATGAGATTAGAAAATGAGCCAATCAAATCTCTAGTCTCTACAGAGGAAGGTATTGAATTGATGACCCAAAAAAAAAACAAAAACGCAAAAGTTAACACCAACCATTCAGGGATAAGAAACTACCTGGCAAGCTGATGCCCTGAACGAACTAAAATCATGAGGTCCAACAAGAATTTTGCAAGCTTCCTGCGTTAGTGTCAATTAATCAATTGCGTATTCAATGAAGCTAGAGAGTTTAAAATAATAATAATAATAATAATAATAACAATAAATAAATAAAAGAGGATGGTAAACACAAACATAATAGTCAACAAACCTGCATAGCGTGAAGATCTAGCTCCTCAGGTACATGCCATGCCCTGTCTCTCTCAAAAACCGACAAAGGCTCTGGTCCAGACAGTATGCGATACAAGTACCTAAAAAAAGCATTTGACAACACATTTCAAACACTTGACACTCTCCAACATTCAAGTTAAGAGATATACTGATACTGCATGGAAACATTGATAAGAATTAAGAATTCCAGGTAGAGGCTATTAGACAACAAATTTTAATATTTAATTTTACATTTAGTGGTAAATGGAACTAAAGAAAATACTGTGGCAGTCATAATCATTCCATTTATATGAGCATATATATTACTCAATATGAGGATGCAATGTTTACAAACATAAAAATTCATGATACCTACATCCGTTCTTGAGCATTAAACCTTGCATGAAAGTTACCAGGAACACATCGAACATCAGTGACCATGATATCACCTTCAGCTTTCTAACAAAAACAAAAACATTTATCAGCATCTGCATGAGATAGGCGGAGATATGCTAGCTGGATATGACTTAAGGTCAAATTTCACATTTCAAATTCAACCCGAGTTCTAAACAAAAATCTGAACCGTGTTAGCTTGATAAGAACAGATTAAATTTTTAAGCATGAATCTCTTTCGCTCCATATTCAACTTCTTGGTTTCAATAGGACTCCTTAGAGCGTTGTTTCTATCTACTATTATCTAAAAATAATCAAGTTATTAATGACTCTTTATTTTCTTTCTTGCTAACCTATTAACCAGAAAAAATATTTCAGCCGGGTTTTGACCAGTTCCGTCAGCAGGCTTATGATGATTAGATGGATGATCCTAATCGAGTCAATGTAAATCAAGTCATGGCAATTAATTATATGGTAGAGAACCAAAAATGATGACAATAGAACTGCAATACTAACTAGGTGCAACTAGCATGATATCCACATGAAGTTTATACATCATGACAGCAGCTCTTCTAGTGCACATGCTTGCTCGAATGTGAATAGCAAGGTCCAATGACAAGCATTCAACAAATGGTGATAGAGATAACTGAGAGGTAAACAGCCACAATTTCTTAACTTAATTTCTAAACTTCGAAGATCATAAGAAAACTAACCTGTAAGAAATGGTTCACAGCTCTCCTAACCACGGTAGGTTCATGAGGTGGTAACTGCATTTTCAAAAAAGTAAAAATAATGATTCGACAACCATATATGAAGTAGAGTGAAGTAGATGACAATTCAAAAATGTTCAATGAAACCAATTCCTTTCACAGACGGTATGTATGTAATTTTTCGATCACCAGGTAAATGCATCAGTTTACATATGTAGCACATTCAATGTGTGTTTGTTAGGCTGGGCACAAACCATGCCATTGCATTAAGTAGCGTCAAACTTCATTTTTGGTTTTATTATAACAATCAAATATATTGGATTAAAATGTAGGAACAATATAGTCCTAATATAATTCGACCGGAAGTTACTGTGGTTGTTTTCCACTGGTGTCATAAACTGTTAAACCTCTTGCCTTCTTGAAGCCTTAAGTAATAATTTAATATTTCAGTATTATTTAAATATAAATACAACCAAATAAAATAATTTAATATTTCAATATTATTTGAATATAAATACAATCAAATAATTAATTATTTGGAAATATATATTTAATTATTTTTTATTATAGAAAATAATACATAAATATACACAGAAAGAGATGAACTTGTTCCTAGTTAAACAGCTAAACCGAACCATCTATATTGTGAGTTCCAATCAAGCTAGCTCAAAAATGTGAGCACCATATGCTAAACATATAAAAAGAAACCAGGTTTACTCTTTTATTGAAACATCAAAAAGTAATTTGCAGGCAACATACCACTTCACCAGGCTTCCTTTTGCTTATGCGTTCAACATCGACATGGCAAACATTTGATACAGCGTGCACTCCTGCATCCTACAGGAATAAGAGGAAAAAAAATTCCATGTCATGCCACAACATCCTGCATTATGCATGCATTCCCTAATATAATCATTAACAGCTGACACAAATTTAAGTTATTTTGGCCAATCAAGTTATAGACTTGATCATATACGAGATCGCAACAAATAATACCAACTTGAAGAACAATCATATAAAAGTGATGGGATGAAGAGAGTTGTAACCCACTTATGTAGTCAAATGTCACATATACAACTAACTGCAACATGCATATACATTCCAAATGGCTCTAAAATTTTATGCCTAGTACCAAAAGATCTTCGCTCTGCACATTCATCTGAAAATATATTGAAACAAAACAATAGAATCCCTCACTGTTGCATAGGGTTCAAAACAGGGAACTACTGCTGGACCTTTTTTTCTAAAGGACCCTATCCTATAATATCTATTACTCATGAAATACATGGTACATAATATCTCAGCTGGGTGTTAAGCATTATCAGTATATGGAATAATCAATCAAAGACAAGATCAAGACAAAGTGGTAACTAGGAAGCAGCAGAACAATATACTTACAGTTCGACTGGAGAGAGAGATTGAAACTGGCTGCCCCACAAATTTACGAAATGCCTCCTGCACAAACAAAATTGAATCTTTTATAGCCAAAATGTAAACAAACCAAAAAAAAACAAATTTTTTTTTTTCCTTCATACAAAAATCATTTATATTTAGCATACCAAATCAAGTACTTTTTTCAAGTAGACACTATAGAGCAACTCAAAAAAATGTTTCTCATTACTTTACACATATCAGATTAAGGGTGCATTTGGCAATGCTTTATAGGAAAAGCATTTTCGAGTAGTTCAAGCATTTTCACAAACACTTAAAACTGCTTATGAGAGCGCCCATGGAAGTGCTCCTCAGAGAGTACTTTTAAGTGCTTCTTGTAAACTTAAGAAATGCTTTCCATCAAAAAATAATTAAGTGCTTCTCTCAAAAATTTAAAATTCATTATGAAGTACTTTCTCATAGCCAATAACAAAACAGAGCAAAAACATTAAATAAATAAACAATTTTTACCCACTTCAAAGCGCTTTTCTCACATTGAGATGAATAGCACTTTTTTCACAACAATCAAAACAAAAGCAAGTAACCAAGCAAAGCGAATGAAAATACCTCAAGAACCCCAACAACAGTGCGGCATGTGAGCTGCTTCTGAGACCCAGAGAACCGAGTCCCAATATACTCAACGGCAACCAAGTATCGTTGCATTCCGGGTTTTGGGTTCGCTTTTTCAGAAACTTCTTCTTCTTCTGGGTCTATTTCCTCCACTTCTTCTTCTCCTTCCTCGACGCTGTCGTGTATTCCTTCTCCCTCCTCCTCCTCCTCCTCCTCCTCGTTTCTCGACTCCGGTCGTTCGGAACACTCGGCCTTGGACGCGACAATGTATTTGGAAAACTTAGTCATTTAGAATTGGTTGACTCTAAATACAAGACAAGCTGTTGAGAGTTCGAGTTCTAGTTTTGAGTTTCGAACGTTATTGTTGTTGTAGTGCTGGGTTTATAGCAAGTGCTGGGTTTATAGGCGTTGTTTGATTGGGGTTTTTTTGTACGAATTCTCGTAAGCTAGATTGTTATAAGCACTTCCTGTGACGTGAGTGTAAATTTTGTTTTTGCGTGAATAGCCTCTTTGAAAATGATTAGTGAAAAGTATCCCACTTTTAAAATGTAATTATTGTAAGAAAAACTTCAACATGCCCCGTGTTAGATTTGATATATTTTAATTTTGATCAAAGTCTTTCGTAAATCATCACCGCACACTCATTCCGTTAATGAGTTTCGTTAAACTTAAATCAACTTAAGAATAAATTTGTAATTATATCAAATAAAATTTATAAAATAAAAATAATATAAAATATTAATATTAATACAAAATTACAAAATTACAAAATTATCCTTAAAATTCTTTTTTTTTTTCTCTCTTGCTAACTTTCTTTTCTTCTTTCTCCCTCCCTTCTTGTCCGATGCGCAGTCATTGGTGTGGTTGCTTCATTATTTTATTTTTAATTAATTTTTTTATTTGATTTTGATTTAATAATTTATTGTATGATAAACCATAGATTAAATTTTTTTTTTGTAATTAATTGAGAAGCGAGTTTTTTTTTATAAAAAATATATATGAATTTAATATGTTTGTAATAATTTTCACATTTTTCTCATCTATTTCTCCAAAGTAAAAAGGAAAGCAAAGGGGGTTAAAAGCACCAAATGCCATTCTTGGTTTTCAAAAGCATGACAAATCTTTTATTAATCTCGAGTTTGAAGAGGCGTTGAGCCGCAGAAGGCTTCCATTCAAGGTTAGTCTTGCATTTATTTCAATTAATTTTAATTTGCAAGAACTAATATATATTTGTTTGAATTGATTTTAAAAAAAATATTTATAATCAATGTATTTGAGAAATAAAAAAATATTTTTTAAAATTATAAAAAAGTAATTTATATATAAGACTCGGATTTATATTACTATTGTTTTTTTCAAAATTGAGAGAGAGGAAGAGAAAAATTTAGACCCACCACTTGTGCTAAGTTTATACCAACTCTAACACTATCACCTGTGAGATTGGTATATGTGATACTTTGATAATGGTTTTAGTTTTAATTACACTATTATTCTCTTTACAAAATTAAAAATAATGAAAATGATTTTATCTTTTAAGAATATTTTGAGATATTTATACATATTCATATAATGGTTGTCTTTTCAAATATGTGACACAATATTTCATCAATAATAAGTCCCGTCAAATCTTTTAGAATAAAATTTGATGCAAATTACCAAAAAATCTTCAATATTAAAATTGTAAAAGCATACATTAAAAGTGTCATTCACATTAATATAGTCTGTTAAGATTTATTTTTTATATTTATGTAAAAGTCAAAATTTTAATTATCCAACTAATTTAAGATTAATTTAAATTTATCTTTAATATTAATATTGAGTAAGTAACTTAGGATGCACTAGACTTTAAAACTTAAAATCAAATTTGTATTGAATCCACATGTAACCTTAGACTACTATAAAATTGTCTTTAATACTAATATTAGACCAATCTCTTATGATTCTCTTAACTTTAAATTTTAAAATTGAATTCACATTAAAATTTACTAGAACTTCGTGTAAATAATTTGTTAAGACTTGTCTTTGATACAACACGAATACTGAGTCAATCTCTTAAGATTCACTTAATTTTAAATTTTAAAATTAAATTAAATCCACATTTTTTGTAAAAACTTTCTTGAAACTTATTTTACTACTAATATTAAATATTTATCTAGGCATTTGATTTAAACAATTTTTATACTAAAAAGGAACTAAAACAAAGGAAAATCAAGACCCACAAATAAGAGAGACTAAGCAACCTAAAGAATCAAATTCAATGCATAAGCATCTTTGCACTACAAAGTTTGTCAAAAGCAAATCTGCAAATAATGGATGGTTGTCTCATCTCATGCCATCTCTCAGCTCTGAAATTTTCATTTTTTAATGGAGATATAATTGGTGCCATGGCTTTTGATTCTCTTTTTCTTTTTCACTTCTTTAATCAACTCTTAGCTTTGTCACTATCAATTTGAGAATTGAACATGTGGGGGTTGTACGACGTCGTATAGCCCAAAGTGGGAAAGTGGGTTTCTGAATGCTTTGCCCTAAAAGAAAATAAAAGAAGTGGCATCCAGTGTGAAAACCAAAATGCTGGATGTACTTCAATTGTCTCTTCTTTTTTTTTTTTTCAAATGGTCAGAAAATTTCAGTTCAAACACTTCATCTGATTTTTTTTTTTTTTTTGTTGGGTAAATTGTGTGGATAATTCTTTTGCTAAAGGGCTTTGCAAGAATTTTCAAAAACTTGCCCATGAGTCTAAAAGTGTTTGCACTTACCCCCCATTTTTTTTAACTCTTTACTACAAACAACAAAAATAGTTTTTTACATGCACAAAATCATAGTAAAATTTAACATACCTCAATTTATTCATGAATAACGTTATAATTCCTAAATAATATTTTAAATATTTTTATTTTAAATAATATGTTAAGTAACTATTAAACGATGAAATAATATAATAGGTAATTTTAGAATTTACACAATAATTTAGTAAAACTTTATAACAAATATATTTATTATATATATATATGACATAATATTATTAAGTGATTATACTATAACAAAAAATGTATTTGAAAAGCCCAAGAGCAAAGATATCTCCAGATTCATAGGAGTTAAGTTAATGTATATAGCATCTTGTGCATTTTGAAAGATTTTTGCAAATATGAAAACCAACAAATTGGTACAAAAAGAAATATGGTGCTATTATTGAGTTTAGTTTATAGGTGCCCCTCATCTTTGATTTCTTGTAATTACATTTTATAAATATATTCTCCTTATATCTCAACATGATAATAATGAAAGCTTTCACAAGATCTTCTAATTAATATATATATAATTTTAGTGAATCGCATAACTCATTATATGATGAATACCTAAACTTTTATAAATTTTTATAATTTTAAATTTTTGTATAATCAAAATAAACTCCTATAAACTCATAATGCAAAATTTTTTTACTTATCTCCTCTATTCTAGTAGGAGGAAATATCTCTTATTATACCAATAATAAGACTTAATCCTAGAAGAAATCCTCTTTCTCGTGAAAAAAAAAACTAAAGTACTACAAAAACTATTAACTTAGAAATCTCCCATGAGAGCTTAAAGAACCCTAGAAATTTTTTTTTTCACTTTCCATCAAAGTACCTTTTCCCCCCGGTCATTACTTACTTTTTTTTTTGGGATGGATTTTAAGTTAAATTGCAAAGATGGCTGTACAATAGAAACAAGAAGGCCATGGAGTTGATATCCAAAGGTTGAGTAAATTTTAATTTTTGTGATATTTAATTTATAAAATAATTATTAGATTCAAATATATTAAAAAGTAAAAATTTATAAATTAATTTAAAACTTTAAAAAAATAAATAAAATCCGAATTCAAGATTTCAATTTCGTAAAATTTCAAATACAAATTTTGATTAAAAAAAAGGAATCTAAAATAAAACCCAAAATTTTGAGACAGCTCCAAATCCAAATCCGAATTTAGGGCATTTTGGAATTTTTGGATTCGAATTTTTTTGTAATCTCTAACAAAGGGCTTGTATAGGCATTTTCAAATCAGGATGAATACATTTTAAAAATGAGATAACTAAATTGTCCAATTTACATACCAAATTTTAAGGTCATTTGCCCATTACCGTAGTAAAATTGAACATGCAGAACATAATCATATGATCATGGAATTTTGTTGTCCATTTAATAATTGACGGAAAGTATTAAATCAAATAATTAGTGAACAATAAGGATGTCAAGTTGTTCTACGCCAAGCCAAATTCAAGTTTAAACCCAAATTTTTTAATTTTAAATTTAAAAATATTTATTTACAAGACATTTGTTAAATTCGTGTATATTAAAAATTAATTTAAATTTCTTGTTAAAAAAACCCAAATTTGGGGCAGGCCTTCTAACCCAAATTCGAATTATTCAAACCTACAAAGAATCCAAATCCGAAAAAAAATCTGAATTTTCGAACCCGGCCCAAGCTAAGGTTTTTTTCAAATCCAAATTAAATTGCCATCACAGACACTACCATTAGATAAAAAGGAAAAAAAAAGAGTTTTAACTCAAATACCGAACTATTAAATCTCCCCAACTGATGACAAAGCAAAAGATAAATAAACTCACCAAAGGAGACCAATGGCCTCTACAGCTCAAATTAGACGGAACAATAAATTAAAACAAGAAAGAACACTGGGAAAAAGCAAGAACACCCCAAAATAAAATTTAAACGAAAAAGAAAAAGAAAAAGAAAAAGCCACTAGAACTAATGTAAATTTAAAGCCCGAAAAATGCATAAGGTGCAATGACAGAAGGAATCAAGTTTTCTTCGGATTCTTTACAGCTTCATTCTTCTGGGTGCGTGCATTAAGGGAGAGATTTTTTGTGAGATTGATGATAGAGATTGAGTCTTCATCGAGTTTCTTCTCTCCTGCTTTTATGGTATTCTGTGCAAACCGGGAAATGTGATCAGTGAATATGACAAAATTATAGAACCAAAAGTAACAAGAAAGTAATGAGAAAACATGCTGAGGCTTAGTGCAAGAACAAAATTTATCAGGCTTAAAAAATGAAGTACACCAAATGAAAAGTACAATATGTCTGAAAAGATAATGCGAAACCGGAATCGCTATCATCCCTTATGCAGTGAGGTTACTGAAGCTTAATCCAATTCGGTTACCGAACAAAATGACTGCCTAAAAGATGTGGTAAAGAGACAGCACAATTATACAAGAAAGGGAGCATTGATAAAACTTGATTAAATTCATGACAATAGCCTTATTGTTAAACAAGGAACCCAGTGCAAACAAATATGCTTCTATATTAGCAGCTGAGTGAACAGAATGTACATTTATGTATCAAATAAAAGCCAAAAAAAAACTCTTAAAAAAAGGAACTTACAGTAAAACCATCCTCCTTGAATATTTCCATTCTCAGAGTGGCTGGCTTGCTGGTCTTTTTGCCCTGATGGGACTTCTCCCTATTTTCGTAGAAGTAAAAATCATCCAACAGTGATGTTTTTGCGGGGTAGCTCTTGAAAATCTTCAGCATTTCTAAGCCTTGCTTTAACCCAATCTGCCAGTGATAACAATCATGCCACCATAAAAAACCAAACAATAAGATGCTACAGATGATAATCTTATTTGTTATAGATGGATCATTCATCAAAAGCACCCAAGTAAACATAAACCCTATAAAGAACAAATTTTAAAAAATGCAACCTTAAATATCAAAAAGGTGATGCAAATAGCACCAAAAGTTCAACTCAATCTACAGGGGCTTTCATTGTCAAAACAAAATAACATTTCTAATTTTCCATTTTGAAAAAGAGAACGTCCATTGGAGGGGTGGGGAGAGATGGACATAGATAAGATCCCAAACTAAATCTCGGTAACTTCTACTCCCAACAGTTTCTTGGTTTTATATTCAAAAAAGAAAAACATTTTCTTGGTTTTCAGTAAAAGGGTGCAAAACAAAATCTTTTGAGGGATCAAATGAAAGTTCAGTGCCCCATTTGCTTAAGGTACACAAATAAGAGGAAAAGATACAGAATATTTATATAGGAGTTCGTCAACCAACAAAAATAACACATCAAGTACCTCTTGAGTGTCCCTGCTGTGCGTTACAGACTTGTTATCATTATTTTCAAGGATAACATGCCACAACTGAGTGTTGGGAATGTCTTTTATCACATGCCATTTTACTGGAAAAAAACCATTCCACTTGTCAAGCTGCCAGAAGTCCATGTCTTTGTTGAAGTCCACCTTACCAATCATCTCAGCTAAGCCAACAAATTGTCCACTTCCATTGACCTGAAATTAATTATAAGCCTTTTACATCGCAACTATTAACCTTTGACATATGATCCCTTGTGAATTTGATAAGCCTTTTGCATCACACATTTGACTCAATTAATTCCACCAAAAAGATAATTCAACTTACCGAAAAAAAGAGGAAGATTGGACATCTTGTTGCAGCCTCATCTGCTTTTGCTTCTACCTCATGGAATGCCGCATCTAGCTTCTTATTGCCATTTGGAGTACTTGCCCATACATCATATTTGATGCACTTATGAATGTCATCTTCATTGTAGGACTTGATGACATAAAACTTTGCTTTTTCATACTCAATTTGAAAATCTGGTAGGTTATATTGATCTCTACGTGTTGTAAGCCCCAGCTCTTCCTTCTTCGCAGAAGCGTCTAAAGTAGAACTCTTATTTTGTGCCCTTGGACCACGGGTTAGTTCAGCTGACATTTGGAAACCTCCATTTCTGTTGAAATTCTCTCTCGATTTATATCTATCATTTCCATTCCACACCCTCCCATTTGTTTTGTAGTTCACCAGACCGTTGTGTGGGAAAAAACCTTGTTTTTGGTTGGCAAATGTTGAGAACTTTCCTGATGGGTGATATCCCTTCAAAAAGCCAGCTGAAAAATCAGAACCCATTTGCGGCGCCTGCAGCATCAAGGTTCACATTATCAACTAATTTACAGCTCATGTAAAATCTGGCATTAAACAGTATCAAAATGCTAAATAGTTTCCTATCCATTAACTATCAATTTAAACAAACAAGCATATTCATAAGTAATAAGAAAACAGCAGCATTATCCTCACTCTAACAACACAGTAACTTGTAGATAGGACATAAATGCTATAAGAGGACTGTTTTCATATCTTTTTATCATAAACACTGACAGAAAAAAACAGAAAAATATCAACACAAAGTAAAAAAAGACATTAATTTCTTTCCTTTTTCTTTGTATTGATCATAAAAAAAAATGGTTACACACTCTAGGTAACAATTTAATGCGACAGTGCCACAGCTTCACCAGAAATTGAAGATAGCATGAAGGACAACAAGGGATATCATGCAACATTAAATGATTATGATAATCTGCCAAAGAGCTTCGACCATATGTGTACCTTGCTTACTGGTTTAGTAGGTTGTGTATATGAAGACTTGGAAAATTTGTTAGTAATGCTTCCATTTGTCTTGGTAGCGGTCAAACTGTTTGACTTGGCAAAAGCAGTAGAACCACCATATTTTACATTATTTCCAAATCCAAAAGCATTTCCATTATGAGCATCTGCAACATATGTTGAATCCCAAGAATAACATGGCATGGCTTCTGAACCATAGGAAACAGGGTGTTGAAGATATCCTGAAGAAGAAAAATATGGTTGTTGACCCACACATTGCCCATCAACACCAACAAGAGTTCCAGAAGCAAATGGATCATAGCCAGGCAGATAATAGAGAAGTGAACCATTGTCAGATTGCATACCCTGGAGCAAAAAATCCAAGAAAGAATGCAATGGCAGGCATGTTAAATCAATAAAGCCACAATGTTCATGTAACATGCCATTAGAATACAACTCTTGTGTATATTGATGGAACATTATACTATTTCATGTGAAAACAAATTATGAAATTCCAATTTAAAAGATATAGATGGCAGAGAACATACTGTATGACAGCCATCTGTATGCATATACCCATTATTATCCACTTGAGTGAAGGATCCGTTGTATCCTGCAACATGGCACTCATAAATTCAGAATTATAAAACACAATGCAGCAAATTGAGAAATCAGTAGATGTGCTACAAATTCAGTTATAATGTCAATAATACCAAAGAGGAACAGAATGTCTGGGAAATTTTCCATTGCACATTAGTTCCAACAAAAATGTTGTCAGAAACTTCCATATAAGTTCTCAGCAATGCATAAAGCAATGTATCTGCTACCACACACAATGCTGAGGAGTGAGGGCTGAATCTGGTAGAAAGACCTACTCCAGAAATAACCTTGGTACAAATATTCTTTTCTTCCGAAAGTTCTTGTTTCAGATTTAGTGCACTAAAAACCTTTCAGTTCTACAAACCAACTTTTAAAACAAAATATGTGTCATTTTCTCATTTAATATCAGCTGATGGATTATAGAGTACTTAAGTTTTTGTACAATGTACATTACAATCAATATCTAGAAATACCCTTGGTACAAATGTTCTTTTCTTCTGAAAATTCTTGTTTCATATTTAGTGCACTGGAGAAAACTTTCAATTCCATAAACCAACTTTTAAAACAAAAAATAAGTCATTTTCTCGTGTAATATTAGTTGATGGATTATAGAGTACTTAATTTTTTGTACAGCGTACATTATAATCAATATCTAAGACACCTTAATTAATACCTAATTTCATTTTCTCGACTTTACCAACTTTGAGACTGCTAATATAGATCAAGATTTACAGGCAAAGAATTGTTTCAATATCTAACCTGGGTAGTAATAATTGTAATAGACAGTAGGTGCATTTTGAGCACCATGCTCTCCAACTGACTCTTGATCAGTCTCACCTTTCATGCCAGAGGCAGCATCCCCTGATGTAGCCATGGAGGCCGTTGAATCAGATGGTGCTCCAGCTTTTACAGAAGCCTGCAACCAAATTTTTAAAGGTGCCATGTGAACATATAAGATATGAAAAAGATGTAAGTTATACAGATATCAAGTTAGAAATATATCACCTATTGCTATAAGTATAATTCCTCGAGATGAAGAAGAGATTTTTGTTGTACATATATATATGCACAAAATGCAATATTGGGAAAGCAAGAGAAATAATGACTACCAATTTTCAAAAGCAGCACCATACAACAAGAAGTGGTTTGTACTTCGAATTTTATACATGAAGGAAACCATAAACTTGCAAATGTTGCCACTTAATACAACATGGGCAAATAGTTAACACAAGAAGCATTAATTTCTACACAATGATTGATACTACAAAGCTAAGTCAATGTATAAATTCCCTATTAATTTAAGTAAATAAAAGATGTTCTATGATCAAAGACATTCATTTTTTTAATTCATATCAGACTGTTGCACGCAATGCAACATTTTTTTAATTTACTCAATTCGGTTATCACTTTTAGCTCAAATTTTGTCCTAGCTTCCAAGAACATAGCAGCACAAAACCATGAACATGTAGAGAATAATAGAGCTCAAATGGAACACTTTTATTAATACAACAAACTCAAAACTTACAAATTTTAGAAATTCTCACTCTCTCACACTTACAACACAACACTCACACACTCTTTGTTGAGCTTATTATTTGCTCAACTCTCTAACACACTAAACTCTAAACAATTGATCAAATACTTGATCAACTCTTTATTCTCAATTTGCTTACTTGCAAAACTAAATGAGAGAGGGGGGTATTTATACTTAGTTTCAACAAACCAAAATCACACAAATAAAATAATGTAAAAATTTATTAACCACACAAGTTTATAATACTTATCTCCTTAATTATTAACTTAAAATATCTTACCTAATCTAGAAACTTCAAGAATTGAGCTTGTAAATATTTGAGCTTAATCTTGGGCTTGATGTTGTAATTAATTTAATTTAATTTGGTGTTGTAATTTTAACACTCCCCCTCAACACCAACTTCCATTCTTTTAACCGTGTTGAGTTGTCTTCGAAACTTTTCGAACTTATCAACACCAAAGCCTTTTGTGAACAAATCAGCCACTTGATCTTCGGTCTTAACATACAGCAACTCAATTTCTTCTTGCAAAACTTTCTCCCGGATAAAGTGATAATGCACCTCCACATGCTTTGTTCTTACATGAAAAACTGAATTTTTTGCCAAACAAATTGCTGACCGATTATCACAATATATTAACACTTTATAATCTCTTGGCTAATGTAAATCCTCCATCAATTGCATCAACCATGTACTTTCTTGAGCTGCCATTGTTGCTGCTCTGTACTCAGCTTCAGTAGTTGACAATGATACAGTCGGTTGCCTTTTACTGCACCAAGAGACTGTTCCTGAACTAATCTTGAAAAAATACCCAGTGGTCGAACGTCGTGTGTCATGATCTTCAGCATAGTCAGCATCACAATAGCCAACTATTTTACGATCATGATCTTTCTTATAGAAGAAACCATAGTCAATTGTGCCTCTCATATATCTCAATATTCGTCGAGCTGCTTCTAACTGAGGTTTCTTAGGATTTTGCACGTATCGACTTATTACTCCAACTACATAAGATATGTCTGGTCGAGTCAATGTCAAATAGATGAGACTTCCTACCAGTTGTCGATACAAGTTCTATCTTCTAAATCTTTTCCTTCATGACTGCACAACTTAGCATTGGCTTCTAGCAGTGTTGAGATAGGCTTGCACTCTAGCATCCCAAACTTCTGCAACAAATCTTTGGCATAGTTTTGTTGTCCTAGAAAAATCTCTTCCACTGTCCGAGTGACTTCGAGCCCAAGGAAATGTTTAAGTTGTCCAAGCTCTTTCATTTGGAAACGAACTGCCAAATTCTCTCTTGTTCAACGAATCTCTTCTTCATCATCTCCAGTGATAATTAAGTCATCCACATATACCAACACAATTGCAAGTTTGACGAACAAGCTCGAATCAGCTGGTACTACAGAGTAACCACCATGTGTTAGAAATTCTCCAATTTTACCATACCACGCCCTTGGAGCTTGCTTTAATCCATACAATGTCTTTCTCAATTCACACACATAATCAGGATGAAATTTTCTTTCAAATCCAATTGGTTGAATCATGTAGATCTCCCGATCTAACTCTCCATGTAGAAAAGCATTCTTTACGTCAATTTGCCACAATATCCAACCTTTGCTAGCTGCCAATACAAGTAGAACTCGTACTGTGGTGATCTTGGCTACTGAACTAAACGTTTCATCATAGTTTAGTCCATACTGTTGAGAAAATCCTCGAGCTACCGAGCTTTATACCTCTCCACCGATCCATCAGGACGTCTTTTGATCTTATACACCCACTTATAAGATATAGGTTTCACATCCTTTGGCTTTGGCACTAAATCCCAAGTTTGATTTTGCTCCAACGCTATGATTTCTTCTTTCATAGCTTTAATCCATTCAGAGCTCTGTGATGCTTCTTCAAAAGTCTCAGGTTCCTTAACATTTTCCTCTTTCCATAGCCGCATTAGCATATTTGGGATTAGGCTTTCATATTCTTATTGACCTTCAAGGATGAGACTGAGGAGTTGCAGGTTCTGCTCCTTCATATTTGGCCTCCGTTGTTGGTTGTTGATAGATGCCAGTTTGCCAAGGACTTTGAGTTGTCTCTTGCTCAGTGTTGTCATCACTGCTTCCATTATCAAGGCCTTCATGACTTGGTCGAATTTCAACAATTTGTTCATCTATCTTTTGTTGTAGTCGTTCTTCTATTTCTTTTGAATCTAGAAGCTCCTCTTTTTGTGGCGACCACCATGAAGATGCTTCATCAAACACCACATTCCTTGATGTGTAGCACCGCCCATTAGTAGGGTCACAACATTTCCATCCTTTGCGGTGGTTATCATATCCAACAAAGATACACCTGATTGCCTTTTTATCGAATTTATTTCTCAGGTGATTTGTCACAAACACATAGCATATACAACCAAATACTCGAAAATGACTCATTATAGATTTCATATCTCACAACTTCTCAAAGGGTGATATGAACCCTAACTTTGGTTAAGGAAAATTATTAATCACGTGGGCTGTAGTCTTCATTCCTTCGGCCCAAAATCTTCCTGGTACATTTTTTGAGTGCAACATACTTCTACAAATCTCTGCAAGATGCCAATTCTTCCTTTCTGCAACACCATTTTGTTATGGCGTGTCGGCACATGTGAACTGATGTCGTATCTTATTTTCTCGAAGATATTGTGAGAACTCATCAGAGGTATATTCTCCTCCATTATCTGTGCGGAGACAGTGAATCTTCTTTCCGACTTCTCCTTCAGTTGTTTCTTTAAATTCCTTGAACTTCAAAAACATATCTGATTTTTTCTTCATAAACAAAACCCATACATACCTCGAGAAATCATCAATAAATGTCACCATGTACTGCATACCACTAATTGATGGCTGCTTGACAGGTCCAAACACCTCAGAGTGAACCAACTCCAATGGCTCCTTAACTCTAAACTTTGATTCCTCATATGGTAGTTGATGTGCCTTGCCATATTAACATCCCGCACATACTGTATCCACTCTCACATCAAGTTGAGGTAGACCCTTAAGCATTGCCTTGTTCATCATCGTCACTTTTAGCTTATGATAACTTACATGTCCCAATCGTGCATGCCACAAATCTACTGTCTCATTTTTTCGAGTCTTGTCTACATAAGCTGACTCTGCTGATAGTACATAGACTGACTCTAATCGTCGTCCTTCCATTGTTGGTGTTCCTGTGATTTTTAAATCTTGGTACACCTTAACATCTTGTGGACCGAACAAGATATAGTGTCCAGAAGATGTTAACTGTGATACTGACAATAAATTCTTTTTCATGCCGGGGACATGATAGACATCTTGAAGTGTTATCTTATTAGGACTGTAACGAAGTGCAAAGACTGTGTTACCGATGTGAGCTATAGGCAATCTTGAGTTGTTAGCTGTCACCATTACGCGACTTCCTTTGTACTTAGTCATATCTTGTAGCTTTTCTTCGTCACCAGTCATATGATTTGAACATCCTGAGTTGACGATCCAATCATTTTCATAGTCAATCCGTCCAGGCATTATCACTGAGAGTGATAGGTCTTCTTCCTCTATAGCGACAGACGCTTCAACATCTCACTCATCTTCACTTTTTCTTTCTAAGTTTGATGTGGCAACATTACCCTCAGCAGACCTTTTCTTAAACCAACAATCTTTTGTCATGTGTCCTATTTTTTCACAATTGTAGCATTTTCCTTCAAACTTTTTCTTTTGGTTGGACTGACTACCATTGCTACGAGCCCTCCATACTCCCTCTGTCTGTGAGCTACCTTCTTGGTGATAACTCTTTATCTTGTCATCATCTCTTTTAGATCCTCCACCAGCACGTCGTTAAAATCGACCTTTCCTTTTGTCGATATAGAGTGCTTCTTCATTGCCTTTTAAAGAGATCCCACCCATTTGCTTGGCAATCGCTTCTTGATCAGCAAGCAAATTTTCAAATTCAATGAGAGATGGTTGGGTTGGGTTGGCCAGCCTTGTACAGCAGTAACAAAACTTCTATACTCGAGCCTCAAACCATAGATGATAATTCTTTTCATCCTAGTTTCAACAATAGCAGCGGCAGGATCTAACTCAGATATTTCACGACACAAGGACTTTACCTTTGTGAAGTATTGGTTGATCGTCATGTTGCATTGTGCAATTGACAACAATTCATTTTCTAGAAGCTGTAATCGCATGTTGTTTTTCTTTGAAAAGAGTGATGCAAAAGTGTCCCATGCTTCATTTGGCGTCTTGGCCTTCTTTATGTGCTCTAACATTTCTTCTTCAACTGTGATCTTAATGGCGAACATAGTCTTACCAGTTTTTACCTTCCACTTCTTTAAAGTGGCTTTGTCTGCTGGCTGCTTCACTTCATTCCCGCCAACGACCTCCCAAAGATCTTGGCCTTAAAGGTAAGACTCCATCAACGTCGCCCATGTATTGTAATTTTGGTTGTTAAACTTCTTGATTCCTCCAACGACTTGAAGGTCACCCATCGTGTTAACAGTACCTCAATAATACCAAACAAGTTTTGTCAACAAACTTGCAGAGTCACAGACTACTCACGACACGCAAAAGCTCACTCACTCACAATTTCTAAAAATCATTTCAGATGTGGAAGATCAGTCAAAGCTGCAACCACAGAGCATACTCAGAATTCTTAGAAATCCTACAACTTGAGCAATTCCAGACAGTCCCGCTCTGATACCAATTGTAGAGAATAATAGAGCTCAAATGGAACACTTTTATTAATACAACAAACTCAAAACTTACAAATTTTAGAAATTCTCACTCTCTCACACTTACAACACAACACTCACACACTCTTTGTTGAGCTTATTATTTGCTCAACTCTCTAACACACTAAACTCTAAACAATTGATCAAATACTTGATCAACTCTTTATTCTCAATTTGCTTACTTGCAAAACTAAATGAGAGAGGGGGGTATTTATACTTAGTTTCAACAAACCAAAATCACACAAATAAAATAATGTAAAAATTTATTAACCACACAAGTTTATAATACTTATCTCCTTAATTATTAACTTAAAATATCTTACCTAATCTAGAAACTTCAAGAATTGAGCTTGTAAATATTTGGGCTTAATCTTGGGCTTGATGTTGTAATTAATTTAATTTAATTTGGTATTGTAATTTTAACATAACAAGCAAAGGAATTTATTACAAATAGATTTTAAGGACATACCACATCACAGTCAGCTGCTTTACTAATGGAATCTGACTTCAATTCAGTTGTCACTGGCTCATCTACATTATATAGATAGAGAATAAAAATATGTTAGATTGCACTGCAGGCAAATAACAGAAAACCCATTACATTCAAATCAGAAAAGAGTAATCTATAGTATGCATGAATAATTTCAAGATACTCAGTAATGCTACAAGAAAAGTTCCAAGCAAATATAGCTAAAACAATCACATCAAAGAGATTTTGAGAAGAGTTTCATGATTAGTGATCCTTTTGAGAGCACGATATGATGAAAGTTGTAAGCTGAATTCCACTTATCTCCAACTTGTGAACTTAGCTGATAGATAGCTATATGAACTAATTCAGATAACAAGGCTATACAGTCAATTTTGACAATCAAAACTTTAATCAACTGTAAAAGGTACCAGCTCCCTGCTAGCATGCTGGATAAACAATTTTTACCCCACAAGAATAATCACATAAATGAGTTAATTCAGACAATATTATCAAACAATCATTCCAGACAATCATGATCAACGCATTCCCAACCAATTTGTTATCCATTCAATGTCCCAAAGCAATATATAGTCGCTATAATAACACAAGTTGCTGACCTTCCAACAAATAGCCAACAAGACTCATCTGGGTCATCCTCTTTAGTAAGTAGAAACACAAAGTAGGCATTTCCAAGAATCAAACAGTTTCATTCTCTCATCATTATCCAAAGCACAGCCAGGTTAGTCAACAAAGCAACCTTAAACCAGCAAAATATAGAAACAAGTCTAACACATGACAAGACTTCACGAAGTGTTACAATAAAGAGAGCAAATTAAATCACAAGTTTTCACAAAAAGTTACAACGTCAAGGGCAAAATAAAGTACCTTTTTTGATAATCTTTTCGCCAGCCATTGATAAAATCTTCACGCACTCTCTTAGTTTAAACTCCTATAAAAACAAAGAGATATTCTTAGCTCTTAAGATATCTCCTAGAAAGTCTTTAAAAGGAAAATTAACCACCCAAAAAAAGGCGGTAGGCGCATGTTAGCACGCGACAAAATGTGTGTTTGCCCAAAAAGATCTGACTCCTCACTCATAAACAGAAAGTGTAAGATTCCTTTCCCATCTGACACAGATGTTTTTATTAAAAGAAGTTAGATTAAATTGGTTTTCTAAAATTATCAAGCCATGGAAAATTATTTATTTATAATAAAAACAATAGAAGTTTAGATATTTTAAATTAAAAAAAATCGAATATTTGAAGACTGCTAGAGCCAAACACAAAAGTTACGATTTTTTGCATGGGAAATGTTAGATTAGCGCTTGAAATTGCCAAATTGAACTTATTGAAAATTACAAGTTCATAAATACCTCCTCTGAGATTATTTACTTGTAAAATAAAATAAATTGACCGAATTAAAGAACTAATTGCTTTTAAAAAAGATTGGATACAAATTTGAAATTAAAAAAAGTATAGATTTTTCATGTGTAAAGCTAAATTTACTGCAATATTTTAGAAATTCAGAAAAACAAAGCACTTAAAAATCGCCTATTCAAAAATTCGTGGATAATTTACTCCAGTTCTTTTTGGGACAAAAAAAAGCTTTTTTAAAATTTAAATTTATAAATTGAAATAAAATTTAAAAGTATTAGAATTTTGAAAGTAAAAATTTAGTAGAGTAAAGAAGATAAAAAAAATTATCAAGTAAAAATACATAATTTTGTTTAAAAAAACACTGAAAAAAAGAAACTTTCACGCAATTTTTAAAAAAAATTAGAGATATCGAATTTTTTTACTAATAAAATAAAAGTATAGAGAGAACGAGAACGAGAATTTATTTCTTCAACAAAAAGATATAAATTGAAGCAATTGAGATTTTTAAATAAAAAGAAAAAAAATACAAACCTTAAATTAACGGATCGAGACCGCCCCGAAATGCCGGAATCGATACAAGAACCAACAAACACCGGTCGGAAAACCGCTTAACCGCCGATTAACCGATGTCGGCGGGGCGAAAAGCGGTTTTCCAAAGGGAGAAAGACAGGTGTAGAGACTTGAGACTGAAGTGTTAAGAAAAGAGAGAGGGAGAGCTGAAAGGAGAAGTAAATGAAATGAAGCGATGGCTTATAAAGAAGGAAACGGACGGATAGGATTTGTTTCCTTCTTTTAGAAAGAAGAAATATCGATCGTTGGATCGGATAGGTCAAAAAGAGTTGGAAAGCGGAGACGAAATGGGAAAGGTAAAAAAGTGCCAACGAGTTGGAAACTGTGATTTTATTATTATTTTTTATTAGTTTAAGCGCAATTTTTCAATTTCCAATTTTTTTAAAAAATTGATTTACTAAGAGAAAATTATGAGGGCTAATTTCAGTATGCACCCATCAGGTTTTGATAAATCTCAGATCGTCTCTAAATATCTTATAAATATACATTGTACGCCCATATTTTTATTTTTTCTTTTCAATGAAAAGAAAGGCCATAATGTTACTCTTGTTGTTGAATGGTTTAAAGGTAAAATAATAATTATATAAAGTAAAATTATATATAGAGTTTTGTTTTAATAAAAAGTAATTATAAATTAATTAAATAATATCACGTAAAAATATTATTTATTAGTAATGTAATCTGTTAAATTTATATATATATATATATTTACTTGAGAAATTGGCATGCTCAAATGAACTTTTTTTTTATCCAAAATCTCAACTGTTAAATTATAACTATTTCAAGGATTGAGATGATGGCTACGCTTCTAATTATAAAGAAACAATTAATAAACTATAGACCTACAATTAATATTTGGTTTTTTTTTTTATTTGCTTATTTCTCTCGCTAATATTTAATACATGTTATTTAATTCTATTTCACTTGTATCATAATTCCCCACTCAAATAATTATATTATTTATTTAAATTTTGTAATAATTTAATTAAATTAAATATTTAATAAATAATATAAAATAAATATAATTTTAATTAATAAATAAAAAATTTAATTTTGAATTAAAAAATATCATTGCATCAATACTATTTATTGTAGCAAAAATATTATTAAAATGGTGAAATGATAATTTTGTCCCTTGTTAAACAAATTTATAAATGATTAAATTAATTAAGTGCCAAATTTTTTTTTATAAATAGCCATAATTTAAGGCACTTAACTAATTTAACTATCTACGAAACTTTTTAATTTTTTAGTTAAAGAATTCAAAAAAGACATTTACTATTTCAACCGTGCTACAGTTAACAGTTTCTGTTATAGTGAACAGTATTTATTACATAATCTTTTTAATTCAAAATTAATTTTTTATTTATTTATTAAAATTATATATTTTATTTATTTGTTAACTATTAATCACATTACTACAAAATTTAAATAAATAAAATAATTATTTAATGTAGTTAAATTAAATTAAATAAATAATATAAACAAAAAATAATTACAAAATAATTTTTATACACAAATACAAACTTAATTTGTATTATTTATCAAAATTATTTATTTTATTTATTATAATTAAATAAAATAAATACAAATTTAAAAAATATTTTTAATTTTAAATGAATAATATAAATTAATCATGTCATACATAATAAAATAAAATTATCAAATAAAAAATAAATTAAAATATTGAGGCACAACAAAAAAATATCGCACCCACATTGGCAATGAAATAAAATAATATTATACTCATATTGGTGGCACAATAACAAAATATCGCACTCATGTTGAGAGCTTGAAAAACAATATTCCACCTATATTGAGGACACAATAAAAAAATGTTGTAACTTCATTTAGGGCACAAAAATAAAATATCACTCTTAATATAGGTGAGATATAAATATCCGTATTAAGGGTACAATAAAAAAATGTCACACTAACATTAAGGACATAATAAAAAAATATTTGAGAGTGTAGTAATAGGCGCACCCAAATGGGTGTAATAAAAAACTATTACACCCAATTGGGTAAGATAGAATAGCCATGTTCCCCTCTTTTTTTAAATTTTATTACAATATTTTAATTTAATTTAATTTAATTTATTATTTATATTAAATATTTTATTTATATTTGTTTATTATTTATAATATATAATATAATTAATTTACATATTTATTAAAAATTATATTTATATTTATTTATTAAAATTATACTTATTTATTTATTATATTATTTGTTAATTATTTAAGTTAATTATATTATTCATTATTAACTACACTATTTTTTAAATTTTGTAATAACATAATTAAAATAAATAATTAACAAATAATATAATTAAATAAAATAAAAATAATTTTATATGGATAATATAAATTAATTATGTCATACAATAATAATAAATATTTTTATTTATTTATTGATTTATTTATAATAAATATTTTATTATTGTCTATAATTAACTAAATATATTTATTTTATTATGTATAGTATAAATAATTTATATTTTTTATTAAAATTTATATTTATATTTGCTTAAACTAAAGTTTGAATTCTTTTATTAACATTATATATTTTTTACTTATTTTATTTATATAATTTTAAATAAATGATATAATTTAATTATATCATACATAATAAAATAAATAAATAAATAAAATAAATCGAAATAAATTTAAAAAAGCTATTGCAGCACACTTGAAATTGTGAAAGGATATTTTTATTTTTTGCATTAAGTCTTTGATTAAAAATGTTAAAACATTTCATATATTTACGAAAACTTCTCTAAAATAATGACCATTTGCAAAAATTCTCCTTTTTTATGCTCATTAAAGAATACGAGATTCCAACGAGTATTGGATAGACAAAGGTAATTCATGACTTTTATGCTCTATTAATTCGTTTCGCTAAACTATATTTAGTGCTCTTTTAAAGCAAACATACACTAGGCATTGTTATTTTTTTTTCCCCCACTAAATTATACATAAGTTATGTATTATCTATCCTTTTTATATAATTATCTTGCATATCCTAATTTAATTTGATATTATTGCAGGTATGTCAAGGAAGAAGAATCACCTTACTTTTTTTTTTTTGGTAAAAAAAATTGTATTTGTTATTTTTTTTTGAGATTTTGGTCTAAGTCTAATTCTTAAAAAAAAATTAGAGTAATACATGAACTCCAAACTCGAATATCTCAAAAAGGCTTTACCCGAGACTCTCGACAAAGTTTGATATATAAAATGTTCAAATCATGATAATTAATTTATAATTTAATAAAACCTATGAAGTAAATATTTTATAAAGAACTAAACATTTGATTACACTTACAATATATGAGAAAGACTCATGTGGGATGATCTCAATGAGACCATTAAATTAGGCAAGACAAGTGTTTTAATTTTTTTTCTTCTTCTTATTACCATTCTAATAACAACTACAAAATTTTATAAATTAAGTGCACAATGACATAACATGATACACCAATTCCACCTTTTTTTTTTTACAATGCACATATATTGTATAATTTTCAATATGAATTTTATTGTTATTGTTTGGACCAAAAAAAAAAAAGAGAGAAGAAAAAAATATTATATGATTAAAAATAATACATAATTTTTTTCTTTCGTCAGGAACAAATACACAAATGATATTCTATCATCTTCATCTATGAAACTTATTACAGATTATGATTTTCAAACTTTGCTTGCTCAATCTAGGATGTCATCGATCTCTTGGTTCTTTTTTTTTTAATCTTTTGCTTCAATTTATTCTCAGATTCCTTTTTCTGCAGCAGCAATAACAACAACAACATCAACCACAACTAATAAATCAAACCACTATATATGTATACTTATTAATTTAAACTTAATAATAAGAAATTATTATTCTTGTGATTTGACGTTTTTATCACTTTCTTCTATAAATTTTAAACATTATCATTATCCCTTTTTAAAGGAGTAATTAATAACTTTTAAAAAGAAAAATGGTAGTAAAAACATAAAAATCAAAAGGGTAATGACAATTTCTGTAAATTAAATCAATCGAAAAAACTAAAATTTGGCATATAAATTAACAAGAAGGAAAAAAAAACATTATCTTTGAAATTTAAATTATTTACCTATGGCTTAAGCTCTGCTTTGATTGCTAATTTTCATCAGATGGTTCATTCTCTTCTGGTTTTCTCCCAAAACGCTTCTGGTTTGACTTTGGAGTTCATCAAATAACAAATTTTATCAACACAAGCATCATCAAATAATCATATAAAATTTAACCCAAGTTTATAAAAGAACTGTGTATTAATTATATATATCTTGTCAATAAAAAGTTTACCAATTTCGGTTCGTAGTGTATCTCCTTTTCCCCTTGGTCTAACTTTTGCTTTGCAACGCCATCACAAACAATAAAAGAATCCATTTAAATAAAACTAATCATTTGATTAAATTTAATAACTAAAATTGGAAGAAAAAACTTATATTTACTTACCAAGGGCTCAGGTTTTTGCTGCCCTTGCTTTGCTGTGATATGATCATTCTTGACTGGATATGATTTGTCTTTAGTCTTCGAGTTTCAGCATCAACACAACAAAAATGCAGTCACTGATTAGTTTGCATGCATGATGTTTACAGCCAATACGAATGCTAAACAAAACCTAGCTAAAAGTTGAAACACAAAAAATAAAAGAAATAATTAAATTTTCTTTATCATTAAGTGAAAAAAAAAAATGGCACTCTGAAAGTACTCATGAACACTTTGAATGAAGAAAGAAAAAAAAATTGCACTTAGAGGCAAAGAAAATGGCAAAAATTCTTACGGGGCAACAGTTTCCCATTTTGATTTTCTTGATTAAGAGGGGGAAAAAAAGAAATTAAAATCAAAGAGGAAGAATAATCAATAATATATCGAGGGGATGAAGGAGGAAGAAAGTTTCTAATCTCATATTTAAGATAGATGTAATGACAAGCTTGCATTTCAAGCAACATATTGCTTTATTCTTCATCTAGAAATCTCTATTTTTTTGGGGAATATTTTGGTTTAAAAGCACTTATAGTACTTTTACCTTATTCCAAGATAAGTAATTTTGAGTTAATGACATGTTTGTGAGCCTGTTATTTTATTATGTGTTATTTATAAGTTTTTTCTGCTTTTATTATATTTGTTAATAAAAATTTTATTCTTATGTTTAATGACATTATTTATAAGAAAGAAAATGTTAAGAAATTTCTTGAGAAAATTGAATAATGTTTTGCCAAAAAATAAAAAAGCTTAAACAAGTATGCTATTAGCTAACCTTGTTTCAATAAGGTATAATGGCAAAGGGAATATAAGGAAGTACATCATATAAATGTCTAATCTCGCTTCAAAAACTAAAGGTACTAAAGTTAGAGTTGTCTGATGACTTGCTTGTGCATCTAGTTTTAATATCTCATCCTACATAATACAGTTAATTTAAAGTAAGTACCTAAAAGGATAAATGGACTCTTAATGAGCTCATTTCAAATTGTGCGAGAAGAAGATAGAATGAAGCGACAAAAGACTAAAAGCACACACTTAGCAAGTACTTCTCAAGATAAGATTATCAATAAGAAAAGAATAAAATGAATAAATGAAAAGAAACTGCGTTAGGGATTTCATATAATAAGGTGCCAAAAAAAAAAGATCTAATCATTACTTGTTTCTTCTGCAAAAAAATAGGTCATATAAAAAAAGATTATCCCAAGTATACCAAATGGTGTGTTAAAAAAAGTACACTTCTCATCTTCATTTTTCTTAAATTAATTTAGCTTTTGTACCTAAACATATTTGGTGGATAGATATAGGTACAACTACTCACATCAGCATGTCTATACAAGGTTGTCTAAGGAGCCAGTTGCCAATTGATTGTAGAGACTATAGAATTGTTTAGATTATAATTAAAGACCGAATATTATTTAGATTTAGATGAGACTTAATATATCCATCATTTAGACAAAACTTAATTTATGTTTCTAGTTTGGACAGATCAGGATATTCTTATTCATTCGAAAATAATAAGTTCAGTCTCTATCAAAATTTGGATTTGTTGGTATTGATTCTCTAATTGATAATATTTAAAAATTTGATACTTATACCTCTTTTAATGAATCTTTGTATGTTAATAAACTTAGTACAAAGTAAAAGTTAACTAATGAGAATTTTGTTATATTATGGTACAAGCATTTAAAACATATCTTTAAATAAAGAATAGAAAGACTTGTGTCAATGGATTCTTGATTCCTTTAATTTAATAGATTTTAAAGTTTGTATTAAATATATAAAGAGAAAATAGACAAACAATAGAAAGTTAGGTGCCAATAAGAGTAATAACGTCTTGAAATTAATACATAATGATATTTATGGACCATTCCCTATGACTTTTTGGAATGACCAATTATATTTTATTATGTTCTTGAAATAAGAGTAACTGTGTTTTGGATACCTTTACTTGATTCATGAGAAGTCTTAATCTCTGAGCGTGTTTAAGATTTTTAAAACTAAAGTTGAAAATTAACTTGCCAAGAAAATTAAAGCTGTCAAATCTAATCATGGTGGTGAATATTATAGAAGATATGACGGATTGAGTGAACAATATCTAGAACCTTTTACTAAATTCCTAGATAAGTATGGGTTTGTCTCACAATACACAAATCTTATGAAACCAAACATGAATGATGTTACTGAAAGACGAAATTAACACTTAAAAATATGATGAAAAATATGATTATTTATTTTTCTTTACCCAAGTCACTTTGAGGAAAAGCACTCAAAACTGCAGTTTATATCTTTAATAAAGTTTTAAGTAAAGCATTATCTAAAATCTTGTACGAATTATGGACCGATAAAAAGCCTAGTATTAAACATTTACATATTTATGATTGTCCAGCTTAGGTTAAGCCATAGAGGCCTAATAAAAAAAAAACTAGACTCAAGAATAGTCAGTTTCTATTTTGTTGGATATTTTAAAAGATCAAAGGGTTTCAAGTTTTATGATCTCTAAAGTAAATCCTTTTTTGAGATGGACAATGCTAAATTTCTTAAGGATGTTGAGTTTGGGGAGAGATAAGGTTAGGCATATTATCTATGAAGAGTAATTTATTTCTCTTCCTATAATTGCTATTAAAAATGATCAAACTATATTTTCTGACATTATTCAAGAAGCAAATCCAGAAATTTAAGACAATATATAGGAGCTTCTAATCCAAAATAAAGAATTTGCTCGTGTTTATGAAGAGTAACCTCAAGAACAAGTCTATTGAAAAGATCCACTAGAGAAAGAAGAAGTGCGCTTTCGGATGATTATGTTGTCTATCTCTAAGAACATAAGTTCGATATAGGGCTAGAAAATAATCAATCAATTTCAATCAAGCCAAATAAAGTTCTAAATCTCATAAGTGAATTGAAGCCATTAAGGATAAGATGAATCCATGAAAGACAATGATGTTTGAGATCTTATTAAGTTACCCACATAAGTGAAATCCATTGGTTGAAAATTAATATTTAAGACTAAGAGGGATTCAAAAGGCATCATCGAAAGATATAAAGCACATCTCATGCAAAGGGTTTCACTCAGAAGGAATGCTTTGATTATAAAGAGATTTTTTCTTCAGTATCAACAAAAAATTCTTTTAGATTCATCATGACACTTATATCTCATTTTGATTTATTGCTACATTAAATTGATGTAAAGAATACGTTTTTTAATGGCAATATTGAAGAAATAATTGTTAGAGCTGGTGCTCACGTGCCATTACAATATTGTATGAATATTAATTGTTAATATTTATACAATAAATATTTCGAATAAAGATTGTTAATATCATATTAATATGGTAAAATGCTTGTAATATTACAAACATTGTTTGATCTGAAATAGTTCAGATCTGATTTAAAGGAGTTTAGGCCAGAACTAATAGTTATCAAAGCTGAGAGTTATAAATGCTAATAGTTAGCACTGTTAATAGTTATCAGTTTATAAGAGTCAGCGAGGTTTAAAAAGTTAAAACTTTGTCTATAATGAGACAAAGACCTGAGAGTATACTTATAATGATATAGTTGCAAAGAGTTGCAATAGGTGTTAAGAAATATCATTATGTAAGTATGTCTCAAATATAATGTTCCTAATCTATGATCACCAATGCAGGTCTATCGGTGAATTCACAATATATAGATTAGTGTATATCTATATCTGACTAGTTCAGATGGTTGTTCTTAGCTGACCATGAGCTTAGAGCTTGTATAGGCATGCGGGTATCCAGTCAGGACTGGATACTGAACAGACTCATGAGGACCCCAATAGATATCCTATAAAACCGTCAAAGGAAGGTCCTCTCGAGTTGAGTAGTAATCGCGGTCCTTTGACCTGAGCGCCACGGTGGTCTTGTGAGTGATCCATCATGCTTTGGTTCCACATATGTCAGAGACCTTTCATGGTCTGACCGCTATGTGTCACTGGGTATGGTCCGGTGCTCATGGAGTCCGGTGTGCGTAGATAAGGGATCCATCAGCTTACGTAGGTAAGTTGTATATCCGATGCTCCGAGATTGTATTTCATAAAGTCTTGTGGCCACAAGCATAAACCCGGGAAAAGAGTTTCCCACAGGGTTAAACAATATAGCAAAAGTGTTTGCATATATTGTTTATCGAGATACGAATCTGGAGATAAGATTATGGATGAGCAAATGGGGATTTGACGGTGCTGATCTATATCCCCGCACATCCAGGGTATAAATGATGGAAGGATTATACGTATACGTTATGACCTCAACTTGTATGGTCTGACACGCTGATTTGTAATATTCGTAACGTGTGCGTGGGGCATCGATTACGGATTAATGGAATAGTTTCATTTGACAAATCAGGTGTGGACCTAGTGAGTCCCAATATGAAATGTACTCTTTGAGCACTTGGGCAGTGTACCGTATTGAATTGTTCAATACAGTATAATTCAGCAATTACTAAGGTTACGTTAACTAAAGTATATGGTTAAATGGTGGGATCCACTTTAGGTTAACTTGGTAACCGAGTAAGGATATAATAGTAATTTCACTTTATGATTATTTAATTGTTAAATAATTAGAATAAATATTTATTTATTTAATTGTTAAATAAATGATTTAATTTAACTATGATTAAAGGTTAATCATATGGTTAATTTAGTTAACTTTACTTAATGATTAAGTAAAGGTTAACCTAACCAAGGTTAAGTTAGTTAATTATGGTTAGAATAATTAAATATTTATTCACTTAAAGGTTAAGTTAAAATAATCTAACTAAGGTTAAATATTAACTAAGGTTAGGTTAAATCAAATGAAATTCAAATTAGTTTGGAATTTATGCATTAGTATATAAAGTGAAATGAAATTGAAAAATCATTAAGTTTTTAGTTTATATGTTTTGCATTTTTGGGAGCCATTTCAATTTGAGAAATTAGAATTCTTTGTTTTGTGTTTTAAGTGTTAGAACAACAAAATAAATTGAATTAATGGTTACTAAATGTAATAACTAAAAACAAGATTTGTTTTATTTATTCAAGAGTTGAATAAAAGAAAAAATAAATTTAATTAAGTTAAATAGTTTAACTTTGAAAAATGTTTAAGAGTTAAACACATATGCTGGATTAAGATGCTGCCATTCTAGACAATCAAACTCACCCTTGTTGATTGCTATAATTGATCAGAGATTCATTTCATGGTGGACTCCAAAGAAAATTAATCCAAAGGCTTCATTGGTGATATTTTCTCAATCTCAAATTTCAGTTTAATCAAATGTTATTTTCTGTGTTCATTGTATTTAATCTTCCGCTGTGCACATGTATGTATGAGATATGTATATTGTTTGTATGATGAACACAACCCACATGAAAGCACCCTAGTTAATTTGCCCAACCCAACACACCCAACAATAATAATATGGTGCAACAAAAAAATTTTGTATTTAAAGATTCAAAGAATATGGTCTGCAAATTAAAGAAATCTATTTATGGTCTTAAGCAAGTATCTTACCAATGGTATCACAAGTTTCATCAAGTGATTACTTTATTTGATTTTGAAGAAAATGAAGCTGATGAATACATATATCACAAGTTCAGTGGGAGTAGATTTATATTCCTGGTTTTGTCTATCAATGAGATACTGCTAACAAGCAGCGATATAGAATCACAAAAAAAAAAAAACTATATACATAAGGTGCTTAATAAGTATGCCATGAAGAATTGTACTTTAAAAGATATGCCCATTACTAAGGGTGGTAATTTTAGTCTCAATTAGTGCCCCAAGAATGAGATTGGATAGAAAGATAAGTAAAAATTCTCTTATGCGTCAATAGTAGGGAGTCTCATGTATCTTCAAGAGTATACGCATCCAAATATCGCATACATTGTTGAATACTAGGTAGATATATAAATAACCTTGTGGTAGATAATTGAAAAGTAACCGAATGAATTATGCAATATTTACAGAGACAAAAGACTACATACTCACATATAGAAGATCAGATATATTAGAAATCATAGAGTATTCTGACTACGATTTTGCTAGATGCTCAGATAGTAAGAGATCCAAGTTAGATTACATATACACTTTGGTCGGAGGAGCTATTTTCTAGAAGAGTGCTAAGCATACACTCATAGCTTCTTCCACTATGAAAGTCGAGTTTATAGCTTATTTTGAGGTATCAAATCAAAGAATATGGTTACAAAACTTTATCACAGGGTTGTGGATTGTTAATGGTATTAAAAAACTATTGAAAACTATTGTGATAATAAAGTTACAATGATGTATTCTTATAATAACAGAAGCTCTTCAAAGTCTAAGCATATTAACATCAAGTTTATACTTGTTAAAGAAAGAGTTCAGAGTTGACAAGTGTCAATAAAACGTATTGATACAAACTCTATGATTGTGGTTCTGCTGACTAAAGTGTTTATCGTCCAAGGTGTTTTATGAGCATGTTACATATATATGTGTTGTATTATTTAATGATGTCCATGAATAGTAAGAGTTTGTTATTTGATGTTCATTTGATTACGACATATTTATGTATTATTTTCTATAAAATAGTGTTTAATGGATTATTTGTTGTAACTCTGAAATAAAGTTATACTTTCTACTGCAGTTTTACATAAAGTTAAGAAAAATGTTTGGTACTTTCTACCGCAATTTAGCATAAATATTAGAAAGTATTTAATTCGTTGGAGTTATAAAATAGGATTAATTGAAAATAGACATATTTGAGATCACATTCATGTATTTTTCATGTTACACATCCATATATGATCAGTGCCATTGATTATATTAATATGTTAACCATTGTTGGGTCTAGTTACACACTAAGATTTATAATGTATAATTATTTCTAGATAAAATAATATGTGGCCCAAGTGGGAGACTGTTAGATTTATTATTATTTCCTTAATATAAGCTCACATATTAATAATAATTGTACATTTTGGATCATCTTAAATAAAGACCAATTAAGTGATCTATTTAAGATATCTCTTATTTAGCTCTAGAGATATCTAATTTAATATGAACTTATTATGTATAGAAACTTAATACTAGTTAAATTATGAGATTATAATATAAACTAGTATATAAAGACCTCTTTAGGATTATTGTCCCAAGTCAAATCAATATACATACATAGAACTCTTATTCTTTTTTTCATCATAGAGAGAGAGAGTTTCTATTAAGCCTACATGATTTGATTGTGGAATGCTATTATATCGTTGATTTTTATTCAATGATATTAATCTTCAAATTCTAATCATTATGAATTCTTTAAGTATATTTTTCTTAATATCTATTTTGATAATTTAACATGATAGATCTTGAATTATATTTTGTAGTTATGAATCTCATTCATAATTATGTCTAACATTTTCTTTAATGAATTTTTTTTTCTCAAATTGACTATGTTATGGTTGCTTTATGGTTAGCTTATTGTGTGTAAGTTTTGTGGTTGGTGAATGGTTATATGATGGAGGTGGTGGCTATGGTGAATAAAGAAGAAGAAATATCTAAAGCAAAGGACTTCAATATACCTCTGAACCTGTAATGAAGTTGAAAATAATCTTACTCCTTAAATTTGAAAATATGTTATAAAGTAATGGACGATGGCTACAAAATGACTGATTTGAACCCAAATTTCTCCTACCGAAAGCATTTCATCTCCAAACTCCCATCAAATTATTGAAGATCTCATCAAACTTTGTAGAAATATACAATTATACAACATATTTTATCACATGAAAACAATAACTTATTTTTATCTTTAAGAAAAAGGAAAAATGTCAGTTTCATTCTTAATTTAATTGATACATACCAATTTAATTCATACGATTTTTTTTTATATAAATATTCAGTTAGTTCCTTTAGAATCGTTTTTGGCTATTTTTTGTTCTTATTTTCATTCTTGAATCATAGCCATTTTTGTTCCAATAAGGACTAATTGAGTATTTATAAAAAAGTATGAATTAAGTTAGTATACATCAATTAAATTAGGGGTAAAATTGGTATTTTCCTAAGAAAAATAATTAAATTTATTTGAATTACATATTAATTACATTTTAAACCCTATATTGTGTCATTTTATTTATTTGTTGTTTAGCATTTTTACCAATTTTCCTCCTGATTTTTTCATAAATACCGAAATTCTTTTTCAATACCTAATTAAAAATAACCAAATACCTTTCTAAATGGGGAATAATAGTACTTATTGAAAAAGTTGAGAGAAAAATTAGTAAAAATATAAAATAACAAAGACGGTAACCGACAACTTTCTTACAATTTTTAAATTTCTCCTAGTTAAATTATATCTTCTACACATGTTGCATCTATTTGATAACAAGGTAAACTTTAAGTAGTAAACTGATAATAACACTATTTTATATTTGTTTGTAATTTTTTTTTTTTTTGAGAGATTACACACACTACTTGAGAAGAGAAAAAATTTAAATTCAAGTGGAGATATGAGGCTCGGAGGTGCTCAACCGAACCCTCGTGCTCGTTATTTGTTTGTAATCTTCATGCTTATTTATTATGTGAATCTGTTTTTTTTTAGTGAAAGTAAAGGACTTCATTCAAGAAACCAACCAGAACAAGGATCTGAATTGGAGCACCCTCCAAGCCTGTGAATGGCTCTTCAACGAAAGAGCAGACAAGCATGTGAGCTACATGCCATATTACATGATCTTCGAATTGAAATGAACTTCAGAAAAGATATATGTCAACATCCATGTTTCAGAATATTAATAAAATTGTTGATTTCTTGGCTAATCTAGGGTAAGATAAGTTGGAATTGTGCTGTGAATAAAAAATAAAAAAATAAAAATTTTTAATTTTAATTTTATCAAATAAAAACTCTTTTCATCTAAGATTCTTATGATTATATATATTTGATATTTCAAAAATAAATAATAAAGAACATACTTTAAATTAATGCTTAATTTGTTTTCACCAAAGAATTTTAAACTAAACCTTTGTATCACAATTAAAGAAAGAGATGACTTCTAATTTTTTTTAAAAAAATATCTATTTGCTTTTTGTGTTATGTGTATACTTATATTTAACATTTTGTTCTTATATTATAATCTCTTTAAAATATTTATTAATTAAATTATTATCTCTTTAAAAAGATATCTAATGCGTACACATGAATTATAAAGAGTCTCTTTCTTTGTGATTAATGTATAACATCTAATAACTAAGTGTTATAAGACTTTCAAAATAAATGGATTAAAAGTCTTTAAATAAAAAAAATACTAAAAATAAAATAAAATAAAATATTTTCTGTTCGATGCCCTTAACTTTGCTTGGACATGACATTGCTCAGTGTGATCAAATCCTAAAAGCTAAGACCCCATAATAGTACAAAGTAAAATTATTAGGTCTGGGTCATTGAGTTTAAATATATGCAAACTTTATTGAATAGATACGAGTGGCCTTGCCAATACAGATGAAGTGATGTGGAAAAGGTTGATAAATATTTGTGATTTATCAGATGCTATCCACTTGATATCCGAAGTGATGAAGTAGCAGTGATTGCACTTATAATGCAATATAATGTTCATAAAGGCTAATATATATATATGTAGTAGGCTATCACAGCAAAGATCATGTCCGTTAAACAGGTAATATTGAGGATCTATGGACTTACAGTTTCAAACTTCAATAAAATTTGGACAATTAATTAAATTATTTAATTAATTAATCTAATTTATTAATTTCAATGTTGTTCCACTAAAAATTTAGAATTATACTTTTGAAATTGCAAATAAAATTTACTCAGAAAACTTGAAACAGTCTATTAATTTAATCATTATGTGTAATTTAACCCTCCATATATGGTTTATAATTAGAGTTAGGTCAATTACTATTTTATCTTTTAATTACTTCTTTATTTTTAAGTATTATTAATTCACCAATGAATAATTAATTTATAAATTTTTTACAAACTGAGCACTCTAACCGTTTAATTCTAAAATTAAAATTTAAGGGAACCTTTTTTCTAACTTCTATTAGGAAAGAATGAATTTCATATCTGTAAATCACATTCACAACTGTTTATTTCACTGTGCCATAAAATACAAGTTTTTAGTCTATTCTTCAAACAAACTGTAATGAGTATTTCAAATGGCACAATGATAAACAGAAGTTTATGATCACTCAAGATTGAGGTTGATCTGCATATAATCATCAATTGACATTATTTGAATTCTTAATTAATAACAGTATTTTACATAAGAATCAAACTATGTCTGGCCCACTCCTATATAATCATATTATATAAATTGCATTAATTATAATGTCACTACATTAGTGATTCAAATAAAATCACCACATTCTCAATATTTGTGGACTGCACTAATAATATTTAATTAAAAATTAAAAATTTTAATTAACAATTATTTTTTATTTATTATCCATAACTTTAATTTTCGTGTATATAACAATTATATACTAAGATTATTTCACATAAGTAAACAAAAAAATTTATGATATTTACGTTATAACATTATAAATACTTTTTAAGTAAAAATTTGTAATTTTATTAATTTCATAAAAATAACACAAGTATATACTTTTAGGATATTATCCCTTACAAAATTCCCTTCTAATTTTGTGTACATTTTCCAACTCCAAAATTCATTTAATTAAAAAGAAAATTAGGAGAACCTGTAGTTTCAATGTCACCAAAAATTCTCCTAATATTAATAAAAAAAGAAATACCAAAAACCTTTTGTTAAAAAAGTTTATGATGTCTCTGAAACTACAGAAAAGTGATATCAATAGAATCGAACAGAAAAATGAATTCACAAATTAATACATTAATTCAAACCCTAATGATACTCGAAAATTTAAGATTGAGAACTTTATCTTGTGAACTAACATAATTAGGATATTTTTTAAATAATAATAAAAAATAAAATTTGTAATAATGAGATACATAAATATATATTTATGCAGAAACAAACACATGGTGCTCGGTTGGGCTACAGCCCAAATTATATATATAAAATAAAAAATATCAGTAATTAATTATTTATTAAATTACCCAAAATCCTTCCTATTTTTTAAATTAGTTTCACTATATTTTTCTTTCTTATTTTAGTAAGTACTTTTTATATTTCTTATCTTAATATAATTGGAATTGACTATTTTTTTTAAAAATTATTTAGTATATTTTTTTTACCTTAATAGGATAGGAATTGACAGATAATTTTTTATGTACTTTTAGGACTTGAGTACTTTAAATAAGTTTTTTTATTCATAACAACTTTACAAACTCCCAAGTGCACACAACAAATAATTTCAACTTCACAAACTCTTAGAATTATTTCAAATTGCTCTCTTTGAAATTATTTGTTGCGTGTACTTGGTCAATCATCTTAAGTAAGTAAGTTTTTTATTATTTCATATTTATATATGTTTAAAGTGAATAATTTAGTTTTAATGGTTCTATTTACTCAAATGACTCTATTATAATTTTATTTTTGGGTAAAGTATAAATATTTGTTTAATCATAAAAATAATAGAAATAAATAATTTTCAAAAATATTCTAAGGAATGAAGTAATATAACCTCGAAGTTTTCATCCAATATTTTTATCATTTAGGTTATCATGTAGGAATCCAAGTATAAAAAAAAAATACACTTCTTTCATTTAAAAAAAAAATTGATAAAAACCAGTCAACAAATGAAGATAATTTTTTATCTACCAATGACATTCTGATTATTAATGAGCAACTTCTTTGAAAGTCTCAAAGAGTTGAATCTCAAGATATTGACCAACATTGTTCTAAGTTTTAAAATGTTGAACAGCAGATGCAAACAACTATTATATATGAAAGTGATCCACGATTACGTTGTCTAATATTAAAATATTCTGTTAATCAATAAGATAATGTTCAAAGAGTGTGTATAAATGTCAAATATATAAATAAATTAAGATAATTGATTCTTATCATATATATTTTATAATTAATAGATTATATTTAATTTTTTTTATATATATTTATATTTTTTATTTATATTAATCTAAAGTCTATATAAAGGCCATCTATGTAACATTTGTAATATAAAAATAAAATTATAATAATAATGTAGTCTTTAAAAGTTTTTTAGTTTCTTAAAATTTTGTCCTTAAAAGTTCTGTAGTTTCTCTTTATCATTTTCTGTTGTCTTTTTTTTATATATTTTATCTTTTCTCATATGGTATCAAAGTCAAATTACGATCATTCTCAAAATCTTTTGATCATTTTTAAGAGTTAGTTTCTATTATTTTATCTTTTCTAATATAGAATTTCTCAACGCACTTGCACTCGCAATGGTTGATTTCATGTCTCCTTATCAACACGTTTGCAATCGCAGTGGTTGATCTTCTCAACGCACTTGTACTCGCAACGGTTGATTTCTTATTTTCTTTATCAATGCGTTTGCAATCGCAGTGGTTGATTTTCTTAACGTACTTGTCACTCCGACAACATTGTCACTCTACAACAACATTACCTCTATTCCACAAGGGTTATCTCTCTCCAACAAGGGTTATCATTCACCGATAGTGGTTGTATCTTAATAAGCACTATTACAATCAATAATGTTCCTTTTCAAACTCAAGCTTCTACTATCTTGAGTTTGAAGGGGATGTTAAATATATAAAAAAATTAAGATAATTGCTTCTTACCATATATATTTTATAATTAATAGGTTATATTTAGTTTCTTTATATATATTTATATTCCTTATTTATATTAACCTAAAGCCTATATAAAGGTCATCTATTTAACATTTGTAATACAAAAACAAAATTATAATAACAATGTAGTCCTTAAATTTTTTTCAGTTTCTTATTATTACTTCTACTATCTTTTCTTATCTTTTATGTCAATTCTCACAATAAATATGGGCCATGTCCTAAAATTAATAGAGTTTCCATCCTCATTATATGAAATGCAAATCCATCAATTTCAATATTCTTGGTTCTTACATTTTCCTTGGCTTAAATATTTCGAGAAAAATAAGGCATTTTGTTCCCTTGACTTTCTTTTTGAAAGCAATCCACTAAAGTTTTTGGTGTGTTTATTATTGACATATTTACCGATCGGAAGAAAGCCCGTCATTGAGATATATTAAGAGAGAAATCGTCAATTTTCATCTTGAGATTTGGTTAAAGCGAAGACTTTCAAGTTTAACATAGAACCCTAACTTCTATGTGCAACGAAATAATCTATTTATCAAACAAAATAGTAAGAATTCAAAGTAGAATACAAAAAGTACAATACAATCTTACGTGGTTCGGCCAATTACTTATGTCCACAGTGAATCTAAGAATTCTAGCCTCTCTTATTAACTTCCTAGAGATTTTATAAGAAAAATTCAATGAAGAACCCTTAAAAAGATCTAATGTTTAGTGTATCATTGTTCTACCACGAACAATAAACACCTAAATAACAGTTCCACACAAACACTTAGTGTCAACCCAGTTCTTCCCATTTTTTAGATTCTCTCTTAATGCTTAATCTCAATAAAAGAGTTTACAAGTGTTTATATATGGTTTATTTCGTGCCTACTAACTCTATTCTTTATTGGAGTAAGAGTCATCTTATTTTGGAAGTCCAAAACTCAAAATCCTATACAAAAATGAAAACTTTCAAGCTCTGGTGAGGTGGTGTTGAGGTCCTGGCGCTGCGGCACTGAGCATGTCGCGTCCATCGCCACGACACTGAGTTTCTGTACTGGGTGCCACGGTGCTCAGCCCTGGTGCTTTCTCTGCGCGTTTTTCTCGCTTCCTTCGCGTCTCACAAGTTTTATACTTTTTTATACATTCTCATACATTTTAAATTTCTCGTAACTCTTTTTTTTACTATTTATCTCAATTCTTATCCAACTAAAATTGTTAAATTATTAAATCTCCAACAAAATAGACGTTCTTTTGTAAATCATGAAGAGACTTCTTATTCACTATAATACTAGTATGCAAAATTGAGATAACTTGAAGAACCGATCAAGACATATTGATAATGAATGCAAACAATAGAGCAAGTTCAACAAAATCGACAGAGACTCAAAATCTTGATAGAAACAGTAAAGTGGCTTGTAAAGCAAGCAAGTTCTTCGAGAGAAAATGATGGGTCTATTGATTTAGTAAATCATAAAAACTTTATTGAAATGATAAAATACCTTGCCACATGGAATTGAAATATTGCAAATACTGTTTTAGAGAAAACTCCAGGGAATGCTAAGCATACTTCTCTAAGAGTTCAAAAAGATCTTTAAGTTATTCTTATTAATAAAGTGAGAAAGAAAATTCGTAAAGAAGTTGGGGATGCAAGATTTTATATCCTAGTGGATTAAGCGCTTGATGAAAATCTAATACGGAAGAAATGACTATTATTCTTAGATATGTTTGAAATAATGCACATGTTTGAGAACCTTTTTTTTTTCGAGATTGTTAGTGTTGATGAAACTGTTGCACCAAATTAAAAAAAAAAGAAAGATATGCAATGTCCATACTAGATATAATTTTCAGATTAAAAATATACAAGGTCAATGATAAGAGTATAAACGAATTATATTCGTGTTGTGTTAATATAGAGTATTAATAAATTTTTATTATATTATTTTACGATTTGTTTACTATACAAATTAAACACTCAAACACAGATTTAATTCATTTAATAAACGAATTACACGACATGACACAATTAGATACATTTAAATAAATGAATCAAATTCAATTCATTTATACAATTATACACGATTTGCTTCGTTTATGATTATATTCATTTAAATGAATAATAACACCTAATTTAATTCGTTTACACGAAATATTCGATTCGTTTAAAAATATGTTTGAGTCACAATTAATAAAATTTAAAATTACATCAAAAAATTAAGTATTTAATGTATCTAATAATAAAATTATTTTAACATAATTAAAAAAATAAAATTCATCCAACATAATTGAAGGAGATAGTCTTTAAAGTTTAAATATATTAGGGTTTTGATTTTTAATTATATATATATATATATTTAATTTTATAATTTAATTAAACGCGGGTTAAACGAATAGACACACGAATAAATACGAATAGACATGAATATGGTTTATTTATTAAATACAACTTAAACGAATTAGCGAATTATAAATCTCAAACACGTATTCGACATAATTAATAAATGGGTAATATAAATACTTATATTCACTTAAAGCGTGTAGAATAATAATATCGTAACTCATTTTACCAGCTCTAATCAAAGGTATAATGGTGTTAGTAATATGTACAGTTCATGAAACGGATTAAAACCCTTTTTATAAATCATTGCATATATGAATATTATGTGCATTGTTTTACTCATCAATTGCAATTTACTCTAGTTTTAGCATCTAAACATGTACATGATGTTTGACTATTTTTTTATTTATCAAAATTGAATTCTATTATTAATATTTTTATGGCATCTCCCAAGTGGATTTCTGAATTAAAATCAATTTGAGAAGCTTAAATTGCAGAAATGGTAGCTTTTAAAGAACTTAAGGCTGGTCATGGGGCTAATTAAATTCGTACTTTACAACAACTTAAACTTATCCATTGAAGCTCTCATTTTGGTTCTATAAACAAGTTGATTGACGTGTTTAAATCAACTTCTGTGAGTCTTGAAGGTTTAATAAAAACTAGAACCAACAATATTGTACGTGGAGAAGCCAAAGGGGGGTATAAGACATTGAGATCTTTTGAGATTGTGTTTATCTTGCTTTTGTTGAATAAAATTATGAGAATGACTAAATTCTTTGTAAAGCATTGCAAAGTAAAACTCAAGACATCTTGAATGCTTTAAATTTAATATCAACTACAAAAATGCATCTCTAAAATTTGAGAAAAAACAGTTGAAATCTAAATGTGTAACTTTATTTTGTGAAACTCATGGCATTGATATGAGAATATAAATACACATTATATGGAAGATATAACACTTTAATATTAGAATAAAGTGGTGGTCATCACAGAAATAATTAATTTTCCTAAATTATATATTTATTAGCATTTGTCTTTGTCGGGGTCAATATTTTACACATTTTTTCTCGTTTTCGATATTTTTTATTTTGCTACTTCGCATCTAGACGTTTAACAATACTTACTGTTTGTTTAAATTGAGTAATGATAAGATACATTTGCTGATGAACAAAAGAATAATTTGGATCAAACATACATCAATTGGTCCTACACGGAATAAACCAATGTGTGGCAGACAAAAATTTCTCTGCTATGTGTTTTTTGTGTGTGTGTGTGTGGAATAAAAGTTTTTATAACATTTGTTTGGTCAGCAAAATTCATTTGTGTCGTTTTCAGTGTTTATTCGAAATATGTACATGATCAATTTTGTTAGATATTGTTCTTTAAATACGATGTTGAGAGTATATATATAAAATTTACTAGATTACGTAATTCATCGTGTGATAATATTATCACGTGTTATTATTTAATTAATTTAAATTTTTATATAATTTATAATATGTTATAAAATTTTATTACGTATTTAAAAACTCTTTACATAGTATATTACGTAATTTATTAAATTATATATATATAAATAATTTAGTAAATTATGTAAGTCATTATACAATGAACAATATTATTATTTGTTATTATTTAATAAATTTATAATTTTTACATAATTTATAATATATTATAAAATTCTGTCACATATTTAAAAACTTATCATATAGTGAATTATATAATTTATTAAATTATTTATATATATAAGTAATCTGATTATATAATTTATTAAATTATTTATATATATAAGTAATCTGATTAAAAAGACAAGTTAATTTGTATTTTGGCCTTGGATACAATGATGTAACAAGGCTTGATTGATAGACTTAAAAAAGTGGTTTGAAGGTTTGCTTGGCACATTTAAAGGAAAATATTTGTTATTCAGTGCAAGAAAAAAAATGTCAATAATTATGCTTGAAAAATGAATGAGTGGTGTGTGATATGTCTATTATTCGAAATTCAAGAATCCTTTTTCATATTTGATTCAACTCTCGATTAAAAAAAAAAATCGATCTTGATCAATTTATCAAAATTTCAAAATCATATTACAATTGAACATCATTATCAAATTAAATTAAATTATTTTTTTGAAATTCTCAAGCCATGGAAAATTAATTATTTATAATAAAAATAATAAAATTTCTGATATTTTATTTTCAAAAAATTGTAAACACAAAAGTTAAGATTTTTTTGCATGGGAAATACCAGATGAGACCTTGAAGTTGCCCAATTGAGCTTATTGAACTTGAAAAGTTCATAAATACTAGCACTAGAAAAAAAAAAACACAAATGCTTCCTCTGAGATTATTTACTTGTTAAATAAAATAAATTGACCGAATTAAAGAACTAAAGCTTTAAAAAAAAATATTGGATACAAATTTGAAAAAACAAAGTCTAGATTTTTCATGTATAAAGCTAAATTACTGCAATATTTTGGAAATTCAGAAAAAACAAAGCACTTAAATATCGCCTATTCAAAAAAGCTTTTTGTAAATTTAAATTTATTAAATGAAATAAAAATCAAAAGTATGAAAATTGAAGCAATTGGTTTTTTTTTTTAAAAAGAAAAAATACAAACCTCAAATTAACGGATCGAGACCGCTCCGAACTGTCGGAACCGATCCAGAAACCGGTCAGAAAACCGCTTAACCGCCGATTCACCAATGTCAGCAGGGCGAAAAGTGGTTTTCCAAAGAGAGAAAGAGAGGTGTTGAGAGTGAAGTGCGAAGAAGAGAGAGTGGGAGAGCGGAAAGTAAAAACTAAGATGAAGTGGCATTAGCTTAATGTCTAAGTTATTAGTTAATTACCATGGATCATCTCTCTTTGTTCTCTCAAACTTCTCTATAGGGAAACTGTGAAAGCAGCCTTGAAGCCATTTAATGGCTTCTTAAATTCGCTCATTTTGAGGGTAGCTTTTTACTACAATTTTACTTAAGGTAGTTGGTGTGTATAACATCATGGATACGGATTCATTGATTAAGCTTTGCAGTTTGCTTAAAATCTCAAATGAGGAGAGTGAAACAATTAATATTTCTGGGGTATGCAAAGAAATAGGGGAGAAAATGAGTGCCAACTGTTTAATAGCCAAAGTCCTCTCCAATCATGCCACAAACAGGGAAGCTTTCAGGTTAATTGTGCTACAAGCTTGAAGGCTAACGGAGAAGATGAAAATTGAGAGTTTAGGCAATAACAAATTCCTATGTCAGTTCGGATCCAAAACTGATATGAGAAATGTCCAGATTGGAGGACAATGGCACTTTAATAAGGTCTTAATTGTGATAGCGGAGGTAGCTGGAGTGGGATCAATTGCAAAACCCCCCTTTTTGCACACATCATTTTGGGTACAGTTACTTAATGTGCCAATCAAATGTATGCGTAAAACAACAGCCAAAATACTGGGCAGCAAAATAGGCCATGTCGAAGAAGTTGAATTAGATGAAGCAGGAGACTGTATTGGTAAGTACATCAGGGTGCGAATCAAAATTGATATCACCAAACCACTCCGAAGGTTTGTAAAGGTAGGTATGGAGGGTATAAATTGTTAAGAAATTGAGGGGTGATGCAGGGTCACAGTTAAAGTGAAATTGAGAAAATATAATGAAAATAAAAATAAGACAAACACAAGAGTTTATGTAGTTCGACTTTTAGCCTACGTTCACGGGCGAAGACAGAAGAATCTTTTACTATTAGAAATAGAGAATACAAGTATTGTAGTATTTTAACTTTACAACCCAAAACCCCAATACACCTAATTCTCTCAAAGAATACACAAACTCTTTAACAAATTGAATTTTAGAATGAATCACAATGAATTGCTAAACTCTCCCATTTATAGGGAGAGAAATGGGAGAGTTTAGCATGGTGGACAACCAAGAAATGGTTGTTCACCATAACTTGGTTGCTGGCACCGTGTGCCAGCAATTATATAGTTGGCACACGGTGCCAGCTACCAACATAAATGAGGAGGTAGTAGTTCTAATCCTCTATGAAAGACTATCAGACTTCTGCTACAACTGCAGGAGGCTAGGACATAACCACAGAAAATGTGAGGAGTACACAACAAGAGTTTGAGAATCTAGAAAAAATAGAGAAGCAAGAAAATCTACTGATATGAGAGAAAATGACTTTGAATATGGATCATGGCTCAGAGCAGGAAGCTGGACCAAAATTATAAAGAAGAAAACATAATATACTTAAGGAGCAAGGCAAAAATCTAAGCAAAAGAATGAAATTGATACTAAAGGAAAGAGACAAGCTAAAGGAAATGACCCGAATCAAGCTAGGGAGCAATGAAAGGAAATCAACCCGGCCCATAACCCAACGACAAAGCTAGTAGAAAATGAGTAGGAAAATATTAGGGAGTTAAGGGGAATCATCTTGAGAAACCCACAACAGGGCATTAATGAAGATTAGGACAGCCTATAGATGGAGGAGGTTCAGAGAGATGAAAGTAGTACTATTGAGAAAAGCCTGAAGTATAGGGCAACAACCTTAGATAGAGAAGATAACTTAATAGGTATTACGGGAACCAATGTTGAAGTGGAGAATCCTCTTAGCGCCAAAATCATCAGAGATGAGAAAGTAGGCCTAAGTTCAAAAGAAGCCCACCGAGAAAAGTTACCAGCCCAACCTTAGCCCAAAAATTGTAGGGGAGAGTTAAATGAAAGTATTTGGCTAGAAAATCAAGTATAATTAAAGAATAAAGGCAAAAGGTGAAGGTGGGCAAAAGGAAGGCATTAAACTTAGATGACAATGAAACTGGCCCAGTTGAGAAAATGGGGAAATTCCAAAGTAACAGTCTCCAAGCTTAACGGCTATGGGGAAAGGGGAGGGGAGTAAGTACAGAGTAAAGCACTAGTGAGCAAAATGAAGAAGTAGACCTAATGCAAGTTGTGGTGGTTGAGGATTATGTACCTTAACCCTACTAGGATCTATGAGGATCATTAGCTAGAATGCTCGAGGTTTGAGGAACCCTCGGAGGTTTCGAGCACTCAATAGAATTCTCCATTTCAATAAGCTTGACATCCTCTTCCTTTACGAGACTAAACATAAGGAAATGATGAGGCAGGTAGGTAAGTGCTACATTTTGATAATTGCCTAGCAATTAGTTGAACAACCTTAGTGGGTTGAATAGCTATCTTGTAGAATAATAACATAAATTTAAATATTATCTCATATAGTAAGAGTCACATTGATGCTTGCATGGAGAATGATGATCATTAAGTTTTAAGATTCACAGGAGTCTATGTAATGCATGGGGCAAGTCAAAAGCATCATACTTAGAAGCTTTTCAAAAAACTAGGCCAATTCAGTAGCATGCCCTATATATGCTATGGTGATTTCAATGAAGTCATAGACTTGGAGGAGAAATTAAGAGGGAAGTTGAGAGATTTCAGAGCAATAGATGAATTTAAGAAAGTAACCAAAGTTAACAACCTAGTAGACATGGGTTGGTCAGGCTTCCCCTTCATTTAGTTTAACAAAAGAACTGATCCTAATCTGATCGAAGAGAGGCTTAATAGATTCTTGTGCAATTATTCTTGGAAATCAATTTTAGGAAATTATAAAGTCTCCCACTTAATTGCCATGGGCTTAAATTATTGCCTAATAATGTTGGAGGCCACAGGTACAAACTATTGGAAACCAGTTAAGAGAAAGAAAATGGAAAGATTTCACTAAGAGAATCTGTGGGATTATCATGAAGACTATAAAGAAAAGGTAAAATAAGGGTAGAGTAAGAATGCATACTTACTGAAGGATGTTTCAAGAGGAGCAATGGTGATCTTAACAGGCAAAATTGAACAAAAAAGGTACTTTTACAAGACTGGAGTAGGAAAACTTTTGAAAGGAGGAAAGAAATGATCAACTACATAGCAAATGAGCTTCTTCATTATAAGAACCATAACCTACAATATGAGAAAATTGAAAAGATCCAGTACCTTGAAAGATAATAGACAGGCTTCTACAAGAAGAGGAAACTTACTGGAGGCAAAGATCCACAATCTCATGGCTCAAAGAAGAAGATAGGAACACTAAATTCTTTCATGCCTATGCTAGCTAAAGAAGGAAGAAGAACAAAATCAAAGGCTTGAAAAATGATCTTAGAGAATGGGCTGAAGATGAAGATGAGATAGACCAAGTTATCTGTAATTATTTTTCCCAGTTATTTACTTCTTTTACCCCCATTCAGAATGTAAATAGCAGCTCTAGCAGAAAAAATCCCCAAACGTTTATGCAACAATGAATGAACACCTTACCAGGCCCTTCATAAAGGAAGAAGTAACTAGGGCAGTTGTTGGGATTTGTGCTCATGTGCCATCCCATTGTTGTATGAATATTTTGTTGGGTTATATGGTTGGGCGAATTTAACTTAGGGTTCTTGCATGTGGGTTGTGTTCATCATACAAACAATATACATATCTCATACATACATGTGCACAGCGGAAGATTACATATAATGAACACAGAAAATAACATTTGATTAATCTGAAATTCGAGATTGAGAAATATCACCAATGAAGCCTTTGGATTAATTTTCTTTGAAGTCCACCATGAAATGAATCTTTGATCAATTCTAGCAATCAACAAGGGTGGGTTTGATTGTCTAGAATGGCAGCATCTTAATCCAGCATATGTGTTTAACTCTTAAACATTTTTCAAAGTTAAACCATTTAACTTAATTAAATTTGTTTTTCCTTTTATTCAACTCTTGAATAAATAAAACAAATCTTGTTTTTAGTTATTACATTTAGTAACCATTAATTCAATTTGTTTTGTTGTTCTAACACTTAAAACACAAAACAAACAATTTCAATTTCTCAAATTGAATTGGCTCCCAAAATGCAAAACCTAAAAAACTAAAATCAATTTTGAATTTCAATTTCATTTCACTTTATATACAAATGAATTAATTCCAAACTAATTTGAATTTCATTTGCATTTCATTTGGCTTAACCTAACCTTAGTTAACATTTAACCTTAGTTAGATTATTTTAACTTAACCTTTAAGTTAATAAATATTTAATTAATTTAACCATAGTTAACTAACTTAACCATGGTTAGGTTAACCTTTACTTAACCTTTAAGTAAGGTTAACTTAACTTAACCACTTGGTTAACTTTTAACCTTAGTTATGTTAAATTAATTTATTTAACAATTAAATAAATAAATATTTATTTTAATTATTTAACAATTAAATAATCATAAAGTGAAATTACTATTATATCCTTACTCGGTTACCAAGTTAACCTAAAGTGGGTCCCACCAATTTAACCACATACTTTAGTTAACGTAACCTTAGTAATTGCTGAATTATACTGTATTGAACAATTCAATACGGTACACTGCCCAAGTGCTCAAAGAGTACATTTCATATTGGGACTCACTAGGTCTACACCCGATCTGTCAAATGGAACTGTTCCATTAATCCGTAATCGATGCCCCACGCACACGTTACGAATATTACAAATCAGCGTGTCAGACCATACAAGTTGAGGTCATAACGTACACGTATAATCCTTCCATCATTTATATCCTAGATGTGCGGGGATATAGATCAGCACCGTCAAATCCCCATTTGCTCATCCATAAACTTATCTCCAGATTCGTATCTCTATAAACAATATACGCAAACACTTTTGCTATATTGTTTAACCCTATGGGAAACTCTTTTCCCGGGTTTATGCTTGTGGCCACAAGACTTTATGAAATACAATCTCGGAGCATCGGATATACAACTTACCTACGTAAGCTGATGGATCCCGTATCTACGCACACCAGACTCCATGAGCATCGGACCATACCCAGCGACACATAGCGGTCAGACCATGAAAGGTCTCTGACATATGTGGAACCAAAGCATGATGGATCACTCACAAGACCACCGTGGCGCTCAGGTCAAAGGACCACGATTACTACTCAACTCGAGAGGACTTTCCTTTGACGGTGTCATAGGATATCTATTGGGGTCCTCATAAGTCTGTTCAGTATCCAGTCCTGACTGGATACCCGCATGCCTATACAAGCTCTAAGCTCATGGTCAGCTAAGAACAACCATCTGAACCAGTCAGATATAGACATACACTAATCTATATAAAGTGAATCACCGATAGACCCGCATTAGTGATTATAGATCAGGAACATTATCTTTGAGACATACTTACATAATGATATTTCTTAACACCTATTGCAACTCTTTGCAACTATATCATTACAAGTATACTCTCAGGTCTTTGTCCCATTATAGACAAGGTTCTAACTCTTTAGACCTCGCTGACTCTTACAACCTGCTAACTCTTAACAGTGCTAACTTTTAGCATTTATAACTCTCAGCTTTGCTAACTATTAGTTCTGATCTAAACTCCTTTAGACCAGATCTGAACTCTTTCAGATCAAACAATGTCTCTAATGTTACAAGCATTATACCATATTAATATGATATTAACAATCTTTATTCGAAATGTTTATTGTATAAATATTAACAATTAATATTCATACAATATTGGAATGGCACGTGAGCACCAGCTCCAACATATTTTATTTTGTAATATTTATACAGTTCATTATTTCTTAAATCGCTAATTACTATTATTAAATGGTTCAATGCTTGTGACGTTATAGACATTATATGATTTGAAGGAGTTCAGATTCAGTCTAAAGAAGTTTAGATCAATGCTAAGAATTAGCATCACTAAAAATTATAAATGCTAAAGAGCTAGCATATTATATTAATCAGTGAAATCTAAAAGTTAGAATCTTATTTGTGAAGGTACAAAGACTCGAGAATACATTAGTAATAATATAGTTGCAAGAGTTGCAATAGGTGCTAAGAAATGTTATTATGTAACTCTATTCTCAAATTATATGTTCTCTTAGTTCACCGATGCAGGTCTGACGGTACTATACCTAGATGATTTAGATGGTTATTCTTAGCTGATAATGAGCTTACTGGAAGTTCGTATAGCATACAGGTATTCAGTGAAGACTGAATACTAAATAGACTCAACGAGGACCCCAATAGACATCTCATGAAGCCCTCAATGGAAGGTCCTCTCGAGTTTAGTAATATATGTGAGTCCTTTAACCTGAATACTATAGTGGGCTTATAAGAGATCCATCATTCTTTAGTTCCACCTATGTCACAGACTTTTCATGGTGTGATCGCTGGGTATGGTCCGATGCTTATGAAGTTTGATGTATATAGATATAGAATCCGTCAGCTCATATGGATGAGTTATATATATCCAGATGCTCAAATACTGTATCTTAGAAAGTCTTATGGCCATAAGCAACAAACCCAAGAAAAAGGTTTCTTACAAGGTTAAATAATATTGTAAAAGTGTTTGCATATATTATTTATTGAGATACGTGTCTGGAGATAAGTTCACGGATGAGCACATAGGGATTTGACAGTAGTGATCTATATCCCTACTCTTCCAGGATATGATTGACAGAAGGATTATATGTATGCGTTATGACCTCAACTTGTATGGTCTACTGCACTAATTTGTAATATTCGTAACGTGTACGTGGGGCATCGATCTTGGACTCACAGAATAGTTCTGTTTCACAAATCTGGAGTGGACCTAGAGAGTCCTGCAATATAAAGTGTACTCGTTGTGCATTGGGGCAGCGTACCGGATTGAATAGTTCGATCCATAAAATTTCAGCAGACCGGACATTTACTTCGGTTTTCCTCCGGTCGTGCACGTGTCAAGACTTAAGAGTTGAGTACATCAATTAATTAGTAATTAGTTGTTGACCAATGGGATGTTGACACATGGCACATGTGGGTCAATTATTGTTTGATTTAAAAATTACCAAAATGACCTTATTTTTTAGACAAATAATATCATTATTTTATTCATTAAAATGTTTATTGAATAAAATAATAATAATATATGATATTATTATTTAAATTAAAATCAAACAATTAATTTTTTATTTAAATTGGTATGTATTTCTATCATGATTTAATATGATTAAATTATTTGTTTAATATTTATTAAATTATAAGATAAGTATAAATGGGTGGCATTTGTTAATGGTAGGCCTTAAGATGTTTCTTAATGATGAGAAAGTATTTTCTCATTTGACCTAGATTAAAGCTAAGTTCATTTAAATGATATTCCATTTTGTTTTGTTTTAATTTGATTTATTATAAGATAATAATAAACAAAAACTAATAGCAAATATATTGGATGCCATTATGTGAGAAAATGAAAGATAATAATAAACAAAATACTAATGGGAAACATAATGGTTGCCATTAGGTGAGAAAATGAAAGATAATAAGAAACAAAATACTAATGGCAAACATAGTGGTTGCCATTAGGTGAGAAAATAAAAGATAATAATAAACAAATGAAAGAGCAATTAATTTTTTCTTCTATTTTTGGTCACTCATACTACAAGGTAGAAATAAGGATTTAAGAGTTGAATTCTTTGTTGGAAAAGCTGCTATTCTAACTTCTTCAAGCCCACCGTGTTGAGGAACTAGAATTGTGAACGAGTTGCTTCAAGGCGGGTACTCCGATTCGAAAATATACTAAAGGCTTAACAATGTATTATTTCTCAATCTTGAAGTATTTTACATTTATGAGATAACATGTAATGTTTACTTGTGTTTATCATTATAAAATTTGTATTCCGCTCATCCGCTGCGCATGTATGTATGAGATACATATGCTATATTTGAATGATAGGCACAAACCCATATGTATGTACTCTAGGTTTAAAATCACTCACAACAGTTTGGTAGGTCAACCTTTCAAAAGCCCCTGGTCTGGATGGTTTATCAGTGAACTTCTGTCAAATGCATTGGGGATAAGTTGGAGATGATACCATTAAAGTATACCTGCACGTCCTAAATGATAAAGGTAACCCTTCAACCCTCAACAAAACATTTATTGCCATAATTCCTAAATGTCAAAACCCTCAGACCCTAGCAGACTATAGACCAATTAGTCTATGCAATGTTAGCTATAGGTTTGTTGCAAAAGTTTTAGCCAACAAACTTAGATAAAATCATCTCCCTACCCCAAAGTGCATTTGTTCTCAACCGTTTGATCAGTGACAATATAATTATCAAGTATAACTGTATGCATAAGATAAGAAACACAAGAAAGGGGAAGGTTGGTTTTGCTGTCCTCAAACTAGATATCAGCAAGGCTTTTAATAGAACTGAGTAAAGTATCATAAAAGATGCAATGAGGAAACTTGGCTTCTATGATGAGTGGATTGATCCGATTATGAGATATGTCTCCATTGCTTTATTTTCAGTGTTGGTGAATGGGGAAGCAAAAGGGTAACTTTAAGGCTGGAAGGGGATTGAGACAAGGCTGCCCACTCTCACTCTATCTCTTTATAATTTGTGTAGAAGTGTTCTCTTCCATTCTCACCAAATTTGAAAATGAGATGAAGATCAGAGGGATAAAATTCAATAACTCCCTAAGTGTCTCTCACTCCCTCTTCGTTGATGATAACTTGATCTTTGTGAGAGCATCCACCCAAGTCTACTACCAGCTAAGAAACATTTTTTAATGTTATGGCAAAGCTTATGGCAAATTTTTAACTATAGAAATTCATCCATCTTCTTCACCTCCAATGTGTCAATAGAGAAAGCATAACAGCTAAGAAATATACTACAACTTCATAAAATCCCAATACATTAGAAATACATTGACCTTCCTTCTATGGTAAGAAGAAATAAAAGCCTCTTCTCTAATGAAATCAAACTGAAAAATACTAAAAGTATCAGAGCCTGGCAAGAGAAACTCTTTTAAGTATAGGGTAAAGAGGTCCTTATTAAAGTAGTAGCCTAATTAGTTTATATATAAAAAATGTTGACCAAATTCTGGTCAGGGTCAAGTGAAGGTAACAAAAAAAATTATTGGGTAGGATAGAGAAAAGTGAGCCATCGAAAATATGATGGTGGCCTTGGTTTTAGGGACTTTAGCTGTAATAAAGTCCTTTTAGTAAACCAAGGTTGGAGGTTAATCTAGAACCCAAAGTCATTAACAGCAAAGGTTCTACAAGCCAGATATTATAGAGGTAAAAGCTTTTTGAAAGCCAAGATTGGGCATAACCCCTCCTACATTTGAATGAACATTCTCTGAGGAAGACAAGTCCTGGATCAAGGCATCAGATAACTAATTTGAAAGGGCAGCAAGGTAGAAATCTACAATAGTAACTAGATTCCTAGAGTTACCACATTCAGACCAATCTCACAAAACTCCTCCCCTATGATAACAAAGTAGAAATCTTGCTAGATGGTGATAATAAATAGAAGTAGGACCTTATTAACCTTTATTTTAGAGATGAGGATGTAGCCAAAATCCTAAAAATCCCTTACCTTTGGTGAAAAAAAAAGATTATGTTGCCATTACAACAAAAAAGAAAAGTACATTGTTAAGAGTGGTTATTTCATTACCCTGAAAACAAGTTCTCTATGGAACCAGAGCAATTAGATGGAAAAACTAAGGAGTGGAAGGCAATATGGTCCACTCAGTGCCTTAGAAAGTGAAATTATTTCTATAGGAAGCCCTGTCTAATCTCCTCCCTACTGCATCAACAATGTTGACCAAGAAATTTGTTAGCAACTCAATCTGCCAAAGGTGCCACAGAGAGGAAGAGACCTACTTCCATGCGTTGATTAGATGCAAGGCTGCAAAATAGCTATGGAAGAATACTAAATTTGTAGACCTCATTAAAGGCATTCACATAATGGACTTGTAGCACTTATTCAAATCTATCATTGCTACACTTAATAATGAGAAGTTGGAATCGATAGTCATGTTCATGTGGGTTTGTTGGTAAGTAGGAACAGTTACCTACTCAAAGGCTAACAAGAGGATCAAACCAGATTAATAGCCAAAGTTGAAGCCTACCTTCTTACTAGTAAATCAACAAGACCCTAGTCCTTTAGCAAATAACAACCATTACAAGAATACATCTTTAACTTAGACTTGGAAAGCTCCACCTTTTAGATGCCTGAAGATGAATGTAAACCCAACTATTGACACTAAGAAGAGTACTGTAGAATCAAGAGTAATTGTATGTAATGCTGATGGGAAAGCCCTATTAATAGGAACTTTAATAAGTTCCTATAGGGAAGATGTTGAAGAAGCTGAGGCTACAATTCTTCTATTTGGTCTAAAGAAAGCAGAAAGCCACAATATCAAGTCCATTATCATTGATCAAACTTAAGCAATGTTGTGAATTTAATTAATGGTAGCATTTCTTGCCTTAACGAGATTAATTGGACATATTAAATCTAGTATTAGAATTTTCAATACCTCTTTAATTCAACATATTCCAAGATTATGTAATGGCATGGCTCATAAGCTTGCCAAGCTTGCATTGAAACTTTCCTGTACTAAACTCTGGATGGAAGATTTTCCAATCACTCTGTTGCTCTAATACAATCCTTATATTTTTTTAGAAAAAAAACCTTAGACGAAGTAGAGTGAAGCGAGGGTTTATAAAGGAGGAAATGAATGGATAGGATTTGTTTATGGCTTTTGAGAAGTAGAAATATCGACCGTTAGATGGGATAAGTCAAAAAAGTGTTAGAAGGCGAAGACGAAAATGGAAAAGGAAAATGTGTAAGCGTGTTGGATACTATTATTATTATTATTATTATTATTATTATTATTATTTTAATAGTTAAGTGTGTGTGGTCTTTGCACCTAGTTGCATTACCCAAGTGTCAGTATCAGTACATCCCCAGATCTAAAGTCAGGAAATTAAGTCCTGTAAGGAGTTAGGGAGAGTTTATATTTTCTTTAATTTATAATTTGTTAGTTTGTAAATTGACAATTATTTGAATTATTGACAGTTGTATAATGGAAGTTATTTGAACTATATGTAATTGGTTGAGATGTATAAAGAAAATATTTGTATAAAAAAAAGTGTGTGTGGTGTTTCTTAGAAAATATTACAGGATTGATTTCAATATGCACCCATTATTTTTTGACAAATCTCAATTGTCTCTAAATGTTTATAAATTTACATTGCACACCCATATTTTTATTTATTTTTTAATGGAAAGAAAGCCTATAATGTTACTTTTGTTGTTGAACTTAACTAGTTTAGGGGTAAAATAGTAATTATATAAATTAAAAATATATAATTTTGTTTGGAGGACCTAATTCACGATGTAGTAGGCATTTAGATATGTAAGGTTTTGTAGCACATCGTGAATTGTAAGAAAAGTCGTATATTAATTAAACAATACTACACCTTAGACATGTAAGGTTCTGTAACATATCGTGAAATGTAAGAAACTTATAGATTAACTAGATAGAATATGTGGTGATGTTGCTCATCATATAGTGAGCTACTATACACACATATATATAAATAAGGTAGGATCTATGACACCATAGTTTTGACACAATATCTTACACAATTTTTAAATCATTATTTTAATGCAAGACACATCAATTTATAGTAAAAATTTTAAGATAATATTTGAGAAGTGTAGCATTACTCATCAATATACATATAATTGCTCAATTCTAATCAAACATACTTAATTAATGTATATTTGAAATTTAATTTAAGCAATTGAATGTGCATTGATTTAACGGTTTAAATTTTATATTAAAAATATAATCCTATAAATCCCGTCCTTAACTAACAAGCTTGGGATATTAAAAATGTCACTCTTTAAGGTTTATACAAATAAAATTTTAATAGCAGCTTTAATCTCTCTACTTAATTTGAAGGACAAAAATGTTTACATGATTAAATTTTTTTATGGTATAAATAACTAAAATATTTTTAAAGAGTGAAGATTTTTTTGTCTTTTAAATTATATAAAGAGAGTGATAACATAATTAAAATCAAATTCACTATCAAAATTTGATTTGTATAAACTTCTAGGGATGACGATTTTAATACCCCCGCCAAGTTCAATAAACTTTTTTTTTTTATTTACACAAGTTTATAAACAAAATCTCAACCTATGAATTATAACTATTTGAAAGATTGGGATGAAGGCTGACATGACTTTTAATTTTAAAGAAAGAATTAATAAACTTTGAACCCACACTTAATATATATATTTTTTATATTTCCTTAATTCTCTCACCAATATTTAATACATTTTATTTAATTCTATTTCACTTGTATCGTAATTCTCTACTCAAACATTTCAAATTAAGTAATATGTATTTTTCTTAAAAAATTGATTGATGATGTTGTTTCTTTTCTAATGATTTTTTAAGGAAAATTTTAAAATTAACCCTTTAGTTTAATTAATTTTTTTTAGTCACTTTTCAACGAGTGAACATGCCTCACGAACTAACTTGCAGTTCAGATTTTTATATATAATTATCACTTATATTATAATAAAAAGTATAAAGAATAAAATATATTTATAAATTTGTTTCGCATATAATATGAATATTATTAGACAACAATAATAACTTGAGTGGAAATAAGATTATCCGAATTTTATAGATATAAATCATTATACAATACTTGTAAATTTATTTTATATTTTTAAATATTGGTAAATTATTTTTTAAAAAATAATTAAATAATATGATGATTTATTTAATAAAATAATTATGATACAAAATAATTAATAGTTAATTATTAAGAAAAAAAAGACTAAAGTAAGAAATTTAGAGTTTAAAGAGTGGAGAATTCTCATATATAGAAAGTACACATTTCTTTTCTTTTTTTCCTTACAAAAAGTTTTTATTAAGAAAATGATAATTATTAGACGAAGCCACTTTAAAGAAGTGGAAGGTAAAAACTGGTAAGATTATGTTCGACATTAAGATCACAATTGAAGAAAAAATGTTAGAGTAAATAAAGAAGGCCAAAATACCAAATGAAGCATGAAATACTTTTGCATGACTATTCTCAAATAAAAAAAATATGCGACTACAGCTTCTAGAGAATAAACTATTGTCGATTGCACAACACAACATGACGATCAACTAATACTTTACAAAGGTAAAGTTCTTGTACTGTGAAATATATGAGAGAAATCCTGTCACTGCTATTGCTGAAACTAGGATGAAAAAAATTATCATCAATGGTTTGAGGCCCAAGTATAAAAATTTTATTACTGCTATACAAGGCTGGCCAACTCAACCATCTCTTATTGAATTTGAAAATTTGCTTGCTGGTCAAGAATCGATTGCCAAGCAAATGGGTGGGGTCTCATTAAAAGGTGATAAAGAAACACTTTACATCGATAAAAGGAAATGTCGATTTAAACGATGTGCTGGTAGAAGATCTAAAAGAGATCATGACAAGATAAAGAGTCATCACCAAGATGGTAGCTCACAGATAGGGAGAGTATGGAGGACTCGCGGCAATAGTAGTCAGTCCAACCAAAAGAAAAGGTTTGAAGGAAAATGCTATAATTGTGAAAAAATAAGATATATGACAAAAGATTGTTGGTCCAAGAAAAGGTCTGCTGAGGGTAATGCTGCCACATCAAACTCAGAAAGAAAAAGTGAAGATGAATAGGATGTTGAAGCGTCTGTCATTATAGAAGAAGAAGACTTATCACTCTCAGTGATAATGCCTGGACGGATTGACTATGAAAATGATTGGATCGTTGACTCAGGATGTTTGAATCACATGACTGGTGACGAAGAAAAACTGCAAGATATGACTAAGTACAAAAGAGGTTGCATGATGGTGACAACCAACAACTCAAGATTGCCTATAGCTCACATCGGTAACACAGTCCTTGCACCTTATTACAGTCCTAACAAAGTAACACTTTAAGATGTCTATCATGTCCCTGGCATGAAAAAAAATCTATTATCAGTATCACAGTTAACATTTTCTGGGCACTATGTCTTGTTCGGTCCATAAGATGTTAAGGTGTACCAAGATTTAAAAATCATGGGAACACTAAATGAAAGGACGACGACTAGAGTCGGTCTATATACTATCAACAGAGTCAGCTTATATTGACAAGACTCGAAAGAATGAGACAATAAATTTATGGCATGCACGATTGGGACATGTAAGTTATCATAAGCTAAAAGTGATGATGAATAAGGCAATGCTTAAGGGTCGACCTCAACTTGATGTGAGAGTGGATACAGTATATACGGGATGTTAGTACGGCAAGGCACATCAACTACTATATGAGGAGTCAAAGTTTAGAGCTAAGGAGCCATTGAAGTTGGTTCACTCTGATGTGTTTGGACCTGTCAAGTAGCCATTAATTAGTGACATGCAGTACATGGTGACATTTATTGATGACTTCTCGAGGTATGTATGGGTTTTCTTTATGAAGGAAAAATCAGATACTTTTTTAAAGTTTAAGGAATTTTGAGAAACAACTGAAGGAGAAGTCAGAAGAAAGATTCATTGTCTCCGCACAGATACTGGATGAGAATATACCTTTGATGAGTTCTCACAATATCTTCGAGAAAATAAGATGCGACATCATTTCATATGTGCCAACACGCCACAACAAAATGGTATTGCAGAAAGAAAGAATCAACATCTTATAGAAATTTGTAGAAGTATATTGCACGCAAAAAATGTACCAGGAAGATTTTGGGCCGAAGGAATGAAAACTGCAGCCCATGTGATTAATAGGCTTCCTTAACCAAGGTTAGGGTTCATATCACCCTTTAAGAAGCTGTGGGATATGAAACTTACTGTGAGTTATTTTCAAGTATTTGGTTGTATATGCTATGTGTTTTGTGCTAAGTCACTTGAGAAATAAATTCGACAAAAAGGCAATTAGGTGTATCTTTGTTGGATATGATAACCAGCGCAAATGATAGAAATGTTGTGACCTTACTAGTAGGCAGTGCTACACATCAAGGAATGTGGTGTTTGATGAAGCATCTTCATGGTGGTTGCCACAAAAAGAGGAGCTTCCAGATTCAAAAGAAATAGAAGAACGATTATGACAAAATATAGATGAGTAAATTGCTAAAATCCGATCGAGTTAAGAAGACCTTGATAATGAAAGCAGTGATGACAACGCCGAGCAAGAGATAACTCAAAGTCTTTAACAAACTGGCATCTATCAACAACCAACAATGAAGGTTAAATATGAATAAGCAAAACCTGCAACCCCTCAATCTCATCCTCGAAGGATAATAAGAATACGAAAGCCTAATCCCAAATATGCTAATGCAGCTATGGCGAAAGAGGAAAATGTAAAGGAGCCTGAGACTTTTGAAGAAGCACCACAGAGCTTTGAATGGATTAAAGTTATAGAAGAAGAAATCATAGTGTTAGAGCAAAATCAAACTTGGGATTTAGTGCCAAAGCCAAAGGATGTGAAACCCATATCTTGTAAGTGGGTGTATAAGATCAAAAGACGTCCTGATGGATCGGTGGAGAGGTATAAAGCTCGATTGGTAGCTCGAGAATTTTCTCAACAGTATGAACTAGATTATGATGAAACGTTTAGTCCAGTAGCCAAGATTACCATAGTACGAGTTCTACTTGCACTGGCAGCTAGCAAAGGTTGGATATTATGGCAAATGGATGTAAAGAATGCTTTTCTACATGAAGAGTTGGATCGGGAGATCTACATGATTCAACCAATTGGATTTGAAAGAAAATTTCATTCTAATTATGTTTGTAAATTGAGAAATGAATTGTATGGATTAAAGCAAGCTCCAGGGCATGGTATGGTAAAATTGGAGAATTTCTGACACATGGTGATTACTCTGTAGCATTAGTTGATTCTAGCCTATTCGTCAAAGCCAATGGAAAGAAACTTACAATTGTGTTGATATATGTGAATGACTTAATTATCATTGGAGATGATGATGAAGAGATTCGTAGAACAAAAGAGAATTTGGCCGTTCGCTTCCAAATGAAAGAGTTTGGACAACTTAAGCATTTCCTTAAGCTCGAAGTTACTCGAACAATAGAAGAGATTTTTCTAGGACAATAAAAATATGTCAAAGATTTGTTGCAGAAGTTTGGGATGCTAGAGTGCAAGCCTATCTCAACACCGTTGGAAGCCAATGCCAAGTTATGTGGTCATGAAAGAAAGGATTTAGAAGATGGAACTATGTATCGACAACTGGTAGGAAGTCTCATTTATTTGACATTGACTCGACTAGACATTTCTTATGCAGTTAGAGTAATAAGTTGATATATGAAAAATCTTAAAAAATCTCACTTAGAAGTAGCTCGACGGATATTGAGATAAATGTGAGGCATAATTGACTATGATCTATTCTATAAGAAAGACTAAGATTGTAAAATAGTTGGCTATTGTGATGCTGACTATATTGGAGATCATGATACATGACGTTCAACCATTGGGTATTCTTTCAAGATTGGTTCAGGAACAATCTCTTGGTGCAGTAAAAGGCAACTGACTGTATCATTGTCAACTACTGAAGCTGAGTATAGAGCAGCATCAATAACAGCTCAAGAAAGTACATGGTGATGCAATTGATGGAGGATTTACATCAGCCAAGAGATTATAAAGTGTCAATATATTGTGATAATCGATCAGCAATTTGTTTGGTAGAAAATTCAGTTTTTCATGCAAGAATAAAGCATGTGGAGGTGCATTATCACTTTATTCGAGAGAAAGTTCTGCAAGAAGAAATTGAGTTACTGTATGTTAAGACTGAAGGTCAAGTGGCTGATTTGTTTACAAAAAGTTTGGGTGTTGATAAGTTCGAAAAGTTTCAAAGATAACTCAATGTGGTTAGAAGAACGGAAGTTGGTATTGAGGGGAAGTGTTAAAATTACAACACCAAATGAAATTAATTACAACATTAAGCCCAAATATTTACAAGCTCAATTCTTGAAGTTTCTAGATTAGATAAGATATTTTAAAATTAATAATTAAAGAGATAAATATTATAAACTTGTGTGGTTAATAAATTTTTACATTATTTTATTTGTGTGATTTTGATTTGTTGAAACTAAGTATAAATACCCTAATCCTTCATTTAGTTTTACAAGTAAGAAAGTTAAGAATAAAGAGTTGATCAAGTATTTGATCAATTGTTGAGAGTTTAGTGTGTTAAAGAGTTGAGCAAATAATAAGCTCAACAAAGAGTGTGTGAGTGTTGAGTTGTGAATGTTGTGTTATAAGTGAGAAAGAATGAGAGTTTCTAAAATTTATATTGTAAATTTTGAGTTTATTATATAAATAAAAGTGTTTCATTTGTATTCTATTATTTTCAACAATTCTTAATAATTTATGATGTAAAATGATGTTTTTGATAATTCTAATTGTATAATCTAATAAAATAATAGTAGTATAATTTAATATAATATTAATATCAATGTGAATAAAAAAAAAAACTAATACATAACCATATACATATATGATAGTTGATTTGTTTTCATCATGAACAAATACACATGATATTATATCATCTTCATCGACGAAACTTATTAGAGATTATAATTTTTCAAGCCTTGCAAGCTCAATCTACTATGTCATCGATCACCATATTCTCTTTTTTTTTTTTTTTCTCTTTTGCACAAATTTATTCTCCGATTCCCTTTTCTGCAGCAGCACCAACAACAACAACATCAACCATAACTAAGAAATCAAACAACAATATATATCTGTATACTTATTAATTTAAACTCAATAATAAGAATTTATCACTCCTGTCATTTGATATATTTTTTTATCATTTTCTTTTCTAATTTTTCAACATGTATCATTATCCCATTTTAAAGTATTAATCACTTTTAAAAAGAAAAAAGGATAACGACAATTTCTTCAAATTAAAACAATAGAAAAGATTAAAATTGTGCATATAAATTAACAAGAAGGTATTGAAGCGGAAGTAATAATCTCAAATATATAATGTAACAATAAAATAGTTAAGAATAAATTTTAAAAAAAAGGCAAAAAAGAAACATATACAATTTATATGATTCGATAATTTATTTACGTTTATGACAGATTAAAATCTCATTTTTTTTATTATTAATCACCAAGGCAATAACAAAATATGCAAATTATAAGAAAGAACACCAATACTCACAAAGAATACTCTAAAATCATATCAATACTCACAAAAAATACTAATATTTTTAATAATTTTTAATCAACTTTTTCAAAAAAAAAAATATTTTCTTTGAAATTCAATTTTTACTTATGGCTTAGGTCCTGCATGGTTGATTGTTTTCAGATGGTTCATTCTCTTCCTTTGATTCAGCTGGCGGCTGATGATCATTAAGAGTTTTCCCAAAATACCTATTGTTTGACTTTGGAGTTCGTCAAATAACAAATTTATCATATAAACATCGTCAAATAATCATATAAAAATTAATCCAGGTAAATATAAGAAATATATATTTTACCTTGTCAATAACAAGTGCTACCATTATCTGTTCGTACTGTATCTTATTTTCCCTTTGATCTACCTTTTGCTTTGCATGTGACCACCACAAATAAGATTTAAATAAGATTAATAATTTGATTAAATTTAATAACTAAAATTGGTTTAAATAATAATAATAATAATAATAATAATAATAATAATACTTACCAATGATTTTTTTTTTATAAGAAAAAAAAATAATACTTACGAAGGCCTCAGGTTTTTGCTGCTTTTGCTTTCCCGTGTCACGACCATTATTGGCTGGATTGTCTTTAGGCTTTGAGTTTCAGCATCAACACAACAAAAATGCAGTCATTAATTAGTTTCCATTTTGTTTACAGCCAATACACAATGCAAAATAACACCAACCCCACCCCCCACCCCACCCCCAAAAACAAAAAAAAAAATCAATTTTAAAGCTAAAAGCTGAAACACAAATAAAAGAAATAATTAATTTATCTTTATCATTTTAAAAGTAAAAATTAACCATTAATAAACTACCAAAAAAAAGTGATGTGTACCCTTATTACTTAAAATATGGATTAAAAAATGAAAAAGTAACATGGAAACTTTGAAAAGAAAAAAAACAAATTGTAGTCAGAACAAATGGAAAAAATTCTTACGCAACAATAGTTTCCCATTTTGATTTTCTTGATCAACTTAAAGCTAAGTAAGAGGGGACAAATTTTTCAAAAAAAAAAAAGAGGGGAAAAAAAGAAATTAAAATTAAAAAAGAGAAAGAATAATCAATAATATATAGAGGGGGAACGAAAGGAGAAAGAATGTAGATTTAATAACAAGCTTGCATTTCCCGCAACATTTATTCTTCATCTACAAATCTCCATTCATGGGGAATATTTTGATTGAAAAGCACTTACAGGACTTTTACTTTATTCCAAGATAAAGTAATTTTGAGTTAATGTTGCACTTAGGACGATAGAGGCATGCATGAATATCATTTGTAGGAGATAGTGAAGACAATAATTTTTTTTAGTAATTACACATTGATTTTTATAAAATAAAATAAAATAAAAACATGAAAAGAAAAAAGAATCATTTTATACAATATTAATTTAAAAACAATACTAATTTAGTCTCTAAAATTTAGTTAAATTACTCTGTTAGTCTCCATTTTTATATAAAAAAGCCTTATTTAGTCTCTGCAATTAAAAAAAACATTAAAATGTTTTTTTTTAAGGTAATAAGATAAATTTAATTAAATATAAAATAATTATTATGATTGGACATATCAATTTAGTCTGTTGCCCTAAAAAAGATCCTTTGAATGCATGTTTTTCAACAATAGAAACTAAGATATTTAAAATGATATAAGAACTAACTAAATTAAAACTTTCATAAGTAAAATTATTTCTTAAAAAATGATAATAAATTTTTCGAATGGGGAATTTGCATATAACCTTACTGTGATTTTGCATTTTCATTACTTTCTTCTTGATTTTTTTAATAAATATCAATATTTCCTTTTCAGTGAGACAATTGACTGGTTGGTCACTGTTAACAGAAATGTAATTAACAATTCCCAAATGGATGAAAATAAGAAAAGTCTTTTCTGGATAAGGCATCTCGTATTAAACATGGGACGTTTAACTTACATTCTTTCACATCTATTAAATTCTCTTTAATTATTTTAGTTCTCTTTAAGTCTCTTCTACCTTATCTCACTTTTTATACAAGAGGTTTTAGAATAATCCACAAAGAGTTGTTTGTTTTTAGACGTGAAGTCTTATTATGTAACCATGACAGAGACACACATTAAGTTAGGACAAATCCTTTTTATTGTTCTGTAAAGTCGAAGAGTGCCAGCCGCCTCTCTTTTAAAAAGAAAAACCAGATCTCCACTAGAGAGGGGGGCCGTGGCTCACACTCTTGCTGCAGCTACACGCTCTCTTTCTCTCTTTTCTGTTTTTTTTTTCCCCATTTTAGTTTTCTTTTCATTTTATTTTTTCGGCGAATAAATGACGCACAGCCACCACATCTTCAATATCTAGCTTGCCGGCGAGTAGCACCCTAGTTTTGGCCTCCGCTGATATCCTCTATCTCAGTTGTGCGTCCCCTGTGAAGTGCAGATCAAGGCCACCACTCAGATTGTCGGCCACCGACGTGTTGGACATCTATCAGAAAAAAAATTAAACACACACCACCGGCCGCGGCCGTCACAATCGCTGGGCAGCAATAACTGTCAATAGAGCATTATTTGCTCACCGGCAGCAGCTCTACCTCTTGTCGGTGGGGACACTTTTCCGGCGACTCTCCAGCTTTGGACGGGCACCTGTTTGATATTGGCTTTGTTCAGGGTTGTAATGGTAGTGCTATATTTACCTTCGATGGTTGTATCGAGTGGTGCGTTGTATTGTCCTTTTGTGCTTTTGTGTGAGGAAGGTTTTGTTCCTCAAGTAAGATTTTAATCACTCCCGCTAGAGGTACGTGGTCCCTTGGGAGAGGATAAGTATTTTTTCTTACGAGATGGTAGTATTCTCTTTTATACGAGGGTAGGTATTTTTTTTTATACAAGAGTAGATCTTTCTATTTAGGGGTAGTGTAATAATCCCTCTGAAAAATAATTTTTGTGTTCTCTTTATATGAGAGTAAGAGATTCGAATGAGGCATAATAGACTTATCTTATTTTTGTATAATGTCTTAATAACTTTTTTAATTTTTTATTAGAGATCTATATTATAATATTACAAATTTTATTAATGATATTACAGTTGAAACTTGAAAAATAATCCGAGATAAAACTACTATTGTGGGAAATGGGGACTAAAATTATTGAAGTGAGTCCTGATGCCTTTAAGTGAAGGAACAATTTTTCTATTTAACCAAAAAAAAATTAAAAAATTTATTTTGACTTCAGTCAACGATTTTAAATTATATTAATTAAATATATATATTTTTCCATTTTTTCCTTCACAAATAAAAGCACCTTCAACTTATTTTTTTTCTTAAAATTCTTTAAAATTTGTAGATCGGCTTCAAATTTTGCATATTTTGAAGATTGAAACTAAAATTATCAATTGTAGAGTTAGAAAAATTAAAAATAGGCAAAAATTGGTGAGTTCTTATTCTAAATTTAGTTTGGTTGCGTTTTTGAATTCTTTTCTATATAATTGCTAGATTTGTGTGGATATAGTGTTAGAAATATATAAAATAGGTTGAAAATGAGTGTAAGAGGTCGAAAATGACAAACAATGGTGAGAAATGATGGATTCTGACATTTTTTACGATTATCCATGAAGTCATGCGCCGACATATGTTTTTATATATATAGAATTAAAATATGTAAATTTAGTGCTAAGAATGTTAATATAAGATTGAAAATAGGTGCAAAAAGATAATAAAATGATTAAAAATGGCATATTCAAGATCAAATTTGCGTATATCAAAGTGTGTTTCACGCTCCGGGCATGAATCTCCACGCACTGACGTGTGATTGGACGCGCCAAGTTGACGCACACCCTATAGCAAGTGCTATAGGACTCGCATCACTTCTATGTGGTGCCATGTGTCATTTTTAATTTTTTTTAAAAATTAATATCTTTTCTTTATTTTTTATTTGTATTAAGTTTTTTTTTATTATCAGTTTTTATTTTATATATTTACATTCAATATTTTGTATTATTTTTAATTATTATATATGTACACTAAACTAATAATTATTATTTTTTGTGTTTTTTTTAAGGTGCTGCTCATATTATTATAACGCAAATTTTAACCATTATATGTTTTGGGGAAGATGTGAGAGTTTTAGTGATGATTTTGAGAGATACATTGGATATTAAAATATACATATGGTAGTTCCAAAAATATTAAATATTAAATATGAATTATTTTTGTGTTTTTTTTCAGGTGCTGCTCATATTATTATAATGCAAATTTCGACCATGATATACTTTGGGGAAGATGTGAGAGTTCTAGTGATGATTTTGAGAGATACATTGAATATTAAAATATACACATGGTAGTTCCAAAAATATTAAATATGAATTATTTTTGTGTTTTTTTTCAGGTGCTGCTCATATTATTATAACGCAAATTTCGACCATTATATGCTTTAGGGAAGATGTGAGAGTTCTAGTGATAGTTTTAAAAGATGCATTGGATATCAAAATATACACATGGTAGTTTCAAAAAATATTAAATATGAAGCATTGTTGAGAAGAGTTTGTAATCTTCTGGGAGTTGTCAGGTGCAATATAAAGTGACTCTAGAGTTCGAGGTTCCTTCAAGTACTATAAAGTGGAGACATATTCCACTTGAAAATGATGATGATGGGATATTATAGTTGAGCCTGTTGGGTGTTGTATTATAGAGTATGTGATAATTCGAGTGTATACGTAATTTCAAAAATTACTATATGCGCGGCGGAAGCATGTTACAAAATACACCCATTTTAATAATTTCAACATATATCACATATATGCATAAGTATAACAATTATACAATAATAAATGATGAACAATATTGTATTATAACATAATGTAAAATACTTACCTAATGAAGGTAGCTTTACAAATTCTTCAAGTATTTCACCAATCCATGTGAAGAGCTCACCTTAAAGTATATGTTGAACAATTCTAGTCCATAACTTTTGGTGGGATTAAGGAGCTAGAATGGTAGCTTAGTGTTTAGAATTTTCTGCACTTGTATTCAAACTCTTTTGAATACAATTTTGTTTCTTAAATGGAGATGGTATTTTCTATACAACTCTTGTATTAATTAAAAATCTTTAACATACAACTATTGTATATTAATCTTAGAAACAATTTCTACATGATAATTATTTTGAACAACTCTTTGGGAAATAATTATCTTTTTCTCCATTTATATATCATTTATTTTTGGTCATCCATTAAAGAAGGAGATGAAGAGAAATTTGTTTATTTTTCAACACTTGAAAGAATAAAACTCAAAGAACTCTCTCTTACCTCTCTTCCTCCCATTCCCGAATTCTTCTCCCAAAATTGAATGAATGAATTCAATTGTTTTGCCAAAATTCATTTTGTTTATTCAACGCTTTGATTAAACAAAAATAAACAAAATGAAGTGCTCCACCAATTTTATTGTTGGTCTCCTACTTAAAATTAATTAAACCAAGCACTAGAATAATGGCCATCTAAATTAATCTTTACCTAACAATTATAATTACTTTAATTATAATGGGTAATTAAATGGCCAACATCTAGGCCCCTCATTGTATTAAAATACAATGCCATGATCTATATATATTATAATATTATCTAATAATATAATAATAATATATGATTTAATTATTCAAAATAATTTTGAATAATTACTTTTTACCTTACTAATTTTTTACTACCATGGTTAAATAGTGAAAAGGTAAAATCAAATCATGGAACAAATTTTTTCATTTGTCAATATTCTATTAATTAACAACCCTTGTTAATTAATTAAGTGATGTACTTAACAATTAAGTCTTGACAAATATACAATCCGAGGGATCCCTAAACAATCGTTCTCTTTTGCTGAAATTTATTGGATCGAACTATTCAATCTAATCCGCTACCCCAGTGCACAACGAGTATACTTCATATTGTGAGACTCTCTATGTCCACACCTAATTTGTCATATAGAGCTCTTTCATACGTCCGTGAACAATGTCCCACACACACGTTACGGATATTACAAATTAGCATGTTAGACCATACAAGTTGGGGTTATTACATATTCGTATAATCCTTCCATCATTTATATCCTTGAAGAGCAGAGATATAGATCATCACCGTCAAATCTCTATTTACTCAACCACGAACTTATCTCTAGATTTATATTTCATAAAACAATATCCACAAACACTTTTGTGATATTGTTTATTCCTCCGAAATATCTTTTTCGAGGTTTATGCTTGCGGCCACAAGAATTTCTGAAATACAATCTCAGAGCATTATGATATACAACCCACTCATATGAGCTGATGGATCCCATATCTACGCACACCGAACTCTATGAGCATCGGACCATACCTAGCGACACCCAGCGGTCAGACCATAAAAGATTTCTGACATGTGTGGAACGAAAGTATGGTGGATCACTCACAAGCCCACCGTGGCGCTCAGGTCAAAGGACCATAAATACTACTCAACTCGGAAGACCTTTCGTTGATGGTTTTATGAGATGTCTATTGGATGTCTTCGTGAGTCTGTTCAATATCCAGTCCTTACTGAATACCTGTATCTCTATACGAGCTTCTTACTAAGCTCATGGTTTGCTAAGACTAACCATCTGGACCATCCAGATATAGATATACACTAATCTATATTAATGAGTTTCACCGATAGACCCACATCGATAAAATTATATCAGGAACATTATGTTTGAGAACATACTTGCATAATGACATTTCTTAGCACCATATGCAACTCATTGTAGCTATATCATTACTAATATATTCTCAGGTCATTGTCTTATTTCAGACAAGGCTCTAACTCATTAGATTTTGCTAACTCTTAGTACCACTAACTCTTAGTGTTTATAACTATTAGCGTTGCTAACTCTTAGCCTTGGTCTAAACTCTTTTAGATCAAATCTGAACTCTTTCAGATCATACAATGTCTAAAACGTTACAAGCATCTTACCATTTAATAAAAATAATATTAACGATTTTATTAGAAATAATAATTGTATAAATACAATCACTATATATTTATACATTATAGGATGACACGTAAGCACAAATCCCAACAACTCTCACTTGCTCTAGTGCCATTCAGGATGGTATTTCATATCCCTTGACTCTATGTGTTTCTCAAACACTTTTAAGAGTTAAGGCTTTAGAAAGCGGGTCTGCTATAATCTGTAAGGATGTTTTTCTAGATTATCTTATACATCTCTATTAGCCAAGATATATTTAATTATATGGTATTTTGGCTTGAGCAATTACCCCGTTGACGTTGCATTATAATGTGATAGGATTCATTAAGCTTAGAACATATTCTGAGCTCTGCAACTAACTTGAATATCCACAGACATTCCTTTGTAGGCTTCTCAAGCTGTTACAAATTCTATCTTTACAGTAGAATCAAATGTGGACATCTAAAAATTTGCACTTATGCTACAAGATTTTTGTATCGTTGAGAAGAAGTACGTAATTAGGTGTAGACTCTCTATCATCTGGATCAGATTAGAAGTCTGATTATATGTATCCTCTCATTTGTAAGCAACTTTCTCCATAAATAAGAAACTTATCCTTTATACCTCTCAGGTATAACTTGGATATATTTCACGACTATCCAATAGTCGTTACCTAGATTAAACTGATGTCGGCTTATAACACTTACAGCCATCATAATATAGGTCTCGTACATAACATAGTATACATCAAGCTACCTCTGGTTGATGTATATTAAACGTTAGACACTCTAACCTTTTCATTTTCTACTTGAGGACACTTCCTTTTAGAAAAATCAACTCTATGTCTGAAAGATACATGAACTATTTTATAGTTATTAAAAAATTACCTTTTCAGGACTTAGTCTATGTACGGAGATTTGGAGAGTCCTATCTACTTCCTAACTTTATCTGTATAACGCCTTATACCCAGTATACAGGAAGCATTTACCAAATCTTTTATGAAGATGTTCTTACTCAGTTAACTCTTAACTGACTGACTTGCAACATACTATTGTCTTTATCTGTGACAATGAGAATGTTTTTATATATAGAGAATTAGAAAGATAATTCATGCTCCCACTACTTTTTCTAAACACAGATGCTCTCTATTCATTCTTAATCAAATTAGATTATTTGATTATCTCATCAAAATGAAGAGTTTAGCATACTACAATATCCAATATAAATTTGAATTAACTTTAGCATTTTTATTGGAGAAAGGTTTCCTCATAATCAATCCCAGATCGTTGAAGGTAACCTTTTATGTCAATGGGGCTTTTAAAGATATTTATCTACTTTTGGGCCCCACACTTCTGTGCGTAAACTCTTTTACAACCAATAAGAACAATTCTTATATGAATTACAACCAAGTCCTAGACTTGAATGTCATGCTTAAAGCTAATTTTTGAATTTTTTGGCATATTGTCCCTTAAACGATGTCTAATATCGTTTAACTATAAGTTATAGGATTCTTTTTCTTCAACTAAGAAAAATATTAAAAACGCATTTTGGGTATGTAATATACTTAACAGGTAGTTTTTCATATCCTTATATGACCTACAGAAAAGTGTGTTAAAGGTATTTAACTCAATTGATCTTTAGGTTCCATTTTCGGTTCATAAAACTGATATCACATGGAACATTTAGGATATCCTTTGAACTGATACTTATACCCCTTTGGGTCTAAGTATATACTATTGCACAACCCTTATGCAAGTAGAATAATTCCAAATCTTAACATACTTAAGATTCTCTTTCCTTCTAGTTCATATCTTATATGTAGTAGAAGGAACAATTTACGATGGAACTTTATTCAATAGATGAGTAACAGTTTCTAGAGCATAACCCTTTAGATATTTTAAAAGATCGATAAAGCTTAATATCAATCGAACTATATCTAATAAAGTCCGATTTCTCTATACTTCCAAAACATATTTATGTTAAGGAGTATCTAGAGAACTATATTAAGCTAGAATCTCATTCTCTTTTAAATAATTCGTGAATTTACTACTTATGTATAAACAGCCTCGATCTAATCAAAGGTGTTTAACATACTTTTAGATTTATTTCATTTACTTCTAGTCGAAATTCTTTGAACACTTCAAAATTGTCAACCTATGTTTTTCTAGAAACACATGTCTGCATCGTGACAAATCATGATAAAGATGTCGAAGTATTGAAACTTCCTAATAGCAGTATGATTCATTAGATCATATACATCACTATGTATTAGTTCTAATAAATCAGTGGCTCGTTGTCCAACACCGACAAAAGGATTAATCAACTTCCCTTGAATACGAGATTCATAAACTAAACAAGGTTCTATAGTCAGATCAAGTATTTGACCATCCTTAACCAGACGGGATAGTCATCTCATGGCTACTTGACCTAATCACTTATGCTATAATTCTTCATTATTCAAAGTTTCTCAAATTTTATTAGTTCTATTCACCTAGACATTGTTATGCATTACTCGTTGTATGTCATATATAAAGGCCATTTAATTGACTGACATTCAATTAACAAAATATTATCATTATCAAACTATAAACATAAAGAACTATTCTTAATGTATGTATGATAACCATCTCTTTCTACAAAGAGAGCGATATATTTCGCCTTATTATTCATGGCTCAAAATAACAACAATACAACATAAGGCTTTTACTAGAATGGAGAAGTGACTTAAAAGTCATAACAGCTACCACTTACAGGCAATCTATTTCCTACGTGCAGCTGTACTTCTCAATTCATCTTTTTCTAGTATTCCGTAAATTATGCTACACCTTACAGATGTGAGAAGGACGGGCGATATCTCATATCCCTATGCCTCTACACATCATTTGCATATGAAATATCATTTATCGGTTGATGAACACATAAAAATGCATGTTGTTAGGAGATTCAATCACCATTTAATGTCACTAATTTTAGTATTTTCTGTATTTTTAGCTTGAAATAAAGTGTTCTCCTTAAATTGTGATTAATGAATGTTATTTGGACAGGTTTAGGTAAACTGGACATAACTCTCAATGTAGAAATCGAAATGAAGAAATTCTTGAACCTGGTGCAACATGACTCAATCTTACACAAATTTGAAGAATAGTGGAAAAGCCAAATCCAATATGTTATGGGCCAAAAATTGAGATACAACAGAATCGGACTACAACTCTTACCCAGCTTGACCCAATTCACGTATTTGGACCGTATCTCACAAAATACGTATTCAATTGGTATAATTCCTAAAGCTGTGAATTGCTGACTTAACTATCAACAACTCGTATGTTTATGGTAAAGTCCAAATCAGCCGTTATCATGGACCAAATCGCATTGCAAGTGGGTAAAATGGTTGTTGGCCGAATTCTGATGTATCTTTGGAATTTTGCTCATATCTCATTGGATACTAATCCAATTTGCATGAAATTAGTGCCTATGGAAAGAAGAGTCAAAATTCTACAACTTTCATGTCGGCTACAGAAGCTAAATTGATCATTTACATTATCAAAAACGTGCTGCAAGTGAATACACGAGTTATTGGCTTAAAATTATTGAAGATTGATGTCATCCATGACATATGACCATTCATTGCCTATATAAGGAGACCCTTAGGACATTTTTAATAGAAAATTCTCTCTTATTTTATTCTCATTAACATGTATTGTAATTTAGGCTAGAGTTCCTAGCAAGGCTAAGAGATGAACTTTTATGTGTAGTAAATCTACTTCCATGCTTTGATTCGGTGTCAAGAGCTATAAATGTTGTAAGTTTGGTTTTGATTAAACTCTTATCTATTTTATTTTCTATAATCCAGAGGTTATAATTCTCATATCTCATATATGTTCAGTCATGCTTTTCTTATGTGATTCATGTTGATTTATAATTGTTACTGGTTACATTGTTTTATATGTTAATCTTTTACTGCAGTATTGTCAATTTGATATATTGTCGATCTTGGATAACATGTAAGGGCAATAAATGTTTGATATTCAAGTTAATCTTTTACTGCAATATTGTCAAAATGATATATTTTCGATCTTAGATAACTTGTATAAATAACATGATGTGTGTTAATGTTTGCAAAGAGTTTAACTAAATCAAATACATGTGTTATCAAATGTGCTATATATTACATACCTTCCGATTGATTGTTTGGGATGTGAAACTTTTAGTTGAGTTATAAATATCGAATCAAAGTATAGAGTAGATTTATAAAGCATAATTGTGATTCTCAAAGCCTTGCTTAAATCATCATAAGACATTTTTCTCAATTCATAGACAATTCTATCTCATCCGTTTAAATCAATTAACCCTTTGCTACTGCTTTAATATTTTACTTCACTAACCTATTTTCCCAAGAGCTTCCTCGTGGGATCGACACCTCAATCTATACTGCGATAGCCGCGTTATATTTTGAGCGTAAACAAAAATTTGGCGCCGTTGCCGGGGAAGCACACTAAGCGAAAGTCGGTTGCGATTATAAGTACTAAAGTGGTAACTTTGTATATTTTCTTTTCTTTGTAAACTCTTAGTTTATTTCCTTTGTTGTAATTTATTTATTATTCATGGTTGGTTCTACCACCTAATTTATTTTGTTTTCTTTAGTTAATTTGTTATATTTTATATTATCTTAATGGCTGGTTTTGCCGCCTAATTAGTTTATTTTTTTTTATCTATTTATTGCACTTTTTTTTAATGGCTGGTTTTACCGCCTAACTTTGTTCACTTTCTTTTATTTATTTATTGTACTTTATTTCTTTAGTTAATTTATTGTTTTTTTTTTATTTTGTGGCTGGTTCTACCGCCTAACTTAGTTTCTTTATTTCTTATTGTACTCTATTTATTTATTGCACTTTTTTTATTGTACTTTATTTTCATTTACTTTTACGTATTTATTGCACTTTATTTACTTTAGTTAACATGTTGTATTTTCTTTTTATGGCCGGTTCTACCGCCTAACCTTTTATTTATTTACTTATTGTATTTTCTTTTTATTATTTATTTATTATACTTTTTTCGTATTTTATAGTCTTTTGTTTAATTATTGTATTTATATTTCATGGTTGGTCTTACCACCTAACTTATTTCTATTTCTTGTTGTGTTTATTCCACTTCTTAATTTTCCTTAAGCATTTCTTTCCTAAAAAAAAAAAAAATTAGGATGTATGCATCGACCAAGAGACAAACGAGGAAGATTTGTGAGAGAACTAGAACTAGAACTAGAACCACTCCCACAATTTGTAAGTGAAGAGAATTCACCTTCTAGTTCATCTTGTAATTCTAACACAATGAGCCAACACGAAGAAAACCCCGTTAGAACTCTAAAAGATTACTTGCATCCTACTCGCACAGCCACACCATCATGCATTATATTTCCACCTAACATACCACATTCGGATTTTAAACCTGGAATGATACAACTTCTTCCCACTTTTCATGGTCTAGATAGTGAAAATCCTTATGTACATGTTAGGGAATTTGAAGAGGTAATTGCCATCTTCCATAGCCAACCTGAAGCCATAGACACTGTTAGGCTTAAATTTTTCCCTTTTTCTTTGAAAGACAAAGCAAAGAGTTGGTTATACTCTTTGAGGCCGAGGTCTATAGGAACTTGGGCAGAAATGACCCAAGCATTTTTCAATAAATAATTCCCACAACACAAAACTAATGGCTTGAAAAGACAAATTTCTTCCTTCTCTCAAAAAGACAGTGAAACCTTATATCAAGCATGGGAAAGGTTTAAAGAGTTGCTAAATCTGTGCCCTCACCATGGGTATGAAAATTGGCGCTTGGTTAGTTATTTCTATGAGGGACTCACAATTAGAGAGCGCCAATTTGTTGAGATGATGTGTAATGGGGAGTTCCTTCACAAAGATCCTGAGGAAGCCATAGAATTCCTTAATGACTTAGCCGAAAAAGCCCATACATGGACTGGACCTAGCATTGCTGAAAACACAAATAGGTCACGACCCAATGGAGTTTTCCATCTTAGGGAAGAGGATAACCTCAAAGCCCAATTAGAGGTCTTAACTAGGGAGTTAGAGGCCTTGAAATCCAAAGATAGAAGGGTCACCCACACGGTTGCTAGAGTTGAGTCACACGATGTCTGTTTTGTCTGTGGAGGAGCGGAACACTTAGCTCAGGATTGTCCCACGTATAGTGAGATGAGAGGGATATATGAGGAACAATGTAATGCCCTAGGGATGTACAAGAAGCCTTATTCACCCTACTCTGAAACATATAATCCTAGCTGGAGAAACCACCCAAATTTCAGTTAGAAATCTGACCAACAAGCCAACAACCAATGGAAACAAGAACAACAAGCACCCAAGTCTTATGTTGCACCTCCATATAATGCACGACCAACTAGGAGTTCTTTAGAGGATACATTACAAGCATTTATGGAGGCACAAAGTAAGACTAATCAAAAATTTGAAACAATTCTTGCACAGGTGGTGGACGAAAACAAAGAAATCAAGAGTCAAATCACAAAATTGACCAGTGCCTTAACTGTACAAGAGCGAGGTAAGTTTCCATCTCAACCTCAATCCAATCCAAAAGGACAATTCATGGCACAAGCTTCTACTTCTGATGTTCAAAATCTCAAAGAAGTCAATGCCATTACTACTCGAAGTGGTAAGATTGTAAGTGAGCCTACTCCTGAAATTAACACATCTACGAGTAGTAAAGATGCCCCCCTTGAAAAAGAGGCCACAATGGAAAAAGAGCCCGCAAGTAAGTTTTCAATCCCAGTGCCTTTTCCTCAAGCTCTTCGACCGGTTGGGAAAAATTCAGAAATTCAAGGTGAGATTTTGGAACATTTGAAACAAGTTAAAATTAATCTTCCCTTGTTACATTTGATTAAGAAGGTTCCAACTTATGCCAAAGTCATCAAGGATTTATGCACTATCAAAAGAAAACACCATGTGAAGAAAACTGCATTTTTGGCAGAACAGGTAAGTGCAGTGATTGAACAAAAGACACTACCCAAGTATAAAGACCTAGGATGTCCCACAATCTCCTGCCAAATTAGGACACATGAGTTTGGTCAAGCTTTATTGGACTTAGGAGCAAGTGTAAATTTAATGCCTTATTCTATTTACTTGCAGTTGGGACTTGGTGAGATTAAACCAACATCTGTAGTCCTACAATTAGCTGACCGATCAATCAAGAAACCACGGGGAATAGTAGAAGATGTTTTGTTGCAAATTGACAAATTTTACTATCCTGTTGATTTTCTTGTTTTAGATACTCATTCTGTTGTTAACATGGAGTCAAAAATCCCTCTTATTTTGGGGAGACCTTTTCTAGCCACTGCTAACGCTCTTATTAATTGCAGAAATGGTCTAATGAAATTATCTTTTGGGAATATGACTCTTGAGGTGAACATTTTCAACATTGGAAAACAACCACGAGAAGAAGACGAGTGCTATCATTCATATATGATAGACACACTTGTAGCGGAGGAAGCTTATAAAAATCATGGCTATGATTCTTCGAAAAACCTTCTCAATTTTGATTTTGAAGAATTGTATTATCCTGATGTAACAACTAATGTGTTTAGTATTTTTGACTCACAGGATAAACGGACTCGATTTTGGCAGCCACACTTTGAAGAGTTGCCACGAGAGAGGGAGAGACCAAAACCATCAAACCTCGAGACACCACAAGTTGAGCTTTCTCCACTGCCCAAAGGTTTGAAACACGCATTCTTGGGACCAGGTGATACCTTTCCTATCATCATTTCTTCTAAACTTAGTGCTGAACAAGAGAAAAAATTGATAAAATTGTTAAAAGAACATAAGTCTGCACTAGGTTGGACCATAGCTGATATTAAAGGTATTTCTCCATTGATATGCTTCCATAGAATTCATTTAGAGGAAGGTTCCCAACCTCGTAGAGACCCACAAAGAAGACTTAACCCAACAATGAAAGAAGTAGTGAAGAAAGAGGTCTTGAAACTATTAGATGCGGGTATAATCTACCCAATTTCTGATAGTCAATGGGTAAGTCCAACTCAAGTAGTTCCTAAGAAATCTGGGGTTACTGTTGTTGAAAATGAGAATGGGATACCTGTTCCAACTAGGGTAGTAAGTGGTTGGAGAATGTGTATTGATTATAGAAAGTTAAACACAGCCACTAGGAAAGACTATTTTCCATTGCCTTTTATCGACCAAATTTTAGAACGTGTAGCTGGACATCCTTTTTATTGCTTTCTTGATGGGTATTCAGGGTATTACCAGATTGAGATAGCTATAGAAGATCAAGAAAAAACTACTTTTACATGCCCTTTTGGTACTTATGCTTTTCGTAGAATGCCATTTGGATTATGTAATGCACCAGCTACTTTCTAGCGTTGCATGTTGAGTATTTTCTCTGATATGGTTGAAAAATGCATGGAAGTCTTTATGGATGATTTGACTGTTTTTGGTAATTCTTTTGATTTATGCCTACTTAACTTGAAATCTGTTTTGAGTAGGTGTGAAGAAAAAGGACTTGTGCTAAATTGGGAGAAATGTCATTTCATGGTATCTTCAGGAATCGTTTTAGGGCACATTGTATCTGAAAGAGGGATAGAGGTTGATAAGGCAAAAATTGAATTAATCTCTAAATTACCTACACCTAAAACGGTAAAAGATGTCCGATCCTTTCTTGGACACGCTGGCTTTTACAGAAGGTTTATACAAAATTTTTCTGCCATATCTAGACCATTGTGTAACCTTTTGCTAAAAGATGCAGAATTTACATGGACACAAGAGTGTGAGGAGGCATTCCGAACACTCATTGCCAAACTCACCACCGCTCCTATCATGCAATCACCGGATTGGAACCTCCCATTTGAAATTATGTGTGATGCAAGTAATTATGCTGTAGGAGCAGTTCTTGGGCAACGGAGGGAGGGAAAACCCTTTGTTGTTTATTATGCTAGTAGGACTTTGAATGATACTCAAATGAATTACACTACTACTGAAAAAGAACTATTAGCTGTTGTTTTTGCCTTAGATAAATTTCGTTCTTATTTGATTGGTTCACTTATTGTTATTTTTACTGACCACGCAGCCCTTAAGTACCTTCTTTCTAAGAAGGATGCTAAAGCCCGTTTAATTAGGTGGATTCTTCTTTTGCAGGAATTTGATATAACCATCAAAGATAAGAAAGGCGTTGAAAATGATGTTGCTGATCATCTATCCCGCCTTGAGTTCACTGACTCTACTGATTTGCCACCCATTCGAGACGATTTTCTAGATGAACATCTTTTTGCTATAAGCCAAATACCTTGGTATGTACATATCGTAAATTATTTGGTTTGTGGTGAACTTCCATCTTACTGGAGTGCACAAGATAAGCGTAAGTTCTTGGTTGAGGTACGTAACTTTTATTGGGATGATCCATATCTTTTCAAATACTGTCCTGACCAAATCATGAGACGTTGCATTCCTGAAAGTGAAGTTTCTAGTGTCTTAAATTTTTGCCATAGTGCTGCTTGCGGTGGCCATTTTTCTATGAAGAAGACAGCTGTGAAAATTTTACAGTGTGGTCTTTATTGGCCCACTTTGTTCAAAGACACTAATAATTTTTGTCGTTCCTGTGAAAGATGTCAAAAGTTAGGTGCTTTATCTCGAAGAAATATGATGCCTCTTAACCCTATTCTTGTTATCGAGATATTTGACTGTTGGGGTATTGATTTTATGGGTCCATTTCCTTCATCTTTTGGCTATCTTTACATCCTTTTAGCTGTTGACTATGTATCAAAATGGGTGGAGGCTGTAGCTTATCGTACTAATGATAATACAACTGTGGTAAAATTCTTAAAAGAAAATATGTTATCTAGGTACGGTACGCCACGTGTCATCATTAGTGACCAAGGAACACATTTTTGTAATCGTTCTTTTGAAGCTTTGATGCGCAGGTATGGTGTTATTCACAAAGTTTCCACTGCATACCATCCACAGACAAATGGACAAGCCGAGCTAGCAAATAGAGAGGTTAAACAGATTTTGGAAAAACGGTTAACCCGAATCGCAAAGATTGGTCCCTACGCCTTTCTGATGCATTATGGGTATATCGTACTGCATACAAAACCATCTTAGGAATGTCCCCATACCGGCTTGTTTATGGGAAAGCTTGTCATTTACCTGTTGAGCTAGAACATAAAGCTTATTGGGCTGTCAAAGCCCTTAACTTTGATTTGAATGCTGCAGGTCTCCAGAGAAAGTTACAATTGTCAGAAATAGAAGAGCTACGAAATGACGCATATGACAACTCCAAAATTTACAAAGCTAAAATGAAAGTAGCTCATGATAAACAGATCTCAAGGAAACACTTTGAGCCAAATCAACGGGTCTATCTTTATGATTCTCGATTGCATTTAAACCCTGGAAAGTTGAGATCTCGATAGACTGGTCCATTTATGGTAAGACATGTTTTTCCTAATGGTGCTGTTGAAATAGAAGACCCCACTGATGGACGGACTTTCAAAGTGAATGGACAGCGGCTAAAAAGCTACGTGGAAAAGGTAAACCACTCTATGTACCTAGGCGAGATCCCTCTTATGGATCCTGTCTATCGTGATTGATCAGGTTCAATCTATCTGTACCATATTTTATATTTTGTCTATATTTTATCTTTTGACTTTCTATTTTTGCTTTTATTTTTCTGCACATTTTATTTTACTTTATTTTCTTCTTTTTATTTTTTCTTCAGTGTGATTTTATTTCCCGGTCAAGTGGCGGATACAGTACTCCGTGACTATTAAAGTCGGTTTCTCAGTTCCCTAAAAACTGTCCCTCAAACTGTGCATTCATCTCTTTTCTTTCTTTCAAAATGGATCGCATTCTTGCCAACCTTAAAAAACGTTTTCCTTCATTTCCTCAAATTGCTCTACTTAAGATTTACAAAGCACGGTGTGAAAGACTAAGGCTATTGATGTTGGGTAATATCCCTATGGACCTTCGTTGGTTAATTGAAGCCAAAGTTCGGTTGTCTGGTGAGTTTGAAAATGATTTTGTTTCTCATATGCCTGGTCTTGGAAGAAGCTCCTATGCCAAAAGGCGACGAGCAAAAAGGTTACAAGTCTGTCATAAATGTGCTCGATGAAATTGTAATCGGAGTTGTCGTTCTTTAGGATTTGTATCTAGAAATCGAGAAGACAAAATTCAGTTCATTAAAGATGGACTGAGTAAGGAGTCTTTGGATGATATCCTATTGACTCTTGAGACGCATCCCTGTGGGCTCGTGCAACGTGAACTTCTCGATTTATGGAACAAATTCAAAAATGAACATCAACGGTATAGTCTCGGGAATCTGACTCTAAAAGACCCTGTTTGCCAATTTATAAGAAAATTGGATGGGAAGCCTATCCCCGACCCATAGAGGGCGTTTAAGCCGTTACTGGACGTAAAACCAGAGGAAGATGTGAGCCACAATCACAACTACTTGTAAATACATGTGTTTTAATTTCAAACTTTATTTTATGAATAGTAGGGCTACTCATGTAGATGTCTTAAATTCAAATCTTTTTGTTCAATAATGCATGTGGGTCATTATGTTTAAATTTTTGTGTTTTATTTTTAACTCTCTTTTGACAAACTGTCAGGTTACCATAATCATTGTTATCATTTGGCACTCTATAAATACAACACCTCAGTTTCTTCATTTTCATATATTGAGATAAAGGTGAGAATAGATATAGAGGAAACCCAAGTTCGACAATTTCGAAATATATGTGTATTTTGTGGATCTAGTCCTGGGGAGAGTAAAGTGTTCGTAGAAGCAGCAAACAATCTAGGAAAAACATTAGCTGCAAGAAAAATTCATTTGATTTATGGATGAGGTAGCATTGGGCTAATGGGGTGTGTGTCAACAGCTGCACATTTAGGAGGAAGTCAAGTTTTAGGTATTATTCCTACAGCTTTGGTCGTGGGAAACCTGACCGGGAAAACAATAGGGGAAGAATTACGAGTCTCATCCATGCATGAACGTATAGCCAGAATGCTTTGCAATGCAGACGCTTTTATTGCTTTACCAGGTGGTTTTGGTACCTTGGAAGAAATTTTTCAAATTGTCTCTTGGGCCCAACTGAATATCCACCGAAAACCCATAGGTTTGTTGAATGTTAATAACTATTTTGATTGCTTACTTTGTTTTCTTGATCAAGCTGTGGAACAGAATTTTATTTCACATTCGGCACGACAGATCCTGGTTTCTGCTATTGAGGCGGATGAATCGATTAAGAAATTACAGGCAGTTACCTACGAACCTGACCCAGCAATAACTCGGATCGATTGGTCAGTGGGCTTTAACAAGCGAAAATTGGATCTGACACTCCGTTTGTAAATTTTTCTTTTTATTTATTTATTTATCAGTACCATCATTTTAGTTTATATTTGCTTAAGTGTCTCTCAGGTTTGTTTCTTTCAAATAACTGGCGTTTCAGGTAATGTCTCATATACTTTATCTCTTTCTATTTAAACATTGAGGACAATGTTTCATCTGGTTTGGGGGGAGGATAGTAGACATACGTTGCATTTTGCAAAAAAAAAAAAAAATTGTGGTCCTACATTTGATTAAAATGGCAGAGTAAAGAGTTCATTCTTGAACTCTTGAGACGCATTCTAGGTCAAATTAGAATGGCAGAGTAAGGAGTTTTAGTACTAACTTTTGAAATGCATTTTAACTAACTTTTTGTTATTTTGTTTTATATTTCATGCATTGTCGTTTACTGCTTGTAGTCTTGGTAATTCTTGTATAAAGGAATTTGCTTTTCTGCCTAAGTATGATTTCAGAATTGTTTAGGTTGAGTCACTGTTTCTATCTAGGTTACTAAAGAATGACTTCCAAAATATTTTTGAGCACAATGCTAAGCCTTGTGGTAAGATGGATGATTCAATTTATATAGCCAAGAGAATTCCCATGTTTAAGTATATATTTTTCTAATCTCGCATATCTTTTGTGAGTAAGTGGAAAGGTTGAGAAAACAGCTTATGAACTTTCATTGATCCTTTGAATTGGTTAATTTTTTTTCAGAATGATATTATTTGAATTAAGGGATAAGTTGGTTACATTTGTGCATAATATAATTTGGTGAGAAACCTTTGTAATGCTTCCTTGTATTCTTCAAAAAAAAAAAAACACAAAAGTACCAAAAACAAGAAAAAAAAAAAAGAAGCAATTCAGTTTAATAAAGTCTTCATTCAATTTTAGAAGACAAATACCTTGTAAAACAGTTTTCTCACCAAAGTTATAATTGTATTATTCTCACAAGCCAATTAAAGTTCTAAAGTTGGCGTATGATATGAATAATTGATTTTTAAACAAATAATTTTCCTATCTTCGGATCAATGTTAGTTTATATGTCTGTCCTTAAAATTGACTTTTTCTTGAGTGCTTAACTGTTTTCCAACTCCATAAGAGAAGTCCTAACCTTTTAAACAGTCATACACCTGTGAGGATATGGAGTTGAGGCTTTTACTTGGAGAAATTCTCAAGGCTATATCTATTGTGGTTTGTGGTTAGATGGTTATGGCTTAGTTCACACACACACAAATTATGAAGTTGTAATTAAAAAAAACCATGATAGCAACAGTGATCTCGAATTGACGTTTTGATTGAAGTGCTTAGGTAGTTTTGCATATTCTATTTACGCTTGAATTGCTAGAGACTAGCAATAAGCTGGTTGGGGGCTGTGATGAACACATAAAAATGCATGTTGTTAGGAGATTCAATCACCATTTAATGTCACTAATTTTAGTATTTTCTGTATTTTTAGCTTGAAATAAAGTGTTCTCCTTAAATTGTGATTAATGAATGTTATTTGGACAGGTTTAGGTAAACTGGACATAACTCTCAATGTAGAAATCGAAATGAAGAAATTTTTTGAACCTGGTGCAACATGACTCAATCTTACACAAATTTGAAGAATAGTGGAAAAGCCAAATCCAATATGTTATGGGCCAAAAATTGAGATACAACAGAATCGGACTACAACTCTTACCCAGCTTGACCCAATTCACGTATTTAGACCGTATCTCACAAAATACGTATTCAATTGGTATACTTCCTGAAGCTGTGAATTGCTGACTTAACTATCAACAACTCGTATGTTTATGGTAAAGTCCAAATCAGCCGTTATCATGGACCAAATCGCATTGCAAGTGGGTAAAATGGTTGTTGGCCGAATTCGGATGTATCTTTGGAATTTTGCTCATATCTCATTGGATACTAATCCAATTTGCATGAAATTAGTGCCTATGGAAAGAAGAGTCAAAATTCTACAACTTTCATGTCGGCTGCAGAAGATAAATTGATCATTTACATTATCAAAAATGTGCTGCAAGTGAATACACGAGTTATTGGCTTAAAATTATTGAAGATTGATGTCATCCATGACATATGACCATTCATTGCCTATATAAGGAGACCCTTAGGACATTTTTAATAGAAAATTCTCTCTTATTTTATTCTCATTAACATGTATTGTAATTTAGGCTAGAGTTCCTAGCAAGGCTAAGAGATGAACTTTTATGTGTAGTAAATCTACTTTTATGCTTTGATTCGGTGTCAAGAGCTATAAATGTTGTAAGTTTGGTTTTGATTAAACTCTTATCTATTTTATTTTCTATAATCCAGAGGTTATAATTCTCATATCTCATATATGTTCAGTCATACTTTTCTTATGTGATTCATGTTGATTTATAATTGTTACTGGTTACATTGTTTTATATGTTAATCTTTTACTGCAGTATTGTCAATTTGATATATTGTCGATCTTGGATAACATGTAAGGGCAATAAATGTTTGATATTCAAGTTAATCTTTTACTGCAATATTGTCAAAATGATATATTGTCGATCTTAGATAACTTGTATAAATAACATGATGTGTGTTAATGTTTGCAAAGAGTTTAACTAAATCAAATACATGTGTTATCAAATGTGCTATATATTACATACCTTCCGATTGATTGTTTGGGATGTGAAACTTTCAGTTGAGTTATAAATATCGAATCAAAGTATAGAGTAGATTTATAAAGCATAATTGTGATTCTCAAAGCCTTGCTTAAATCATCATAAGACATTTTTCTCAATTCATAGACAATTCTATCTCATCCGTTTAAATCAATTAACCATTTGCTACTGCTTTAATATTTTACTTCACTAACCTATTTTCCCAAGAGCTTCCTCGTGGGATCGACACCTCAATCTATACTGCGATAGCCGCGTTATATTTTGAGCGTAAACAAAAATTTGGCGCCGTTGCCGGGGAAGCACACTAAGCGAAAGTCGGTTGCGATTATAAGTACTAAAGTGGTAACTTTGTATATTTTCTTTTCTTTGTAAACTCTTAGTTTATTTCCTTTGTTGTAATTTATTTATTATTCATGGTTGGTTCTACCACCTAATTTATTTTGTTTTCTTTAGTTAATTTGTTATATTTTATATTATCTTAATGGCTGGTTTTGCCGCCTAATTAGTTTATTTTTTTTTATCTATTTATTGCACTTTTTTTTAATGGCTGGTTTTACCGCCTAACTTTGTTCACTTTCTTTTATTTATTTATTGTACTTTATTTCTTTAGTTAATTTATTGTTTTTTTTTATTTTGTGGCTGGTTCTACCGCCTAACTTAGTTTCTTTATTTCTTATTGTACTCTATTTATTTATTGCACTTTTTTTATTGTACTTTATTTTCATTTACTTTTACGTATTTATTGCACTTTATTTACTTTAGTTAACATGTTGTATTTTCTTTTTATGGCCGGTTCTACCGCCTAACCTTTTATTTATTTACTTATTGTATTTTCTTTTTATTATTTATTTATTATACTTTTTTCGTATTTTATAGTCTTTTGTTTAATTATTGTATTTATATTTCATGGTTGGTCTTACCACCTAACTTATTTCTATTTCTTGTTGTGTTTATTCCACTTCTTAATTTTCCTTAAGCATTTCTTTCCTAAAAAAAAAAAAAATTAGGATGTATGCATCGACCTAGAGACAAACGAGGAAGATTTGTGAGAGAACTAGAACTAGAACTAGAACCACTCCCACAATTTGTAAGTGAAGAGAATTCACCTTCTAGTTCATCTTGTAATTCTAACACAATGAGCCAACACGAAGAAAACCCCGTTAGAACTCTAAAAGATTACTTGCATCCTACTCGCACAGCCACACCATCATGCATTATATTTCCACCTAACATACCACATTCGGATTTTAAACCTGGAATGATACAACTTCTTCCCACTTTTCATGGTCTAGATAGTGAAAATCCTTATGTATATTAATGGGTTTCACCGATAGATCCGCATCGATAAAATTATATCAGAAACATTATGTTTGAGAATATACTTCCATAATGACATTTCTTAGCACCATCTGCAACTCATTGCAGCTATATCATTACTAATATATTCTCAGGTCATTGTCCTATTTCAGACAAGGCTCTAACTCATTAGATTTTGCTAACTCTTAGTACCACTAACTCTTAGTGTTTATAACTATTAGCGTTGCTAACTCTTAGCCCTGGTCTAAACTCTTTTAGATCAAATCTGAACTCCTTCAGATCATACAATGTCTAAAACGTTACAAGCATCTTACTATTTAATAAAAATAATATTAACGATTTTATTAGAAATAATAATTGTATAAATACAATCACTATATATTTATACACTATGGGATGGCACGTAAGCACAAATCCCAACAGAGCCTACAGAAGAATATTGCTACACCTCTATACGTAACAGTGGATGTTCAAGCTCTTGAATATAAAAATAAAGCAGAAGCACTCATGGAGCATAAACAAGGCTATGTTAATAAATTAACGTCTGCAACCCCTGTGTCTATTTTGAATTCCTTAGAGGATTATCATTATTCTCTCTCAATGTTCAACGAACAACCAGCTTATACATATTATGATAGTCAAGATGTTGGTGTTGATCTAGACTATGATATTGGTCATAATATTGGTATTAATATTGGAAATGACGAAGGTTATGGATATGATAATTATAGTTATGAGATTGGTAATGATGATGAAAATGATGATGATTATGGAGAAATGATTGTGGATAGAAATGATGACGATGATGATTATGATTACGATAACGATGATGATAGTGATTATGATAATAATGATTATGCCAGAGAAGAAAGGGTTAAGGTCGAAAATCCATTTCAATTTCAGCCTGAAATACCACCATTTGGCTTGAACATATCGAAAAAAATATCTTGTACTGGAATTGAAAATGTGTTGTACAAAAGTTGTATAACAACAAAGATGAAATTCATGAGGCTATAAGCATGGTTGCATTTAAGGAAAAATGGAGCTTCGGAGTTTATAGGTCCACCAAAGATTATTTTGAGTTGAAATGTAATGATAAGATATGCAAATGGAGATTACGAGTAGTATCGACGGAAAGGTGACATTTTTTCATCCTGAGGTGAATAGATGCAGAACACACTTGTATTTTGGGTCAATTACGGCATGGTCACCGGCAATCCAAGAGCCGTGTTATTGCTAAAGTAATTAAAAATAAGTTTATATCGTTAATAAAAATTATAGACCGAAGGACATTCAAGCAGATATATGTGAAGAATTCAGTGTTCAAATAACATATACTACATCTTGGCGCTGGGACTACACAGATCTGCCTTGAATCACTTCAAGTATTTTTTTTTTTTGGCGCTAGAAACATGCATCGGAGGTTTTAATTCATCTATCCGACCGGTGATTGCAGTGGATGGAACATTTTTGAAAGTTTCTATCTTTGTACAATGTTTGTGGCCCTTTTTAATGACAGAAACAATCAGATATTTCTATTGGCATGAGAGATTGTTAACTCAAAAAATGATGATTTTTAAGAATTGTTTATGGTCAAGCTGCGGGGAGTAATTAGTGACCATTAGAATCTTGTTTTTATATTTGATCAACACGCTAGTATTGAGAAATCTATATGGGGTATGTTTTTCAATGCATATCATGGGTTCTGTATCTTTCACTTGAAGAAAACTTTGGTGACAAAATACAAGTTACCAACAGAAAAGTCTAAAAAAAAGTATACTTGTTTACTTATTTTACTGCTGCCAATGCGTATCGTGTCCCTAATTTTTAACATTAATTGAACAAAATGCGAGAAATGAGACTCGATGTAACTAAGTACTTAGACGAGGATGTTGGTACAGTAAGATGAACTCGATCAGTTGGTGCTTTCAGAAGGTGCAATGTCATGACTACTAATATTACAGAGAGTATTAATGCAGTTACAAAAGAAGTAAGAAAGCTTATGACAACCAATTCGGTAGAGTGGATATGGGAGCTAACGCAATTGTGGTTTTATCATAAATGGTTGCGCAATACAAAATATGACAACCGTCTTGACAAATTGGGTAAATCTCAAAGTCATGAAACATAATGATCATGTAAGTTAAATGACAGTTTTCCCTGTTGATTTCTCACGATTTATGGCCAGGGATGGTGGCAGAGATGGAATAGTGGATATTTTTAATAGAATATATAGTCGTCAAAAGTTTGACTATCGTCAACTGGCTTGTCCCCATATACTCGCCGTATACAAATACATAAGATTATTGCACGGGAGTCTTTGTTCGACTTATTACACATCCAAGACTTTATTTTATGCCTATAGCGACCAATACTTCTAGTTGGCCATCAATCGAATTGGATTGTCCCAGAGAATTTAAAAACTATTGGACATCCAGCCTCTGATAACATGTCATCGGGTAGGCAAGCATCAGGCTAATCAAATTCCATCTCAAGGGAAGGAACCATCGAAGAAGATTTGTAGTCATTGTAGACAATATGGACATAACTAATAGACGTGTCAAAACCCTATCGCTTTATATAGTAGGTGATGTATGTTTATTTATAAAATTACCTTATCGATATTTAAGTTTTAATTTCCCTATAATATAATGCTTTTTTTTTTGTTTTGTCTCAAACGGGTGTGAGATGAAGGAAACAACCTAGATTGTGAGGCATAATTCTGTATAAAGATTTCATTGTATGAAGAGTTATTATATACTATTTTCTAATTATACTACTTTACATTAGAGTGTTAAGTTTCTGAACTTTTGTAATGCACTTATACTTTTTATTATATTGATGTTGAAAATGTTCAGTTTTAGATAAGTTATGAAAATATTTGTATAGGTGTCAAAATTGTAAGTTGCAAGAGTGAGATGTCTGATATTTTAACAAAATTTCGGCTAAATCTCCCCTATTATATGGACATTCTTAAATTTGCTTATTACAAAAATACACTTCTATATAATTATGTATCATCTCTACACAAGTTCACCCAACACGCAGATATTAAAATAATAACATGACACAAATACACATGTGAAAAATATATTACATATCTATAAAGTAGATGCTGCAGTGGTTTATAAATCAATGGCCATCTTTTATCTATAAAAGGCACCAATCCAAGGAAAAGACTCAGATGGCCAACCTAACATAAGATACTTAATAAACATACAGACAAATGGGCCAAAATCCCTACTCCCAACCACCTGTTGAGGTATGTTCTCCATCAAATAAATGACTGGCCAATGGAACATATTTGGATTCTGTAATTCCCTTAAACTATAAAATCTACTTTTATGAAGATAAAATGACATGGTAACACACAAAAGTTTCATAAATTTTAGAATGGCATTGTTGGAGTAGCCATTCACACTAGAATTATACAGCGTAATCCTCCTTTGAATAAGGTCAACCTCTGCTACAAACTAATATTCCTAATTGATATTCAACAAAATATATACTTGTAAAAATCATTATTGTATTATTTTGAACTTATTGTATTTAATAACAATAAAAGTTATTACTTCTACTACTTTATTGACCGATACCCATGATTTAGCACCAAGTAAATCATTCTTTGTTCCAAGTGCATGTGACAATATGTTCGATCAATTGGCCGTTAGAGCTTGAATTGGGGGTGAAAGATATTTGTCATATTTGTTTATTGTACTCCTAAATACATACGATGCTAAACTATTAATAGTTAACCAACGGTATTATAATGTAGTTTTCATATTTGCAGTTGTGCAATTTTGTGAGTATACATCGAGAAACATCCTCTGTCGTGTACGAAAAATCTTTAGGTACTTATTTATATACTGCAAAACTGTAATAAAATGTGTTTAAATTTTGATACTGTTAAAAAAACTCACAACAAAAAGATATAAAAATAAAAGTCCTCACGGCATCATTAAGCCAGTGAAACAAAAGCTCCTTAAACCATGTATTGCCAGCATCGAGTCTGTATAAAGCAACAAGGTGCGTTGGGTCATTTTTATTTATCCAATCTGTAATGTCCCTTAATTTTTCTTGATAAATAGAAATTAGTTGTCCATTTATGTTAATTGTAGCTTCTACTTCTAATTTCACTAGTTTTGTTTTCACAGATTAGTCTAAGGAGTACATTGGGCTTGCACCTTCCTATAGTGGTGCCCATACTTGCTCATATTTTGAGCTAACGTAGCGAGTATAATTTTTACACTTATAGGGCTTTCAGCTACATATTATATATTCATTAGCATGGGCTGATGCTGAGACTCGCTTGCAAGAGTGTAAGCCTGAAAGTCAGTGGTTATGAATTCGGTGCCCTAAAACCAAACAACACCAATCAATGTATTGACTTGTTAAACTTTGTACCCAATGAGATTTAGGTTCAAAATGTAACATAGTCTACCTCGCATTCTCAAATATTTTGCATCATAAGAGATATCTAATAGAAGATCTCTTCTTTGTCTTTATCCATCCTACTCATTATCTCTGTTTGAATGTTTAAGGCAACATTGTCAATCTTTGTGGAAAGCTTTGAGCTAACCTTATCAATTCTGTTAAATAGCTCTGCTTGAAGATCATCAATCCTCTTCTCTAGGACATAATACTGCAATGATGATGTGTATGGCTCAAACTATATATAAGTAATTATAATCAATTTTCATAATAACATACTCATAAAAAATATATAGTAGTGAGTGAATTCAAGAAAAAAGATTAAGTTATTATACTGTTGATTCAGCATTGGCGGGGCTTGAAATTCGTACTTAGGCAGAACATCCATATCAACATGACAGTCGATGAATTGGGTGTTCGGAAGCTTAGTTTTTTCCAACTTCAAAGTCCTTCACCATTTTTTTTATGGAATGCGCAATTTATCATCTATATTTTTCTCATATTTTTGGGGCACCAACTTCATGTATACTTCCAAAGCCTATACAAATTTTTGGATTTATTAATTATTAATAGAAAAAACAACAAAATGTATAGAAAAATTATATATATATATATTTCGTTGAATGTTAAAACATACCCCAACACTATTGAAGAAAACGTTTGCGACATCTTCGTATAATGTGGTGCTTGTACTAGACCAACTTAGAAGATGCGAAAAATGGTCACAATTCTTGTGTGTAAACATCTCCCAACATCTAGGGATCACCTCGTAGATCCATGCCTAAGAATAAAGAAAAAATTAACAATCTAATAAAAATATTAACACTATTCTCTTATTAAATGCAAAATGAAAATAACAATTTTTTGCAACTCAATATGATAAAGAAAAGAATTTTTTTATCTAGAGCGCTGGCGTTTCTGACCTTTATTAACTTTTTAATTGGGGTTGTGCTTAAACTATAGTAGAGCATAGTCCATGCAATCATGCCCCAATGATAGGTATTAAACTCATCTAAATCTTTCATAAGACGAAGCAAAAAATATTGTACGGTTTTATTTCAATCACGTGGATCAACAATTTATAAAATACATAAAATAGACACATTTTCACTACATTTATATCATCGTCAAATGTCACATTGTTGAACTATGGATCTAAATCCTAGCAGGTCAACTCATTTTTACTCTTAAAGTATTTAAGCCAAAGTCTACTATCTAACCCACTTACTAACGGATAATCCCTCATCCTCAAACAGTAATCAAATAAAACTCTAGATGGAAGAATCTAATACGCCTGTTATCTAAACCACAATTTTTCATGTAAATTTTTGGTATGTATACCTCTTAATAAAATCTCTTATACTAAACTACCTGAGAGTGAAATATCCTATACATCTAAAAAGTGGTCAAAACACGTGGTTTTAAATATTTCAATCTACCTTAAAATCAATTTCTCTTTTAATATTTTGATAACCCATAACTTTAAGTAAGTAGATATAATCGATCGGTAGAATTCATTTTCGACAATTATATAATCCTCTGAGACATCCTCTTTCCTAAAAAAAAAATATTAGCATATAACTAATTATTAGATAATTCAAATAATTACTCGTAAAAAATTATTAAAATTTTTTCATCTAACAAAACATAATATAATAATGATAAAAATTAAAAATTAAAAATTAAAATAATGATTTAATTTAGTCACAATTTTAATATATTTTTAATAAATAAATTAAATATAAATTTTTTTAAAAATTGCCATGTGGTGCCTTCGCGTGGCGATGTGAGTGGGTGTGATGTGCGTGCTGTATTGCGAGTCACGCATTGAGGCACGGACTATAGTGCATGCGTCATGCTGAGGTGCACGCTATAGCCTATGGTATAGTGTACGCGTCACACGCCCAGTGCATGGGCTACTATGCTAGTGCGTGGCTTCACGGACAATCATGAAAAATGATCGATATTTGCTATTTTTGGCCCTTTTGGGCCATTTTTGACCACTTACACTCATTTTCAACATATTTTACACCTTACTAACACTATATTTACACATTTAAACAAATACAATACAAAAATACAACAAAACCAAATTTGGAAAAAAATAACTTACCAATTTTCAATTTTTTTTCCATTTCACAATAGGTTGATTTATTTCAAATCTTCAAAATGTTATTAATTTGAAGCCGATCTACAAATTTTGAAAGAGAGTTGATTTGAGAGAGTTGTTTTGAGAGAGAGAGAGAGAGAGAGAGAATAAGTGAGAACAAGTGTGTTAAATTTGAATTTTGTGAGGGGGTAAAATGAAAATAATTTCTTATCTTTGGTTAAAAGAGTTGTGAGTTGTTGACTTTGGTCAAAATAAATTAAGTATTAAAAAATTCGATCATTTTTTGCGTTTATCCTTAAGTGAATGGATATTATGGGTCAAGTAGTTTTTAAAAATTTTGTATGTTGAATTATAATAGTGATTGTTGTATGGGTAGTGAGTGCATATCCCTAAATAGATGGGTATTACAAATCAAGTTGACCTTAAAAAATAATGTGTCTTGAGCCTCAATAAAAATTATTATGTGGGTAGTGGATCCTGTAACTTTGAGGGTAAATAATATGAGTCAAGTTGACCCCTAAGTTTGTGCCAAGACCGTACCAAAGTCATTATGTGATTAAATAAGAAAAAATGTCATATCTCATATCGAATAAAAATTAAATAAACTTTAAATATATATGAACAGATAAATAATATTATTTAATAAATTAATTTTTTAAATTAATAACAAGTGCTCACCCACGACTAATAACTCCCCTACACCCTCTCTTAGGTCTGCCCCCGAGGGTGTGCACACTGTTTGTGGAGAATGCGTACAAGTGGACTGTCATAGAATGATAACTTTAAATAGTGCTGAAGTTATTATCGACAATATACGAAGGAGATAATGATACAGAAGATCACAGTAAAGGTCCTGGCAATCGGTCATCAAAAGACTTGAGGAAGCCCAGAATGCGGTTCTCGCAGAGTCATCCTTCAGATGATGGCTACAATGAAAGTGAACTGTTCAATGAACAAGGGTAAGCAGACTTGTTAAATATTTTACATATACTTTAATGCTGCATTCTTGCTTGTATTATATCAAGTTCAAAGATAATTATCATTTTGAAACATTAGTTCATATATAACCGCTTCTGGCTTTTCTTTTTATTTTTTTGGGTGTGCACTGTATCTTGCATTTCTATATAACAGAAAGAAAACAAAACTTGAGGAGTTTTCTTCTCAACTGGTAAAATATATTTCTTTTATTGATGCAGTCATGGTTAATTCTACAATATTGAGAAAGTTTTAACGGAATTGATAATACGATTATTTATGTCCGTTAGATTAATAATTGAATGTCATCAATTTGAATTTTTTAATTTGATCTAAATTATTTTTCAGTATTATACTAAACTTTAATTTCAGTATTATAGAATGACCCTGCGGTCATAGGTTCTTGCTTGAAATGTACAGTCTCAGTGATAGTGATTTTTAGCTTTTGTATAATATTTGCTCCCAAACTGCCTGTGGACATCTGGTGACTGTAATTTATATCCTTTTAGCTATTATAAGTAAAAATAATAAAATAAAATATGATATGCATACACAAGCCTATTTGGATTAATGTTTTTACCTTACATGGCTCTACAACGGGTGGTGGTTTTTACTATAATTATTAATTACCTTCAAAATGATAATTGCATTAACCGACAGTATATTTTTTTATTTCCAGATTTGAAGTGGTTACTCTTTCTATAATATGGTGTATCTAAAAAATCATAAAACTTTACCTGTGCAAAATTTTAATTGATCTGTTGGGTGGTAAAGGAAGTAGAGAATTATATGCATACGGTGCTATTTTGGTTATTGAGATTATTTATGCTTGTGGTTGGCATAAGTTTGTTTTAGAGTGTGATTTAATTTTGGTTATTCGTTTACTATCTAATTTCAAGTTATGTCCCCCTTGAAATCTTCAGATTTGGTGGAATAGTTGTAAGAATTTTATCTCGAGTATTCAGTTTTTTTTTTATTCATACTTTTCGGGAAAATAATGGGGTTGTAGATAAATTAATTAATATAGCTGAAAGCACCTTGATGGTTCTTCATTTTGTTGTTTTTGGAGGAGCCACTTAAGAGGTAAGGCTCACTATATCCCTCCTAATTATTTCCTTGTTTTTTCTTTCTTTTTTAATAAATTCCTCGCGACTCGAGTTTGCCTTTAAAAAAAAATTAGTTGATTTGGAAGTGAAAGCACCTTGATGGTTCTTCTCTTTTTTCGCAGTTCAAGGCTTCAACAGCTGTATCCCAGCTCCTCCTGCAAACTTCAGGCTGAGGGAGGATCATATGTCAGCAAGCTCCGTGAAAGGTGATTAATTTACATGTAACTTCTTCTACTTGACAACAATCGACCAATGCATTGATTTCAATGGGATCCTGAAGAACTTCCATTAATCATGGTGTGAACTGACTCAATCAGTGTGACTCCATAGACTTCCCCTTAATCAAGATACTTTGAACTTATGTATAGGGAAGTTCAGCTTTTGTATGAATTAATTAAAAAAAAACCAAACTTATAGGGAATCCTGGCTTATGGAGCAAACAAACAAATTGCTCTGACGTCTTGGACCCAGCACTTTGCCGACCAGGGAGATTTGAATCATTTGATTGTGTGGTTACGGTCTGTATTCAGATTCTATTGAATGTTGAAATCTTTTCTGAGTTTCATTAACAGCATTCTTAAGGAATATTACGTCTCATATGGTTTTTAGGTGAAGACACCTGATGTGATTGGAAGTGAAGCCATTTTAAAAGTGCATGTTTCCTGGAACTTCCTCTATCAAAAGATGTCGACCTTGGTGACATTTTCCCTATGACAATTTGAGCAATTCAACCCAAAATTTTCGGGCGATTCAAATTCGAGTATTATATTCAAAGATTGGGACCTGTTTCAAAGAGCCCAATCGGGTCCTTTGATTCCAAGACATTCTTGAATTGACTTAAAAACCAACTTGAAATCGAATTAAAAAAAAAAGGCTCACAACTACGTCTTTTTGCACTTTTTTTTCTTCAAATGAACAGATGTGCAAAACGACACTATTTTGCTTAGTCCAAAACGGTGTTATTTTTCAATTGTTTAATTTTTTGTTTTAAAAAAAAGATGCAAAATGGCACCATTTTGAGGGCTAATTTATTAATAGGAGTTAATTTGTATAATATGAGTCTATTTTGAATTAGAGGCTAATTTAATAATTTTACTAAACCAATTGTAAATTTATAAAGGACTTAAAATGCTATTTTACATGTTAGGAGAAATAATCTGTACAGCATAGCTTTAGTAACCAATGGACCTAAGGTGGCTATAATGCTACAGATAAAATTAATCAACCAATAGCCATGTCCTTAAAATCTTGAAGAGAAAAAAATATATAAAAAAATAGAGGCATAAAGAAAAAAAAATATAAATTTCATTGTATGATTACCATAGTATAATACAAAGAGCATGCATAACCCCATTAAGCTTGCAAGCCCTCTCTACTAAAAAGAAGTGCAAGTGCTCATAAATTATTACTACCTCTCTTTGGCCTCCAAATCCTCTTTGTGCCTAAGCTAAGCCCCAACAAGAGAAAAAAAAATTACAAAAGAAAAAAGATATACTTTGCACATAAAAAGACTAAAACAAAATCAAACTAATTTAATTGTAACACCAATAACAACTCCTAAGAAAGAAAGAAAAAAAATTATATCTAAATTTCAAGTTCCTCAAACTCAAATATCATGTTTCAATTTATTTTTAGGGCAACCTTTTTTATCTTTTTCGAGATTCTTCAATGAAGAAGAAGAAGACTGATAATATTCGGGAGAATGACGGGGGAATTCGGATAGCATTTGGACAACTTCTCTCATTGTTGGTCTCTCAATGCTATTTTCTTGAATGCATAGCATTGCAATGAAGAGTACGTGCAATGCTTCTTCTTTTGGCACCATTGTTAGCCTTGGGTCAAGAATGCTCATAACTTCTTCTTTTCGGCAATTTGTTGCTCTCTTGCTCCATTGAACGATATCAACACCCTCGCCAAAGTCGCCCACTGGACGACGTCCAGTGAGGAGTTCTAGGAGAACGACGCCAAAGCTATACACATCACTCTTCTCATCCACTCTCAACGTATATGCATATTCTGTTGAATGAAAATAAAAATTATTATGAAATTTTTGCAATAATATAAATTAAAGAGTGCTAAAGTGAATTGCTGATTTTTAAATCCCTACGTATTTTTTACTTGCGTAGAAAATATCAAAATAGAGGACACATCAAACACAAGAATATTATGTAACAAGTAAATATTAAAATTTCAAATTAAGACATCATATTTAGGTTTAGGATATATAGTTACGTTTATGGAATAATTGAAGAAAAAAAATTAGTGTTCTAAGTACTCCGGAAACGTTTTTAAGTACACCCACATCTTCGTACTACAAAACTTTGTAACTTAAATAGATTAAATGAAAAAAAAATAGTCAAAAAATATTTTTTTTTTAAAAAAGGAAATCCTTTACACGTAAGACCAAAACAAGTTGCTAATATAAAACTAAAATAAAATAAAATATAAAAAAGTTATAAGATTATGGACCATTGGCATTCATTTAAATAGAAGTGTGTGCAAGATGTCGGTTAGCTTTCACGACACTCGACGCTCTGTCGTTTAAACAACAGTGTCATATCTGTCAGTGACCTTTAGATTGTTAGATTGACATCTCGGTCTCAGGTCGTCTGATTTGTGGACCCCCCAAGGAATTTAAAAAACAAATTAAGCTTCTGTGATCGATCTAGTAAATTTGATGTGGGTGTGGTTACCTATAAAATTCCATTTTTTGATTTGTCTGTCATCTGTAGCACAAATCACGGGTGAATTTAGAGCTGCCACTTTTGCAGATAAGGATATGATTCTGTACTCTAAGTACTATTGCGGGTTATAAGCAAATTTGGAGGATTTCAAAATTTTATTTTTAAAAAAAGAAAAAGACATCTACAGTTTTAACGATTTAAAAAAGATTAATAAATTTTTAATAATTTTAAAAATTTTATCAATATTTTTATTATGTAATTTTTTATTTATTTTAATAAAAAATATAAATATAAAATTATATAAAAAGAGGTGTAATTTTTTTTCGTTAAAATAGATAAAAAAAAATCTTATTTAACAAAAATGTTAATAAATATTTTAAACTATTAACATCTATATGTAATTTTTCTAAATTATTAGAGATTCAAAAATCTTTTTGCTTTCAAAAAATAGTAAGTGGATTAATTTTACCTATGAAAATTATAACCATTAGATCAATGGTGTTTGTAAACTAACGGCTAGGATTTGATCTACGAAATTTTAGTCCGTCCTTTCCCTAAGCCTCCTCTGATGGACTGAACTTCGAAGGACAATCTAACGGCAGAGAATAAATATCATGGCCCACAACTTTGACAGTTTGATCCGCACAAATTAACCAACTTAACTAACCAGGTAATTACCAGTCAAAACCTCTTCAGTATAATTCACACCAAAAAAAAAAAAGAATTAAGCATATTAAGAGAAAACAAAAATATTTTTTTGGTCATATTTATAAAAAAATTTCCTAAAGTTTCTAAAATTTTTTCATTTTTTTTAATTAGTCTAATGCTTCAATTTTCGAGTTTATATTATCAACTTGGGAAATTTAATGTGTAATTTTAATTTTTTTAAACTAAAGAAGAGCAAAAGAAAAAAAACATTGTACATACCTGGTGCAATGTAGCCATAAGACCCTGCAATGGCCGACATGCATTCCGATGCACCGCCGTCGATCAAGAATTTGGCCAAGCCGAAGTCGGCTACGTGTGCTTCAAAGGCTGAATTGAGTAGAATGTTGTTTGATTTCACATCTCTATGAACAATCAGTGGTGAGCAATCATGGTGAAGATAGCACAGGCCTTTAGCTGCTTCAATGGCGATTTTGTACCTCAAATTCCAGCCGAGAAACCCGCCCTTTTTTCCGTGCAACGCCTCCCCCAGGCTGCCATTTCGCATGTACTCGTAAACCAGGAGATTGGTTTCTTTGTTCGAGCAAAATGCCAGCAACCTGACGATGTTCCTGTGCCTGATGTTGCCTAGTGTTTGGATTTCGGCCCTGAAGCCATGGTCGTGGCTGTGAGTGCCGAAATTGAGCAGTTTTTTGACAGCAATTTCAACCCCATTTGGCATTTTCCCATGATAGACAATCCCAGCTCCTCCTCTGCCTATCACATTGCCATCCTTGACGCATTCCAGGATGTCACTGACTGTGAATTCCAGCTTCTGGAATGCTGTCATTTTCCAGGAGTTCGAACCGTTTTTCTTGAATGATTTGGCCTTGAATATGGCAGCAGTAGCAAACATCAGGGAGCATATCAGCAGGCCTAAAGCGAAAATTAGCTTGAAATCTCCGGAGGCTTTGCCAGGTTGGCGAGTGATTGTTGTAAAGTTGCAAGGATTGTTAAGGAGTGTGCCGCAAAGTTGAGGATTGCCGGCAAAAGATGAGGCATTGAACACTGTGAATTGACCTGATTCCGGCAGCTTCCCGAAGAAATCATTGAAGGAAAAATCAGCAATGGTGAGACTCTTCATGGATCCTATTAATTTTGGTATGGATTGGTTCAGGTGGTTTCTTGATAAATTCAAGTAATTGAGGATTCGGACATTGGAAATTTCAAGGGGTATTGAGCCAGAGAGGTTGTTCTGGCTCATGTCAAGGTAAGTCAAATGGTTACAGTATCCAATTTGTGGTGGAATTTCGCCGGAAAGTGAGTTTCGGCTTAGATCAAGCTTTAAAATTTGCCTGAGTTTTCCTATTGAAGGAGGGATTGGCCCAGAGAATTGGTTTCCACTAAGTAAAAGAATTTGGAGGGAAGAGAAATTTGAAAGTGATAATGGTAAAGGACCTGATAAAAGATTGTTTGACAAATTGAGCTGGCCTAATTTAACTGGTTTTGAAGAGCTATTACCATTTTCAGGCAATGATCCTGACAGGTAATTGTTCTGCAACTCGGCCAAATTCAGCTCAGGCAAGTAAATGAAACCACTCGGTATGCTGCCATTCAAATAATTCTGCCCCAGCCTCACTCTAGTGAGACTATAACATGTCCCTAACCCTTCAGGAATCGGTCCAAAGAGGAAATTTTTTAGCAGAATTAGGATCCTCAGGCGATTTGACGAACACAAGTCTGGAGGGATTGTACCAGTGAGCTTATTCGAGGACAAATCGAGGATTTGAAGCTTCCCGTTCCCGCCAAGATTTTCCGGGATGACACCGGTGAAGTTGTTCTGCCACAGCCCCAAGGTTTCCAAATTAGGCAAGCCAGCAACATAGTCAGGAATTGACCCATGCAGCCTGTTCATGAAGAGATTGAAAAGCTTGAGGTTCTTGAGATTGATGAATGAATATGGGATTTCTCCGGTGAGTGCATTGTAGGAGAGATCAAGCTCAACCAGGTTTGTTAAGTTGCCAAGCTGCTTGGGAATTGAGCCTGAGAGAAGGTTGATATGCAAGTAAAGAGTGTCGAGCAGCTTCAAGTTTCCAAGCTCATGAGGAATTTGACCATCCAATTCACAGCTTGAGATATCCATGTGAACCAAATTCACCAATTTGCCGAACTCCTTTGGAATCCCACCTTCAAAAACATTATAATAACCCAAGTAAATCTCTCTCAAGTTTGTCAAATTGCCCAACTCACCGGGGATTTTTCCTGTAAGATCATTTCCAGCAAGTGAAAGATACTCCAACCCCACTAGTTCTCCATAACTTTCCGGTATTTTCCCATTGAAATAGTTGCCACCAAGATCTAAGTACTTGAGTTTCTTCAAGCTCAGAATCCCAACAGGAAGCAAAGCAGTGAGATTGTTGTTGTAAGCATCAAACACTTCCAGGTTTGCAAGACTTGAGTAGCTCCAATCCAAGCCGCCACTGAACTGATTGTTTGAGATGTTAAGAAACTGAAGACTACTCAAGTTTCCAATCTCAATGCTACCTGTAAAATTGTTTCCTGCAAGAGAGAGGTTCGTGAGTCTATCAAGTCTCAAAATTTGAGCCGAAACTGAGCCGCAGAGATTCAAATCTGTCAAGTCTAATGAAACAACTCGATCCCTGGAGCAATAAACTCCAGCCCAAGAACAAACTGAGCTTGGATTTGAAGAATTCCAGGAGCTTAAAGCTGGTTCAGGGGATTCAAAACCTTGTTTGAGACTAACCAAAGCATGAAAATCGGTGACTAAAGAAGTAGCAGAAGAACTCAGGAAAGAGAACAAGAATGTCAAAACAATGAAAAAGACCATGTTTTCCAGGGAAAATTTCTCTTTTTTCTTCAAGGGGATTGAGTTTGGAAGGACTTGAAGCAAAGACAAAGGGATTTAAACACTTGGGTGACTAAAGATTTTCTGGGAAAAGAGAGAAAAGTGAAAGGAATCTGAGAAACTTCAAGTGTGTATAGGCTTAAGGAATCAAACATCTTCTTCACATAAAGAGTCTTCATATACAAGGAAGAAGCTAAGCCTCTCCTTTTTATGCTTCTTCTTCTCTTTTCCTTTTTATTTTCTCTTCTTTTTATTTTTCTCTCCAAGAGGAAGAATCAACCTGAAATTCTGATAGAAATGGTAATGGTTTTTGTGTATATGAGTTTATGCAAAGAAAGAAGAGAAGGTTTTCTTGTTATTAATGAATATAGAAGAATATGAAAATTAATATAAATATAAATAAAAAAATAGTGAAAAAGAAGTTGGATAACCGAAATTTAAAGTGAAGATTTGAGGAAGGAAAAGTAAAGTTGATGCTCTCTTTCTTTTCTTTTTTTTTTTTTTGTTTTTCTTTATTTATTTATTTATTTATTCATATGACAAAAATGCCCTTTAGCTTTAATCAAAGGGAGGCTCTTTATTGCTTTGAATGAGAGATGATGGAATTGCACTTTCAATCATTTAAAATGGCTGAATTATCCTGTTGCTTTTGATGAATGACAACCATGTATCTTCATTTTTGCCAATGAATATTTATATTCTGATTGCATAAAAGTGGGGAAAAAGTAATTAATGCAATGTCATTGTGTTTCATTGTCTCAAAATTAAAATTATAGCTTGCAATATGTTCCAAATATTTATATTTTCTTAGGCTTCTTGAGACCAATTATTTATCATTTTCTAGCTCTCCTTTTACCCTTAATTCAATTTGGCAAAAACCACAGTATGATATTAAACCCAGGTTTTGGGCACCTTCTTAAAAATTTTCAGCTACAAAATTGTAATTTTATAATTTATATTTAAAATTTGGAAAAAAAATGAAATAGTCTATTTTAATAAAATTTTCATTTTAGCCATATATGAAATTTCTAATTTTTTGTAATTAAAAGATATAACTCACGACACTTTTGCTCCTTAATCATATTTTCGCCAAATTCAAATAACTCACTAAAAAAAATCCAAAACTCCTACACTCATTTCACTTTAAAAATATGATTAAATTGATGGTAAATTCTTGACAAATCAAGTGAAAATGAGTATATTAGTTAAAAACGAGTAAAAATAAAGTATTTTTACAATAGATGTATTAAAAATAAGTATATTAGTTAAAATAATACAAAATGATACAAAATAGTGTCAAATGATGTAAAATGAGTGAAAAATAAAATTAATGTGAAACTAAAAGTCGGTTGGCGCGACAGAGAAGAGTGTTGCATTTCATGCATTGGTGCACAAGTTTGTGAGTTAAGGGTGGGCAAAACTGGTTCGATTTGATTTTTGAGCTGAACCAAAAATCGAACCGAACTAGTCTGATTAAAAAAATACACTCGATAATTGAACCAAAGAGATATCGAATTGAACCATATCAAATTGGGCTGATTTTTAGCTTTGAATGATTCAGTATGATTTTTGGTTTTAATTTCATTCCACGTGTATTTTCTTTATTTTTTTTCAGAAAAAATCAGTTTTGATTCGGTTATTGATTGAAAAAGCTAAAACCGAACTGAGTCGGTTCAATGGGTCAGTTTTTTGTCTACCCCCTCTGTGTGCATCGCACGTAGCCTAAGGCCACCACACTTGGCACCTAGAATCGGCAATTTTTGTTAGATTTTCAGGCTTTTAGACCATTTTTTCATAATATCTACTCATTTTTTTAATATTTATTATAACATAAATCATTAATCAAAAAATAATAATTTACCAAATATTTTTCATGAGATGAGAGAAAGGATAGAATGATTCAATTATAACTCTTTTTACTATAAAAGATTAAAATTTTAAATTACTATAAAAGATTAAAATTTTAATAAATGATTAGAAAAGAAAATTCGAATAAGAGGGGAGTTATTTTTTAAAATTGCCCTTTAAATTTTATAGTTAGGTAACATTAAGGGAGTATTGGACGTTATAAAAAGAAATTGTGAAGTAGGACAGAATATTAAAAATAGAATATTTCAATAAGATTAGATTTGTTATAAATTTGACATTCTTATTGTGTATTCAAAATACACATTAGAATGGTATTTATGTGGCGCTAGTGAGAATGATTCTTCAGTAATTCTAATTGAGAAGACAAAATTGTATATTCAGTACAAAAGAAGTATCAAAACTTATATAATAGAGTCAAATTTTGCTTATATCAATCAATACACATCACTTTGAATAAATAAAATTCCATTTAATAGCTATCATTATCAGAAAAAAAAAATCCCATTATAGCTATAATATGACTAGCAATTTTAAAATTGCCATAACAAAATAAAGTTTACTTGTGGTGGGATAAAAAGCATATTAGGATCTTGATGATGCAGGAAGAGGACCCACATAAAATATAGCATACATTAAAATAAAAATCTAATTGTGATCTCACTTTTTGACTGATCTTGATCACACTGTCATGACATGGTCAGAATCATATATCCAGGTATATTTAAATATATATATATATAAATATACCAATATTATTCCATATTTATTATGTTAAAAAAATGGCTAGTTTTCTAATACATATAGAATTATCGATTTTTCAAACTTTGAGGTGGAAACATGTGCCTGCAACAATGGCAGCTGCGTGTAAGAAGAAGTAAAAAAGATGATGATTATTAATATATCATTACAATGTTTGGTTGAATGATCAATAGATAATTATAATGTTGTATAGATAGGTTGCATGGAAGAAGGGAACCAGTGGAAGCACTTTTAAAAAAAAAATTGCAGGAGCAAAGCTTTATTCCTTCTCTTTGCTTAATCCTTGGCCTACAGGATTGGGACAAATACCAAGTGACCAACTCTTCTCTCTATGTTTAAAATGTATGCAATTTGAGAGAGAGCTGGCTTAGCTTTGCTTTATTAGAAGATGGAATAGTCTTAAAGAGAGGGCTGAAAAAGTAAAAAAGCAGCAGGAGAAGAGAGATGAATTGATAGATATATAAATTGCTTTTTGATCTTCCACTTCAAAAGAAAAAGAGAAAAAGAAGAAAAGAAAAATCCATGACCCCTCTTCTTCACGTGGAAAAGAGTGCTCTTGGTTCTATTTACATGAACTGATCAATCTCAAATTTTCTGTCACTCTCTTTCTCTTTCTCTCTCTCTCTCTCTCTCTCTCTCTAAAAGAAAAATCCATGGCTTCTCATGCATGGGAAAGAGTGCTTTTGTATGAACATGAAAGGGGGGGACTTAGGGTTATGGGGGGGGCAATATAGGGGAAAGCACTTTTGAGGTGTCTCTATCTACCTCAATTGAAGAGGGCAAATGCCCTTTTGAAGGTTCATTGTCTTTGTGGTCTTGGCTCTCTTATAAGGGGGCTAAATGAGAAAACTCTTAACTTTGGGTCACCCCAATTAATATTTAGCATAATAATAACATTATACATTTTTGAAGAGTTTCATGTTGTAAGTAAAGTCCAAGGGGAAACATATCTCAACTTCGCTTTTGTACAAGATCTTATAATTAATTTCGTGCCCCCAAATATTAAATTAAAGCCATGACACCACCCAACCTTAGAATCATTTTTGCTTTTATTGATTTATGTATTTGAACTAGAAAAAAATATCAATTTTGCCTTTAATTTAATTGATGTCTATTAACTTAATTTCTATTTTTTTTTTATAAATACTCAATTAGTCCCTATAAAGATAAAAATGGTTATGATTCAAAGATGAAAATAATAGTAAAAAGTAGCTAAAAATTCTTAAAGAGATTAACTAAGTATTTATAAAAAAAAATATAAATTAAATTGGTATATATCAATTAAATCAAAGATGAAATTAACATTTTTCCTTTGAACTAATAACGAGACAAGATATATGATTGAATTAAGAGAGAGATGTGAAGTAATCGGTGATGGTAAGATTTGCTGAAAAGAAAAGAAAACAAAAGGCTTGCAATATCTATTTGTTGATAGTTGATCAAGGATATATAGAATGTAACAACAATATTCTAAAAACAAAGGGAGGTAAAAGTTTCTAAATTCAAACCCAAATGATTGACTAACATATGAAGGGTTTATTTATTTAGGCAAAAGAATTGTCTTAAAATAGTTGTTTATGATCAAGTAGTACAATTAGGGATATAATTTTGTTTAGAAAAAAAAAATTTCCTATTTATGATATTTTTATTAATATCCAATACCATCTAAATAATTTATATAGCATATATTAGGGTAAATGTCATTTATTCCTATTAGATTCGTTAATTATAAAAAATCCTTCTAGTATTTGATAATATCCAAAAATTCATTTGTCGTTATAGCATAAATTAACTTTGAAGGGATATAATAGTTTTTTATTTAAAAAGTCAACAATTATGTTTGTGCAGTACAAAACAATAAAAAATAAACTGTGTAAATAATAAAATTAATATACTTGTACTATTAAATAATTATTTAATACAAATATTTGCATTTTTGTTAAAATATAGATATTGAATATCAGTCGTCATATTAATCCATCAATTAGAGAAAAGTCATTAATTGTAGTACAATGTAAATTCATTCTTTATGCAATACTATTTAACTATTTGGAACTACGATACATAGTACTAATTTTACAATTTATATAATGAATTATTACTGTTTGATACTGTACAAACGTAATTGTTATTGTTATGCCCCTTTGAAATTAATTTATACTACCACAATTATAATGGCAAGGAGATTTTTGAATATTATTAAACTCTACGGTGGTTTTTGGTAGTTAAAAAATCTATTATGGAGTAAATGATAAAATTTTCATATATTACATCAATCAATTTTTTTACCATCATTCACTATTGATTATAGCAAAATGCTACCGAAAAGAAGACATTAAGAATACTGGTTCATTCTCTTTTCCATAAAGGGAGAAAAATTCTAAAAGAATCTACGCAATATGTAAATATTTTTTCATAATTGTTTTGGCCTAAAGAACAACAACTGTTGTGGAAGATAATGTAGAAACAAAGAACAATAGTAGACTTTCTAGCACACTATATATTATCCAAAAGTTAGAGAACCAGGTTCTCTATCGACTTTCACAATATTATTCCTTCTTGGGTGGTTTTATGATTGAACAAAGCTGAAAGAATATAAGAATCTCAAATCCTATAAACTTTGCAACCTTTCTTTACTCGTGATTGTTTTTAAAGAAAGGAAAGCAAAAAAATATATATTGGCATAACCTTTCAAACTTCTACTTTCTGATGAAGGTTTCTTGAAATCTACTAATAATACTTTAATTTACCTTTTCATTTTTCATTTTTAGTTTTTGGGTTCAAAATAAGGTAAGAACAATCATTCAATGGCATACATTTACAAATGAAAATTTGTGTAATGTATATCCTTTCTTATTGATTTTGATGCTCAATAATGTATATATTTTCTTGTTGGCAATGCAATGCCATCGTAATGTGTGTTCTAATTGCATTGAGGCTGCCTTGATTTGCTGTTTCCATAACCATAACTCCCCTTGCTTTATTGGATTTTCAAGGCTCTAAATTAATTCTAATCCCAAAAATATTCTTGAATTTAGTCTAGTGTAGAAACTTTATGAATATCATATGACATTTAGTAAGAAACATTAAATTTAACTATAACATGAATTACAAATAAAGACATTAATTTTAAATAAAAAAATTGCCTCCAGGCCCTACTACTATAATAGTTCTGCCCTACTCATTTATACATTTATTTTTAAAACAAGAAAAGGATAAGTAGATTCTCAAATTTTAGTCAAAGGGATGTCGAGATCTTTGTAACTTCAAAATATTCAAAGAGACCTCCATTTATTAGTAAATTATGTCTTTTTTTTTATACAAACACACTGGGGAAGGAGGGATTCAACCCCTAGACAGGGCGGGTGAGCTGAGGATCCCAGCCAACTCGGCTGGCCTCGTGCTAGAGACTTGTAAATTGTTTATTTACTATTATACCCTAAAAATATCAGCAAACAAATGTCGTTAACAATCGAAGATGGTTAAAAAAAATATAACTGGAGTCGACAAATGGATGAAATCCATTAACAAAGAGAATCTCGTTGATATTTTTAAAATTATAAAAGTTTAAATATTTTTTCAATCAAATTTTAGGAGCCTGTCGCTTGACCCTTAATAAAAATTACTAAACAATCATATTGATCGTGGGACGATCAGAGTCATAAGACTTTTGAATAATGTAGTAAATTCGACAATCAGTGTGCACATGAATTAAATTCGAAATATACATTCTCTAATTTTGGAATTGGTACTGAGATGTAATGCATGCACATATCACATAATTGATGGGCAGATAAATTATGATGCTGGTAACTTTTGCAGATTACGGCCTGCACAGAACCAAAATGATTTTGTATTTGTATTATGAAAGGGTATTTTCATGCTCAATGACATACAGAAAAGGTAGAGTTTTTGCCTACTCATTATTCATCTTGTAGATATGTGAGTTCTTTGCAGATAAATTATGTTCTGTACGAATTAAGTAAGGCCTCTGGTTTGCTGTCTTTTTTAGTACTTTGGCTAAATTCCAACCCTAGAGTTCTCAAATGCAAAAACTTACGATATATATAATTTAATAAACTACCTAACTCGTTATATAGTGAATAATACTATTACGTGATACTATATAATTAATTTGTAACTTTTATATAAGTTATAATATATTATAAAATTTTGACACATATTCAAGAGCTTTCCATATAAAGAAATAATTTAGTGAATTGCATAACTTACCATATGAAGAGTTTATAGAAATGTATTAAGATTTTTTAGTATATTATAAATTATATAAAAATTATAGATTGATTAGATAATACCATATAAAAGTGTTGTTCATCATATAATAAATTATATAGCTCGTTCTCTTTCTCTCTCTCTTTATATATATATATATATATATATAATGATATTGAACTATATAACTCATTGTATAGTGAGCAACACTGTCACATGTTATTATTTAGTAAATTAACAACTTCTTATAATATTTGCACAATTTATAATATGCTACAAAATATTGTTATGTGTTTAGGAGCTCATCATATGGTGAGCTATGTAATCTATTAAATTAATTTTTGATGAGTTACGTAATTTATTAAATTAATTTTTATATAAATATATATATATATATATATATATATATATATATATATATATATATACACCACCATATAAATGATGTAAGTAGAAAATGAATGATGATTTAAACGGTGATTTAAACTTTATTAATTTAGGGTTGTTTACTTGGGAAATGAAAGTTATCCTTCTTTGATTTTGTAGCTTTACTTTTTTTAATTTTTTAAATAATTATTAATATTCTCGTTATTACCATTTTCCTTTAAAAGTAACCAATTATCCTTCTCCCAAAAAGGGAATATTGATACTTATTAAAAATTAAGGGGGAAAGTGATAAAACTACAAAAATAGGGGGCAATTGACAAATTCCCTTATTTACTTTAATATATATAAATGTGCATTTATACCAAAATATTTATATATTTTGAGATACTACACATAAGAATATCTTAATTATCTTACATAAATGGAGTCTAAGTGTAGAGATTTAGAGAGAAGGAAAAATATTACATTGCTTGTTATATTCTCATTGATGAATGCTTGAATATTTATAGAGTTTACAATTAACCAAAATAGGAAAACAATGAATCTAAAAAAGAATAAAACTAATAGAAATAAATTAAAATAAGAAAAATAAACCTAATAAGAATAAATTAAAATAAGAAAAAGATAAACATAAAATGAAAAATAGACTTAATAAATTAAAAAGTCAAAAAGAGTAGTTCCTAAAATAAATAAATTTAAATTAAACTAAATCGTTTAATTTTCTTTACCACAAAGAATGTGTTCTATTATAATCTTTAATGATAAATTAATTAGATTACAATTTCCCATTTAGAACGATGACAATCAAAACAATGATTGTGTTTTTTCATTTGTTCTTATTAGAGTTCAAGATCTTGTTTTAATATTTAAAATACCTATTTTAGGGTAGTAATAAATATTTTTCACTACTAATGTTTTTTATACTAAAAATACCTTTTTAATCCATAAAATTACATCTTTTTATAAATTATAATGTTCGGATGGGTCACATTTTATTATCAACGAAATTTCGTTTAAGGGATGAAAGTGAATAAGAATGAAAGTTATGTATACAAAGTGATAATATCATATATATCAAGTTAAGTTTTAGCATGTGCACGGGATGGAATCTGTGCATTGAACAAAAAAAAAACGTTTTAAGAAAATTTATAGATTTTGAATAAACATAATCGTTATTATTTTATTCTGTGTTATCAGGTATATTATTTGTTAATTTAAAGTAAAATTAAAATAAGCAATAAGATTTCATAAAACTGTTTAAACATTAAATTATTGTTGGTAACAATAATTGGTGGCCACACAAATTGCAATAATATGGAAAGATTAAGAAATGAGGAAATGGGAATTAGGCACAATAATTGACCATTGATCGCCTCTTGAAAGTTCTTTCTCCAAAACATCAATTTGAACCCATTATTAAAGCTGCTCAATTCATAATAACTTCGGTACATTACTTTTGATCAATGGAATTATCTTTATTGTAGAAATAATTAGGGTTGAATTTCTTCTAACTTAGTTGGAAAAGATTAGTAAGCCCATTGAAATTTTTTAAAATTGGAACCTTGCAAAAATTATTATCTTGCTCTCGATAATTCCTTGAATTTGCAGAGAAGCACCATCATTTTGCAAAGAAAGATATTTAGACATTTAAGTTAATATTTAATTAAAAAAATTAGGTGCTTGTATGTGTGGAGTATCTCTAAAACTAGTAAAAGAGTGATGAATGCTTTAAGATGTAACCACGTATGTGATTAAATGTAATTGAATTGAATTGAATGATGTGCATGTAATTAATCAATTGAATAAATTATGAGTAAGGTTGTATATTTATTTATAATATCAACTTCTAATTTATATTAAATATGATGCATGAATCCAAATCAAATTCATAGTATAAATTTAGTTATATCTGAGTTAATTAGAAATTCTAATTTGTTTTAAAATTAATTAAAAAAAATTTAATGAAAATTTTTTCATTTGTAAAAAAAAAAATGTACAAAATAATAATTAATTAATTAGAATTTAAATAAATTTCAAAATTTAATCCGTTCCTACTTTTTCATAATCTACATGACCCGTTTGTAAGATTTGTGGATGACAAGTCTAATTATCTAGTATATTAAATCTGAAACTTGAGTTAAATTCTCTCAAAGTTTTTGAGCCATGCACAAGTTGTTTGGGTCGTTCAGATAATAGGCCAACAGCCATAAAAATAATATTATGAGAAAAGGGAAATCAATTGTCACTCAAGTATATATGTTCAAATTTCAAAGTTCACTGGCTAAGCTATGATGCGAGGCAAAATCATTATTATTAATTACACTATATATAAAGTACTATGTATTCAATAATGTGCAATAAGCTCTAATATTCTGATTATGGTAATTCTCTTTTACTATTGTACGTTAATGCTCAATTTGTTTTAATTCTCACCCCTAAAACCCAAATTTGACTTGACAATTTATTTATCTCAATCCCGAGTTTACAAACGAGGTTAAGAAATAGCCAATTATAAGATCCTAGAAGCTACTATAGGGATAATGCTACAAAATTCTCTCTTGACTTTGATTTTTTTTTATAAAAAAATAAAAATATTGTAATTTATTCTCAATTTAGAGATAAATAAATAATTTTTATAATTAAAAAAAACAATCTTTTCAAATAATTAGAGAGATTTTGATCTAACCAAACCCAACGTTTGGATAATTGAAGTACTAACACTAATCATTAAACCACAAAGATAATTGGCTCTTGATATGAATTTATTTTTGAACAAAAATATAAATTCATTAATTTTATGAAAGAGCTCATTCTTAGAAGTATCCTAGGCTATCAAAGGTCAATATTAATGACTTAAAATATGAAAAATAATAAAAGGGAAGGGCACTAGTGAACATGGACGGCGCTCCTTGGGTAATTAAGGTCACTAAACAAAATAATTATTATAATCACCAAATAAAAAAAGTTAACATCGGAATATTGACATATTAAAAGAACATAATTATTCTTTGACCAACCTAATTGTCCTTTGACTATGGGGGCGCCCCAATGGTATTTATGAAAAAGCAAAGCAAAGAGCGTGCTAGCTAGCTCGAAGTGCTTTGAGGCTTGAATTGAATCCTTTGAACAACTTTGGCAATGCCCCAAAGTGCTTTTATTTTATCGAAAGAAGTCTTTGGTTTTGGCATTGTGAATTGTACGTGTTTTAGTTGAATGACAAAGGAAGCATCTTTAATTTGGAAGGTGCATGGCAAACTGGCAATGGTCCTATAGCTCTCTTCTTATTCAACCGTTGGAAAAGGGAAAAGGAGAAAAGAAAAGTGTGAAAATTAGAAAAAATAAAATAAAAGGAATGCTTCTAAAGCTTGCAAGATTTACATGTAGAAACTTTTTAGCTATTACTAACAGTGGAATAATCTATTTATACCATGTTGCTATTGGAATAATTCAATACATTACACAAATAATCCAACTCTTTTATGTAGCATATAATAAACAAATAGAGATTATAATTTTTTTTATAAATAAATTCTTTGAAGAAGAACAAATTTAAATATTATTGCTATAATGTTCTTTTGAATACCAACATGATCAAAAGCCAAGGAGGAAAAATTGTTTTAAAAAAATTATCTCATAAAAGCTAATGTTCTTGGGTTTCAACTATAAACTAATAGAAAGAAATGAAAGAAATTAAACTTTATTAAGAAAATTTAACGTTAAGGTACGTTCATTTTTTAACGTAAAAACAAAAATGCAAATTTCAAAGTAAGCTCGACAATTAGACATGCAAAAAGTGATGTAGATTGTTGTGTTTGTTTAGATATATAATACTAGAATCTTGTTATGTATGTTTTAGATAAAACCGATTTAAAATCTCACATCTGACATTAGTTTGATCTCAATAATTTAATTTGAACAAAGTTAACTCTTATAAAGATTGTCTGAAATTAAGCCTGATTGTTTCTCTTCCTCTCTCTTTTAATCCTGTAAAAGATAATGGAAAAAATTAGAATAAGTCAGAGCTTTGCTCGCATGTGTATACATGTCGGCTAAAATTGGGCAATGAGTTTTTATTAGCGACACGATGAAAATATTTAAAATATGACTAAAATTATAATTTCACGAATTTTTTAATTATAATAACTTTAAATTTATATATTTATGTCATTCTTTTTTTTATTACACTTGATCTCATTTGGTGGTGTGTGAAAGTTAAAAAGTTGACTCTTTCATTATATCTGCTGATAATGATATTCGTTTCGTACAGTAATATAAAAATATTGATTAAAAATTATCGAAATATAATTTAGAGAGTAAATCAAGTGCGTATGGTATGCACGGATCGAAGAAAGATGCGAAAGAAGACGAAAAACGAAGATAGGCACACCAGGCGCCAGCGCTGTGGCGATCAAGCATGGGCACTGCGGTAATGAGAGCCTAGAGCCGCGGTGCTGGAGACGGGAACAGTATCCTGAAATAAGAAAACTTTCTTATTTCGTCTCTCACTTATTTTAGAACTCCCTAATACGACTCCCACACGTATAGGATAAACCTAAAACGTTCCAAAGCCTATATAAAGGCTATTAATTAGCTTGTAAATACAATCTTTATGATAGGTTGAGAAATCTTAGTAATCATCAATAATTTTTTTGATTTTTTGTGAAAGAAAATTCATAGAGTGACAGAGGGAGTTATCTTTATGATCTTTCTTGTAAAATGCATACTTTATGAGTGCCTTATGATTCATAATAAGAGAAAAGTGTGATCTTGATCCGCTGTGAACATAGGCAAGTTGTCGAACCACGTAATTCTTTGTGTGTTCTTCTTCTACCCATTCTCTCTTTATTCCATAATTTATTTGTTCTGCATAAATTGTTTGGGTGATTTTGCTTGTTTATGTACTTACGCTTCAACAAGTAATTTTTACTATTTACTTATCCATGTTTTATTTCAATAATATATATTTTTATTATTTGTCAATTGTTTTAATTTAATATTTATTTTAAATCTTTTTTTTTATGTTTTGCCACTTAAATCTAGATTTGAAGTAATTGATTTATTAATTTTAATCATTCTTAGAGTTGTTAGTTTTATTTTAGAATATGTATTTGCTCTATAGTAAGATAAAATAAGTCTATCTAGAGTTAGTTCTATTGTGACAATCAATTATTTATGTTATAATTTTTTACAATTTATTTGATATAATTTTAATCGAAAAAATTGACTATTAAAACAAATGATTAAAAAGAGTCAAAAGTAGAGTGCTCGAAGTGTGTGCACGTATATGAATAATATTCTTGATGTGAATTCTCATACACGAAAATTTCTCTTGTGTATTAGTAAAATTAAATTAATAGATCCGATTATGATAAGATTAATAGTTATAGTTAAAAATACATCAATTTTTATATTAGTTTATTATATTAATGAAAATTTTCTTTTGTCAAAAAAAATAATAATTTGAACACAATTTTAATTTCTAATTTTTCTTTTGCTTACATTTAATTTTTTTTATTAATGTCTTTTACTTAGATAATTTTTAAAAGGGCTCCCCATAGTACAATAGACTTTTTTTTTTTCTTGTTTCTTTAGAGCACATATTTTAACTGGGTTTCCAAATAAATTGCATATAAATGAATCTAGTAAGTTTTTTATATTGCAAATGTGTAGTATTTCAAAATAATAATTTTTAAGAGGGTGATTGATTTTTAAGTTGAAATAAAATAAGATATAAATATTAGAGGTAGGTAATCTCAATTTTGAGTTAGTTCGATTCGACTCGAACTAAAAATCAATTTATTTCTATTATATAATACTAATTAATGTAGTTCAGTTCTCAATTTTTATCAATTTTTTAATTTTATTTTAATTTTACCTTTTGATTTAATTATATTTTTGAATGAATTAAAAATATGAAATAAAATTCAATAGTGCATAAAATTAAACCTACCAATTTGATTAAATCAATTTGATAAATTCAGTTCAGTTTTGGCCGACCCTAACAAAAGGTCGAAGTAGGGTAATTTCAATATCAGGGCAGTAGTCTTTATTAACACCTAGATTAAAGTGTTGCACAAACTACCCAACCAAAAAAAAAAAGAAGCAAACTTTAGACTGCTCTTACAAAAAGAAAAAGCAAAGAAAGCACTTCTCACTATACTAGTACAATAGCAGTGACTTGTGATTCTCAATGGATCCTATTCCACACACTAAAATTTAGAAGCAGTCAATAATTGTAGTTCCCAAAGTAGTGCGTTGCTTTTCTTTTCTTTTCTTTTTTATTATTATTATTTTGTTTTTCAATTTCTTCTTCTTTTTTATTCTTTGAATGTAATGGCACTTCCATTATATCCAGGCCAGTACTACAGCTTTTGGAAGCTATGTATTTTGCCAAGTTGATGCAGAAGCACTTCTGTACGAAAATGACATTCCTTCACTCAGAGTTAACCTTTTGCTTTGGCTTCGGCTCTCGCGCCGTCGATGAACAATTTTTTTCTTGAATACCCAAATTGCAAGAAGAAACTGTTCAGAAACCTCAATCATAGAATCGAAAATCGAAAGCCCACCTAATGATGAAAAAGCTGACAGGTTTTTTTGGACGATCTTATTTAATTTTATCTGAAGTTGTCATGCTGAAGTGACTTGACGTAGCCCTCGGGGGCTTGCCCTCTGTGCATTTCTCTTAGTAAGGTTAGAGTTTGAGTTTTGGTACATGATAAAACAATTAATTTATTTCTTTCGTTTTTTTAGTTTTGGTAGAATGTAATTAACGGTGTTTATGTTGTTGATGATGATTTTGATAACTTAGTTTAAATAGGGTGTATAAAAAATATTTAAAAATTGGTGATTTAATAATTTTAATTAGATAAAAATTAAGATGAATGTTAAAGTGGAGAGTGATAAAAAATTTAAAATGTGTGGAACACGTATAGAGAAGTTTAAAATGTGTGGGATACAAAAAGGAAAGCGAAACGGAACTTGAAGACGCGAAAGAAGTGAAGAAAACGTAGGATAAGCGCTGTCAGGACTGAGTGTTGCGGTGCCCAAACCCGTCAGAGTGACTATTTTGGTTCGCGATTTTGAGTTTTGGAAAGTTTTGAACTTTTAAAACAAGTGGACTATTACTCCAACAAGGAATATAGTTAGTAGGCACAAAATACACTTTATATAAACACTTGTAAACACTTGTAAACCCTTTAATTGAGATTAAACATTAAGAAAGACTCTAAGAGAGGGAAAGAACTAGGTAGACACTAAGTGCTTGTATACGCTAAGGTGGAACCATCGTTTGGGTGATCATTGTTCGTGGTAGAGCAATGATTCACTAAACATTAGGTCCTTTTGAGGGTTCTTCAAATTGGGTTTTCCTTATAAAATCTCTAGGGAGTTAATAAGAAAGGCTAAAATCATTGGATCTACTGTGGACGTAGGCAATTGGCTGAACTACGTAAGATTGTGTTGTGCTATTTTATTTTCTACTTTGGATTCTTACTATTTTGCTTAATTAATAGGTTATTTCGTTGTGTAAGGATGTTAGGATTCTAGGTGGAACTTAAAGTTCTTCGCTTCAACATAACCTCAAAAGAAAAAATGACGTTTTCTCCCTCAACAAAAAATATACATGTTATTTTTAAAAAAGTCTTGATTATAAGGTAGCGTAATTCGAGTAGGGTGTACTTTAAAAATGTATATATTGCTTCTAAATTTTTTTTTTTGATTATATAGTCTGATTATAAGATAGCGTAGTTTAGGTGAGATGTGCCTTAAAGATGTACATGTTGTATTAAGATAGTTGATTTATTCTTTTCATCTTGTAGGAGTCTTTTATTTCAAGTGAAATGTACTTAAAGACATATGTATTACTATTGATAATCTCGATAACTTAGTTTAAGTAGGGTGTACAAAAGATATACATGTTGCTTCTAAATTTTTTTCGATTATATAGTCTTATTATAAGGTAGTGTAGTTCGGGTGAAATGTGCCTTAAAGATGTACATGTTGCTCTTAAAAAAGTCCTTATTAGATAGTTTGATTATAAGATAGCATAATTCAACTGAGGTGTATATTAAAGATGTACATGTTACTCTAAAAAAAGTCCTAATTATGTAATCTAATTATAATATCAGATGTAATATTAACATAATAATATGATTGTATAATTTAAGAAAAAAAAATGGCTTAACGTAATTGGAAATAATAAGGATAATATATATATTGTAAATCTAATAACTCAAGACTCAAGACTTCAAAATAATATGATTCGAGAATCAAAAGAACACATACACAATAGAACAAGCAAGATTTATAGTGGTTCAGCTATTGAATTGTAGTCTATATTCACTCGGGTTCAACAACAAAAACCCTTCTTCACTATATCAAAATGTATTAGTGCCCTAATGCCATAAATCACTCTCTCTCGATTACAAAACATTGAAACAATCAATATAAAACCAAAAATACAACTCAAGAAGAAGAAACGCCCTAAAATGAGAGAGAGAGAGAGCTAAAAAAGAAGAAAAATCTAGAGAATGAAAAAGTGTGTTTAACGCTAAAAATTACACAAATATATACGCAGCTCAAACGGCACCATTTTCACTCATTAGGTTAAACAAAAAGTAAAATATCAATTAAATTCCTCTAATTTTTATATTTTACTTTGGGAAACACAGAACTTATTCCAATATATATATATATATCAAAGAGAAAAAGTTTCTTATGTTTCCGGGCTTGGCTTGCCTTTCAATATATTACGTAGCTCGGATTGGATTTCAATGTTATCTTTTCTTTGTATTTGCCATAACTCAAAACTAATTCCCCTATCAAATTTTTCTATGTCAATTTTTATAGCGTTTTGAATACTTGATGACATATTAGATTTGCATTATAATCTTAATCTGATAACACTTTATTCTGATAACACTTTATTGGAGGTTGGGTAAAGAATTAATTTTTTTTTAAAAAAATTCAACATAATACTCTGTAATGAGAATTATGAAGAATTTATAAGTTGAATTTGATCAACAAGTTACAACATTTGTTATAAACACGAGTTTGCTCAAAAATTGAAAATTTCAGTTCTTTACTGTTTTTAGCTCTAGACGTTTTGACCATAAGCATTTTCAATAATATATAATTATTAGAACTAGCAATGGGGCGACTTGAGAGAGGGATCATATTCCTCATCTCCATATTTAAATAAGGTGAGATTTTTCATATTCATCCCATATTTAATTTTTATGTAATTTGGATTTTGGGTGGAGAATTTCTATGGGTATCTTATACTCAATTTTTTTTTAAAAAAAATTAAATACTCTTTAAATTGTACTAATTTAATTTTATAAATTAATCTTTCACTTGTATAATCATAATATACTAAAAAAATTGTCCTAAAAAAATTATCTTTAAATTTTAAGTTCTTTCTACAAACTTAAATTCTAATAATAAAAAAATTTCATAAAGAAAAAATACCAATACTATAAATCTTATATAAATTTTTTTTTCATCTTTTGATTTAGAGCCTTGTGTGATAATAAGTAAGTATTTGATAAAAAAATAAATTGGTGGAACACTTAACAAGAGGTTAAATGCGACTGGGTAAATTTTTTCTTTCTTTGATTTAATTTCCTATATGGTATAATTGAATCAATTTAATAAAAAAAAATTTGCAATGTTTATATTTTATCAACGTCAAAGAAGGAGAACTTCTTTACATTTCAATAACAAAAAATAATTTTTAATCTTTAAAAGAACAAAGAACAAAGAACAAAGGCTATTATTAGATTTTTTTTTAAATTATATTTTTAAATCAAATTTTTAGGTCAGGTTCATGGAAACCAATCTATCCCCATCCCAACCCAAAAATGGAAAAAAAATACAACCTAATATTCACCCCATTGGGAGCGAGTCTCTAACCCTTCGAGGAATTCTGTCACCCCTAATAACAACTAAGATTTATTTTATTCATACAACTAGATACTTGTTATAGTGATAAAATATGTGCACTTCCTAACTTAAGTCAGGGGTTTGAACCCTGACAGAAGTCAAAATAATTTTTGTTTCTCCAATTATTAGGATATCATTTTAATTTAATGATTCAAACTCTCATAAATGTCAGAATAATTTTTGATTCTCCTATTTTTAAGAAGTCAGTTTTAATCCTTCCAATTGTGATTGATATTTAAGATTGAAAATTTGAAACAGCAATGTGTTTCATTTATTATTTTCTTTTATTAATTATCAATCTCAAACTCATAAAAAAAAAATCAAATAATAGCACTTCTAAATTATTATTTTTTTTTAGAAAAGTTTGATTAATGGTGGTTATGACACGCACCATGTAACACAAGTTTTGTTCTCTTTTTGCTTTTATCATTTATATATCATGATTTTTTGTTAATAAAAAATCTTTGCTAAATTCCAATCTAACGTCTCAAACGTGTCAACTCCACGTATTTTGAGGTAATGAGACAAAAGAAATGGCACTAATTGCCAAATGAGACTTGCTTTTGTCACCAACTTTCTCAAAATACATACACTTAAGAGAAATTAGAAAACAAAAAATTGGAACTTTATTTTATATATTGTCTTCAAATACTTCCACGAACAATATCCCTTTTGTAAGATCATCTTGGATGCATATATATATATATATATATATATATATTAGAAAAGTCAACATTAATCTCCATCAAAATGCAAACTACGTGTAAGAAACCTCTTAATCTGCAAAGTTTTTGTCTTCTCTGCTTTTTGTTTCCACTAATAGAAGCACTTTTGAGGCCAAAATCACTTTGAAGATTATCTAGGAATAACATATTGCTTAATGCATGGAATGTTTACTAATAGAACCTCTTAATTTGCAAAATTTTTGTCTTGTTTTGGTTTAAAAACTGCAGCATTTTAGTCCATTGAGGATCTTGCTTTCTGTACAAATGAACTTTTATTTATTTTATTTTATATATTGTAGGCACTAAATTAAATATAATTTATATTAATTAATTATAATATGCTACTTGTTTAAGAATGTTTAAATGAAATTAGACTTTAAATTATATTAGTACTCTTTTAATTAAAGGTTAAATTAAACTCATGCATGCATAGTTTGAATAGAATTTAGATTTATACATATATATTTTGAATAAGATTAGAATTTATGTACTCTAAACCAAGTCAATTTGTTCATTATTTAATATTCAATATTCTAAATTCAATATTCATACAACAGACATCATAGCATCCTGTTTGTTTTAATAAAATTTCCTACAAACAAATACTATTTTATTTTTAAAGAAAATAATTTGAGTGCCGAAAGTATTTTCTTATAGAAAGATGGTGCTTTTTTAAAATTCTTAAGAGAAAGCAAGAGCAAGAACTTACTTCATATATATATATATATATATATATATATATGTTTTCTTAAGATAATATAATTTAGTAATTAGTGGGTTCATTAAAATATGTTACTCTTCCCCGCTCAATATAAAGTATATCTGATGAATCTTTCTAGTCAAAATTGGTTATTATAATATCAAGATTAAGTTTATTAATCGTTTTTAAAGTTTGACCAAATTACTTGTGAACATTCTGAATTTAAAATATAATAAGAAATCTTTGATGTAAATAATATTTATCATGTCATATACAAAAGAAGATTCATTAATCTCTTTTTATGATTTTGCTTAATTACAAACAAATTCTTTTATGACAAAAAAAAAAGAAAAGAATATTTTCTAAATGACATTTCTAATGAATATTTTTTTCTTAAATAAATTTAGAGCATATCAAAGTAAGATTAGCTATGAACTTCGGATTAGAAGGATTTATGATTGCTTTAAGGAATATCAATTTTTTCGACTTCATAATGAATTTAGACTCATTTAAAGTTATATTTTTCTTAATAGGAGTAGAGAAAAATACATTATGCATGAAGGTTTTTGTTCACAATATTGTGCTTTTGGGCTAAAATAAGTGCCATTAGTTCTGAATTTCTATCAGTTTAGAGGTTAAAATTTTCCATTAATTTGGGAATATATTGATTTGATGTAAATAAGGGCAACACCAAAAAGAATCTAACCACACTGAGGAAATGATGGGAGACTTTGGCATTATAAATGGGAGTAACAAAGAGATCAGATTGTAGGGCATTTCTATTTTAAAGGGATACCCTACATTATTTCATAGGGTCTTTAAGCCCCTATAGCTATTTCCATAGTTTTTTTTTTTTATGATGATTGTATTCTATGTCCCCCATTACAAAAGTGAAATGAAAGCATGGCATTGACCTTATCAAGTGGGACTCTTTGGTGGAATTCCAAGTCATTTTCAAGTGGGTTTGTCCTCTCATTGTCTTTTAGATATCATCATTATCACTCATAGCTCATCACAATTATTTTTTTTCTTGTATATAAATTATATTAGGTTAAAGAATGACTGATATTATGTTAGAGATTTACTATTACAATAATTATCATCATCACAAAAAAAAAAGAAGTTATAATTTTGATATTAAGATAAATATATCTAAAAATAAATTATTTAGTTAATAAAATATAACCATTTTACATTTGGTTAAAAAAATAATTAAAAAATTATTTATGAAATTTTCCCACTAGAAAACTATGTAGATAATACATTAGTTTTATACTTAAGCACACCCAAAAATATACTACTGATATTATATCAAAAATTTATTAATATAACAATTAGATAATTATTAAGATAACACATAACTTCTCCACTTCAACATGCTTAGAAACACTCTTTGCAATAAAATAAAATTATTATACTCTCTTGATATTTGCTAAAGTTTGAATTTTCAACCTCAAGTCGAGGAGATATGCAAACTAAGTACTTACCATTGGGCAACCAATCAACTAAATATATATAAATTTTATTTTTTTGAGATTATGTTAATATATGCTCTAAAAAATGTATTTTAGAAAATTTAAGATTATTTAAAAATATTATCAATCAATAAATTATTTTAAATTTTAAAATTAGAAGATAACGTGTAAAATTTATTATTTTTTTCAAAAAAAATTAATAGTTTAATCTCTTGGAATTGCCTCTTTAAAAAAATAAAATATTTTTATACTTTTTAAAATACTCAATTACTTCTTTTTTTATTATTTTACTCTTAAAAAATATAACCAATATTTTAAAAATAATTAAAAAATAACTATACTATCAATTTTCTTTGTTACTAATTTTTCTTAACATGTATTCTCATAACATAGGATCATAATTTTTAAATCATATCCATAATTTTTATGTACAAAAGAGCTATAACAATTTTAGAAATAATTATTTAATTTTAATGTATTGATTTGAGAATATATTCACTTACATTTTCTTTGAACATATCATAGTTGTGAGACATCCTTTCCCCCCTATTTTTAATGCATTAAAAATCTAAGGACTACTGAATGTTTATAAGTGATATCTTTGAAAGTTTTTCCAAGTTGGGGCATGCATTTGCATTTCCCCCTCTAAAGTACTCCTTACGATTATGCATCCATGAGTTGGTAATCATATTATAGTCAATGATTTATTAATTTTTTATATTGCACGTGCTTTAGAACTAATAATTATGATAATCTTTGATTAAATCTTTTTTTTTTGAATGATTTTCTCAATAAATAATATTAACACTACTTCCATTCATCATTGCCATCACTACCATCTTCTCCACAAATAATATATGTACCAACCTCATACATACATGATAGATTGAATAACTCCATATTTAAACAAAATGTCACCAAAAAAAAAAGGAAGAGTTAACAAAGTGTACCCAATACTATTTTGTCAAATTATAGTTAGTATTGAGTGATAAATAAGTTCATTAAAACAAATTTTACGAATAAATAAGAAAGATTAAACATAGAAATGAATAAAATGAATATTAGATTAGAGCCTCAAAATAAGTATAGGCATTAAATAACACCATTTTTTTTTATGAGAGCCGTTATATAAATGAAAACTGAAGCTCTGAACTATGTTACATAAATTAGAGTCTCTTTATTATCACTTTGAATAATATCTATACAATGTGATTTTTATATAGATATTAAATTCTTAGTCTATATGAAAATAATTATTACATAGAAACTATAACTATAATACGGAAGTTGACAAAATGAAAAATATCATAGATTGACAATAAATAAATAAAAGTCTAACTTTAATACTTCTCCTCAAGCTCAAAATAAAAAAAATAACTTGACTTTGTAAATTGAAATGAGAAGTAAATTAAAAAAATGAATAATAAAATTATAATAGCATTGGCATGCATAAGAAACAACAATTGTCATAGAAGGTAACCATTGTCGAAGAGCAGCAACTATTATCGAATAGAGACAATGTTATCAAAAAGTGATAAAATATTATTGGAGAGTGAAAATATTGTTAGAGAATAACAAGAACATTGAAAAAGTTAATCACTATGAGTGTAAACATATTAATAAAGAATCTCAAAACAATTATTGTGAATGTAAGTGCATTGATATAAAAATTACAACTAAAAAATATAAAAAAATAAAAAATAAAATCTTTTTGGTGTTGTCAAGAAACCATAGGTGACCAAAAATTACCAAAAATTATAATTTTTGATGAGTTACAATTCTAAATTTCATCGGGTGGCTTACCCTAATAAAATAAAATTGTTTAAAATATCACTTGAACAAAGTCGTCGTCATATTAAAGTTAGTATCTTATTTATTCATTGTTAATTTAGGATATTTCTCATGTTGTAAACTTCAAATTGCTTACAAAAAGTCCTTTTTGAACAATCGAATAGTAGGTTAGACAAGATAAGCATATAGGTGAATAGATTAAACTAAGAGGATAATTTTTATTCTGGTAGTGAAGATGGATGCTCCGAAAAAAGACCAAAACCAGAGGTGGATAGCGAACGGCAACATAATTTTGGGGTGATGGGTGCGGGCTATTCGAACGTTTGATCGACATGCTTTTGGTGGCGTTGGAACTGTCAGTGAAATCTCAATGGCAAAGGTCGGGTGATGTGCGATGACTCTCCAGAAAACAACAGTGGCGAGAGAGGAGGGGGCAATCCAGGTAGTGGCAATTTTATAGTGATCGACGATACGTGAAGGCCAATAAAGAGATCATCAATGATTTTTGAGTTCAATGGTCTCCTTTTGCAATTTAACAACATTTGGTGATAGGCGGTGGTAAGTGACTGATAGTGATGGCAACAAAAATAATGTGATTGAGACGATGATAAAAGTACAATAATAATAGTTTTAGACATCAGAGAGGAAAAATAATGACTAAATAAGAGAGATACCAAAAATATTAACCAAGCCTGGACTAATAACTTAACTTTTAAAAAACTAAAAATTTCAACTTAGGGTTAAAAATAGTTAATTATGTAATTACTCTAATACCATGTTAAATAAATTAGAATCGAAACTCTGATGTTATGTTAGATAAATTAGAATTAAAATTTTGATACCATGTTAAATAATTTAAAGTCTTTTTATTTTTATTATGAATAATAATTATAGGATGAGATCTTTATACAATCAATAAATATTTAGTATTTATGAAGGGAAAGTGATAAAAAAGTAATTTTTTTTTCTCTTAACTTTTCTCTCAACTCTTCCTCAAGCCCAATAAACTCCACACCCTTATCATCTTTTTAACTTCCATCGACCATGCACTCCCTCCTCGTTGATTTAGGAGTTGTTCTCCTTTAATTTAAACTTAGGTTTTTTTTATTTTGTTTTACATGCCTTTGTTTCTTCAGCTTATTCCGGTCGGTCATCTTTCAAATATTTGAATCTTCAGCTAGGATCACATCGCCCGCAGTGGAGCCCCTTACCTTTTGCGTTTCTTCAATAACTTTCAAAAAATAAAATCTCTAACCTATATAAAAAGAATTAATACATAAAAAATACATTATAATACAAAATTTGACAAAAAAGAAGTACCCTAAATTGATAATGACTAAATAAAATACTAACTCAAATAAAAGTTAATAGATTATATCTATCAAAATTTTAGTAATACTAAATAGAATGTAAATAGACTCTTTATTTGTTTGTTTGTTTTTTCTAAATGCTTGCCTACTGATGTGTTATTAGCATTTAACCTTGAGATTTATTATTTTTTCTACATGTTAATCCTTCATTTTTAATTTAAAATTTTAATCTGTATAGAATTTAAAACCCTAAAACTTGAATTTCTTATTAATATCAACTTAAAATAGGTTTCTTTGCAATATAGATGTTTACTAGGCCCCCAATTATCAACGCTCACACAAATTTTAGGCCCAACAAATTGCCTATTATGGTCTTTGCTGCTACTTAACACCCCACCCCCCCTTTCATCTTATTAGCCCCCACAACCAAATTTTCAAAATTATTTTATAGTTCTCAATATATTCCAGTCGATTTCCATTGAGGCCTTATTATAACCTTTTACAACATTGAAAGTGTCTGCTGTAATTTTCCCTATTCAAAACTGTTATTAGTTTATTAAATTGTTTTTACAAAAGTGTTTGGAGGGGTGCCATTAGCTCTACTCGCAAACTCTACTCGCAAACTAGAGATGAAATAGAGCCCAAGATCTATTTTCTTAACTATAAATTTCAGGCCTAAGATATAATGGGCCGGGCCCGTGTTAGATTCTCTATACGGCGACGTTCGTAGAAAACCTAGAAAACAAACATGACAGAGAAAACCCTTGCAATTCAAATCCAACGGATAATAATGAACCATTTAAACCGTATAAGCAATCTTGGTCGCTGAATCGCTATCGTTCACACTATAAAGAACACACTAGGGCGTTTAAGCCATAGCTGCTCTCATCTGCTTTCAATTCTCTCGTTGAACAAATCCAGAGGTATAATCGTCCAATACCCACTTCTCATAAATCATTTCTAGAAAATTTCTCAATCTAAAAATTCTGTTTTGATACGTTTTTGCAATATAATTTATGTGGGCACGAGTGATATGATTGACTTTTTAATAAAAAAACTTGTCCTTTTTGTAATGTTTGTATGAAATATCAAGTTTATCTGTTAATTATATGTTGCTTTTTCGCTTGTATATCCTGTAGATGTATATGAATTGGTTGAAGCATTTTAACTTTTATTTTTTTCATTTTTTTTACAGATCTAATTGTGTTTGATTATAAGGTTGTACATTTATGTAATTAGTATGTTTTATGATGTTTTTGTGTTATGTGTTGCAGTATAAAACAAGCTTTTTTTTTTTCTCTGTACCATTGCTGTTTTATTTCACTCACATAGATTGAAAAGTCTGTAGTTTAGTATTTAAATTTCCCTTATTTATTTTATTACTGAATGGTTTTTTAGTGTTCTTGTGAATGAAATCATGTTTGTGTTCACCATTTCTAGACGGATGATTGATTGAATGAGTTCCCTGGGTGCTTAGTAATCAAGGCTGGAGTCTCGGAAAAGGGCTCTTGCCAAAGATCCTCGTATGGGTATTTGGAATGGAATACCAATGAGCCCGAGAATTGGCATAAATTTAAAATGCCATAGGCCTTTGGTTTGGGAACCATTTTCAGTTGTCCGTCCGAAATAGTGTGTAACATTGACTGTTTTCTCAGCAAGCATATACTGTATTTTAATGTTTTTTTTCTTCTGATTTTTAATGTGTTTCTTTCTAATAAATACACTGCGTGGTTTTCAACATTGGAAAATTGAAAGTTTAGGGTGTTTATTTGACTTGTATGATTTTAAGTTTTGGGATCAAGTTATATATTTAGTTGTACTCTTGTTTGATTTAAGTTTTTGGCTTTTTTTATTCAAACTTTGTTATTGTCCAAGTTTAATAAACTTATTTTAACTTTATCTTGAGATCAAATTAAGTTATATGATATAGTGAACCTTGTTTTATTTAACTCTTGATGCTTTTGTTCAAATTTGTTCCTCTTATGTGCCTTGGAATAGTTTTGGATAGATATATTTTTGCATGTTTTACTTTCCGTTACTATAATTTTAGTTTCCTTTCAAGCTGTGTTTTTGACTGTATTCTAGGGTTGACCTCCACATATTTTGAGATGCCCTTTTACCCTTATTTATTTAAGTTGTTTCTTTTAGATATTCTAATGACCTACAAGGTCTCTGTGTTCTTAAGTATGTTCTTTGAATTGATTTGATTTTTGAAATTGATATAATATGATAAATTTTGTTTATTTCAGTTTGTTATTAGTATATATGTGTGGATTATGTGTTATTGCCATAATTAGTGGCCTTGTATCCTATTGGAGTGAAGTAATTGATTAGTTTTGCAGTGAGAAGTACTGAGGAACGATGTCTCATCGTAAGTTTGAACACCCAAGACATGGTTCATTGGGATTTCTACCAAGAAAGAGAGCTTCCCGCCACAGAGGAAAAGGTTTTCTAAGGAAACCAAAGTTTTATAATGTGCAAGTTATGAATTATTTGAATGTTTGCACACCAACTAAAAAGTTGTGATGTGTGGTTGAGGTGATCTGTGGTTTTTCATTTTTTGCATGCTAATGGAATGTGTTCTGAGATTTGAGGATGTATATATTCTGGCTATGCCTGTTATTTGGTTGAACTTCATCTCTGAAGTTTGGGTTCAGTACGTATGTTTATTTTTTGATTCTTTCCCATCAAAAGTTCATTTTTTCTGTTTAGTGCAAGTTTAAGAATGCAAGCTTTTTTGTTCACCTATACCAGGGTGTAGCTGTTTCTTTCCTTTTATTTTGCTGTGAAATTCTTTTCAAATTTTAAGAAGAAAACTCTGCTAGTGTCCCATGCCCAATTATAGTTATGCTCTTTATTGATGTTAAGGAAGTTTGTTGTCAAACTCGAAGATCAGATGTGGTTTCTCAGATGGCACTTGAATATATTTTACGATCAGACTATTAATATCTTTGTTGGGTTACATATTAGAAATTTGATTTTGATGAAGTTGCAACCAATAAAATTGTTTCTTTGAATAGTTTTAGCCCAACTTGTATTCCAACGAATGGATACTGTGACAATGATTATGTTTGAATTTTTAGGTATATCATCAACTCTTTAATTTTATTTTCTCCAATGCTCACTTTTTGTAGTTAAGGCCTTCCCCAAAGATGATCCGTCTAAACCCTGCAGATTGACTGCTTTCTTGGGTTACAAAGCTGGGATGACACATATTGTCAGAGAAGTGGAAAAGCCAGGATCAAGTGAGTTTCAGTTGTTATGATCTATTATCATAATTGATCTATTTCCTAACTTGAGATCTAATATTATGATTGGCAAAGCAGGCTGAAGGTGTTTTTACTTTGTGGTTTGCATTTGTTCTAGCAACATAATAATATAGAATATATGATATGTAATTCTAATTAAATATGGGCTGTAAGTTTTTCTACAGTGGTAATCTATTTGACTAAGTCAGAAGTAATTTACAGTTTTCTTTGCTGTTCTGCATAATTTCTTGGTCTTCTTTTTCTACTTCTGTTTCTTGTTTTCATCAATTTTAATGTTGGTTTTCATGCTTTAATCATCTCTTCCTGACTTAGAGACAGAGGTGATAATTACTTTGTTCAACATTTGCTAAATTGTTTCACCTTTGAACCCTATCCAACCAGAGCTCCACAAGAAGGAAACATGTGAAGCAGTAACTGTCATTGAAACACCTCCCATAGTGGTTGTTGGTGTTGTTGGTTACATCAAGACACCTTGTGGGCTTCGCTCCCTTTGCACTGTTTGGGCACAACATCTCAATGAGGAGGTGAAGAGGAGGTTTTATAAGAAATGGTGCAAATCCAAGAAGAGGGCTTTCACTAAGTATTCGAAGAAGTTTGAAACTGAAGATGGAAAAAAAGACATTCAGGCTCAGCTGGAGAAAATGAAAAAGTACTGTACCGTGATTCGTGTTTTGGCTCATACCCAGGTATTGTCCTGCATCAACAATTACCGGATTAGTAATTGATTTTGTTTTTAAACTTAATTAGTTTTCAAATTAGTGAACAAATAAGTGAACCTTTCTTGTTCTTATATTAATGTGTGTCCTTTTTCCTCTAGGATACAAAATGTGATCATCCTTGTGGATCTCAATGATCAACTAATAATTTTTTTGTATAACCATGCTCTAGTTCTTTTTGTATTATATTTGGCTTTTCCTCCATCTGCTCATTGATTGTTCATGTTGATGCTTGATGATTTGATTTAGAAATCATAATAATCTCTTTGGCAGTTGATCTTTTTAACTCTCTTGTTTTGCTTCACAGATTAGAAAAATGAAGGGACTGAAGCAGAAGAAGGCCCATCTGATGGAGATCCAGGTCAATGGTGGAACTATTGCTCAGAAGGTTGACTATGCTTACGGATTCTTTGAGAAGCAGATTCCTGTTGATGCCGTGTTTCAGAAAGATGAGATGATTTGACATCATTGGTGTGACCAAAGGTAAGGGATATGAAGGTGTGGTTACACGTTGGGGTGTCACTCATCTACCTCGCAAAACTCACCGTGGTCTGCGCAAGGTGGCTTGTATTGGTGCCTGGCATCCAGCTAGAGTCTCGTTTACTGTTGCCAGGGCGGGGCAGAATGGTTACCATCACCGCACAGAGATGAACAAGAAAGTTTACAAGCTTGGGAAGGCTGGCCAGGAGTCTCATTCTGCTGTTACTGAGTATGACAGGTTTGTATTTTTGTTACGGTCTCTTTTTCAATTAATCGTCAAAGCATAGCAGTATGAGCAGATGATGATGACAACAATGTTCACATGGATTTTTGTTTTATGATCAGGACTGAGAAGGATATCACACCAATGGGAGGATTCCCCCATTATGGCGTGGTGAAAGAAGATTACTTGCTGATCAAAGGATGCTGCGTTGGACCTAAAAAGCGTGTTGTGACCTTGAGGCAGTCTTTGCTAAAGCAGACGTCCAGAATGGCATTGGAAGAGATTAAGCTCAAGTTCATCGACACATCCTCCAAGTTCGGCCATGGCCGCTTTCAGACAACACAAGAGAAGGCCAAGTTTTATGGAAGGGTCAAGGCTTGAACTTGATTTACCAAATAGAAAAGCTTGTCTTCTGATTTTAGGCAATTTTTTTGTTGGTTTCAGGGTAACATACATTTATCATCAAATAGCAGTTTTGAATATATTTATGTTGATAATTTCCAGTCTCTTCTCCTTTGAATGTTGATTTAAGATTAATTTGTCTCCAACGAAAATATTATATACTTAATTTAGTTATTTAGTTTCTTTATTATTTTCTGAATTAGAATTCAATTGATTATACCCTATTGAAGGATTCATTGTTCTTTATAGAAATTTAGATGAGGTTGATATCATTGTACATGAGATAATATTTATTTTATCTCTTTTTTAACGATGGGTGGGGTTATTTTAATTTAAAGTTTTGACTTAAAAGTTTTAACACTAATAATAATTTAATTTTATACCATTCATTAGTAAGAAGAGATAATAAAAGTGACATCATTCAATTTGGGTAATGTGATGTTTACATGTAATTTTGTGGATACTATTAATTGGTATTATATAATTATTATATTGATACGAGTTATATTATATTTATATATTTGGAATATAAATTTTGTATTAATATAATAATTATAATATATTAACTAAGATTGAACACATCAAATGCTATTTTAACTATGTAAATATAAAACTATTTAATTAATTTTAAACTAACTTCGATTCATTGCTTATCTATGACATCGTGGATTAAATAAGGTTAGCAATTTAAATTGAAATGTAAACTCATTTATTAATCGTGACATGATATTAAATCTTAACCTGATCCATTTAATATTATATTGTAATTGTAATATCTATTTAATATGTTTTTAAAAAAAAATTTATGATATTATCAATTTAATTCTAATTAATTTTAGTTTATATATAATGACACATTTTAAACTACGATAATATGTATAACCTAAATGTAGCTAAAACTTTTTAAAGTATGACAAACCTAAAATAAATTATATTGAATCATAAATAAATAAATAAGATATAAATTCTAATAATTAAATCGTGTCATAAATTGATTGGGGATTAATAATCCTATCGTCTTCTTGTTATTTATTTATAACCAAGCTATCTTAAACTAATTTAAACCCACTAATTCTATGAGTATGTTTGGTGCGCTTATTTTTGTAAATAAAAGTACTTTTTTATAAATAAAAGTATTTTTATTTGTGTTTGACAAAAATTAAAAAAAAAAAAATTTATCATTTAAGAGGTACATCATATTCGTATCTAACAAATTAAGGCTGAATCTGCTTCTTCTTTTAAACTTGCTTGTCACGGTTCTTGCTTTAAAGAAAGTGCTTTCTTCTTAGTATCTTATCTTACGAGCATGGAACAAAGCAAAACTACTAAAATAATATGCAATTGGAATAAGAAACTTTTCTCTTTAAAATATTTTGTCACTTAAATCTTCTTTTTTAATTTAATTTTATCTTACTTTGAAATGAAAAGATAAAGATTTCTCACTTTATTTTTGGAGACTTTAACAACTCTTTTAAATATTCATGACCCAATGTAAATTATAAAATTTCTTACAATAATTGTTAAAATTAGTATTTAAAAATCAAACAGTCTCTCATATTAAGTCTAATAAAGTTATTTGGGTGTTAATTGGAAAAAAAAATTTAGATACTAAGAGGTTTGATATTTTAAACTCCATTCACACTGACGTGAATAAAAGGTATAATTTAAATAGCCTATTACTTTTTGACCGAGTGGTGGGTAGCTTAAATGATATAATGAATTTGATTGTATGATAGTATTACCCTAAATGATAATGTAAACTTTTGAATTAATTGATTACTTAATGGTTAACGAAAATTACCAACAAACAAAACTTTATACCAACAATCTCAAAGAGATAATAGAGAATTGAATACAATATCCTTTGATTACTTTTAATTACAAAGATATTTACAAAGTCATTAGAAAGATAGCATGGCAAATATTTTTCGGTTCTTAAGAAAAGAAAGTTAAAGACCTCTACTTTTATGTAGAGACAAGACTCGGGCCCCCACTTAAAATTAAGGAAATTTTAGTTTTATTAATTTTTTTTTAAAAAAATACAAGTATTATATCTCAAATATCAAATAATTACAATATTATAAATTATTACAATATCAATCCTCCATAATTATTGAAGAAAGAGGGCTTGACTCAAACCCAACACTTTAAAAACTTGACTCGAACTAAATACTTTGAGATGTTATAAATTGTTATAATATTTTTCTTTTATAATTAGAGGAAAATAAAAAATTCTCTATAATAAAAGAAAATAAATAACTTTATCATATAATTAGAGAGATTTCAACTCAATTCAAATCGAACAACTCAACAATTAAAGTGTTGGCATCAATCAATAGCCCATAAAATGGTTTGCTTAATCATCCTATTAGTTGTAGGATGGTATAAGATCTCCCACTTCTAATGCGTGGATGATTATGAACTTCACTAATCAAAGAGTAATAGTTCTTATTTTATTAACCGTACACAAATTCATCATTTGAAAGTATATTTATTATATAGGCATTAGAAAAAATTTGTGGGTCACCGATGAATGAGGCTAGAAATGTGGCATCTCACCGATGAATGAGCAAAAAGATTGACGAATATTAAAAAGTAGCAAACGTATGAAAGTGATAAAGAAGTAGTAAATCATGGAGGGTATGTGAAAATAGTAAATAATAATCAATATGTACACAATATTTTAAATATATATTCATGGCCATGCAATCTTTGCATTTGTATTTTTGTTTTCTTTTTCTTGATTTTGATTTTGTTTTTCTTGGAAGTGAGAAATGTGTGAGAAAAAATGCATGCCTTTTTCTTTTGGTAAATTGTATGAAAAGTAAAAGGTTGCTTTGAGTTGGGGACTTGGTTCCAAAAAGAAAAAAGAAAAAGAAAATAAACAAAATTATGCTTCAATCTAATTTTCAACATCTGCTTTATTGAGCTTTCATGGGACCCTTTTTCTTTTAGGAAATGTCTTATATGGAAATATGAAAGCAAAGCAATCATCTTTTCTTTAAGTGACCTTTTTGCATGAATTGGCTTTATTCCTTTTTCTTTCTTTTTTTTAAATTTCAAACATTAATTATGAGAATTCATGCTTATATTTTCTTTTCATTTATTTGAATTTATATAGTAAGTTCTTTTTTGTTTTCCCAAATATAAATGGACAATATATATATATATATATAAAATCAAAATTACACAATATTGTATAGTTTAATATGACTGTTTCTTTGAAGAACGATTTAACAGGCATTAGTGAATAATATTGTCATATAATATTGTATAATTAATCAATAACCTTAATAACACTAAGAAGATTATCATAAAATCATCTTCTTTATCAGTTTACTCATTATCTCACCACATTATTATTTGAATATTATATTACTTCTTTACTTATTTATCGATTATCTATTAGACTAAAATATGAACTAATATGCATTATAAATGAACAACATAAAAAGACACGAAGTTTTAATCTCTGGTTATTGATATTTGATTGCTCAATAGTATTTGAAGTAATATTTAATTCTTCTTAATTTTTTGTAATCTCCAACAATGATGTGTTTTCAAGTAAAATATGAGATATATAGGATGTTCATGGTTGGTTATCACCTCTCATATTTAAAATATAAAAATATAAAGCAGTTAAAAATGTAATAGTTACTTCTCTAAAATAAAAAATAAAAATTAAATCACTCTTTAATCCAAATGCGAGTATGCGACCAACATTATACTGTAAACAAAAATGCAATGCAAGGTAATTCTTGCTCTGAAAATGGCAAAAGGCTTGAATTGCACTGCATATATATAAATATATGTATATATATTATATTAATATATATATATATATCACTGTAAAAATTTCAGAAATTATTCTCTTTAAGCAAAGAAAAAAAGACACACTCGGGTATTTTTTTTGTTGTAATATCTAACTTTAGTGTTATTTATTTATTCAAAATTTCTTTTTCTTTTCTGGGGATAGTGGAGGAGGAGAATATGTAGGTCTCCCATCCATAGGCTTTCTTTTCATTCTCAGACATGGTGATTGTTTTGTTGAAAAAAAAGTTCTTCACTCAGTGCACTCACACTATAAGCAAAAAGAGCATCTCCTCTTCCCTCCCTCTCTCTTTCAAGCCTTTTTTTTTTTTGTGCCTAATTTGTGTTGTAATTATTGCTTCATTTCATTTCATTTCCCTCTTTGTGTACTACAAATTTTTGGTTAGTATAAGGATCTTAATTAGCTCAAGCTTAATCATAATTTCCCTCTCCGCATAATAAGAGAAGTTTGTGGGTACTAATCAATTTAATGGGTGAAGTTGGCTATGTATGTTTGATGTTTAAAATTGTTGCACATGAATTTATTTATTTATTTCTCTCAACAGAGATTGTTTTCAAATGGGAGAAAAAAAAAAGCATAATTGTTGTCTCTCTTTTTTTTTAACATCGATATTTTGTCAGATACTAACTATATAATAACACACTAATCAAAATTATACATACATTATTTACACATTTACGTATGTTTAGACACTTTCTTCTACGATAAAAGAATCCCTCTACAAAGAAAAAATGCCCTACTCAGATGAATAAAAACCCTCACAAATATATATATATATATATATTTACATTGTTCTGCCCTTGATCAAGACTAAAAATGTGCACAAATTTTACTATTGAGGCAAACATTTAAATGTACATAATTATGATCTACATCACCATCTTTTTTTTGGCTCTCTTCTTTTTTGTTTTTTTAATAACACAGACCACCATTTTTTCCCTTCTATTGAATCATGACAATTCTGGTATTGCATAGCTGTAAGGTATCTAATACTGATTCTCTTTCTTTCTGCTTTTCTTATTTATTTAGTTTACTTTTATTTCTTATTTGTTTTTGCCTGTGTTTTGATCTCTCCACTTGTTATTTGTAGCCTTTGATCATCACATGCCTATTCAATGCCAAACCCAATTCAAAAATTAAATTAAAGTTATATATATATATTACACACATAATCTATATCATTCTAGCAGCTTTATTTATTTATTTAGTTTAATTTAATATCATCTAGCACCTTTTTCTTTGTCTATCTTTTTTTTCTTTCCTTCTTTCTTTCTTTATTTTGTTTAGTGGTAGATTATGTGAAGATTTTGCCACCTTTGCCATGATTACATCTAAATGCTAATGTTGGATTTGAATTGGGGTCAGCTATTGATGCTTTCAAATAAACCGTCATTATCAAACCTTTAATCTCACAAGGTAAATTTTTTTGCAGTAATCAGCTATTGATCCTTTTAATTTGTTTTGTATTAAATCATAGTTATAATTACCTTTCATGTCAAAAAAAAAAAATTTCTTTCCAACAGTTAGCATCCATAATTATTCATTTCATTTGATGTTTAATTTCAGAAATGCAGGTTGATAATCATATGAGTGGTTGAGAACTCATAATTTTTGCTAGTCTTATCAAAGAGTCAGGCAGTCAGCTACATTACTCTTCTTTTGAGTGAGCTTGGATTTGAAAAAAATGCCAGCTTAATATATTTAAGCTCTTAAAGGTGACAAGTTCTGAAAAAGCACTAATAGGCCACACTCTATCACCTTTGGCTGTCCAGACAGGAAGGACCAATCTTTTTATATTTCTTTTTTAAGTTTGTTTTCTTCAGAGAAGGTATAGTATTCATTAAGTTAGGCATCAAGATCATGAACATGAAGAACATAAAATAAAGTTTTCTTTTGAAAAAAAAAAATTGAAGGGTATAAATAAACTAAAAAATGGTTTGATTATCATATAACTTTGTCTTTACATTTTTTTATTGGGAGGTATAAAGCTAGCTGTGGTTGGTTCTGAACTTACATTTTTGTTTTAAATAATTCATTGAGAATTGTGGGTGTCATGTTTTTCCAGGGCAGAATAAGCTTATAGGATGGCTAAGGAACTAAGATAATGTTTGTGTCTTTGTTCCTATTTCTCAGGACCAAAAGTAAAGGCCCCTCAATTTGCTTCTCCCAAGAAGAAGAAGAAGAATTGTTTTTATATTTCCTCTTGAGTCATTTCATGATCATCTTCAAATTCACTTGTTTGGTTTCAACACAAGAGCAGTAAACAGGCAGAGGGTTCTTTGAGAGATCTGACGTCTCCCTTTCTCATTTTGGTAAGTGGTAGTTCACTTTGTGAGAATTTTAGTTTCTTTATTATTTTTACTTGGCATTGTCATTGCATTTGCAAATACCTTGCCTCTGAAGGATTTAAGAATATAGATTTTCAGATTATTCCAGTTCTATAGCTTGGTTCTCTTTGCTTTCAGTGGCTTCAGTTGGAGCAAGCATGAATATGTTACTGAAAACCAAAGTCTTTGGTGCCACTAATCCTTTTCTTTTTATTGGGTATTTTCTGTTCTCCTATTTTTCTGCAGTTTTGGATTGATTGTGAATTTTCTTAAGTTGCCAATGTAAATATGCTAGTATGTATCAAGTGCATATGTCAGCAATTCCACCAAATGGATTTAGATTTGGTTTACAGAGGGACTTGGCTTATGTTGTAACTGAAAATGTTCCTTTATTGTGTCAATTACAAGTGGGATTAACTGATAAGAAATTACTCAATGTTCATATTTCATTGCATTTTTTATTTGAATGCTATCTCATTCCCTTTGATTTGATTTGTCTTTCTTCTCAGTGCAGTTGAAATTGGTTCATTTTTTCTTTTTGGTTTAAAAGATTCTGTCGCTGTTCTCACCTTTCCCCTGTTTGTGTCTTGAATTGGTATGTCACATTTGTATCAATTTTTCATGCATTCAGAAATTGAGCCTATTCCAAATCATTCATCAAACTATTTTCACTTCTTCATGAACTGGTATGTCACATTTGTATCATCATTCATCTCTTACTATAATGTTGACAATACTCCTGATACATTTCCTTTTTCCAGGCCATATCCACAAATTCCCAAAGAGCATGATTGATTCAGCTCCAAGATTGTTTTGATTTGATCCTCTGCAAAATTTAGTCCCAAACAAATCGGGAAAAAAAGATCAAAATCTCGACCTTAAAAAGGCAGTATATATACTATGAGTTCGAACGAGTTTGGTTCGGAAAGATCAAAGCCATGGAACATGTACGCAAGCTCAGATCCTACTCAATCTCAAGCAGCACTTGATCAGGAAGCTCCCTGGAAAAGCTTTGGCACTTCCATGAATGCCATCTCTTTCGGGTTCGTTGCCACGGCTATCTTGATCTCAATGTTTCTAATCATGGCGATTTTCGAGCACCTGTTTAGGCCTAGCCCTTCTTTCTCTTCACCTGAAGTGATGATCAGCAATGGCTCTTCACAATCGGGAGCCAAGAGGAAACTTGGTAATGAGCAAACAGTAAGTTTCTTAAAACTCGTCAGTTTCAGCAAATATCTTCTATCTCGAGTTTTATTCTAATAAGCAACGTTGTTTACTATATAATGAGCAGTGTCACTCACTATATTGCGAATAACATTACCCATTAGATTATTTTTAAACTATGATCATTTTTTAATATCCCCACCTAAAAAGGAGACTGTATGTATATGCAGGCAGTCTCATGGGTAGATGTTAGTAGGCAGATTTATACATAGCCTTAACTATAATGTTTTGCTACTAATCATGTATGCATACAGTTTGCTTGAATTGATGTCAGTGTGATCTTTGCGGTGACAGGTGTCAACATCATATGCGTCGGATTTCTCGGTACTGATGCCTGGGCAGCAGTATCCAACCTACATTGCACAACCAGCTCCTCTTCCACTGCCATGCCCAAGGGAAGGAGTGAATTGGCCTTCCCAAGAACATAATTTTGTACATCCTTAGGAATAATAACAGTCTGCTTTTTTATTTTTTGTTGAAATATGTTTCTCTTAGGCTGTAATGTATATCTCTTGCAAGAACATTCAATTCCATGTGTTCAATTCTACGGTCAGTTATCTGATCAAATATCATATATTGAAGCTTCTTCTTCTATTGAGAAATTTCTATTTTTTCTTTTTCTTTTTGCTTGAAGGATGAATTGTTCTTCAAATATGTCTTGTGAAATCATTAGTTCTCCAACTTCATAGCATAATTTTCATAAATTTATATAGTTGTAGTTTATTTACATTTAAGCAAAAGTTATTGACATTTGGATCAGGATTCTCTGCTAATTTTATTCTTAATCTAATTTATACTAGCATAGAGTTGGTAATTAATAAAAAATAAAATATTTATAAAATTAATTTTCACCGTACATAACAAATACAATACACGTATCAAAATCTCCTTTAGAAGTATTGTAAAATTAAATAGAAAAAAGAAACTTATAATTTTTCTTTTGAGATAATAACATTCAATAATAAAATTATTTTTATATTATTGCATTTTGAGTTTTGACCATCATATAATATAAGTGTATGATACTTGACCATCAAGGTTATATTATCTAATTTGAGAAATTATAAAACCTTATAAATGTTTTTTTTTTCCTATAAAATTTTGAACGGGAGTGAAAAATCTCACCTACTAAAATATTTAACTCTTTACTCTCAAATTTTATTTAAACTCGGATAATCACAAATACACCCTTAACGACAGCTCGAATTACGCCCAGAGGTAACGTTAAAAATATTATTATCACTTTTTTCTTTGTTTCATTTTCTTTATATATTTTTTTATTTTCTTTTCCCCACGCTTATTGTTGTTTTGTTTGTTAAAGAAGAATTAATTCTTTCATAATGAGAAATGATGAAATTGGGTTTTGGGTATGCATAAAATCTGTCTATAATGTGAATCTATCTTAAGCATGGCAAGCCACAAAACCTCCTCAAATTATTATTTGAGCCACATGACACAAAATCATATAAATAGCACATCTAGTCATAATTAAAATTTAACATGGGGATTATTAACTTTTAAAATCATTAGGTTGCTTTGTTATAGTTATATGCATGGCTTCTCTTATATATCTTTATGTGACAAAAAAATTATAGGTCATTTTGGCATATAATTATCACTAGTGCTTAACACATGGTTCTCTAATGACTCTTCCATGCTGTAAAGTTCTTCATTGCTTTTTTTTTTTTTTTATAAAAAAGAAAATTAAATCTTATGGTAAGTAAATTCTAAAGCATAATATATATATATATATATATTGTAGAAGTTCTTTACTAGGATTGTTTGAGTGAAATTTGCCCAAAATTTTTTTTATCAAAAATGTATAAGAAGTTTGTTTGTGTTATTCATATTTAATGTACAAATATGAATAATGCTTTTACAAAAATGGAGAGATTTTTGTTTTTTTTTTAAAAAAATCAGAAATAAATAGTTAAAAATGATCCAATTCAAATAGTGCAGATCATTTACTTTTGTAACAGAAGTGAGGTTTCTAAGCATAATTCTGAATTTTCAGAGAATAAATTTCATATATATATATATAAAATCAATATTTTTAATCAAACTTCCATTGACATAAGCTTATGATAACACTTTTAATTTTTAATAAAACTTTGAAACCAAAAAAAATTATTTGTACTTTAACAAAGAGTGAATCTTAGTTACTTTGGAGTCAAAAATACTATGGCTAATTGGCATCATAACTAATAAAAAAAGTGGTTTCATTGATTGATTTATGTTATAAGCTAATGAAAGTCTCTCTCTCTCTCTCTCTCTTTATTATTATTATTATTATTATTATTATTATTATTATTATTTTGTAATTGTTGTGAAAATTGTGCCAACCATGAAGAATTATGGTGATTACAAGAGAAAGTAAATTGTGAGTTTATATAATATAAAGGAAAATTGTTGTTTTGATCTCTATTTTTATTGATATATATTAACTTAATCTTTATTTTTTTAATATATATCATATTAATTTTAAAAGAATGTTTTTAATAATTTTTTATTTTTATTGTTAAGTAATTATTATTTTCGTCTCTATAAAATTTAACACAATATATATTAAAAAAATAAATATTAAATTGACATATATCAATAAAATTAAAAGCCAAAACGGTATTCTTCCTATCATTAATTATTAATGTTATGATTTTCACTAATTCTATGAATCTAAGTGGGACCTCCCAAATTAATCAAATCACAAAGCCCATGATACTCTCTACAACTGTCTTACTCTTACTCTTTTTCTTTTTCTTTTTTATTTATTTATTAGAATTAGAATTTAATTTTCAGTGGTTTGTCCAAAGGGTTTGACAAATTTGACAATAATATCATAACTTTTTGTGAAATAGGACTCAAAAGGGTCAAGATATGTTTGTAAGTTCTAATCATTAAACATCTGCTTGATTTTATTATTATTTTGCGGCCTGGGGACCCTAAATTTGGACATATCAAAAATACTTCTTATTAGGCTAAAAGTTTTTTGTATAGACACCCTAAGCGTTGTCCTACCAACATTGAGAAGACCCAACAAAGGAATATCCTCTGAGTTACCCATGATTCTTAGATTCTAAAGTCTTCGGTATTAACAAGTATTTTTTATAATCTACTTGCCTATAATTCTTATATTTTAAACTCTTTGGTATTAACAAGTATTTTTGATAATTTACTTGCCTATAATTCTTATATTCTAAAGTGTTTTTGATAATCTATTTTAATTAAGACCGAGCACTATCTTCTAAAGACAACAATAATGTTATATATTCACTAAAGAGTTAAATTATCCTTATTCTCAAGAATTTTAGAATCACAAAATTTTTAGTATAAATACTATTTTACAATCTCAAGTTTGAGTTCAAACTAAAAAAGTAAAAATATATTTTAATTTTAACGTAACTCTATCATCCTATATAATAAACTTATAAGAAGGATGTTAAAACAATTAAAGAATGAGATTTTTTAAACAAATTACAACTCTAGAAGCCATATTTTCACACCAAAAAAAAAAAAAAACTTCAGTCTCATTTTTAATTTTTCTTATTGATCTTTTTTAATAAATTTATTATTGATTTAAATATTAAAGGGCTATCATAAAAAAAAACTTGCGATACAGTTTAATTTTATTTGTGGTTGTAAGAAACTTTTAAAGTTTTGTACACACACATTGGAAGGGATCTTCTTAGCCTAGTTTTTCAAAAAATCTAGTTATTATTCACAAAAAATACAAATTCAACTTGTAAACTTAGAATCACACAAATTTTAACATCAATAATAATAATTATTATTATTATTACACATTTGAAAGAGAATCTAAAATGAGATGGGTGTATCATATTATATGTGTACTCATCTAATTAAAATTTTTACATACACATTTTCATTTTGATATTAGTCAAAGTATACGAGTGATATTGATAATGATATTAATCCAAGTCTTGAAACAACATGTCGATACCGTCCTACCTAAATTTTTCTCAGACTCGCCCACCTATATTTAATTGTTATTGATCCATGTCACTATTGATGTGAATCACAACAACTTAATCTCAAATGTAGTCCTTGTCGTTAAGAAATAACGTTTAAAATATATACATATATATTTTTAAGGCATTAAAGCAAATTTAAAATATAAGACTATTTATAATAATTAAAAATATTATTTTATTTTACCCCCATTAAAAAATACACTATAAATATTTATTTTTCTAACAACGGGAACTAACTTCGATAACAACGTACCAATGGTTTTAAGCTCTTAACATTATATATCTACATCACCACCAGCTCCTCAATTATTAGGAACAGCTTCCTCGTGAACATCTAATGACAGAGTGAATCATAAGTTTATGAATTTCAATTTCGTTGCTTTGTTTATGGAAATTTTGGTTTCACATTTTATTTTCCCAAAATTTAAAGAAAAAAATGGAAAGAAGATTATAACACAAATTCCATTTTTAAATCCTAATTGAATGTGTCAGTGAAACAAGAAATTTTGTTTCAACTTTGTACAAAAATGACTCAACAATATGCTCTTTTGATCATCTGTAATTTATGCACATTTTGGTACCCATAATAGTAACTAAATACACAAAGAATTATCACCACACTTTGGAAAGATTTTGGATGTGAAAGTTGTTGGAAGTGTGTCTTAAAACAAAATTATTTGTATTTAGATATTATTAAAAATAATTAATAGAAATTATTCATTTAATATTATATTTATAATTATAATTTTTTTATTTAAATATTATAAAATTATTTAATTATTATATGTAACCTTAAACTTAATATATAATAATTATATACGAGAAGGTTAAGTTTAAACAGAATAATCTAAATTTGTCCTTAATTTAAATGAGGATGGAAACTTCATTTTAATAAATTATAAGTACGGTCTACTTGTATATTGTATATAATAGTCTTATTCGGATCATTCAACACATAAAAAATGAAGACACTTTGTATAATATTGATTATATAAGACTGGACCACGATAAAATTAATTCTCTATTAATCTCCATTAATAAAGAGAATTTATTTTATTACAATATAATCATATATTGATTAATCTTAATCCTAAGTGATTAATGAACTCCTATTCATTGAATTATGTTTATTAATTTATAAGGAAAAGACTGTAAAAGATTTTCAGTCAATTACTAAATATTTTGTAAATGTAACAAAATAAATAATTGGGAACACTTTTCACAAATATGGAACCCACTCATTTTGAAAGAAAGTTAGATAAATTATTCCCTTAATAATTATTTCTAGTCTCGAGTATTATGAGCGATCAGTTTTCTTTAAGAATTAAAAATAATAATAATAAATTTGTGAATTTTATAAATTAAATGTTCAAAAGATGATCAATGTGAATTTAGGATAAATATGTAATTAGAGAGACCTAACTCTAATTATGAACACTTGTGAAGGATTGATCTATATGAAATGATTATTAAATGGACAAAGACAACTTTCTGTTTTATAATTTATTTACAAAATTAAAAGTTCAACTTTATATTTTTAGTGGACTAATATAAAGTTAATAAATAAAATCATGTTGATTAAAGAGTTTAATCGAATGATTTAATTTATAGGAGCTTAATTTTGTAGGTCCATCAGGTTGCCATGTTGGCTCCATAAACACTGAAATTGATTATTGAATTAATTGTTAAATCTAAAATATTAATTGACCCAAGTTTAATTTGATTAAACTTATTATGACCAATTAATTAATTTGACTGGCTCATGTTTATTTTGATTAAATTTATTGGACTCAATTAATTACTGGTCCAATCTATAATAATTATAGAATTAAATAAATAATTAAATTATTTATTTAAATTAAAATAATTAGATTATTTAATTAAATTAAATAATTAAATAATTATGAATTATCTAAATTATTTAATTAAAGAAAATATTAGATATTATATTTATCTTTTTAATTATCTAAATTAAAATAATATAAAGATATTATTTTATCCTAATCATATTAAGATTAAGAGTTTAGATAACATAAAGATTCTCGTACTATAAAAAAGAGTTTTAGAATCATTTTTACGTATTATTCATTAGTACTTTTTTTGAGCAAAAATTTTTTTTGAGGAAAAAATTAAGAACACAGAATTAATTTTTTTTCAATTTATTAACTCGCTCATACGAGTAGTCTATTAGTGAGAGATACAATATAAAAAATTTATTGGTATTAACAAAAAACATCTATAAAAATTCAAAATTAAAATATTTTTCTTATACCATTTTATTTTTAAATTAAAATAAATATAAAATTTTAAAAAATTGTTCCTACAAAAGTACCTTAGAGGCAGATCAAGCGCCATTATCAACAATTTGCATTAAAAAGAAAATGCAAAAAATTACATTACATGAGAAAAAATGGTGATAACAACAATTATCACAACCGCTATCCATCAAAAGTGCTTCATATCTGAAAGCACGTTGTTTGCATTCTTCAAGTTTCTTCACAAATTCACAAAACCGAAGTTTCATCCCATTACTTCCCCCCTTTATCTTCTCTTTTTTCTTGTGTTGGAGTGGAAGCAATAAACCTAAGTTATATAATGTAATAAATAATTAAAAATAAATTTAAAAAATTAAAAGAAAATATAAAAATTTATATAATTTAATAATTTATTTAAGTCTGTGACAAATTAAGATCTCACTTTTTATATTAATAAATCACAAAACACCTATAAAATATATCTTTCACAAGAAAAAACTCAAAATTCACAAAAAAATTTTTAATTACATAAAAAACGTAATTGATCTCTCTTATAATCTAAGAATTTTATTTTTAATATTTTGTGTTTTAATCTCTTTGAATTATATTTTTAAATTAATAGAGACTATAAACATTAAATATTAAAAGTTATTCTTACATTGAATAAAATTTAATTTAAAAAATCTTATTTTATTTAAGATATTAATTTATAAAATTTTATTTCACTTTAGATACAAATTATAAATAATTTTTAATCAACTTTTAACATTTTATATTTTATGTTCAATTTCTCGTTCTTTTTACACCAACAACTCCTATTTTCTCTCAATGATTTTTTCCTGTCCATTAGGTGGGGAGAAGGGAACACACAAAAAAAAAAAAAAAAAAAAAAGTCCTAATTTTCCTCTACTTCATATTCGTCAGGTAATAATATAGCCATCAAAGAATACTTAACTCGCAGAGAGATCCTGCCCTTCTCCACCACCAGTCTTGCCCCGGAAACAACCCAATACCCAGGAGAAATGAATATTTAAGTTGAGTATCACGTGGGTGTCAATTAATTTCACAGATAATGTCAGTTTAGTAAAACAAAAGAATTTAAGGTTAATTAAACCCCTTTTACATGCGAACAGAATATAATAATTTATATTTTATGTTATAAAACTTTTTATTTAAAAAATTCAAAGAAAAAGTTGAATGTGTAAAATGAAAAATGAGATTTATTGCATAATACACATAGCAAACTTCAAAAAAATATTTACATATACAATTTGGGATGTATGTAGGTAGGTCGTTACTTTTTCTTATTTGGTAATTCTTCTCTTTTCTCCCCATTTTTTTCTTTCTTTCACACACACTCATCAAACTTCCAAAAAAAATTATATTTCAATTAAAATATTCCATAATTGACTTCAATGAAAGAAAAAAAATACATTTTTTATATATAACCAAATTTGTTTAGTAATATAACACGTGTCAACTCTAGATTTTGGGCAGAATCAATAAATTAAATTTATTTTGTTTACAAGAATAATGTTTGGGTATGTTATTAGACTTACGACGCATCATGGGCGATGCACTGGATCACTGCTAATAGAATTTTTATTTTTACCCTTTGTACCATTAAAGTTATTAAAATCTATTACTTAACAAAATTGTGAATGAAAATTTTAAAATTATTAAAATCTGTACGTCTTTTTTCTAAAATTTTAAAGATCCAAATATCTTTTTTTCTTATCTTTTTAATATGACTAAGATAAATTTGAGTGTTAGCAACTAATAATAAATAAAACCATTAACGTGTGATCTTGAAGATAATATATTAAATTTTTTTGTAAATCTATTTATAAACATAAAGTTAGAATAACGTGTGGTCTTAAAGTATGTAATTTTTAACTATGAGATCAAAAGTTCAAATTTTTTTTTTTAACGATTAATTAATTGAGTTTTGACTTTTTTTAGTCAAAATTGATAAATTTTTATTTTGCTCTTTTTACTATTAATGTTAATTGCATTTAACTGAATTTTGATTTTGCTTTTTAGTTAAAATAGATAAATTTTTATTTTTGTATTTTTTACCGTTAAAGTTAACAGAATTTATTATCTGACAAGGATATAAATAAAAAATTTAAAATTAGTAAAATCTATATATCTATTTTTTTAAAATTTTAAAGGGCTATTTTTCTTTATCTTTTTAACATGACCAAGATAATTTTGAATATTTACAACTAACAATAGGTTATATTTTTAAATGCCCTTATTTAAATGGTATAATGATAAAGAATTTATAATGTATTATTCCTCTCGAATTCTCCTCTCCTTTAAAAAAATAGGTTATATTTTTAATTTAAACTTTTACTGTGTATACAAACCAGGAAGTTGGCAACTTCAACGAAGTGCATTTAATAACTCAACTTATGTACCCAGATACTTCAGCTTGGTCCAAGCTCTAATTAGGCCGGGCCCAAGAACCAAATTGATTACAAATATGCAATAGTTTTTTTTTTCTTTTTGAATTGAAGATAATAAGTTTTTATTTATTTATTTAATATATATCAAAATTAATAAAATAGGGTAATATTTCAGAAAGCTAGATCTTAGAGAATCTATCTAGCTTTCTGAATTAACGCTGTTATTCTGAGAGAGTCCTTGGAAGAAAAAAGAACACCGGATGAGAAGCAAAATGGCCCATCGATTTAGCGTGTACATTTGGATTATTTTAAAGTTGAGAAATTTCTGTAACTTTGCTCACAAATTTTTTACTTAAAAAAGTCTAGAAAAAATCGAAAAAAAGAGTCATCATATCCAACTTCTACGTATTCATAATAACGAAAACAATATGGCATCAGCCACGTCAAGTTTAAATACTTGATAAAATAAGATAGGATTTTAAAGATTCCGTGAGAAAGTTGTTAAAAGATTATCGATATATAATTTAATGAGTAAGTCAAATGTGTTGAGTGTGTAAGAATCAAAGACGAAAATAATTATCCAAGTGTGAGCGTCACAACACTTCAGACAACACATGAGGTGCCAGGCACGACCATTCAGCGAAAAAAAGAATTTTTTGATTTATTTCGTCTCCCACTTATTTTACAATTCTTTAAAACGACTTTCACATATTTAGAGTTAATCTAAGACGTTTTAAAACTTATATAAAGGCTTTCAATTAGCCTGTAAACACATCTTAGTGATTAAATATAAATATTTATAATTAAAACTTATTTTGTGATTCATAATAAGATAAATCTGTTAGGGTCGGTGTTTACGTGCCATCCCTGAATGTATATATATACTTATGTATTTATACAAGTATACATTCCTATTAAATCGCTAATACCAATTTATATGGTATTATGTATGTAACGTTACAGATATTGTAGGTCTGAAAGAGTTCGGATCAGATCTAAAAGAGTTTAGATAAGGGCTCATAGTTAGCCATGTTGAGAGATATAATTACTAAATGTTAGCACAGGTAAGTGTTAGCTGGTTATAATACTCAGCAGATCTAAAAGTTGGAGTTTTATCTGTAATGAGACATAGACTTGGGAATATACTAGTAATTACAAAGTTGCAAGAGTTGCAATCGGGTGCCAGGAAATGCAAGTTGCGCAAGTATGTTCTCGAATAATTGTCCCTGATCTATTTCTGCCAATGCGAATATGTCAGTGGATACCATTATATATAGATCATCATATATCGGTATAGATGGTCATTCCTGACTAACTATGAGCTTGGAGCTCGTATTGACATATGGGTATCCAGTTAGGACTGGATGTAAGATAGACTCACGAGGGCCTTTGATAGACATTCAATGTAAGCCGTTAACGGAGGGTCCTCTCGAGTTGAGTAGTATACGTGGTCCTTTGACCTAAGTGCCACGGTGGACTTGTAAGTGATCCACCATACTTTGGTTCTACGCATGTCACAAACCTTTCATGGTATGACCGCTAGGTGTCGCTGGGTATGGTCCGATGCTTATGGAGTCCGGTGCGTACAGATATGGGATCCGTTAGCTCCCATATGGAATTTGATATCTAGATGCTTCGAGATTGTATCTTAGAAAGTCTTGTGGCCATAAGCAACCATCCCGAGAAAAAGTTTCGACAGGGTCGAACAATATGCGCAATATGAACAATATTGTTCATTGAGATATAAGTCTGGAGATAGGAAATGGATGAGCATTAGGGGATTTGACGGTGATAATTTATATCCCCGCACATTCTGGATATCATGATAGAAGGACTATACGTATGCGTTGTAACCTCAGCTTGTATGGTTCAACGCACTGATTTGTATATTTGTGACGTGTACGTGGGGTATTGCTCACGAACTCATGAAATAGTTCTGTTTGACGAATCGGGCATAGGACCTAGGGAGTCCCGCAATATGGAGTGTACTCGTTGTGCACTGGGGCAGTGTGCCAGATTAAATTGTTTAATTCAGCAATATTCAGCATTATCACGGGAATGCATGCATGTTTGTATTTAAGTGTTAAATACAATAATTAGTCAATAATTATTATTTACTAATTGTATAATGACACGTAGCATATTGTGGACCCTCAGTTGAGTTTATCCAAATGTGGGATTTGGTGAGACCCACAAAGGGATGAACTTGGTAACTATTTATGAGAGGTAAAATGATCATTTCTTAGTTTGATTATTTAATAGTTAAATAATTAAAATATCTTTCTTTTTATATTATATTTATCATATTATTTATTATTTATATTATATTATATATATATATAAAGAAAAAGAGAAGGAATAATTTGGCCAAATTCGGCCGAGAAAGAGGGAGAGAAGAAATGGAGAGAAAGAGAATGAAGAAAGAAAGAAGAAGAAAAGAAAAGGAAAAAAAAAAAGAGGAGAAGAAAAATAAAATTGTTTCATTTTTTTCTATGCTTCTAATTGGAGCAATTATGAATTGCTTCAAACTCTCTATTTTTTATCTTTTTGAAGAAAATGATAAAAACACACTCTCGGCCATTTTGGGGATTATGAGTTAATCCCAGGCTGAATATAGAGCTGTTATTCTAGTTCACCAAGCCCACCGAGTTGGTGACTAAAACTGCACACAAATTGGTCTCCATGCGAACTCTAGAAAAATATATGTATAACGTTACACGTTATGGTAAGTTCTCTAATCTTACTAATATATTAATGTGATTAATATATTTATTTATTGTGTTTATTACAAAATTTATACGTTTCTGCTGCGTTAAGCAATAGACACAATTGCACATGCATACACCCACGTGCCTTAGATCCGTCGACAAAATCCCTAGTTTGTAAAGAGAGTGAATTCTTTCTTATAAAAGATATACTTTGTGAGTTCCTTGAGATTCAATAATAAGAGAGTATGATCCTGATCTGCCATGGACGTAGGTAAATTATCGAACCACGTAAATTCTGTGTGTTGATCTTCTATCTCTCTCTCTAATTTTTTTAATTATTTATTTTTACATTATATTACTTGAGATATTTGTTTGCTTGAATGCCTCTGCTTCAACAAATCAGTTGGATCCTTTTTTTTTTATTCATTTTAAAGAATTTTGTTGCTAATATTTTTTAATGAGTAATGCTATATTTTTTAAATAATATTTTAAAATTTTTATTATTTAATATATTAATTTAAAATAAAATATTATTTGATAAGTGTAATATTACTATTTTTTTTAATTTTCATATTTGAAATGGAAAGAAAAGAGAGAAAAAAAAAAATACTTAGGTGATTTATGCAACCCCATGTGATATTTTTACATATGAGAACAAGTCTAACTTCTCATACACCACCGTTGCAGCGTCATAAGACTATTAAATCTTTGTTTGTTTATCAACTCTTTGCTTTAATTTCTTTATGGGCTGAGAATTTAAACATTGTTTGTCTAAATTTTAGTGTGGCCTCCCTTTCGTCATTGGTTGAGAGATTTGAGTTATTATATTATAGATATATTAAGGAATGCAAAGAAGGAAAAAGATCTATTTCTTGGGCAAACTATTGGTTTTAACCGAGATATAGCTGCTGATGTTGTAGATGTGTACAAATAAAATTATAAAATAAGTAGTGAATATCAAAGCCTGTTAATTATTGCCTTTAAAATTATTTTTATTCATGATAATAATTAAGATGCACTAGAATTTAAATAATAGTATATTTTTAGGATTTAATAATAATTATAATTTAAAAATGTGCACATCAATTGTAAAATTTTTAAATAATAAATAAATTTTTTTAGTGTAGTTGATAAATAGAGAGAATTTGAATTAAAGTTGAAGAAGAGTTGTGTCAAAAAGTTAATTAAAAATTATCGTGATATGATTTGGAGGGCAAGTTAAGTGAGTTGGGTACGCGAAGATAAAAAATGGACGCGAAAGAATACAAAAATGCAAGAGGCGGTGCCCAAGCGTGGGCATTGAGGTGTCAGGTTGTGGGTACCGCAACGCCTAAAACAGAGCCTAAGTGCCACGGCGCCAGGTGCTCAGCGCCGCAGCGCCCAAGTAGGAATGTCCCAGTGCCCAAGCAAGAATGTCCCAGCGCCGCGACACTAGGGGCTGGGCGCCGTAGCGCCTAGCGCAGAATATGTTTCTCGATTTATTTTGGCTCCCATTTATTACAGGACTCCCTAAAATGACTCTCACATGTTTAGGGTTAACTTAGGTCGTCCTAAAGCCTATATAAAGGCTCTTTATTAGCTTGTACACATATCTTAGTAATAAAACACAGATCTTTGTAAGATCTTAGTGATCAAAACATATTTTGTAATTTTTAGTGAGAGAAAAATCCTTGTTTGCAAGAGAGAGTGATTTCTTTGTGAGTCTTTCTTGTAAAAGGTATACTTTGTGAGTGCCTAGAGATTCAACAATAAGAGAGTGTGATCTTGATCCACCGTGGACTTAAGCAAGTTGCTGAATCATGTAAATTCTATATGTTTTTCTTCTATCTTTCTCTCTTTAGATTCTTAATTGCTTGTTTCTGTATTATATTATATGAGATATTTGCTCATTTGATTGCTTTTGCTTTAATACTTAGTTCTGAGCAGACATAGCCACACCCAAGTATGAGGTAGAGAAATTCAATGGGACGAATGACTTTAATCTGTAGAAGATAAAGGTTAAGGCATTGTTGGTGAGTCAACAGTTAGGCTCGGCATTAGAAGAGACTGTAACTCTATCTAATGAAGAAGAGAAGACGCCAGAGTCATCTAAGGCTGAAACAGAAAGAAGGGACATTAAAAAAAAAGCTCACAACACAATCGTTTTATCATTGAGCGTTGAAGTAGTAAGGGAGGTAGTAGGTGAAACGATGGTGATTGGTCTTTGGAAGAAGCTTGATTCCTATATGCAGAAATCGTTGGCCAATAGATTGCATATAAAGAATAAGTTTTATCAGTTATTCATGTCAAGGGGGACACTAATGAAAGATCTTATAGACGCCTTCAATAAGATCATTCTTGATCTTGAGTCTATCAACATCAAGATAGAAGATGAAGATAAGACAATTATCCTGTTGAGTTCACTTTTCAAGAGTTATGAGAGCATTGTTGATACGTTACTCTACGGTAGAGAGAGTTTAACGATGAGCGATGTAAAATCATCATTAAACTTAAAACTATTAGGAAAGTAGATCGAGGGTAATACAGAAAGTCTATCTGTAAGAGGAAGGCCCTCATATAGAGATCAAAGTCCAGGACTCAAGATCAAAGTCCAGGACTCTTACGAAGTGCTATTGCTGTAATAAAGATGGGCACTTCATAAAAAACTATCCATAGAAAAAAGCACAAGACAAGAAGAAAATGGATGTTGCGCTTGCCTATGATGATAGCTACGACAACGCAAAGATTTTAGTCACTACTGATGGTAAGAATACTGAATAATAGATTTTAGATTTTGGTTATACATTTTACATGTGCCCGTACAAGTCTTGGTTTATAAATTTCAAGCCCATTAGTGGTGGTAAGATGTTAATGAATAATGACATTGTGTGTCAGATGATGGAAATTAGTAGTATTAAACTTAGGCTGCATGATGAGAGAGTGAGAGAGTTGATAGAAGTTAGGTATGTTCATGACCTCAAGAGAACTTGATCTCACTAGGGACATTAGACCAAAATGGGTGTTCCATTAGGATCGACAGAGGGATTTTAAGAGTATTAAAATGTTCTATGGTTGTAATGAGAGGAGAAAAGCACTTTATATGTTTAAGGATGAAGTTGTGAGCGATTATGCATTATTCTCTATAGATTATGAGAATATGAAAACTAAGTTGTGGCATTTTAGACTAGCACATCTAGGTGAGAGAAACTTGAATGAGTTATTTAGTTAAAAGGAGTTTATAAGTTCCAACCATTAGAGTTTTGTGAGCATTGTATGCTTGAAAAAGCATATAGGGTGAGATTTAGTACCGTAAAGCACAAGACTAAGGGAATTTTTTACTACATACACTCGGACTTTTAGGAACCAGCTTAGACAGCTACTCGTGGTGGTGCTAAATATTTTTTTAGTTTGATTGATGACTATTCAAGAAAGCTGTGGGTCTATGTGTTGAAGAGCAAGCATTAAGTGTTTGATACGTTCAAGACTTGGAAGGTTCTTGTTGAGAATCAAACTGCAAAAGAGTAAAGAGGTTGAAAACTGACAATGGTCTTGAGTTTTGTAATAGAGAGTTTGATGGGTTTTATGCCAAGCATAGGATTGCAAGGTATAGAACGGTGAGATCAACACTACAGTAGAATGACGTAGCTGAGAGGATGAATAGAACCCTACTTGAAAGGGTTAGATGCATGCTTACCAATGTACAGATGTCCAAGACATTTTGGAGAGAAGTTGTAGTGACTGTAGCCTATTTGATAAATAGAAGTCCCTCATCAGCAATTGACTTCAAGACGCTAGAAGAGAAATGATCTGACAACCTTCTCAGGTATGACCACCTCAGAATTTTTAGATGTCTTACCTTTGTCTATGTTAAGGGGGGAAAATTGGAACCTAGAACTATCAAATGGGTATTTATAAGTATCCCGAATGAGCGAAAGGATACAAGGTATAGTACAGAAAGTTGACACCACCAAGGAGTATTATAAGTCATAATGTGACATTTAATGAAACAACCATATTAAAAGCCTCCCAAGAAGATGAGAAAGAAGAACATATGTCCAAGAAAGACTCAACACTTGAGTCAATAGAAGTTGAAGTGAAGCATGAGAGTAGATCTGATATGCCTCCCGATTAGCACTTCAACAAAGAGATCCTTGAAGATGAGCCAAGAACACATGCGAGCTCCTTCAAGTCTACCCAAGAAAAGACTATAACTCCTGAGATAGAACTTGAAGAGTACCAATTAACCAGAGATAGGCTAAGAAGAACAATTAACTCACCAATCAAGTGTACACAAGCAGATTTAATTGTTCACACTTTTAATTCTGCTTACACTATTGAGCTTGATGAGCCTAGAACATATGGTGAGGTTATGAAGAGTGAAAAAAAAAAGAGTGGCAGCAAACCATGAAAAAATATATTAGTTCTTTTAGGAAGAATAATAAGTAGAAGTTGGTGGAGAGACCTAAAAAGAAACTAGTTGAGTGCAAGTTAATGTATAAGGTGAATGGGGGATACCGGGGATAGAGCCTACGAGATTCAAGGCTAAGTTAATTTCATAATATTTTACTCAGAGAGAGGGAGTTGACTTTAATGAGATGTTCTTTCTAGTCGTCAACACACACATCCATTAAGACTTTTTTAGCCATATATGCAAATTTTGATTTACATCTAAAGCATATAAACGTAAAGACAGCTTTTCTGCATGGAGAACTTGAAGAGATGATATACATGGCACAGTCGCAAGAGTTTGTGGAGCCCAAAAAAGAAGATTATGCTTGTTTGCTAAAGAAGTCGTTATATGAGTTAAAGCAATCACCTAGACAATGGTATAAGAGATTTGATGAGTTTATGATGGCTTGTGAATTTAGTAGGAGCAAGTATGATGGATGTGTATACTTTAAGAACTTAAGTTGTGGGATGATGTACTTGCTTCTATACATTGATGATATGTTGATCGCATGTAAGAACATAGAAGAAATACAGAAACTCAAGCAGTAATTGAGTGGCAAGTTTGAAATGAAGGATTTGGGAGTAGCAAAGAGGATATTGGGTATGGATATTGTGAGGAAAAGAAGAAATGTTATCTTCTTGTCCCAACAGTAATATATACTCAAAATTCTAGAGAAGTTTGGTATGTCCAATGTAAAGGCTGTCTCTACTCATTTGGCTATGCATTTCAAACTTTCAACAACACAGTCGCTGATATCCGAAGAGGAGAAACTATAGATGAGTAAAATACCATATGCAAGCATTATAGGGAGCATCATGTATGCAATGGTTTGTAAAAAACCAAACATAGCACATGCTGTAAGTGTGGTGAGTAGATATATGATAAATCCAGGTAAGGATCATTGGCTTACAGTGAAATAGATTTTGAAATATCTTAAAGGAACATCAAATTATGAGTTAATGTATAAAATGGATGAGGACAGCAGTGTAATAGTAAAAGGATATGTAGACTCAGATTATGCAGGTGATCTAGACAAGAGAAGATTATTGACGGGTTACATATTCATAGTGTTTGGGTATAGTGTATGTTGAAGATCTGTTCTATAATATGTGGTTGCATTATCTACCACAGATGTGCAGTACATAATTATTGGAGAAGCTATTAAAGAGGCCGTGTGGTTGAAAGACATTTGTACGGAAGTAATGGCTACTAAAGATGTGAACACTGGTGTGTATTGTGATAGCAAAGTGCCATATACCTAAGCAAGCATAAAATGTTTCACGAGAGGTCTAAACACATTAATGTGCGACTCCATTACATTCTAAAAAAATTTCAAATTGGTGAAGTTAGTCTAACGAAGATAGCGTCATTTAAAAATTCTACTAACATGTTGACTAAGCCACTCTTCTCGGTTAAGTTCATCCTATGCAAGGACTAACAAGTCGAGATATTTTGTGAATGAATTTGAATCAAGTAGGAAATTTGTGAGAAAATTGATTTAAAATCATTGTGATATGATTTGAAGAGCAAACCAAGTGCATTAGGTACATGAGAATCAAAGACGGACGCGAAAGGAGGTAAAAACGCAAAAAGTGGTGTCTAAGCGTAGAAGTCACAACGCCCAAAACAGAGCCTGAGCGCCGCGGCGCTAGGTGCTCAGCACCACGGAGCCCAAGCAGAAATGTCCTAGCGCCGCGGCGCTTAGTAAAGAATATGTTTTCCAATTTCTTTCAACTCCCACCAGTTTAGGGTTAACCTAGGTCATCCTAAAGCCTATATAAAGACTCTCTATTGACTTGTAAATACATCTTAGTGATAAAACACAGATTTTTATGAGATTTTAGTGATCAAAGCATACTTTGTGATTTTTACTGAAAGAAAACCTCTTGTTTGCAAGAGAAAGTGATTTTTTTGTGAGTGTTTCTTGTAAAAGATATATTTTATGAGTGTCTTGAAATTCAATAATAAGAGAGTGTAATCTTAATCTGTCATAAACGTAGGCAAGTTACCAAGCCACGTAAATTCTGTATATTTTTCTTTTACCTTTCTCTTTCTAAATTTTTAATTGCTTCTTCTACCTATGTATTTTTTTAATTAGTTATAAAAATTGGTTGGCTAATTAAAAACCAAAATTACTAAAAACCAACGATATCAGGTAAATTTATTTTACTACGATCAAATATTTTATACTTTATAATAAAACAATATTATTTTTTTATTAGTTTTGCCTTTCTTATAGATATTTCAAAATTTCCCTCTATTTTTCAAAACTTTTCAACTTATTTCTAGAATCCACTCATTCTATTCAAAAGCTTGTAGATTAGTTTTAAAATCATCACATTTAAAAAATTAAAAGTAAAAAAAAATGATTATGAAGTTGAAAATATTTAAAATAGGTGAAAATTGATGAGTTTTAAATTTAATATTGTTTTGTTGTGCTTTCATTATTCTATTAGTATAAATATTTAAATTTAATGTTAAGAAGGTGAAATCATATTTAAAAGTTGGTGTAAATTATTGAAAATGGTGAAAAATTGAACAAAATGGTCAAAAATGACGGATTTTGACCAATTGCCATGTGGTAATTTAATATTTTTAATTTATTTATTTTTAAATTTTATTTTATTAATTATTTCAATTTTTTTTCTTAGTTTATTAATTTTATATTGTGTATTAAATTATTATTATTTTTTTTAAATTTTATTTAATTAATTATTTAAATAATATTTTTATTAATTTATAAAATTTTATTTTTTTATTATATTATATTTTACATTTTAATTTTTAGCTGATTAATTATTTAAAATTTGAATTTCATTTATATTCCCTCTTGAAAATCTCCAAAAACTCAATTTATGGGCTCATAGCTTGTTTTAACCAAAAAGATAGGTCCAAATGCTCAACATATGGGTCCACAGCCAACTCCACCTAAAGAGATAGGCCTTGAGCACCAGAACCTGCTCAGAATATCATTCGACCAACTCGGTTTTTGATTGAACTAGACTATCGATGCCTGATCCCACACTCGACCATAACTCCATCAAGGGCCTCGTCCGGGTCAGTTCAAGCACCCCGAGCAGTTGACAACTCAAACATTCCGAGCCTCTCATCCACAAACCTCCAAAGTTGCTTAGATTTTAGAGGATGTCGAGTAGCCTAACCAATTAATTCATAAGACCAATTTTTAATAATGTAGGAAATGTCTACATTAAGTCAATCACCCAAAAAAGGTAAGTCATTAAGAGTTATTGTATCATCATTAAAGAAGAATTCTTTAATTTGAGAAACAATATCCTCCAAGTCATGCCAAACAAATAGTTGATATTTTGATCATCCGTTCTTATTTACGCTGAGTAATCCGGTGATGGCCTGAGACTCTGTCCACAAAATCTTTCAAACCTGATGCTATAAAAAGAAAAAGAACAACTTAAAACAGATTCTGATTTTTTGAACTTTAAAAAAGAAAGCTCTCTTATTGTCTTCTATTTCTTTATTATTCATTAGAAGGTTAACTTAAGTATTAGAGATTTTTTCTGAAACCATCACCAACAAGATTGTAACTAGAGTTTTCTTATTTTTGCAAGAACGATTGAACAAAGGACCCCAAAAGCTCAAGATTGTGGCCCAAATAAGACGAAGCTTAAATTTTTGTTTTCACACAAAACAAATTTAAAATTCATTGACTTAAAAAAATTATTTTTTTGATCAATAATTTAAATGTTTAATATAGGTAAATAAATAATTTACATACGGAATTATTATTTAACATGTAACTAAATATGTTTGTTATTAATTGGTTAAATTTATTTAAGGGTTATTATCATGAATATATTTGAGGTAAAGCCTAATTATAAACATACCCATGAATTTTATATTTCATTAGAAATATTCAAAGTTCTTTAAAAAATTTATCAATGCCTGTTAGAGAATCTTTAGTGAAAATTAACAAATTTCATGTCAGCGGCTATGAAATGTCTAAATTACCCATAATAATAGAATTAAATTGACTATTATTTTCTTCTACCAATATTTTTATTTTCTTTAAAATATTTTTTAACTCAATGAAATTAATAATTTTTTAATAATAAAATTAACTTTATTCGAAAAGAAAGAAAAAAAAGAAAAAGAAAAGAAAACTAAGCACAGTACTAGTCTCAACCCATAAAAAAAAAAGGAAAAAGGTAGCAAATAACACTATAACCTTTTGCAGATTTGAAGAAAAAAGAAGTTCCCATTAATTTAGGGTGTAGATTTGGATTGTTTTGAAGTTAAGATCAGATAAATAAAGGAAGCTCCATGAAGAAATTTCTGTAACTTCTTTCCCAAAAAAAAAAGAAGAAATTTCTGCAACTTCTTTCCCAAAAAAAAAAGAAGAAATTTCTGCAACTTTTTTATCAACATTATATTTATGGCAGCTGTGCCTCACTACTTTTTTTTTTTAATCAACTTTTTTTTCAATCGTTTACTAAAGTAAACGAAATCCAACCAATGGAAACGGCTTCAAATCAGAATAAGTTTTTTAAGTGGAAGTGTAATATTATCACCATTGTTGCATTATGCTAAGAGATGGGAAGAACCCCACGATGATTCACCACCGTTGTTGCATTATGCGACTATTAAATCTTTGTTGGTTTGTTTGTTCGTCGACACTTTGCTTTATTTTCTTTATGGGTTGAGAATTTAATCTTTGTTTGTCTAAATATTATCTGGTGAAGTCATGGTCCATTATGAAGAAGCATGTGAATTTAATCTTTGTTTGTCTAAATATTATCCGAAGTCATGGTACATTATGAAGAAGCATGTGAAGATGTATTAACAACATTAAATTTCAACTTTTGCCTTTGGTATCCGATTTAGGAATGCCCAGATAATAATGGTCGGACTTTATTATGAATTTATGATCACGTTCTTCATTCGGCCCTCTTATCTCTTTCTTCTCCGAGCTCAGGTTATGAAAGAAGTTTGAACTCCTGAGAACACTGGGAGTCAAAAATGGCTGCGGGCGCATGCATAATACTTAGATTCCAGCTGCACTACCCAGAAATAGCTCTTGATAATTTTTAATTTTGTATATCTTTTTCTTACATTTTTGTTCTTAAAATCACAAAACAAGAGAAAATACAGAAATTTTGTGAAAAATGACAATTAATACAGCACAAAAAAATAAAAAGCTACTGAGCAAGTGGTTTATATCATTGCAGTTTCTCTACTTTCTTTATACATTTTCAAAATTTCATTCATGTAAATTAATAAAATATAACCTATAAATGGAAAATGTGATGTTACACGTTCTAATTTTAAGCACAATATGATATGTTAAATATGAAATAATATAATAAATAATTTTAAAAACTAAAAAAATTAATCATTTAATCAATATTTGACATAATACTTAAAATAAAAAATATTGAAATAAAAACTGAAGAGGGTAACATTATGCAAATTAAAAGTATAAAAAAAAAATTAGAATTTTAATATATATATATTATTTCATAAATCCAAAACATGGATAAAATTGGAAAAGATTTTAAAGATTTGTGGATCTCTTCTTTTTATTGATTTTAAAGAATTTTGCCCCTAATCTTTTTTAATGAATAATTTTATATTTCTTAAATAATATTTTAAATAATATATTAAATAATTATTAAATATTAAAATAGTATAATGATAATTTGTAAATTTGTAAATTTTTTTTTTGTTTTGACACGCTATCTCTTCTTTATTTTCCTACGTACCACATGACTTTTTTTTAGTTAACAAAATTTAGTTATCTTTTAATTTTTGTTTTGGAGATAAATCTTGACAGAATGAAATGAAATTTTATTAATAAAATTAAGTAAAATGCACTTAATTAGACAATACATAATGTTGCGGATATTACGCTATTCATTTCAATTTGACACCTCTATGGTATTAACTAAGTTACAATTTTGATACCTCTTTTATTTTATGCGCAACAAAAAATCATAATTTGATACCATAAGAAAGAATACATAAGATTAACACATCAATAAAGATAAAAAAAATAAACCAATCAACAAGACACAAGATATACGTGGTTCGGCCTAAAATTGCCTACGTCTACGGAGGATTCACGATCCAACTTTTACTATTGAAATAGATCACTAAATATCTTCTTACATCATCAATAATCCCACAAGACCCCTTAGTATCTCTCATAGAAACTTCTAAGTATCTACCTTTGATTACCATGACTCCCTAAGACCTCTTAGTATCTCCTCATAAGAGATTTTTACAAGAAACACAATAATAGCCCGAGCATCTAAACTAAAATGATCTATGGTGTTTCTCTTTTATTCACTCAAAGACCTTAAAGGAAAAAAAAACCTTCTCAAAGGTTACACCCTAGTGCACCATGCACTTAGTGCCTACCTAACTCCTCTATTCTCTCTTATGGTTACATCTTGAATCCTTAGATTCTTGATCTTAAACAAGGGTTTACAAGTGTTTATATATGGTGTATTTCGTGCCTACAAACCCTATTCCTTGTTGAAGTAAGAGTCCACTTATTTTGGAAGTCCAAAACTTTCCAAAATTCGAAATTCAGAACCAAAACGAACATCCTAACGGGTCTGGGCGCTGCAACGCTGGCCCTTCTCGCGCCCATCACCGCGGCGCTGGTCTTCTGTGTTGAGCACTTTGGCGCTGGCAGCTCCCCGCAATTTCTTCATTTCCTTTGCGTCTTCGAGTCCCATTTCACTTCCCCCTTCGTATCCCACACGTCCTAGACTTCTCCATACATGTCCCACACGTTCTTGACTTTTTGTGACTGTCCACTTTGGTATTCATCTCAATTCTTGTCCAACCAAGATTGTTGAATCATCAATTTTCTAACAAACCCCTCATTGATTCAAAATCTCTCCCCATAAAGCTAATAACCGTCACCCCTCCTTGACCAATGTTCACTAGCATGGTCTATAAGTCAAGTTCCAGACTTAACTAAAGTTCTTGCGACTACGGTCTCTAAAGATTCCTGAATGCTGATGTCTAGAGTAGTTCAATGTTGTGATCTTCTATGTCCCGAAGACATCATAACCACAACCCTTAATGGTGAAAACACATTTTCGCCATTATTACTCTTCCCATACATTCTCTTTCGACCCCTGTCACAAAGTGATATATCAAAAACTGCTTTATGGTCTGTTTCAAATCAACCCTATGTTGATCCATTCTAAACACTTTTCTACAAGCACATAGCCTCCCTCTATGCTTTATCACTCCCTCGATCCTTTTGCTTTCCTTTTAGTATTCCTTCCGTATGTCTTCCATGAATCTCTCTATTTCGATCTAGTAGTCCCGAGTCCTCTAGGTTTTTATAAGATGAGGAATGAAATCTTATACCTAATCCCTCCCTTGCCTTTTTCATTATGTAGTCTTTGTTGGGTTATGGGGTGTACATCAATAAAACTTAGGGTGCTTGCATGTGGGTTGTGTTCATCATACAAACAATATACATATCTCATACATACATGTGCACAGCGGAAGATTATATACAATGAACACAGAAAATAACATTTGATTAAACTGAAATTCGAAATTGAGAAATATCACCAATGAAGCCTTTGGATTAATTTTCTTTGAAGTCCACCATGAAGTGAATCTTTGATCAATTCTAGCAATCAACAAGGGTGAGTTTGATTGTCTAGAATGGCAGCATCTTAATCCAGCATATGTGTTTAACTCTTAAACATAATTTAAAGTTAAACTATTTAACTTAATTAAATTTGTTTTTCCTTTTATTCAACTCTTGAATAAATAAAACAAATCTTCATTTTAGTTATTACATTTAGTAACCATTTATCTAATTTGTTTTGTTGTTCTAACACTTAAAACACAAAACAAACAATTTCAATTTCTCAAATTGAATTGGCTCCCAAAATACAAAACCTAAAATCTAAAACCAATTTCAAAAATTTTATTAATGATTTTCAATTTCATTTCACTTTATATACTAATGCATAAATTCCAAACTAATTTGAATTTCATTTGCATTTCTTTTGGTTTAACCTAACATTAGTTAACATTTAACCATAGTTAGATTATTTTAACTTAACCTTTAAGTTAATAAATATTTAATTAATTTAACCATAGTTAACTAACTTAATCATGGTTAGGTTAACCTTTACTTAACCATTAAGTAAAGTTAACTAACTTAACCTTATGGTTAACCTTTAACCCTAGTTAAGTTAAATCATTTATTTAACAATTAAACAAATAAATATTTATTTTAATTATTTAACAATTAAATAATCATAAAGTGAAATTACTATTATATCCTTACTCGGTTACCAAGTTAACCTAAAGTGGGTCCCACCATTTAACCATATACTTTAGTTAACGTAACCTTAGTAATTGCTGAATTATACTGTATTGAACAATTCAATACGGTACATTGCCCAAGTGCTCAAAGAGTACATTTCATATTGGGACTCTCTAGGTCTACACCCGATTTGTCAAATGGAACTATTCCATTAATCCGTAATCGATGCCCCACGCACACGTTACGAATATTACAAATCAGCGTGTCAGACCATACAAGTTGAGGTCATAACGTATACGTATAATCCTTCCATCATTTATACCCTGGATGTGCGGGGATATAGATCAGCACCATCAAATCCCCATTTGCTCATCCAATAATCTTATCTCCAGATTCGTATCTCGATAAACAATATACGCAAACATTTTTGCTATATTGTTTAACCCTGTGGGAAACTCTTTTCCCGGGTTTATGCTTGTGGCCACAAGACTTTATGAAATACAATCTCGGAGCATCGGATATACAACTTACCTACGTAAGCTGATGGATCCCGTATCTACACACACCGGACTCCATGAGCATCGGACCATACCCAGCGACACATAGCGGTCAAACCATGAAAGGTCTCTGACATATGTGGAACCAAAGCATGATGGATCACTCACAAGACCACCGTGGCGCTCAGGTCAAAGGACCACGATTACTGCTCAACTCGAGAGGACCTTCCTTTGACGGTTTCATAGGATATCTATTGGGGTCCTCATAAGTCTGTTCAGTATCCAGTCTTGACTGGATACCCGCATGTCTATACAAGCTCTAAGCTCATGGTCAGCTAAGAACAACCATCTGAACTAGTCAGATATAGACATACACTAATCTATATATTGTGAATTCACCGATAGACCCGCATTGATGATCATAGATCAGGAACATTATATTTGAGACATACTTACATAATGATATTTCTTAGCTTCTATTGCAACTCTTTGCAACTATATCATTATAAGTATACTCTCAGGTCTTTGTCCCATTATAGACAAAGTTCTAACTCTTTAGACCTCGCTGACTCTTATAAACTGATAACTATTAACAGTGCTAACTATTAGCATTTATAACTCTCAGCTTTGATAACTATTAGTTCTGGTCTAAACTCCTTTAAAACAGATCTGAACTATTTCAGATCAAACAATATCTGTAATGTTACAAGCATTTTACCATATTAATATGATATTAACAATCTTTATTCGAAATGTTTATTATATAAATATTAACAATTAATATTCATACAATATTGGAATGGCACGTGAGCACCAGCTCCAACAGTCTTAATCTTATTCTACCAATCCCTTATGACTTACCATAAGCCATATTACTCCAATTGGTAAATAACGATTCTCCACGACTCATATGAAAACACTACCCTAGATCTCAAAAATAGTTCGTTCATCAGACACTGATTCCTCCAGAAGCTCTCATGCAATTAAGGTCTTTGCCTAGTTATCCAACAGACTTGCAAATCCACCTTCCTTTTATCTTTGTCTTTCTCTTAGGACTATCCCTTTGAGTTCCATAGACACCTTTTGGATCTGCCCTTCAATCTTGATTGTTCTTCTTTTGCCCTCTTTATTTTGTATCCAATCTAAATGATTCTTCTAACTAGGACCTAGATGACACAATCTTCTTGATAGTCTTCTTTTTTAAGAGTAAGCCTTACTCAAAAATAAAACTCCTCAGTAAGGCCATCATATTTTTGTATTTCAGATAATCATCTTTCTTATTGTTCTTCTCTTATATTTGTGAGTCCTCATTGTTGACAACCTTTACTCTGTAATTTGACACTGCTGCCTATGCTCTGTAATCTGGACTTTAACCTATGCTTTGATATCAGTTTGGACTTCAACTCAAGCTTTAATATTAGTTTGTACTTCATCCTAAGCTCTGATACCAGTTTGTTGCGGATATCACGCCATGCACTTCAATTTGACACCCCTATGGCATCAACTAAGCCACAACTTTGATACCCCATTTTACTTTATGCGCAGCGAAAAACCATAACTTGATACCATAAGAAAGAACACATAAGATTAACACACCAATAAAGATAAAGAAAACAAACCAATCAACAAGATACAAGATATACATGGTTCGGCCCAAAATTGCCTACGTTCACGGAGGATCCATGATCCAGCTTCTTACTATTGAAATAGATCACTAAGTATCTTCTTACATCATCAATTATCCCACAAGACCCCTTAGTATCTTCCATAGAGATCTCTAAGTATCTACCCTTGATCACCATAACTCCTTAAGACCTTTTAGTATCTTCTCATAAGAGATTTTTATAAGAAACACAAGAATAGCCCGAACATCTAAGTCAAAAGGATCTATGATGTTTCTCTTTTATTTACTCAAAGAACTTAAAGAAAAAAAAACACTCCCCAAAGGTTACACCTTAGTGCACCATACACTTAGTGCCTACCTAACTCCTCTATTCTCTCTTATGGTTACATCTTGAAACCTTAGATGCTTGATCTTAAACAAGGGTTTACAAGTATTTATATAGGGTATATTTCATGCTTACAAACTCTATTCTTTATTGGAGTAAGAGTCCACTTGTTTTGAAAGTCCAAAACTTTCTAAAACTTGAAATTTCGAACCAAAATGGACATCCTGACGCGTCTGAGCGCTGCAGCGCTGGCTCTTCTCGCGCCCATCGCGCAGCGCTCAGCCTTGGGCGCTGCAGCGCTAGCAGCTCTCCACGATTTCTTCATTTTCTTTGCGTTTTCGAGTCCCGTTTCACTTCCCCCTTCTTGTCCCACATATCCTAGACTTCTCCATATGTATCCCACATATTCTTAACTTCTTGTGACTCTTTACTTTAATATTCATCTCAATTCTTATCCAACTAAAATTATTGAATCATTAATTTTCCAACACATAATAATTTTTATCCCCTACCAAAAACGTCATCAAAATAAATAAATTAATAAATACTTTAATATTCAATGATATTATGCATATGATGGGTATTTTATTTGTATTTCCCGTACGTAATATCACATTTAACAATAATTATCATTGATACTTTATCCATAAATGATAAACATTCATCACATTATTGGAAATCATGGGTATTTTATTTGTATCTCCCGTACGTAATATCACATTTAACAATAATTATCATTGATACTTTATCCATAAATGATAAACATTCATCACATTATTGGAAATCAACCCACCACTCAAAACTAACATAAAAATCAACCCATTCCAAAATTCTCAGTGGAGAGCACCCAGATACTTGCTCGTAGTGGCCAAGTTTGTGCATTTTCTGGTTTAAATTATAATTCAAACTTTAGTAGAGGTCTGAAAATTTTCATTCCTCTAATAATTAGGAGATGGTTAATAGTTGCGTTTCTCCAATAATGCAATAATTTTAAAATAATATTTTAATTTTTTTTATTTCAAATAACATATTAAAAATTTATTAGATAATAAAATAGTGTAATAAAAAATTTTAAAATTTTTATCATTTTACTATTAAATAATTATTTAACGTATTAATTTAAAATAAAAAATTTAATATATAATTTAAAAAGTATAATATCACTTTTTAAAAAAAAAATAGAGAAAAAAATAATTTAAATTTTGGTGGTTTAAGCAACCTCATATGATATTTTTAATTATGTCCTGAAGAACTAAGTCCAATTTCTACGTCCTCGAGGGCAGCATTCATGGCAATCATAAAGCCACAATCCCATGAGATAACTGATCATTCACCACCGTTGCAGCATCATACGTCTATTTAATCTTTGTTTGTTTATCAACTCTTTGCTTTAATTTCTTTATGGATTGAGAATTTAATTTTTGTTTGTCTAATATTTTATTTTTTAACCGAGATATAGCTGATGATGATGTTAAAACTTAAAAGTGACGTATCATGTGCTTTTTTAAATTATCATTAAATATAATATTATTAATAAAATTATTAATATTATATTATAAGATTAATAATATAAAATTAAATATTATCAAAACGTTACATAGGATATGATTATTTTATTGAGATATGTTCAAACTTACTCCTTAGTTTAAAGAAAAACAAATTAACCCATAACGGAGAACTATTTCACACTTAGAAATTTTTAACTTTATTAAAAACAGAAATCCTATCCCCATATAAAAGAGGAATAAAACAACTCTTTGACACAAGATAAACAAAACAACTCACACAAGATGGACAAAATCAACCTACAACGATAACTTGTGATTTATAATTTATACTGTCCTCATTGACCACCAGGAGGGCCTTTGCTATACCATGTACACACACTTGGACTAATTATGAAATAATCAAAACTTTCAATTGAATATTCCCACATAAATGATTGATTATTTGGCAAAAACTTATTGAATTGGATCCCTTAAAAAAATTGTGTTTACACCGTACAACAATAAAATATCATTCAAATACTAATTAAAAAATAATTGACAATTGTTAAAATTAATGATTCAATAATAATATATAAATATAAATTGAGATAGATACTAAGTGAAGTATCAACAAGAAATTTAGTACACAATGACATGCAAAAAAAGAATAAAATAAAGAGTTAAATGCAAGCGAAGAACAAAAATTAAAAATTAAAATGAAAAATTATTCACACAAAATTATTTATAATAAGATATTGTTCATGTGGTCATTTATATATATTTTTTATTTTGACTTTTTGACATCTTTAAGATTAACTCTTATTTTAATTAATTTAAATTTTTATAACTATTTAAAATGATACAAATATCTCAAATGTAAAAAATATAAATATAAGAAAGAGTCATGTAATAAAATAGATTATAGAGATAACTTTATTTTTATGTAAATAAAATGAATATTAATAAATTATTTGAAAAATAAAGAAAAAAAAATCCTTAAAAAAGTATATTTTGGGAGGCGGGCAAAGAAAAATTTTCCTCTTAGAGTCCAATAACTTAAAAAGAATATTTTGATTCAACGATCAACTGATACAAATTAATCCAATAATATCCCACTACATAGCTTAGCTATAGGTTACATTAAAGAACATATTCTCTTGGTCTTTAATGCTCTTTTCATCATCGTCATCGTCGTCGTTGTCCCCGCCAAAGGCAAAGGTGAAATCGAAATCCTACGTTGGCGGGTTTGTTACGCGCTTTGTCATATGCATAGCATGCATATCTGTCAAAAGCCGACCGGGTAGCTCCCGGGGTGATGGGGACATCCGACCAATCACATCACAGTTGCTGACCAATACGTAAATCTTTGTGGGAATGGGACCTTCTTGACTTGAGGTCACTCCTCTTCCCTTCTCGTATTGTCATTCAAGAATTCTACCCACTTTTTGAGTTTCTTTTTCTTGCTGTCGTGTGAACTCTAAAATTTGTTTGTCTGTTTCCTATGAGTTAAAGCATTGAAGTTTTGTTGCGTAGACTCTAAGAATATTTTAAAGTTTTGTATAGCCGAGATAGAAAAGAAATGCTCTTTTGTATTTATTCAGCTACCTCACAAATGTTTACATTATTGCTTTATTTATTTATTGATTAGTTGGAGGCTAGCCAATCAAATTTCTATAATTGATTAGTAACTACAAACAAATTTGTAGAAAAATGACAGGAGAGATAATTATCAAATGTATACATTCATTACATAATTTCACCATCAAACTTCATCTTCTCTATTATTTGATTGACATTTTTCAATATCCCCCCGTCAAACTTAATATTTTAAGCAGAATATTAAATTTATTTCTAAAGTATGTGAATTGATCAAATGATAAGAGCTTATAAAGATATATGCCACTTGCTCCTTGCTTTTTCATGTATTTAACTTTTAACTATTTCAGCTGCAGTTTTTTCCCTGATAAAATGTATATCAAGTTCTATGTGTTTTGTTCGTAAATGAAACACAAGGTTTATTGTTAGTGTTGTTGCACTAAGATTATCACATCATATTATTGGTAGTGTTGTAAGCATAGCTTGCAGTTCTTCAAGCAAGGACTTAAGCCATATAATTTCTATGCATACTTGAGCCAAAAATCTATACTCTAACTCTGTGCTAGATCTAGCAACAACTTGTTACTTTTTTTATAACTGTGCCACTAATTTTTTTTTCAAGTATACACAGTAGCCCTTTATTAACTTTTTATCATCCAAATCATTTCTCCAATCTATATATGAGTAACCAACGAGTTAAAGACTACCAAATGAACTAAACTGTAGTCCAAACTCCTTGGTGTACTGCAAGTATCTTAGAATTCTTTTACATGTTGTCCAATGCTTGACGGTGGGGCTTGTTATGAATTGACTTAATCTATTGACAGAGTAAGCTAGCTCTGATTTAGTTAAAATGAGATATTGCAAAGCCCATATAATGCTTTTGTAAAATATTGGCTTTTTAAATGGTTCATTGACCTCCTTATACAGTTTATTACCAACACTCATTAGTGTGGTGTAAGGCTTACAACTAGACATATTTTTTTTTTTTTTTACAAATCTTGAATATACTTAGTTTGAGACAAAATCAGCTCATTTTCAATCCTGCTCACCTCAATTCCTAGAAATTACTTTAGTTCACCAAAATCTTTTTAAGGCAAACTCATTATTTAACTATTGCACCAAGTTATTGATCTGTTTTTCATCTGATCCTATAATTAAGATATCATCTACATATATGAAGATGACCATTTTTGTACCTTTTTAACATGTAAGAAATAGAGAACTATCTGCTTTTGAACTTGTAAAATGATAATTCAATAGGAACTGTTTTAGTCTCTTAAGCCAAGTTTTTGGTGCTTGCTGAAGCCCATAGAGAGCTTTCTTTAACCTGTATACATGAGCTAATTTTGTTAAGTCTTCAAATCCTCTTGACCATTCCATGTTCACTTTTTCTGTCAAAATACCATTTAAGAAGGAATTATTTATGTCTACTTGTTTTATTTTTCTAATGATTCATGACTGCAAGGCTGAGTATTACCCTGATCATTGCTGCCTTGACAACAAGACTAAAGGTGTCAAAATAATATATGCCTGTAGTTTGATGAAAGCTTTTTACCATAAGCCTTGCTTTATACTTTAGCACTATGCCATCAGGATTGTATTTTATTCTATACACCCATTTATTCTCTATGATCTTCTGACTTATAGCGCTCTAGGAACCAACTCTTAAGTATTATTTTTCATTAGTGCTTCATACTTCTCAGTTATTGCTTTCTTCCATTTTGGACTAGTTAAAGCAACATTAACATCATCTAGTTCTATCTCTTCTTTTGTTGCCTGGTACAACTTGGGTTTGTATATTCTTGCTTTAGCTCTTATTGTCATAGGATGAATAAATATGATTTGAGTATTTTGGTTTTGGTTGTTATGTTGTTGTTGAACTGTTGGAATTCTTATTTTTGTGTTTTCTAGGTTGGTGTGTTGTGTGTTTAAGGTTTGTGTATCTTGAGAGAACTAAAGTGTTTGAGTGTTTGATAAACAATTTGACAAGAAATGTTGCTATAGAACCACTGAGTTTATTGATATGTTATCTAAAGCTACTGGTATTCTAAAAATACAAAGATTTAACTGGTTTGTATTAATATCCACTGTCATATATTTTTGGCCAAATTGAGGATCAATCTCAAAGGGATAATTTATTTTATTGAAAATATCATCTCTTGCAACATACACTTTTTTTGAGCTACTTAAACACTTATACCTTTTGTGCATTGGGCTATATAACTTATAAACACACATTTGGTTGTATGGAAATCAAATTTGTGTTTGTTGTAGGGTTTAATATATGGAAAGCATGTGCAACAAAAACACTTTAAGAACTCATAATTTAGTTTTTTATTATAAAACTTTTCAAAAGGTGATTTGTGACTCAATAATGGTGTAGGAAGTCTGTTAATGAGAAACACATTAGTATGAAAAGAATCCCATCAAAAATCTAAACTAATTTTAGCTTGAGCAAGCAATGTTAGACCAACATTTACTATTTGTCTATACTTTCTTTCAATAGTGTCATTTTGATAATGTGCATAAGAACAAGGATGTCTAAATGATATACCATGTTCTTGAAGAAAATGCACAAAACTTCTAAACTCTCCACCATAATTTAACTGAAGTGTTTTGATTGATTTTTCAAAGTGTTTTTTTACTTGTGATTTGAAGAGTTTGAAGGTGTCTAAACACTCAAATTTTGTTTTCAAGGGAAAGATTCATGTGTATCTAGTGAATTCATCCACAAAACTAATATAGTATTTGTATCATTTTCTAGATTGAATGGGTGCACGACCCCAGACATAGTATGCAATAGTTCAAGAGGCGATTTTGATTTGGTTTCAATTGCTGGAAAATGTAACTTGTGTGACTTACCATATTGACAAAAAACACAGAAGCTTGGTAATGATTTTATTCATAATGCATCATATTTTACAATGCTTGAGGATTTGATTCAAAGTATTATTGTTGGGATGCCCTAGCCTCATATGCATCAAATCTATACTCAGTTTATAACAGTTATTTATAGAAACATTACTAACATTTGTGGTTTGATAGTTACAAGCTTGCTCATTATCACAAAGGGATTTTACACACTCTGAGTTTACAATAGAAAACATAGAGAAAGGTTTATTTAGTTCTAGTAATGATATTTTAGGTGAAAAGGTTGACTCTGACAATTAGAGTTTATACAGACCATTCTTAATAATTCCTTTCAGCAACACTTGGCCTATCTTTAAGTCCTTAATTAAGTACATTTGATCAAAAAATTTAGCAGTCAAATGAATATCAACTGTTAACTTTGATATGCTAATCAAGTTCTTAGTAGTAAAAGGCACACATAACATATTTTTCAAGTGTATTTTTTTACCATAGGCATTATTAATAAAAACAGAACCAAAGTGAGTTATTTTTAGACCATTTCCATCGCTAATTAGAAGTGTATCATTGCCGTCATAGCTTTCCATTTCAGTAAAATTGTTTTGATTATTGGTTAAAGGATGAGTTGCTCTACTATCTAAGTACCGGCCTTGATCAGCTACTTCTTCAGGTGTTGCAAGAAATGCTGACATGTTCTACTATTGACTGTAATCTGCATTTCTGTTATTGTTTCTAAATTCAGAGTTCTAATTGTACTAAACTTATGGCACGATGCTTCAATTAAATCTATTGTTACAATAAACTGCTATATATCCATGCTTGAAGCATATTTGACATATTGGCTTATAAAAGCCTCTTCCATTACCAGCATAGAAGTTTTAATTTGCTCAATTTCCTCTTTCTCTATTATAATTTCCTTAACCACCAGCAATACCTCCACGAAAGCCTCTACCATTATTATAATAGAAACCGCATCTCATAAAACCTTTACCATTGCTATTAAAACCACCAAAGTTCGCCTCTTTGTCACTATAGCCATAGCCATTTCCACTAGCATTAGAACCTCTACCACCTTGATTGTAAGGTTTCTTCTGATTATTTTGTTTTGTGCAAAGTTTACTTCAACTCTCATGGAATTCATTCTCTGCTCATTTCTACTTTCTTGGATTAACATTAAAGGAATCACCTCCTTATAATCAATTGTACCTAGCTTGCCTTACACATGTATTATAGCTGGCAAAACTCTTATCAAGGACATTTAGAGCACGCATTATTAATTCTTCTTTAGTAATTGGACTCTCTACCACTGCTAAGCTATTAACTAAGCATTTCACCTCCATGAAATAATCCGTGATACTAGAATTAGCTCTTGAAACACGTGATAGTTAAGCTTTTGTTGTCATCACTATGGCCTTTGACTAGTTCCCAAACTATCGATCTACTACTTGCCATAACTCATAAGAGGTTTTGCAGCCAAGTACTAAACTTAAGACTGATTCAAAAATTAATGCTCAAATCCAACCAAGAAGAATCTGATCTTGTTGTTTCCAATTAACATAAGCTGGATTCTGGATTGTCTCAGGTGAATTTTGAGCATTAAGAAACTGAACTGAAGCTTTGTTTGTGCCATTGATAAAACCTTCTAATCCCTTGCCAGTTATTACTATCTATGTTTGTAATTTCCAGAGAAGAAAACTGTTTCTATCAATTTTAATCTGAGCTGAAAAAGAAAAGGTTACAAAGGAATTTTTAGTATTTGTGTTTGCCATGAATGATTGGCTATGATACCAAGTTAAAGGATTGAAGTTTTGCTGTTTGGATTCTAAGAAAGTTTTAAAGAGAAAAATATTTGTATAGTCGAGATAGAAAAGAAATGCTCTTCTGTGTTTATTCAACTACCTTACAAATGTTTACATTGTTGCTATATTTATACACTGATTAGTTAAAGGTTAACCAATCAAATTTTAGTATCTGTAACTGACTAACAAACTACTAACAAATTTGTAGAAAAAATGGTAGGGGAGATAATTGTCAAATGTATGCATTACATAATTTACACCCTCATACTCCATCATCTCTAACATTTGATTGACATTCTTCAATATTATGGTTCTGCTTCGGGGTGTCTTCTGATAATATTACTATTTCATATGTTTTGGGTGCCTCCCAAATCAAAGTTTTGAATTACGATGATTGCTAGAATGCACCTTAATCTTTGTATAATTTTTATCATATTTGTATTAAAGTTTTTGTTAAATGTGCCAGGTTCCTTCACAAATTAAGATATAGTGCATAAATTAATTCTAATGAAAAACTTTAGGCATGTAAAAAAAAAAATCAAATATTGCGAGTATCAAACTATAATCTTCAGTTTGATACCTCTTTGATATCAACTAAGTCACAACTTTGATATCTGTTTGTTGAGAGAGAATAGCTTTAGTATTAATCTTTTCATGAGATTAACCTTTATGTTGATACCTCATTTGTAATTCTATTGTGCCCTAATACTACGTGGCTTAATATTTAACACTTTAAGAATTCTATATAAGTGCGAATGACATAACTCACAAATAATTAAGAAGCACACAAGATTAACACATTAATAAAGACAAAGATACAAATCACAAGATACAAGATATACATGGGTCGGCATTTTTTATTAATTAGATCATTGAGTAGCTTCTTACATCACCACGATCTTAAGAGACTTCTTAGTATATCTCATTGTAGACGTCTAAGTATTTTCCTAGACCAATAGGATCTTTACAAAACCTTTCAATATCTCCCACCCTATAAGAGATTTTACCTAAAGAATACAAAAATAGCTCCAATCTCTCACAAAAGGATCTAAACTACACTCTAGTACATCTCTAACTTAGTACCTACCTAGTTCAACTATCCTCTCTTATGGTTACATCTAGATACTTAAGATGCTTGATTTTTTCTTATGTTTAAAAGGGTTTATATAGAGAATAATCCGTCCCTAAAAACTCTAAATCTTGTTGGAATAAGAGTCCACGTGTTTAGGAATCTAAAACTCCCTTAAAAAGGTAAAAAAAATGAGCCAAAATAGAACTTTCCCGTTTATGGCGCTATAATGCCAAAGGACTGTCACTACAGCACCAGTATGTTTTCGTGCCAGTGCTATAGCTGTAGCTGGCCAATGCTAGAGCACTGGCCTAATGTTGTGGCCTTACAGCTGCAGCGTTGTAGCCTGGCATACAATCTATCATTTTTTTTTGCCTTTTCATGCTTCCAAGTCTCATTTTTCTCCTTCATTGTACGTCCAACGCATATTTGACTTTAACATGACACTCTCTGTGGTATTCATCTCAATTCTTACCCATACAAGATTATTGAATCACCAATTTTAATAAACTCTTCCTTTATTCAAAATTTCTCTCAATAACGCTAACTAACATCATCCATTCCTGGACCACCCTAGTATTGTCTTAAGTCAAGTCCCAAACTTAATTAAGACTCTTGTGACTATGATCCCAAAAAAATTTGAATGTTGATGTCTAGAGTAGTTTTAGTATTGTGACCTTTCATGTCCCAAAACACCATAACCACAATCCTTTAATGGCTGAAAACCTATTCTTACCATTACTATTCTTCCCATACATTTTCTTTCGACCCCTGCCATAATGCAAGATAAATTAAAAGTTGTTTTATGGTCTGTATTATATCAACAATCCTATATTGACCTCATACAAGCATTTTTCTTTAAGCACATATGTCACGCCCTAGACCCAAAAGATCCGACACACGACATCACTTACATTCATTCAATAATATTTAAACATTCATTTCAATTTTTTTTTATAATTATAACAATTGAATTATGACTGGGACAATTAGTAAACCGGAGATACGCAGAGTTTTCTCAGAGATTAACACTCTACTACGTCACCAGTAGCAACTTTATTATCGGAAGCCCAGAATATATTCATTGCAAATTCTTACTTAAAATCAACCAATAATCACGATTGGTGAAACTTAAACCAATTCCAACCACACACAATAAAATAATACATAAGTATTTATTCAATAGGGACAAATCAAATATCTTATCCCACGTGTCCCCAAATGAAACACTCAGCAACCTAACAACTTAGGGAACCCAAAGAACAGCAGAGCTTTGCAAAATTCGTTAAGCACACATGTATCTTATTTACCTGAAATCACCATAAACTATAATGAGTATAAAATTCAGTAAGCATATTAATTTTTCATATATCAAATACAAATACATATATGTACACAATGCATATGTATGATATGTTGTGATCAATCAAAATCATAATCTTATCAAATCACATGTCATGTAAATGCTTACACATTCTTTCAAAATATATAATAGGAATACCATCACTCAACTACTACTTAGTAGGACTTACATACAACATATCACATAATGAGCCAAATGTCACTCGTAGGTGACATACCGTATGAAAGGAATAGTACAAGTGAGATTTTTAAATCACACATATATAATGCTCATGCCCGAAGGTAAAAGCCAAACCCTTACCTTGATCATCGGTGAGTCTTCTCACATGCACCAATACGCCACCACACGAATGTGATGACTCACTCTTCCTTTAGGTACCAATAGGATCGTCCATATATACGGAACACATAACATATACCAATCCCGAAAGAAATACCACACATAAAGGCTCTACAAATCACATAAAATGCCTACTAAGTCAACAGTGAGTTCAAGTACCCTCAAAATACAAAATATTTCTCATGGACATATTACACTTCAAAAGCTCTCTTTGTTAAACACATTTCACTTTGAAAGCTCACTTTCAAAAACACATATATGTCATGTATGTCCATGCTCACATTCATAAATACATATCTTCACATTTCATATCAAAATATACTTTGACATAACATAAACATATTCCTAACCACATTTATAAAAGCATACAAAATAATTATTATGTTTATTGTAATTTCAGTAAAAAGTCTAGTATACTACCTCTTAACACTTTTGGGTACAAGGATTAATTTTTCTTAACCTATCAATGGAGATTAATCTTTTCATAAGCCTCACAATTCACACAAAATAATTTAAATAGCTTACAAAATTATACTTTATTGCACTTATCACATCAAATTGGTCTAATTACTTAGTTTCTCAAAACCTATCATTCTGACCATTTACACTTAACAAAATTTTTTTATATATCAAATGATATCCAATTACTCCAAAATCAGAATATATCATTCTTCACTCATATATCCTTTTTTTGTATGAATATTATATCATAATTTATACACAATCTATTCCATAAACACCATCAAATCCAAACTATTATCCTGACAGGATCAAGATATTTACTGAACAATATTCAATCTCCCAAATTTATAAAATCATATACTAACTCAAAAATTATAAAACTACTACCGAAATATGCTTGACACATATCCCAATTCATGATAAATATTTCACTTCAAAATCACTACCAAAAGTATTTTAAAACTATTTTATTATATAACTTTGACAATCTGTTAATCAAATACTGCAATGAACTGACACTCTTTAAGAAATCATAATAATTTAACCACATTGATCTAAATTCTCAATTTTGAGTATGTCATATTAGACATATAAAATTATTATATTTCATAAATTCGTAATTTTTGAAGATCATTAAGCAGATCAAAATTATTTTTCACTGTATTATACTGTTCATACAAGAAATTTCCAGAATTTCAGGGTCATTTTGGTAAATTTACTAAAAATTCAATTTTTAGAATTTTGAATCGATTCAAAGTCTCAGATAATTATAAACATGTCTAATTTCATATACTCAAAATTCAAAATCAGAATCGAATCACAACAATTTATAAAATTCCTGGATCAAGAGACTATCAAGTAGAACTTCTGCAATTCATCAAAATTTATCATGCTATCTACATAGATCATCACCAATTCTCACAATATCTTACGAAATACACATCAAATCCTCAATTATAAATATTTTCAGAAATAAAAATTAAAGGAATTAACTTAATTAACACCAATAAATTGAGAAATAGTTTTGATATACCTCTTAAAATTCAAAATTCTAATTTCTTCTTCTTTTTCTTCTTCTTCTTCTCTTTCTCTCCCCTCTATTTCTCTCTCTAAAGGGGTAGCTCGACCTAAAAATGAGTAAATTAGGGTTTCAAAAGTGTATTTTTATACTAAGAGGTTAATTTTTAATATTTACAAATTTACCCCCAAAACTTTCAAAGTATTATAATTTGGTCCCTAAAATAAATCTAAAGTCTTGCAAATAAACCTAATACTAATAGTATGTCCTTAACCTATAAAAATACTACTAATACAATACATAAATCAAGTATCACCCACATACAAATAAAATATATATAAAAATACTTATTCTTACCGATTATGGATACTGTCACTACAACATAGCTTTCTTCTGTGCTTCTTACCCCTCGATCCTTTTGCATCCCCTTTTAGAATTCTTTCTTCTATCTTTTATAAATATCCTTATTTATTTTAGTAGTCTTGAGTTCACTAAATTTTTATGACATGAGGAACAAAATCTCATACCTAATCACTCTCTTATTTTTCTACCATGTAGCCTCAATTTTATTTTACCAATCCCCAACGACTTAGTAAAAGCCATATCTCAACCTTTAATGTATCTATTATTGGTAAATAATGATTCTTCATAACTCATATGAAAACAATACCTCAGAACCAAATAATTCATTCATTAGACGTACGTTCCTCCAGAAGCTCTCATGTTATCAAGGTCTTTACCTAGTTATCCAACAAACTTACAAATTCACTTTTCCATTTATCTTGGTGTTTCTCTCCAGACTATCTCTTATCAAGTGCCTTAGACACCTTTTGAATCTGCCTTTTAATCTTAATTGTTATTTTTTTTTATCATATTCATTTTGTGTTCAATCTGAATAATTATTCTTACTAGGACCTAGATAACGTCGTCTTCTTAGTAGTCTCTTCAATGGTGATCTCTACCCAATAAAACCTCTCCTGTAAGGCTATCATCTTTTTATTTTTCAAATAATCATCTTCTATTATTCTTCTTTTTTACTTGTGAGCCCCTAATGTTAATAATCTTTGGTCTACAATCTGGCTCTATTGCCTTTACTCTACAATATAGACTTCAATCAATGCTTTGATATTAAGCCCAAGATCTTTCACTTTGCTCTGATACTAGTTTATTATAGATATCAAGTTATACTCTTCAGTTTAACATTACTTTGGTATCAACTAAGCCATAGTCTTGATACCAATTTGTTGAGAAATGACAATCTTAGCACTAATCTCTTCATGAGATTAGGCTTTACGCTGATACCTTCTTTTATGATTTTATTATGTCCTAATACCACCATGACTTGGTACTTAATACCTTAAGAATCGTATACGCACATGGAAGGTATAACTCATAAATAATTAAAAAAACATGCAAGATTAACGTACTAATAAAGATAAAGAAACAAATCATAAAACACAATATGCACGTGGTTTAGCCAAAAATGCCTATGTCCATGAAGGATTCATGATCCAGCTTCTTTTATTAATTAGATCAATGAGTATCTTCTTACATCACCATAATCTTATGAGACCTCTTAGTATCTCTCATTATAGACCTCTAAGTATATCTTTAAATCACTATAATCTTTATAAGGCCTCTCAATATCTCCACTCTATAAAAGATTTTACCCAAGGAATAGAAGAATAGCCTGAGCCTCTCACAAAAAGATCTAAACCAAAGGTTACACCCTAGTGCATCTCACATTAGTGCCTACCTAGCTCAACTATCCTCTCTTATGGTTACGTATTGATACTTGAGATGTTTGACTCTCTTATCTTTAGAAGGATTTATATAGAGAACAAAATGTCCTTAGCAAACTTAAACCTTGTTAGAATAAAATTTCACATGTTTAAAAGTCCAAAACCCCTTTTAAAAGGTCAAAAATAAGCCAAAATAGGACTCCTATTTTTGGGCGTTGTAGCGCTAAAGGACTGTTGCTGTAGTACTATCTTGTTTTCACACCAACATTGCAATGGTAGCTGGCCAACACTAAAGTGTTGGCCTGGCGCTGAGGCACTGCAACTCTGCGGCTTGGTATGCAGTCTTTCATTTTCTTACCTTTTCACTCTTCCAAGTCCCGTCTTACCCCTCTCTTTTGCATCCAACGCATGTTTGACTTCAACATGACTCTCTATTTGATATTTATCTCAATTGTTACCTATACAAGATTATTAAATCACCAATTTCAACATTAAAAATTTTTGATGGATTGTACAAATATAGCAATTAATGTAGATTCCTACTAAATTATAACAAATAATTTTAGAGGTATATGAGCTTGAAAGGGATTAATCTTATTAAATGATTGATCAATCTTATCTTAATGAGATTGAGATTGAGATTGTAGGGCTTTACTATAAATGATACAAGAGGTTGTTTATAATTGCAAGATTTTTATAGTATTAGATCTAGTTATAAAAATGAATGCTATAAATTTTGTTTTAGTAATATAATTTTTTTTTAATAAAAAAAGGTTAAATTTCTACAATATAACAAAAACCTCGATAAGATTGATGTTAAGATAACATTGATGTTTCTTTCCTTAAGAAGATAGATCTTATAAAGATTTGAATTAATGAAACCATATAATGTAAGTATGCATGTGAGATTTAATAAAATAAAACCCTAGGATATATAAAGCAAGTATACATGTGAAATTTAACAAAACTACTTGATTATCATTTGACAATAGGATTTAGGATAAGATCATTCACATGCAATGCTTTTCTATGCCTATATACTCAAACCGTATATAAACAAAATTAAGATTTTTAGATACATGTTTTGCATTAGTTATAAAAATAACCCATATTTAAATTCATCATTAGAATTTTTTTTTTAAGTAACAAATAACATAATAACCTTTTGCAAACATTAAACAATTGAATTTTTGTGTTATCATATTCATATACATCACATATTAATCTAGCCTTATTGAAATAATGCAGTTATTATTTTGGGAGAGTGGGTAGATTAATTTAAAAAAAAAATTAACAATGTAATTGAGAATTGAGAAGTTCCTATCGATTTAACGTGTACAGTTGGATTCCTTAATTAAAAGTTAGAGATAGATCAAGGATGCTCCCATATCAAGGCAACAGCATTGCATACAATGTTTTGACAACTCATAAACCAAATACATAATTAAAGAAAAGATCAACAACAAGAATTAAGTTATTCGGTTTTATTGCGGTATCAAGATATGCTCTTTAGTTTGACACCCATTTAGCATCAATTAAGTCACTGTCTTGATACCATTTTTACTTTATGCACAGCAGAAGACATAACTCACACCATAAGTAAGAACACATAAGATTAACACATCAATAAAGATAAAAAAACTAATTAACAAGACATAAGATATACATTATTTGGCCTATAAATGTCTAGGTCCACAGAGGATCCATAATTATCTTATTATATTATTATTAATCTCACAATACCTATAATATCTCTCATAGATCACCCTAGTATCTCCAATAGAGATCCTTAAGTATCTATCCTTGATCAGCATGAATTTTCGAGTCCTTTTAGTATCTCCTTGTTGGCGGATCTAAATATATGTGGGTGTATGCATGTGCAATCGTGCTTAAATACGTATCATATACGAATTTAAATCCAACGAAAATGTGAAATATACAATAAACACAATAAATAAAATATATTAATCACATTAATATATTAATAAGTTTGAGAACTCACCTCAATGTGTAACGTTGTACACATGTTTTTCCTCAGAGTCTACATGGAGACGAACTCGCGGCTCTCTATCTAGCACGGGATTAACTCTTAATCCCCAAAATGGTCAGTGTGTGTTTTTATCATTTTCTCTAAAAGGATAAGAAATGGAGGCTGAAGTAATTCTCAATTACTTCTAAAACACGATAGAGAAAAATGAAATAGTTTCATTTTTTTCTTTTTTTTTTCTTCTTTTCTTCTTCTTCTCCTCTTCTTTCTCTTCATTTCTTCTTTTCTTTCTCGGCCAAATTTGGCCTCCAAATTCACACATGTCACTCTCTCTCTCTCTCTCTCTCTCTTTATATATATATATATAATATAATAATAATATAATATAATAATATATTATATAATATAAAAAGAGAGATATTTGATTATTTAACAATTAAATAATCAAAATAAAAAATGATCATTTTATCCCTCATGAATAGTTACTAAGTTTACCCCCTAGTGGATTCCACCAAATTCTATACTTGAATAAACTCAATTGAGAGTCAACAATACGCCACGTGTTCTTATACAATTAGTAAATAATAATTATTAACTAATTATTATATTTAACTCTTAAATACAGACACGCACGTATTCCTGTGGTATTGCTGAATATTGCTGGATTAAAAAATTTAATCCAGCACGCTGCCCCAATACATAACAAGTATACTTCAGATCGTAGGACTCCTTAAGTCCTACGCTAGATTCGTCAAATAAAACTATTTTATGAATTCGTGAACAATGCCCCACACACACGTCACGGATAAATCAACGCATTAAACTATACAAGTTAAGATTACAACGCATACGTATAGTCCTTCCGTCATGATATCCTGGATGTGCGATGATATAGATTATCATCATCAAATTCCCTAGTGCTCATCCATGTCTTATCTCCAGACTTGTATCTCATTGAACAATATGTGTAAATTCCTTTGCCATATTGTTCTACCTTGAATGAACTTTTTTTCAAGATTAATACTTGTGGCCACAAGATTTTTTGAGATATAGTCTCGAAGCATCTAGATATCGAACTCCCTATGCGAATTGACGAATCCTATATATGTACACACCTGACTTTATAAGTATTGGACCATACCCAACGACACCCAACGGTCACACCATGAAAAGTTTATGACATGCGTGGAACCAAAGTATGGTGGATCACTTACAAGCCCACCGTGGCACTCAGGTCAAAGGACCACGTATACTATTCAACTTGAGAGGACCCTCCGTTGATGACTTACATTGAATGTCTATCGGAGGCTCTAGTGAGTCTGTTCCATATCCAGTCTTAACTGGATACCCATATGTCAAACGAGCTCTAAGCTTACAGTCGGCTAAGAACGACCATCTATACCCTATAGGTACGACATATGCTAATCTATGTATAAAGGTATCCACCGATAGACCCGCATCAATAAAAATAGATCAGGGACAATTATTCGAGAATATACTTGCGCAACTAGCATTTCCTAGCATCCAATTACAACTCTTGCAACTATGTTGTTACTAGTATATTCTCGAGTCTATGTCCCATTACAAACAAGGCTTCAACTCTTAGATATGCTGGTATTATAACCAGCTAACACTTAACTGTGCTTACATTTAACATTTATATCTCTCAGCGTAGCTAACTATAAGCTCTTATCTAAACTCTTTTAGATCTGATCCGAACTCCTTCAGATCTACAATGTCTATAATGTAACATTATATAATACCATATATATGGGTATTAGCGATTTAATGAGAATGTACAATTGTATAAATATACAAGTATATGTACATTCAGGGATGGCATGTAAGCACCGACCCTAACACTCCTCATAAGAGATTTCTACAAAGAATACAAGAAGAGACTGAGCATCTAAGATAAAAGGATCTATGTCGTCTCTTTGTTCTAAAAAAAAAAAATTTTACCCATACAAAAAATTCCACCCTAGTGTACACAGCACTTAATGTTTATCTAACTATTCTATTCTTTCTTATAGTTTACATCTTGAACCTTTAAATGCTTAACTTTCTCTTATGTTTAGAAGGGTTTATATAGTAAATAAAACACTCATAGAAATTTTAAATTTAGTTAGAATAAGAGTTTTTACTTGTAAGAGTCCTAATCTCACTTAAAGAAGACAATTGAGTCAAAATAAAAAATACACAAAGTTGTCGTGTGAACAATACCCATTGTGAACAGTTCTATTCTTTGAATTTTTGTTTTGCTTATTCCTTATATACTCAATTCATACTTGATTTCAAAATGACTCTTTTAATATTTATCTTAATTTTTGTCTATATAAAATTATTAAATTATTAATTTTTAACAAGTTTTAATATGAAACCTACATTCACTAAACTCAGAACATAGAGTCTAATCTAATATTGATATGAATATTACAACTTAAGAGTGATTTCACACTCAATCAATCCATCTATCTATTATAACAAATCACCAAAAACACAAACTGCATAGGCTTTAAACTAGAAACCCTATTGAAAAACGAGAGAGAAAACCTAAGAGAAACTATTTAGAAGGCTCTCTAACTCCTCAAAATGAAAATATGCAGTTTAGGGTTACAAATGATACAAATATTACTAATTGAAAATGACGTCGTTCAACATATGTCCCAAAACAGTGAGTTTCATGTAGATTAATTTTTCACATAAATTTTAAATCAAATTTCATGTAGATTAAGGATTGAAATTGAAGTCAAAAGATTGCGTCAACTTTTTTCAAGTTTATCTATTTTAGATCATTAATTTTATACAATTTAATGATTGAAATACCCTAAATAATTTTTAAAAACATGTTTAAATAGTCATCATATAACCAGCATTTAAAAAACACAAGTCATCAAAATTGTCAACGTCACTTTGTGTAGTGGCCCACAGTGGAGCACTCGCAATTTTTTTTCCTATATTATGCTTGCTAGTTCTTTCTTCTTAACCCTCAACGCCATTCTGTTTAGCTATTACTCTGGTGTATTCTCTCCATTCAATTGCAATTGCTTCTAATTTATTATTTCTTTCTTCAAATAAACAAACTCTTCAAAAGCTGGATTTGAGAAGAAGAAACAAATTAAGGCGATGCAAAGCTACCAGTACCATCAAAACCCTTTAAGGTACATATTGTTTGTTTTTATTACCATTCCACTGATCACTGACCATTAATTTCTTTTCCATAGGGAACTTGTTTCATTTATATATCTTTAAACGGGCCAGAGAGGACGGGTGGCGGATGGAAGGAGACTAAGTAACAATATCTCTTTCTCTCTCGGGTCACCCTTCTCTCTATATTGATGAGTGATGATCTTGCAGTGAAGGAAATTCCGCTGCGTCGATGCCATACCATTCCGTTTTCGGATTTCTCATTCCAACCCTCCTTGGTATGGTGGGTGCGAATGCTCAAGGAACAACTGAGCCCTTGTCCAAAACACATGCAGCAAATGTGGTGTCTTTTATATTAGCTACACACATCTATGTCATTGCATTTGTAGCTGATTACAGGTCTCGACATTCCTCCATGAAGTTGTGGGGCCTTCTTGCTCTTCTCTCGGGATCTCTCTCTTCAGTCTCTTTACTCTCCATCTTTATTAAACCCTCGATTGCTCGCATCATTCTGTACGTTGTGTGGATTTCCGCGGCCATTATCATCGCTGCCCATCGTTGTGGGAGATTCTTTAAGGATGAATCTCGCAAACTTTGCGACCAAATCGTGAAGCCATTTTTCTCCAACATTTCGAATGTTCTGTTTAAAGGTGACAACATCATGCCAGATGATGAGCAACTGCCTCCAGTGTAAGTATATGTGACTGCCGCCAGTTTAAGTACATGTGTCAAATGGCAAATCTGTAGGTATCTTTCAATTCTTCTTGCATCTGATAAATATACACTACTTTTAGGAATGATAAGGAAAGAAAAAAAAAATAGAATGAATAGATTAGGGGATCTATTTATGAATAAATAGGTTTCAATTTCTCTTCTTCTTTAAATCTTTCTCCTTTTGGTAAATCATCATAGTTAGCTCAGTAAGATTAAAGCAAACTAATTTAATTAAGTTATGTTCAACTGAATTGAGCCAAGCATACTGAAATGAGGCCTTACTTGAGTCCTTTTGATGCTTCATTTTCAGCGAACATGTTGGCTTTAGTTGTAAACTAGTAGAAATCAATGATTCTGAAAAGACATCAATACTCTTAACATAGCAGACTTTTGTGAAAAAGAGGGAAAAAGAGAGATAGAAAGGAGTTTTGTGAAAGAGAGGGCAAATGAGATGAAAAGGGGAATAAATGAATTGATAAGTAAGAAAAATGGGAGGGATATTTGACCAAAAATACCAAAGAAGATAAAAAAAAAAAAAGTCCTACATACACCTGAGCCCTAACAATGGCCCATGCATATCTTTCTTTTGTTTTGCTATCTTCCTTTCTTTTCCCTTTTCCCCCTTTAGAGTCTTAAGTCCAGCTTAAATGTAAAAGCAACTAAGCAAAGCAGCAATGTTTGACTAATTTTGAATTTTATTAAGTGCTCAACTAGAATATATACAGATCGTTCGATTAATCTGGCTCGAGTTTGTAGGTCCAATGAAGTCATCGAGGAATATTATATATTTTAAATTTTGATTCAAGTATTTTTATTTTTAAATAATACATAAAATAATTATTAAGTGATAAAAAAATAATGAAATACATAATTTTAAAAGGGTAAAAGGAGATATAGACTCAAACGTTTTAAAAAAGAGATTTATAGATATCAATAATTTTAAAATTTTCATTAACATTGTTAAATAACAATTTTTATTTTTTGTTAAAATATATAAAAATTATTACTTAAAATTTTGAAATTATTAAAATTCAGATATCTCTTTTCTAAAATAGTAAGTTCAGACGTTTTTTTTTTTTCCTTTTAAACATTATAAAATTCAAAAAGTGCAGCTTTGAAGTCAACAAATTATAAATATAATAGTTTGATAGCTAAAAGTTTGGCCCTAAAATTATACTTTCTTTTATTTATGTAATATTATATATTTTGCATATAGCTTAGAGATTTGATACTTATATAAATGTTATATTTTTTAATAATATTTTAAAGAAAAATATAATTTATTCAAGTTATTAAATATGATATTAGAGTTAAGATTTTGTGTTTAAAATCATGACTTTATTTTTAATTAATTTTATTATTTATGATCTTTTGGTTTTCTCTTGTCTTAATTTTGGTCTTTTAAAATTTATCTACCTTTAAAATTATATCTATATATCACATTAGAGACATATATTAAAATTTATATTTAATATTATCATTAGGTCCGAACATCACTTAATAATTTAGATTTATAAATTTAATTATTTTATAATAATTTTAATTTCAATTATACTTTGTTTGAAAACTAAAGTCACCATTAAAATGTAATTTGTGCAAACCTCAAGGATGACAGTGTTAATATTCCCGTTTTCCTATTGATGCTCAAGAAGTTTGCCTAAACTAGTATCATGGAAGTGTAAAAAATTCTCTTGGTCCCAAGACAGACCACGCACTCAAATAAAAAGGCAACATAGTCATTTTTGGTTTTAACGAAAGCATCTGCCGTCGTCAGTTTTATATTGCCGTCGTGAGTTAAAATATAAAAGGCCAAGTTTTCTTGAAAAAAAAAAAACCTGATACCAACAATATTGATATTATTAAAATAAAAATAATAATTTCAAGTAATATAATATAGTAACAAATAATTAAAAATAAATAATAAATAAAAAAAAAAGAAAAATTATGTAATTTGATAACTTATTTATATTTATAATAAATGAAGATCTCCATTCTCTTGTTAACGAATTAAAAAATACTTATAAAATATGTCTTTTATAAAAAAATACTCAAGTTCACAAAATATTCTCTCAATTGCATTTACAAAAAATATACAATTAATTTTTTTTATAATCTAAGAATTTTTTTTCTTTATAATTGTTGCGATGTATTTACAAACCAATATAAAGTCTTTATATAAATTTTAAATGTTCTACGAAAACCTTAAATCAATTGGAATAAGTGTCCTTATTTGTAAGATTTTAAATTCCATTTAAAAAAGTCAATTGAGTTAAAACAGAAAATCTACATAAGTTGTCACGTGAATCGTACCTGTGTGAACAGTACCCACCCCCTGAGCAGTACTCGCCGCACGAATAGTTTCTTGCTTCATGTTAAAAAATTGGTGATTCAACAATCTTAGTTGGATAAGAATTGAGATGAATACCTAAGTAGAGAGTCACAAGATATCTAGAATGTGTGGGACACGTATGGAGAAGTTTAGGACGTCTAGGACGCGAAAAAGAAAGCAAAATGGGACTCGAAGACAGAAAGGAAATGAAAAAAATGCTCATAGGAGCACCAGGGCTGAGCGCCACGGCGCCCAGCACAACAACCCAGCGCCGCAGTGATGGGCTCGATAATAGCCAGCGCCATGGCGCCCAGGGATAAGCGCCGCGGTGCCAACAGCGTCAGGAAGTTGGTTTTGATCCGAATTTTGAGTTTTGGAAAATTTAGGACTTCCAAAACAAGTGACTCTTACCCCAACAAGGAATAGGGTTAGTAGGCACGAAATAAATTCTATATAAATACTTATAAACCCTTTAGTTGAGATTAAGTATTAAGAGAGACTCTAAGAGAGAGAAAGAACTGGATAGACACTAAGTGCTTATATGCGCTAAGGTGGAACCATCGTTTGAATGTTCATTGCTCGTGGTAGAGAAAGGGTACATGAAACATTAGGTCCTTTTGAGAGTTCTTCAATTGAGTTTTCCTTATAAAATCTTTTGGGAGTTAATAAGAGAGGTTAGGATCCTTGGATCCATCGTGGATATAGGCAATTGGTCAAACCACATAAGATTGTGTTGTGATCTTTTATATTCTGTTTTGGATTCTTACTATTTTACTTGATTAACAGGTTATTCTCTTGCGCATGAAGGTTAGGGTTCTAGGTTGAACTTGAGGTTCTTCGCTTCAACATAATCTCGAGAGAGAGAATGGCGTTTCATCCCTCAACAAACTGGTATCAAAGTTAAAAGGTTCGATAATACACACCTGGGGTATTTAAACCATGGCTACAATCAAGCAAGAAATAGAGAAGTTCAATGGGATGAATGAATTCAATCTTTAAAGAAAGAAGGTTAGGGCTTTACTAGTGAAGGAAGGGCTAGACTCAGTCTTGGAGGAAGCCAGCTCTTAAACTAGCGATGAGACGACAACCTCAAAGTCCGAGCAGAAAGATTAGGACACGATTCAGAAAAAGGCTCACAGCATTATAATCATAGCATTAAGCAACAAATTATTAAGAAAAATTGGTGATGAATAAACTACTTTGGGGCTATAGAAGAGACTCGAGGCATTATACATGAAGAAGTCTCTTGCAAATAAACTTCTTGTGAAAAAGAAACTACATCAACTAACAATGCACGAGGGATCTTCATTGAAAACTCACATTGACTAGTTTAACAAGATCATCATAAGTCTTGAGCAACTAGGCATTAAGACTGAGGATAAAGACAAGGCCATTATCTTGTTAAGTTCGTTGCCGAAGAGCTATGAGAGCTTTGTGGATATACTGCTGTATGGTAAGGAGTCTTTAACGATGAATGACGTCAAAGCATCATTGAACTCAAAAGAATTGACAAAGAGATCTGAGTCTGAGAGTTGAGCAGCATTGCTTCCACAAGAAAGGAAGAGCAACCAATCAAGGAGGAGATCCAAGTAATGTTTCTTTTGTAATAAAGAATGACATTTTGTGAAAGATTGTCCGAAATCAAAAGGCTTAGGAGTGTGGGCTGCAATCGGTACTGAGGAAGATACCAAAGTTGTAGACACATTGGTAGCCTCAAGCGAAAAATATGCTGGCAAATGGATACTAGATTCGGGATGCAGCATACATATGTGTCCTGACAGATCGATGTTTACCAACTATAAAGTCAAGAGAGGTAAAGCTCTAATGGGGAATGACATGACTTGTGAGATTATGGAAGTTTGTGACATAAGGTTGAGGATGCAAGGTAGAGAAACTAAGGACTTACATGGTGTAACGTATGTTCCTAAACTAAGGAGGAACTTGATATCCCTAGGCAAGCTCGATGAGAAAGGGTAGTCGGTTAGAGCGGAAAAAGGAAAACTAAGGGTAAAGAAATAACCTATAAGGTTTGAAGGTGAAAAGCACAATGAGGGGCTCTATGTGCTTACTAGGATGGCCATAAGTGGGCTAATACGGGGTGTTGAGGTAATGCAGACCACTAGGCGACATCGAAACCGTGCTCACCGAGGTGATGAGGGTCGGAAAGAAGTGCAACGCATCCATACCCTATGCAAGGTACATGAATGCATTTGGAGACCAAAGTCACCAATTTGAGAAAAGTTAAGTCCTGGTGGAGACTTAATTGGACTTAACTCTAGGTGATAGAGTATTGGTGTGAATCGGATCCCGAAACCTTCTTCTTTGGAAGATTTTGAACCAAGGAAGGGTTTGTTGAAAAAATGGTGATTCAACAATCTTGGTTGGACAAGAATTGAGATGAATACCAAAGTAAAAAGTCACAAGAAGTCTAGAACATGTGGGACACGTATAGAGAAGTCTAGTACGTGTAAGACATGAAGGGGGAAGTGAAACGGGACTCAAAGACGCGAAGAAAATGAAGAAAGCGAAGAAAACGCACATTAGAGCACCAAGGCTAAGTGTCGCGGCGTCCGGCACAACATCCCAGCACCGCAGTGCTGGGTCCCTAGCGCCGCAGTAACGGGCGCTATAATAGCCATCACTGCGGCACCCAGGGATGAGCACCGCTGCATCAACAGTGTCAGAAAGTCGGTTTTGATCTGGATTTTGAGTTTTGGAAAGTTTAGGACTTCCAAAATAAGTGGACTCTTATTTTAATAAGGAATAGAGTTAGTAGTCATGAAATAAACTATATATAAATATTTGTAAACCCTTTGGTTTAGATTAAACATTAAGAGAGACTTTAAGAGATGGGAAGAATTGAGTAGACACTAAGTACTTGTGTGCGCTATGGTGGAATCGTCGTTTGAGCGTTTATTGCTCGTGGTAGAGTAAGAGTACACTAAACATTAGGTCCTCTTGAGGGTTCTTCAATTGGATTTTCCTTGTAAAATCTATATGGAGTTAATAAAAGAGGCTTAGATCCTTGGATTCACCGTGGATGTAGGTAATTGGTCGAACCACGTAAGATTGCGTTGTGATCTTTTATATTTTACTTTAGATTCTTGCTATTTTACTTGATTAATAAGTTATTCCACTGCGCAAGGAGGTTAAGGTTCTAAATTGAACTTAAGGTTCTTTGCTTTAACCTAATTTCGAGAGGGAGAATGGCGTTTCCTCTCTCAATACTTTCAACTTTTCATTTTGCTTATTCCTAACATGAACTTCACGTGCTAAATTTTTTATTGACTCTTCATTAGTCTTCAATTCAAAATCAAAATTCATTATTGATTTTGAATTATTAATTTTTAACAAATATTATAATTATTATGTATGTATAATTAATAAATATAAGAACTATATTCTATATGCTATTATTCTTATGTATTTTATCTCTATTGATATGCTAAAATTAATTATTTTAAAGAATTATGATTATTTATCATAATTACATTTTAAAATATTTTCTTTTTTTGTCAAATATTTTCTAATCATGCACGCTAATCCTTTTTTATTAAAATCATTTGTACATACTTTTGAAGGATTATGTCCTCGTGATTAGTTAAAGTAAACTAAAGCAACTTCACTAAATAATTAAGTTTGTTTTCAAATTACTGAACTAGTAGTGATGATTCACCAAAAGGAGAAACAGCAAAGGCAAATTGAAACTTCTTTTTATATGAATAAACCTTTCATATTGTATTGTTTTTTAATCATTACGAAAAGTAATAAATATTTAAGTTGAAGATGTGGTGTAAATTAATTTAGCAGGTAATGCCATTTGAGTGAAACAAACGAATTTAAGGTTAAACCCCTTTTACATGTGAATAGAGTATAATTTATATTTTATCTAATAAAATTTTTTCTTTAGAAAATCTTAAGAGAAAGATGAATCAGTAAAAAGAAAAATGAGATTTATGGCATAATACACATAACAAATCTTTAAAAACGATTTACATATGCAATTTGGGGTGTATGTAGGTCTTTGTTTTTTCTTCTTTGATACTTGGTAATCCATCCCAGATTCTCTTTCTCTTTCCATTTTCTTTTTTTCACACACACTCTCAAATTTTTTTTTTTTAAAAAAAATTTGATTGCGTTTCATTTAAAATATTCTATAATTGACATAAATGAAAAATAAAGAGTTTTTATATGTTGGGTTTATAAGTAAAAAAAGCCCAATAAAACTTACAGCTCAATTAAAAATTACTTACTAAAAAAAAATTAGAATTAAGAACTGGGACCTAAATAATCAATGAGCTAATAGACTAAAAATCATTAAAGGCGAGCCACGGTTGTTTCAATTATAAAGATGCTCTTAAGTTTAAATTGTAGAGTCATTACAAAAGACAAAGTACAAATCAATTCAAGCTTTCTTCGTGTTTTCTCAATTGAGAAAGGAAAATACAGAGAAAATTTTGAGAAATATTTGAATTCTAATCCTTATATAATTATTTATTTTTACATGTTTTATTATTCTTATAACTAAAAAAGATTTTTTATTCAACTTTTTTTATAAAAAAACCTTAATTCATTATATAAATAGTAAAATTAAATACAAGCTAAACAATGTCACTACAATCCTATTACGAATTGAATTTCAAACACTATATAAACATACAAATTCTCACAACGAGAGAGATCAAGTCACAATATAGCAAACATATGAACGTGATAAAGAAGTAGTAAATCATGAAGTGTACGTGAAAATAGTAATCACTATGTGCAGAATATTCTTAGCCATGCAACCTATATATATATATATATATATATATATATATATGTGTGTGTGTGTGTGTGCTTGGTTTTAATTTTGTTTTGCTTGCAAGTGAGAAATGTTTGAAAAAAAATGCATGCCTTTGTCTTTTGGTAAATTATATGAGAAATAAAAGGTTGCTTTGAGTTGGGGACTTGGTTCCAAAAAGAAAAGAAAATAAAAGAAAAATTATTATGCTTCAATCTAATTTTCAACATCTGCTTTATTAAGTTTTCATGAACCTTTTTCTTTTAGAAAATGTCTTATATGGAAATATGGAAGTAAAGCAATCATCTTTTCTTTAAGTGACTTTTTTTGCATGGATTGGTTTTATTCCTTTTTTCTTTAAAAAATAAAAATAAAAATTTCAAACATGAATTATGAGAATTCATGCTTGTATTTTCCTTTCATTTACTTGAATTTATATACGAAGTTCTTTTTTTTTCAATATAAATGGACAAAAAAATATAAAGTCAAAATTACACAATATTGTATAGTTTAATATGACTGCTACTTTGAAAGAACGATTTAACAGGTGTTAATAAGTAATATTGGCATTTAGTATTATGTAATTAATTAATAACATTAAGAAGATTGTTATAAAATCATCTTGTTTATCAAATATTCATTATCTCGTCAAATAATTATCAAAATATTATATTACTTCTCTACTTATTTATGGATTATCTATTAGACTAAAACATGAACTAATATGCATTATAAGTGAACAGCATATAAGATCAAATGCAAAAATAATAATAATAAAGAAACGAAAATTTAACCTTTGGCAATTGATATTTAATTGTTCTGTAATTTCTGAAGTAGTATTTACTTCTTTCTTAACCTTTTCTGATCTCTAACAATAGTGTGCTTTCAGGTAAAAATGAGATATATAGGTTTAGTGGATTTTAATATACATTTTTTTAATTAATTTATGAATATCTTTTTATCATGGATGTTTATAATTGATTACCACCTCTCATATCTCAGAACATAAAAACATAAGGCAGTTGAAAATGTAATTGTTCTTTTTTAAAATAAAAGAAAATATTGAATCACTCTTTAATTGAAGTACGAGAACGCCGTCAACATTATCCTGTAAACAAAAATGCAATGCAAGGTGCAAAAAAATATCATTGAAAAATGGTAGAAATTATTCTCTTTAAGAAAAGAAAAAAAACACAGAGTCCGGTGGTTTTTGCAATATCTAAATTTAGTGTTATTTATTTATTCAAAATTTCTTTTTCTTTTTTGTGGGGAGTGGTGGAGGAGGAAAATATGTAGGTCTCTCATCCATAGGCTTTCTTTTCATTCTCAGATATGATGATTGTATTGTTGAAAAAAAAAGGGTTCTTCACTCGTTGCACTCACACTATAAGCAAAAAGAGCATCTCTTCTGTTGAATATCAAATAAACAATATGGCACAATAAGAAGTAATTATAAAGTAATTTAGAGAGGAAGGTAAAAAAAATACAAAAAATTTACGTAATTTAGTAATTGTCTACGTCAACGAAAGATCAAGATCTTACTAAAAGAGTATGCCTTTTATAAAAATATCAAAATTCATAAAAAAATTTTAACAATTTCTTATTAAATTGTCTTTTTTATAATTTATGATTTTTCTCCTGTGTGTAATTGTGTTGTAATGTTGTTTACAAGCTAAAATAAAACCCTTATAAACATCTTAGAGAAACCCAAAACTCAATGAGAATAAATATGGGAAGTCTTAGCACACTTAGAAAATATATGGTGGCATTCTTGCACTTAGGGTTGCAGCACTGTGTGATAAATATTGTCGGCGAATCTAATATACGTGGATGTATGTATGTGTAATTGTGTCTATTGCTTAAATACATATTAAATACATATTTAAGTTTGATGGAAGCGTGAAACTTGCAATAAATAAAATATATTAATCGTATTAATATATTTATAAGATAGAGAACTCACCTCAATGTGTAACGTTATATACGTATTTTTTGGAGTTTACATAAAGACCAACTTGTGGACAATTCTAGTCACCAACTTAGTGGGCTTGGTGAGCTAGAATAGTAGCCTGATATCCAGCATAGGATTAACTCTTAATTTTTAAAATGGTCGGTGTGTGTTTTTATATTCTTTTCTCCAAAAGAATAATAAATTGAGAATTTAAAACAATTCGCAATTGCTCCAAATAAAAATATAGAGAAAATGAAACCATTTCATTTTTCCTTTTTTTTTTTTTCTTCTTCTTCTTTTCTCCATTTCTTCCTTCTTTTCTCTCGGCCAAATTAGCCTCACACCCACACACCAAATCACTTCTCTCTCTCTTTCTCTTTATATATATATAACAAAATATTTATATAATATATAATAATAATAATATAATAATATCATGGGTGCCAACTATTTGGCACCCAAATATAATATAATAAAAAAAAGAATGATTATTTAACAATTAAATCATCATAGTGTAAAATAATCATTTTGTCCCTCATAAATAGTTACAAAGTCTACTATTTAATGGGTCCCATCAAATCTCACACTTGGGTAAACTCAACTGATGGTCCACAATACGCTATGTGTCATTATACAATTAGTAAATAACAATTATTGACTAATTGTTGTATTTAACACTTAAATACAGACACGCATGCATTCCAGTGGTAGTGCTGAATATTGCTGGATTAAATAATTTAATCTGGCGCGCTGTCCCAGTGCATAACGAGTACACTCCATATCGCGAGACTCCGTAGGTTCTATGCCTGATTCGTCAAATGGAACTATTCCATGAGTCCGTAAGCAATGTCCCACGCACACGTCACGGATATACAAATCGACGCGTTGAACCATACAAGCTGAGGTTACAACGCATACGTATAGTTCTTCCGTCATGATATCTTGGATATGCTTGGGATATAAATTATCACCGTCAAATTCTCTTGTGCTCATCCATGTCCTATCTCCAGACTTGTATCTCACTAAATAATATGCGCAAACTCATTTGCCATATTGTTCCACCCAGGTGGAACTCTTTCCTATGATGATTGCTTGTGGCCACAAGAATTTCTGAGATATAGTCTCGAAGCATCTGGATATCTAACTCCATATAGGAGTTGACGGATTCCATATCTGTACACACCGGACTCCATAAGCATCGGACCATACCCAGCGACACCCAGCAATCACACCATGAAAGGTCTGTGACATGCGTAAAACCAAAGTATGGTGGATCACTTACAAGCTCACTGTGGCACTCAGGTAAAAGGATCACGTATACTACTCAACTCAAAAGAACCCTTCATTGATGGCTTACATTGGGTGTCTATTGGAGGCCCTTGTGAGTCTGTCCCATATCCAGTCCTAACTAGATACCCATATGTCAATACGAACTCCAAGCTCACAGTCGGTTAGGAACAACCATCTATACCATATAGGTATGACATATGCTGATCTATATTAAAAGTATCTATCAACAGACCCACATCAGCAGAAATAGATTAGGGACAATTATTCGAGAACATACTTGCGCAACTAGCATTTTCTGGCACCCGATTGTAACTTTTGTAACTATGCAATTACTAATATATTCCCGGGTCTATGTCCCATTACAGACAAGGCTCCAACTCTTGGATCTGCTAAGTATTATAACCAGCTAACACTTAACTGTGCTAATATTTAGCATTTATATGTCTCAACATGGCTAACCATAAGCCATTATCTAAACTCTTTTAGATCTGATCTGAACTCCTTCAGATCTACAATGTCTATAACGTTACATGCATAATACCATATAAATAGATATTAGCGATTTAATGGGATGTACACTTGTATAAATACACAAGTATATGTACATTCAGGGATGGCACGTAAGCACCAAGCCTAACAATAATGGTTAATTAAGTCTAATATTTCTATCTTCCAAACTTAATATTTATTCGTTTAAATTAAAATTATTTAGCTTTTTTATTTTTTTTTGTTGTTATTTATAGTTTTAGAGTCCATAGAGCAAATAGGAATGAAAATGTAATGAAAATAAGCCAAAAAATAAAATTACTACAGTAAACTGATACAATACTCTACTACAATGCCTAGCGCCGCATCACTGCATGAACAGTAACAGGGTAAATAGTGCCTATAAATAGTAATTCTAAACTAATTTGTATTTACTGTTTTATCATAATTTGAAGACATAAACTTATAAATAGAATATCAAAAAGCCTAATTAAAGAATCGATAGGAGAGAGAAAGAGAGCAATTTTTGAAGGATTAAGAAAACTAGAATATTAAAAACTTTAGAAAAATTAGTTTTATGTCTTTAACATTTTATCATTCTAGTTTTCTATGATTTTCTTGATGTTATTCTTAATAAACTCTAAAATGCTTTATTTCACTATGACCTAAGTTTTTTTTTCTAGGATTAGACTTTTGAACTTAAGTATGTAGTTGAATTTTATTGATTCTTAGTTTATGAACTTAATACATATAATTGATTCATTCTATCTTGAGTTTATTGTTTTCATTATATTTGGTCAATATTATGAATGATTGAGGAACCATGATGAACTTGATAAAGAGATTCATCTGTTTAACCTATGATAGTTTGATGCATGATCATAGAGTAACAACTATGAGTTTCATCTAAAATTGACATATACCTATATGACATGTATGACATAATTTAGACTTGATCTTAATGAATTACATTCTAATTTGATTACCATAGACATATAGGTGGTCGTTATAATGCATAATATAGTCACTCGACCATCGACAGAGACTTGTGATGAAATTAGCGTCTAAGCCAACAATTGGTATTAAAAGATTAACTAAGATATTAATAATCCAATGAAATATTTAAGATGGGTCCATACCATAGGTTATTATTAATTTGTGAGTTTAACCCTCTGTTATTTGTTATCTAGGTTAAGTTTTAGGTTAATTAGTTAAATTTTGAATTAGATTTTTCTAGATAAATTTAAAGTGTGTATAATTTTAGTAATTTATTGGTAGAAATAGATCGAATAGTCCCCGTGGGAATGATATCTAGACTTAAAATTCTATATTACTTGATATAATAACGTGTACTTGAGCTTAGTTATTATAGCACCAATCACTATGCTTGGGCGTTGCGGTGCCAAAGTTTGATGTGCTAGCGCCACAGTGCTCCACGTTTTGGACTGAAGGCCATGGTGCTCCACTTTTCAGTGCCGCTGCACCCAGCTCTGGTGCCGTCGATAATATCTTCTTGCCTTCTTTTGTATCCTCGCGTTTCTATTCACTTGGCTTAATCCCAATACTATTTTACGATGATTTTTAATCAACTTTCTCACAAATTCCCTCATTGATTCAAAATCATCATTGAAGCTTCCAAGATTTTTCATCTCCGCATCTTTGGTCACCTTCACATAGTAATTACTCTGGTTACGTCCTTACGTATGACGATCTTAACCAAGGGCAGTGGCTTAGTCAACATGTTAACGAGGTTTTCAGAATATGCAATCTTTGTTAAACTAATCTCACTACTTTGAATAATCTCTTTAATGAAATAGAGCTGCACATCAATGTGTTTAGACTTCTCGTGAAATACTTGATGCTTGCTTAAGTGTATGACACTCTAGCTATCACAATACACACTAGTGTTGATGTCTTCAGTAGCCCATATCTTTATGCATATCCCTTTTAACCACATGGCCTCCTTAATAGCTTCTTTTATAGCTATATACTCTACCATGGTTGATAATGCTACCACGTGCTGTAGAATCAACCTCCAGCATATACTACACCCAAACATAATGAATATGTAACTCATCAAAGATTTGTTTTTTGTCAAGATCACTAGCATAATCTAAGGCAACGTATTCTCTTACCATTTCACTCTTATTTTCAGCTCTTTTATACAACAAACCATGATCCAAAATTCACTTGAGATATATCAATATACACTTCACTGCAAGCCATTGATCTTTTTTCGAATTCGTCATGTATCTACTCACAACACTCATTGTTTGTACTATATCTGGTTTTGTGTAAACCATCACTTACATGGTGCTCTTAACAACGTTAGTATACGGTACTTTATTCATCTATAATTTCTCCTCTTCAGATTTCAACAACTGTGCTGCTGAAAGTTTCAAATGCATGATCAAGGGTGTGGAGACAGACTTTGCATTGGACATATAAACCTCTCTAGAATCTTTAGTATATATCGTTGCTGTCACAAGAAGATAACGTCTCTTCTTTTCCTTACAATATCCATACTCAATATCCACTTTGCTGCTCTTAAATCCTTCATCTCAATTTGTCAGTCAAATGTTTCTTCAATTTATGTATTTCCTCTATATCTCTACATGCAATCAACATATCATCCACATATAAAAGTAAATACATACTCATCCCATTACTTAGGCTCTTAAAGTACACACAACCATCATACTTTCTTCTATTAAATTCACAAGTCATCATCAAATTTCTTATACCACTGCCTAAGAGATTGTTTCAACCCATATAATGACTTCTTCAACAAACAAGTATGCTCCTTCATGTTAGGTTCTATAAACACTCGTGGCTGTAACATGTTTACCTTTTATTCTAGCACTCTATGTAGGAAAACTGTATTTACATTCATCTGCTCTAAATGTAAATCAAGGTTTGCACTCATGATTAACGAAATCCTAATATATGTGTGCTTGACGACTAGAGAGAAAATCTCATAAAAGTCAATCCTCTTTCTCTGAGTAAAACCTTGTGCTACAAGCCTAGCTTTAAACTTTATAGGCTCTACTCCAAGTATCTACTCCTTAAACTTATACACCCACTTGTACCAACTAGTTTCTTTTGAGATCTATCCACCAATACTCATGTACTATTCTTCTTAAGAAAACTAATCTCTTCTTCTATGGCCTACTGCCATTTATCATTATTCTCACTCTTTATAGCCTCACTATATGACTTACGTTCATCATACTCAAGAGTGTGTGCAGAATTAAAAATATAAGCAACTAAATCTGCTTGAGGATACCTAATTAGTGGATTTATTGTTCTCTTTAACCTATCTCTGGCTAGTTGGTACTCTTCAAGTTCCATCTCAAGAGTCCTAATCTTACTTTGGGTGAACTTTGAGGAACTCGCCAATGCCTTTTTCTCAACTTTAAGGGTTGTCTTACTGAAATATTAATCTGGGGGCATATCATATTTACTCTTAGATTTTACTTCAACTTTAATTATTTCTGGTGCTAAAACTTCCTTGAGTACAGATTCTTCTTTCTCATCTTTTTGGGGGCTCTTTTAGCATTGTTGTCTCATTGAATGTCACATATCAACTTATGATACTTCTTGGTGGCTTCAAATCTGTACACCACACCTTATATCCTTTCACACCTTGGGGATACCCTATGAATATCTCCTTCATAGCTCTAGACTCTAATTTGCCTTACTTCACATGCACGAAAGCTAGGCAACTAAATATTATAAAGTGATCATATTAGGGAGAAATGCCAAACCACTTCTCTTCTAGGGTCTTGAAGTCTATCGTGGATGAAAGATTTCTATTGATCAAATAAGCTGCTGTTATCACAACTTCACCCTAAAATGCCTTGAACATTTTCATATTAGTCAACGTGCATCTAACTCTTTCAAGCAGAGTTATATTAATCATTTCTACCAGACTATTCTATTATGGTGTTGATCTTACAGTTCTATGCATTGTAATCTCGTGCTTGGCACAAAACCCATCAAGCTCTTTGTTGCAGTACTCGATGCCATTATCAGTTCTTAACCTTTTAATCTTCTTGTTAGTTTGATTCTCAACAAGGGCTTTCCGTGTTTTAAAAGTATTAAACACCTACTCCTTGTTCTTCAACACATATACCTACAACTTTCTTGAATAGTCATCAATGAATGTGAGGAAGTATCTAGCCCTACTATAAGTGACTATCTTCTCAAGTCCCTAAAGATCTGAGTATATGTAATCAAGAGTTCCTTTGGTTTTGTGCTCTCGGATATTAAACCTCACTATATGTGCTTTACCCAACATACAATACTCACAAAACTCTAACGGCTGGAACTTATCCTCACAAAATGTCTTTTGACTAAATAACCCCCTTAAGTTTCTCTCACCTATATGTGTTAACCTTAGATGCCACAATTTGATTTGCATATTCTCATCAGCAATAAAGAATTATACATAATCACTCACTACCTCTGCCTTCAGTACATATACTCCTTTGAGCTTTTCACCTCTCAACACTCTCATAACCTCTCCGTTAATCCTAACGACATATCCATTCTAGTCTAATATCCCTAATAAGATCAAGTTTCTCTCGAGGTCAGAAACATATCTAACTTCTACTAACTCTCTCACTCTCTCATTATGCAACTTAAGTCTAATGCTACAAATTCTTATCAGCCGACATGCTATGTCATTACCCATTAATATCTCTTCTCCACAAATAGGCAGAAAATTAATAAACTATGATTTATTAGGACACATATAAAACATTCAACTAGAATCTAAAACTCATTGGTCAGAAATCTTACCATCAGAAGTGACTAGAGTCTCTGCGCTGTCATCATAAGCTAGGGCAGCATCCACCTCTCTGTTTTTGTCTTTTGCTTTCTTCTTCGGATAATCCTTTATAAAGTACTCCTCTTTCTTGCAGCAATAACACTTTTTATAAGTGCCTCTGGACTTTGATCTCGAGCCCTTATTCTTTCCATCTCTATGTGAAGCCTGTCATCTTATAGATAAACCTTCTGCATTAGCCTTTATTTGGCTTCTTAATTGCTTTGAGTATAACAATGATCTTGTTGAAGGCGTTTATATAGCCTTTTATCGGCGTCCTCTCAGACATTAATAGCTGATAAAGCTTCTTCTTTATATATAATTGGTTGGCTAACAACTTTCTTATATAAAGAGAATCTAACTTCTTTCAAAGATCAATAACTGTCTTTTCTTCTGCAACTTCCCTCAAAACTTCATCGCTCAGTGACAGAACAATTATACTATAAACCCTTTCCTGAATGTCTTTCTTCTCTATTTTAACCTTCGATGACTTTGGTGTCTTTTCTTCTTTGCTAGATGGAGCTACAATCTCTTATAGGGTTGAGCCTAACCATTGGCTCACCAGTAACTTTGTTGCCTTAATCTTTCACATATTGAAATCATTCGTCCCGTTGAATTTCTCTACTTCATACTTGAGTGTGGCTATGACTACTTAGAACTAAGCTATGATACCAGTTTATTAAAGTGGACGCGTATCAAGCAAACAATATGGCGTAGCAACAATTAATTACAAAACAATCTAGAGAGAGAAAGATAGAAAAGAACACAAGAAATTTATGTAGTTCAGCAATTACCTACATCCACAACAGATTAAGATCTCATTTCTTTATTATTGAATCACAAGGCACTCACAAAGTATGCCTTTTACAAGAATATCAAAACTCACAAAGAACTCTCAATAATTTCTCACTAATTTGTCTTTCTTGTAATCTAAATTTTTTTTTTCTTGTGTATAATTGTGTTGTGGTGTTGTTTATAAGCCAAAATAAATCTTTATATAGGCTATAGATACCCTAGGAAAACCCTAAATCGAGTAAGAATAAGTTTGAAGAGTCCTAGTACACTTAGGAAACATAGGAGGAGTTCTTGCACCTAACACCGCAGCGCCCTGGCTTAACATGCCAACATCACGGCACTCCACATTCTGGACTGGAGTCTGCTGCACTCCACCCTTAAGCACCACGGTGCCTAACCCTAATGCTACCGACAATATCTTCTCGCCTTCTTTTCACATCCTCAAGTTTTTACTCACTTAACTTGATCCCAAAATTATTCCATAATAATTTTTAATTAACTTTCTTACATTCCCTTTCTCTCTCTCTTTTAAGTCTTTTTTTTTTTTTTTACATAATTTGGGTTGTAATTATTGCTCCATTTCAATTCCTCTTTTATGTACTTCAAATTTTTGGTTAGTATAAGAATCTTAATTAACTCAAGCTTAATCATTATTTTTCCCTCTCTGCATTGCATAATAAGAGAAGTTTGTGGGTACTAATTAATTTAAAGGGGTGAAATTGGCTGTGCGTTTGATGTTTAATATTGTTGCACATGAATTTATTTATTTTTTTTAAGCAAATAATACAGCTGTTGGCCTTAGTGTTTCTGACAAAAGTTGAGGGGTTTCTTTCAACAGAGATAGTTTTTAAAAGGGAGAGGAAAAAAAAAGCATAATTATGCTTTTTTTTCTTCTTATTAACACTGGTATTTTATAGATAATTATACAATAACACACTAATCAAAATCATATATAAATTATTTATACATTTATGCATATTTGGATGTACTCCTCCACAACGAAAGAATCTCTTTACAAGAGAAGACTATACTAATCAGAGAGATGAAAGCCCTCGCAAGAGAAAGAAACTATTTTCATTACCCTAATAGGTGAACTCCTGATCCTGATCAAGACCAAGAAAGTGCACGAACTTTACTACTAAAGCAAACATCTGTATGCACATAATTGTAATCTACACACCATTTTTTTGGCTCTCTTCTTTTTTCTTTTTTCTTTTTTGATAACACACAAACACAACCCACCATATTTTTTTTTTTCCTTCTATTGAATCATGGCAATTCTGGTACTGCTTAGCTTTAAGGTATTTAATATTGATTCTCTTTCTTTCTGCTTTTCTTATTTATTTATTTATTTTAATTTTGTTACTTATTTGTTTTTGCCTGTGCTTTGATATCTCCACTTGTTGTTATGTGTAGCCTTTGATCATCACTTGCCTATTCAATGCCAAACCCAATTCAAAACTGACATTAAAGTTATTCATATATATATATATATATAAAATCTATATCATTCTGGCAGCTTTATTTATTTATTTAGTTTAATTTAATATCCTCTAGCACCTTTTTTTTCTTTCCTTCTTTCTTTTTTTCTTTTGTTTAGTGGTAGATTATGTGAAGATTTTGCCACCTTTGCCATCATTACATCTAAATGCTAATGTTGGATTTGAATTGGGGTCAGCTATTGATGCTATCAAATAAACCTTCATTATCAAACCTTTAATCTCACAAGGTAAAAATTTTTTGTTCTAGAATCAGTAATCAGCTATTAATCCTTTTAATTTGTTTTGTATTAATTCTTAATCATAGTTATAATTACCTTTCATGTCAAAAAAAAAATTCCAACAGTTAGCTCCATAATTATTCATCTCATTTGATGTTTAATTTCAGAAATGCAGGTTAATAATCATATGAGTGGTTGAGAACTCGTAATTTTTGCTAGTCTTATCAAAGAGTCAGGCGGCCAGCTACATTATTCTTCTTTTGGGTGAGCTTGGATTTGAAAAAAAAAACTAATATTTAAGCACTTAAGGGTGACAAGTTCTGAAAAAGCATTAATAGGCCACACTATAAGCTTTGGCTGTCGAGTCCAGCCAGGAAGGACCAATCTTTTTTATTTCTTTTAAGTTTGTTTTCTTCAGACAAGGTATAGTATTCATTAAGTTAGGCATCAAGATCATGAACATGAAGAACATAAAATAAAGTTTTTTAAAAAAGAAAAAGAAATTAAAGGGTGTAAATAAACTAAAAAATGGTTTGATTATCATATAACTTTGTCTTTACATTTTCTATTGAGGGGTATAAAGCTACCTGTGGTTGGCTCTGAACTTACATTTTTGTTTTAAAAATTCATTGAGAATTGTGGGTGTCATGTTTTTCCAGGGCAGAATAAGCTTATAGGATGGCTAAGGACCTAAGATAATGTTTGTGACTTTGTTCCTATTTCTCAGGACCAAAAGTAAAGGCCCCTCAATTTGCTTCTCCCAAGAAGAAGAAGAAGAAGAATTGTTTTCATATTTCCTCTTGAGTCATTTCATTATCATCTTCAAATTACTTGTTTGGTTTCAACACAAGAGCAGTAAACAAGAAGAGAGTTCTCTGAGAGTCTGACTTTTTCCTTTCTCATTTTGGTAAGTGTTAGTTCACTTTGTGAGAATTTTAGTTTCTTTATTCTTTTTACTTGGCATTGCCATTGCAATTGCAAATACCTTGCTTCTGAAGGATTTAAGAATATAGATTTTCAGATTATTCTAGTTCTATAGCTTAGTTCTCTTTGCTTCCAGTGGCTTCAGTTGGAGCAAGCAAGAGAAATGGTATTGAAAACCCAAGTCTTTGGTGCAACTAATCTTTTTTGTTTTTTTTTGGGGGGTATTTTCTGTTCACTTATTTTTCTGCAATTTTAGATTGATTGTGAATTTTCTTATGTTGCAAATGTAAATATGCTAGTATGTGTCAAAGTTAATATGTCAGCAATTCCACCAAATGGCTTTTTATTTGGTTTACTGAGGGACTTGGCTTATGTTGTAATTGAAAATGTTCCTTTATAGTGTCAATTACAAGTGTGATTAACTGATGAGAAATTACTCAATGTTCATATTTCATTGCATTTTTTTTATTTGAATTCTATCTCATTCCCTTTGATTTGACTTGTCTTTCTTCTCAGTGCAGTTGAAATTGGTTCTTTTTTTTTTTCGGTTTCAAAGATTTTGTCGCTGTTCTCACCTTTCCCCTGTTTGTGTCTTGAATTGGTACGTCACATTTGTATCAATTTTTCATGCATTCAGAAATTGAGCCTATTCCAAATCATTCATCAAACTATTTTCACTTCTTCATGAACTGGTATGTCACATTTGTATCATCATTCATCTCTTACAATAATGTTGACAATAGTCCTGATACATTTCCTTTTTCCAGGGCATATCCACAAATTCCAAAAGAGCATGATTGATTCAGCTCCAAGGATGTTTTAATTTGATCATCTGCAAAATTTAGTTCTTCTTCCAAACAAATCGGAAAAGAAAAGATCAAAATCTCGACCTTAAAAAGGCAGTATATATACTATGAGTTCGAATGAGTTTGGTTCGGAAAGATCAAAGCCATGGAACATGTACGCAAGCGCAGATCATACTCCATCTCAAGCAGTTGTTGATCAGGAAGCTCCCTGGAAAAGCTTTGGCAATTCCATGAATGCCATCTCTTTCGGGTTCGTTGCCACGGCTATCTTGATCTCAATGTTTCTAATCATGGCGATTTTCGAGCACCTGTTTAGGCTTAGCCCTTCTTTCTCTTCACCTGAAGTGATGATCAGCAATGGCTCTTCACAATCGGGAGCCAAGAGGAAACTTGGTAATGAGCAAACAGTAAGTTTCTTAAAACTCGTCAGAGCCTGTCTCATGTATAGATGTTAGTAGGCAGATTTATACATAGCCTTAACTATAATGTTTTGCTACTAATCATGTATGCATACAGTTTGCTTGAATTGATGTCAGTGTGATCTTTGTGGTGACAGGTGTCGACATCATATGCGTCGGATTTCTCGGTACTGATGCCTGGGCAGCAGTATCCAACCTACATTGCAAAACCAGCTCCTCTCCCACTTCCATGCCCAAAGGAAGGAGTGAATTGGCCTTCCCATGAACATAATTTTGTACATCCTTAGGAATAATAAGAGTCTGCTTTTTTTTTTTGTTGAAATATGTTTCTCTCTGGCTGTAATGTATATCTCTTGCAAGAACATTCAATTCCATGTGTTCAATTCTACAGTCAGTTATCTGATCAAATATCATATATTGAAGCTTCTTCTTCTATTGAGAAATTTCTATATTTTTTTTCTTTTTGCTTGAAGGATGAATTGTTCTTCAAATATGTCTTGTGAAATCATTAGTTCTCCAAATTCATAGCATAATTTTCATAAATTTATATAGTTGTAGTTTATTTACATTTAAGCAAAAGTTATTGACATTTGGATCAGGATTCTCTGCTAATTTTATTCTTAATTTAATTTATACTAACATAGAGTTGGTAATTAATAAAAAATAAAATATTTATAAAATTAATTTTCACCGTACATAACAAATACAATACACGTATCAAAATCTCCTTTAGAAGTATTGTAAAATTAAATAGAAAAAAAAAACTTATAATTTTTCTTTTGAGATAATAACATTCAATAATAAAATTATTTTTATATTATTGCATTTTGAGTTTTGACCATCATATAATATAAGTGTATGATACTTGACCATCAAGGTTATATTATCTAATTTGAGAAATTATAAAACCTTATAAATGTTTTTTTTTTCCTATAAAATTTTGAACGGGAGTGAAAAATCTCACCCAATAAAATATTTAACTCTTTACTCTCAAATTTTATTTAAACTCGGATAATCACAAATACACCCTTAACGACAGCTCGAATTACGCCCACGAGGTAACATTAAAAATATTATTATCACTTTTTCCTTTGTTTTATTTTCTTTATATTTTTTTTTATTTTCTTTTCCCCACGCTTATTGTTGTTTTGTTATTGTTGTTTTGTTTGTTAAAGAAGAATTAATTCTTTCATAATGAGAAATGATGAAATTGGGTTTTGGGTATGCATAAAATCTGTCTATAATGTGAATCTATCTAAGCATGGCAAGCCACAAAACCTCCTCAAATTATTATTTGAGCCACATGACACAAAATCATATAAATAGCACATCTAGTCATAATTAAAATTTAACATGGGGATTATTAACCTTTAAAATCATTAGGTTGCTTTGTTATAGTTATATCCATGGCTTCTCTTATATATCTTTATGTGAAAAAAATTATAGGTCATTTTTGCATATAATTATCATTAGTGCTTAACACATGGTTCTCTAATGACTCTTCCATGCTGCAAGTTCTTCATTGCTTTTATTTTTATAAAAAAAAAAATTTAAATCTTATGGTAAGTAATTTATAAAGCAGAATATATATATATATATTGTAGAAGTTCTTTACTAGGATTGTTTATGAGTAAAATTTGCCCAAAATTTTTTTTATCAAAAATGTATTAGAAGTTTGTTAGTGTTATTCATATTTAATGTACAAATATGAATAATGCTTTTACAAAAATGGAGAGATTTTTGTTTTTATTTTTCAAAATCAGAAGTAAATAGCTAAAGCATGATCCATCTCTAATAGTGCAGATTATGTACTTTGTAACAGAAGTGAAGTTTCTAAGCATAGTTCTGAATTTTCAGAGCATAAATTTCATAGTTTTTTTTTTAATCATCAATGTTTTTAATTAAACTTCAATTGACATCAGCTTAGATAACACTTTTAATTTTTTATAAAACATTGAAACCAAAAAATTAATTTGTTCTTTAACAAAGAGTCAATCCTATTTCTCAAAAAAAAAAAAAAAAAACAAAGAGTCAATCCTAGTTAGTTTGGAGTCAACAATATTATTGCTAATTAGCATTATAACTAATAAAAAAAAAGTGCTTTCATTGATTGATTTATGTTATAAGTTTATGATCGTCTCTCTCTCTTCTTCTTCTTCTTCTTATTAGTTTGTAATTGTTGTGAAAATGGTGCCAACCATGAAGAATTATGATGATTGCAAGGGAGAGTAAATTGTGAGTTTATATAATGTAAAAGAAAAATATTGTTTTAGTCCTTAATTTTATTAATATATATTATTTTAATATTTACGTTTATTAATATATGTTATATTATTTTTTATAAAGATGTTTTTGATAATTTTTTATTTTTAAATAATTATTATTTTAGTTATACAAGAATTAATATTGTATATATTAAAAAAGTAAAAATTAAATTAATATACGACCAAAATTACATTTTCCCTAATAATAATTATTAATGCTATGATTTTCACTAATTCTATGAATCTAAGTGGGACCTCCCAAAATAATCAAAGCACAAATCCCATGATATTCTACAACTGTCTTGCTCTTCTTCTTTTTCTTTTTCCCATTAGAGTTAGAATTTAATTTTCAGTGGTTTGTCCAAAGGGTTTGACAATTTTGACAAAAAAATCAAAACTTTTAGTGAAATAGGACTCCAAACAGTCTAGATATGTTTGTACGTTCTAATCATTACACATCTGCTCGATTTTATTATTATTATTATTATTATTATTATTATTATACATTTGAATGAAAATATAAAATGAGATGGGTGCTTCATATTATAGAAATACACCCTGGCAACCGGAGAGCAAAAAAGAATAAACCCTCGAGCTGAAGGATAAAAAAATAGACAATGAGAAGTCTTGAAACATGTTTGATTTTGTTAAATGATCTTATTAAGACGGTCTCACTTACATTTTTGTACTTACTGATTCGAGGCGCCGTCAATGTGAACACAACAGCTTAATCTCAAACGTAGTCGTTGTCCTTAAGAAATAACTTTGTACAAAAATGACTTAACAATCTGCTCTTTTGATCCTCTGTAATTTATGCACATTTTGGTACCATTAGTTATAGTACCATAATAGTAACTAAATACACGAAGAATCATCACCACTCTTTCAAATGATTTTGGATGTGAAAGTACCTTAGAGCCACGATTATCACAAGCACCTCTATCAACAATCTACATTAAAGAGAACAATACAAAAATTACATTACATGAGAAAAATGGTGATAGCCACAATTATCACAACCGCTATCCATCCAAAGTGCTTCCAATCTGAAAGCACTTTGTTTGCGTTCTTCAAGCATCTTCACAAATTCACAAAACCGATGTTTCATCCCCTTACTCCCCCCTCTATCTCTATCTTCTATTTCTTTGATTTTTGGTTGCAGTTCTTCTTGTATCTTATGTCCGGTTTCTTGTTCTTTTTTACACAAACAACTCCTATTTTCACTGTATGATTTTTCTCGATCCATTGGGTGGGGAGAGGGGAACAAAAAAAAAAATGTCCTAGTGTTCCTCTACTTCATCTTCGTCAGGTAATATTACAGTCAACAAAGAATACTTAACTCGCAGAGAGATCCTGCCCTTCTCTACCACCAGTCTTGCCCCGGAAACAACCCAATACCCAGGAGTATCCTGTGGCCCTCTTGTCATCTCTGTTGGATCAACAAATTTTAGAAGCTTTGGTGCTTGGACGGGAACTGGAGGACCGCCAGGGTATACAGCAGAGTTTATATTGACATCAGCTGGCCGTGGAGACGGCTTCTGTACAGCTGTGAAGTGATGGCTAATGAGTGTGGAAATGAGTCCAGACTTGGGTGCCAAGCCAGGTGATCCATCCCACTCTGGATGCTTGACAGAGGTAGCTCCCAAAACAGTTGAGAAGCGGAGTTGTAAAAAAAGAATGTTTTTGAACCCATGATTCTCAACCTGCAATTGGGCTCCAGTTACGATAGAAAGATCCTCATCAGACTCAACAGGAGCAGTGCAGACATGAGAGTAGTTCTTCCATTGAACTTTCTCATAGTATCTACGATCATAATTTTCTCGACGGAAGTTGCCATTTGGATCATCTACAAGTTGAAATGTCTTTGGAAGAGAGGAGAGGTGCTGCAAGTGAATGGCCAAGCGGTTGCTGCTTCTACCTTCTAGATAAAGCCGAAGGCCAGTCACTGGCCTCTGACCTACGTCAACCTGTAGTTGATGAAGAATAAATTAGGTATTGGCAGACAATAACATTACTTTGCCATGCTATTACTGAAGCAATGCATGAAATGACAACCAGAAAACCCTCTATCATAAAATGACCTCTGATACAAATGTCATAACCCTCTCTTGAGAGTTACAGGAAACACTTTAAGGAGTAACATGATACAAAATTTCTTGTATTGTGCAATCCTTCAACATGATACCTATTTCCAAACTAACACCCACTACTAAATTTCCAAGATTAGAAACCAAGCTTGCCAAAGAAAAAAGAGGGGGTCGGTTTTTTGTGGGTGGGGGGTTGCAGATGTCTTTTGGTGATAGAGAAAATCAAGGAAGTTAAGAGTTTCCAAGATTAGACCCAATGAAATTATATGGGGTTAATCGGAAGATATATTGGGTACACGAAAAGCTTCGGCATGAAAAAATTAAAATAAACCAGTGGAGACACTTTACCGGATTGGTATTCACAAAAAGCTTGGGCCCCATGAGACTGAACTTCAAAGATGAAGAGTTTTGTTGCTTCCGTTGGGGACCAAGTGGAAGCTCACTGAACACTGGCGCCCACTGCCTTGGCAGCTGAAATTCCAGAAACTGGTGGAGTTCTTCAATTGGTGGTTTATCTACAAAAGCAAGAGTCAAGCATGCTAATTCTGTAAGTCAACAAACACTCTCGACTCCAAACAATGATCTCTACTAATTGTATAAACAACAGCAAGCTCCTGCCTAGGGACCTATTGAACTTCGACCCAAATGCATATAAAAAAAAATACATCACCTAGAGAACAAGATTATGAGTTATGATAATTGTTACGTAGTATCCTATTCCCTTCACCAGGGAGGTTCTCTTTTGATCAGCAATTACTAGATAGCTAGCAAGGAATACTCTTTGAAAGGGGATTGCTGCTGCAGGCTTGGCTAGGAGAATAGATCAAGATATCTTTGGTTCTGTTCTCTATTTCAATTATCAGGCTAACTTTTTGAAAGGAACAGCAAAATACATAGAAACATACATCCTTATTGTCAGCATAATATTGCCACTAAAGCATGGAAACTGATTTATGATTTTTACGCTGGATGAGATCGGTTATGGATAAACTTGCAACCACAGAAGCTTGGCTAAGAGTTAGATCCCAACAACATGAGGTCTGTCATACAAGAATTACATTTTCTATTCACAAGCTAGACAAAAAATAACATGACTTGGTGATATGTAATTGGGAGCACCTTATGCATCACAAGATAGTCATGGTTAATCAAATAAAAGAATATAACAGTTTGACACGAGTAAAGAAGCCATAGATCAGACAGAACAAAAGAAAATTCAGTTAAATCCATATGAAGTGATCTCAAGAAGAAATATACTTCATTCAATTAAAGATCTTTTGAGACAGAAATGGACTGAAAAGAAAACAAGTTCTCATATAAAAAATCCAAATTTTTTACTTGAGGCATCACCACCAACCAAATGCTTCTATGGGGAAAAGGCAAGATGATACCTATTCAAGAATTAGCATCTTGTACAATGTAAAATTAGATGTTCTTAATAAGCAAACAGAAGAATGGTTGTTGCTCACATCTTAAATAGAGATTTATGGCATGGCTTAAGAATCCACTCCCTGGGACTCCATTTAACAGAGAAGTAATTGGGATGAAGGACATTGAGATCACATCAGGCTCAAATTGAACAGTGTGCAACCACTCATTATGGGATAGGTTTCTATTATCACTTCCACCTCTTCTTTTATAAATGCTCACGATATCCTGCGACATAAAATGATAATATCAAACTTATATTATAAAATTAAGGTGGATGAAGAAATAAAAAGACGGAGATATTTAAACCATTTGGCAGAAGAATTGAACTAGTTATGAATTAATACTCTATGACACAACACACCTCTTTGTGTGAGTAAGAGCTTGATGGACTTGCGTTAGCAAACCTCAGCTGCTGATCCCTGATTTCAAACTGAAAGGCATACAATTAGGTAACACCCGTGGAAATAATAACCACAGAATACACACATGCTTTGACAAGGCTCACAAGTAACTTGCAGATGGATGAAATTTCAGTATCAACTTTCACAGAAGACCAACATAGACATCATACCTTGTCATTTTGATAAAGTTGTTCAGAGGGCATACTATATTGTCCATTAGCATCTAAAAACCTCTTATCCGCCATCTCCTTCAATCTTTTCTGTACATCAGCAGGTTGAAGAGTTGACGAATGCTGCTGCTTTATATATATTACATCCTTCCCTCCCATCTTCACACCAACAATGATATGTGTCCCAAACGTCTCAATAAACCTGGAATGTTGAGCATGTCAGCAAGAACTCCTTGCAGTTTCTACAATTCTAAAATTTAAATGAAGTAAATTCAGATCAATGGTATTAATGAACATAACTGCATTTGTTTACTATTATCATGAACAATGAATAAAGGGAATCAGTATAAACAACGATCTAGAAGTTAGTCCTTCAGCGAGAGATCTTAAAGGTAACATTCTTTTGCAGGAACACAATGTCAATATTAGTAACAAGCCCAGCATTAAACAAAAACCAAATCAATTGCTGTCTTGTAAATTGAGTTTCCTATTCACAATTCAACGCACGTTATGCAAGTAAAGTTTCATCATCAAGCTAAATGTTAAAAAGAAGTGAAGATTTCATTGAGAATGGTTTCCGCTTTGAGCTGTTAGATTGCATCATAATAAATAACAGAAAGGTGATATTATGAAACATCTATACAAATTAAACCTTCAGTCCTGCTGAAGCAACTACTATGGCCTGCAAGTTACGACCCAGGCATTCAGTAGTTTTCAAAACCATTTCTTTTTCTTCTTTACTTTTTTTTTTTTTTGGGTTCTTTTTTAAGCATGTGGAACTGAAGAAACTAAATATAGATTTAGTATACGAATAAAGCTAGAAATGCAGGGTGGACCAAGTTAAGTTCCAGAATTCATCAGTACCACATTAGAAAAAACTTCAGATCATATCTGATTATAAGGCAAGAAGAGAGCAACTCAATAAAAGTTTAGAAAGGTCAATTACCAAAATCATAACTACTACGACATACCTTGAAAATGGAAAACTTTCATTTAGACCATTTTGTAATTTTCTATTTTCTGTTATGGGTTGGTGATAAGAGGGAAGCTATGAAAAAGGGCTCTTAGGATTTTAATGCAGCACACATAAGAAAAAATTCCACAACAAACTGAAAGGTTTCTCCTTGGCAGTCACTGATATCTACTGAAATTTGCTCAGAGATCCAGAAATAAGGGCACTACAATAAAAATTGAGAAGACTTTAGATTATCACCTTGCTAGCGCAGCAGGGTCCCATGTTGATGGAACAGATTTCTTTACATGATCGCAAAGTACCATCTGAGATTTCTCCAATGCAACTGTGTAGAGTGTGATAAACATCCCATCAAAGGCAAGGGTCTTGGTGTTGGCTGCATCTTTCTGCCAACAACCTGAGAATTCAAACATGGCATTGAAGAGGCCAGAAGGAATTTTACCAGTCAAAGATAGTTCCTGATTGAACTGTTCTGACATCTGGGAAATAGGTGGGGAGAAAACAGTAAGACATCAAAGACATCCAAAATTAATTGCCTCCTCTATCATTACGCTTATTGTTTAAAATATGAGTTAACTACTTGTATATATATCACTCAAACAAACCAAAGTAGTTAATACTAAGCAACAAAAGAATTCAACAACCTTCAATGTCCAAAAGCTTCTATCTCAGTAAAACTCAAATTTTACACTCATCCCCTCCATAATCCCCAGCATCAGAAATATCAGAACCTTATTCACCAGTAGGGCTTCTACTAAGAATGATTGATGATGGTATCACTACCATTCAAAAACTGATAAGAAAGAATGCACCAATACTATGAACTAGGAGTAGGTCATGTGAAGTCTCAGTTTGAGTTATGTCACAAAGACTTTTCTGTGGTAAGACAAAAAATTGATGAAATCAAATTAAACTCAATTATAACTTAAAACAACTAGTTCAGAAATCAACTTGTAATAGCTACCAAGTAATTGGTTCTTCAACAATGCTGAAGAATGCACAATCTGCATGAATACAAAGTTTGCAACAATTCATATAATTTCTAACAGTTAACAGTAAAAGGCATTCTCCGAAAGTGTCACAACAGAATAAGACCACACAGGACATTTTTCTGCCAAAGAGAAAAAATCAATGAATATTGAAAATTATAGGATTCATAAGTAATCACATAATAAAAACTATAAAACTACAGGAGAAACATGAGAATCAATTAAAAGTTACCTGTTGGAAAGACAGAACATCAGACCTAAACCTTGTGCGCTCCCCTTTGTCACATTTTATTGATTTGGACACATTTGGAATAGAAATCCCACCCGGTAAAACAATCTTACGACCCCCATCTTCATCAATCTCAATCAACCGTGAGTCCATCAAATCCCCTTTACAGTACTTCAACCTCAGATCTATAGCTATATCGTATCCATGCCCAATTGCCCCAATAGCAACCTCAGCTGCCTTTTGAGCAGAAACCTTAAGTGCCATTATCAGCACATAACTCTTACTCAGCAAAACCAAAAAGAAGCCTACACGGAGTTCAAAATACATATATTTAGCTCTAAATTAATCAAAATTTTAAACAATTTTCAAGAGACGCCAAAACCAACCTTTATATACAGTTCAAATACATATTTTTAGCTCAATTACCACAAACAAAGAAGATCAAACTCCGTCGAAGTTCAAAACACGTGTCAATCCAAATCAACCCAAATTACAGACTTTCTGTGCACATTAAGCAGAAGCAAATCCAAATAACTAGCTCAAAAAGCACAAATTGAGCTCAAATTATCACCAAATTGGTATAATTTTCACCAAAATACACATATATAGCACAGTTCCGACATTTTAAGTCAAACAAAGTTTATCCAAACCCTGCAGATAGCTCAAAATAAGCGTGATTCAGCTCAAGCTAACACATTTTTGCACAAATTTCAAACACAAACCAAAGTTCATAAATTAGCTCAAACCAATCATAGCCACTAACTTCTTTCCACATAAACCTAATCTAATACTCTTTAAAAAATTTAAATATAACAGTTCTCGCTGAAAGTAAGCAGATTTCACGCATTTCAAACACATAAACTAGATCTAAAGCTCTGAACAAAATCAAATACAAGCATATCCAGCTCAAATTCACCAAAAACTCGTACATTTCTTTATGATTTTTCTCGAATCTTCAGCTCGCCACAAAGCTCGAGCTCCAAATCACAGTTTAGAAAAAAGAAAAAAGCGCAGAAGCTGAATCGAAAGTGTGACTCCTCGATCGAACACACTCGATGAATTTTCGTGAACTTGCTCCGATTTTGGTCACCAACCAAAACCCTAGCTTAAACGAACTACAACTCGGTGAGAGAGAGAGAGAGAGAGAGAGAGAAATTGAAAAATAAATAAAGAAGTTGAGAGCGAGAGTGAGAAGAAGGAGAAACCCTAACGGATGCGATTAAATTGTGTATTAAAAAAAACGAGCAGAGAGAATTATTATTATTATTTATTATTAATTATTAGTTTGACTGAGAATTCTGTTTGACAAGAGCTTGGGTCATAAATGGTGGTTTTCTATTTTCAACGAAAACTGGGTGTGATAAAGTTAGGGGTATTAACACTGTTACCCCCTCATTTTAGCATAAATTACACATTGACCGCAATTGTATTTTAATTATACTATTACAATCTCTATTTAATTAAAAAAATAAAAATACTCTCGGTATTAAATTTTTTTGCAACATAAATAACTAAAAGTATCCTTACAATCTGAGGGTATTTTAATCTTTTTAACTAAGTAAAAAGATAAAAATGTAATTAAAACTAAAGTTACTATTAAAGTGTAATTTATGCCAACCTTAAGGAGTGACAGTGTTAATATCCGGATTGAATGACCGCCTTTTACTTTTAACGTCAAGGACTACTAATTACAGTTGACCAAATGCTTGAAGTTATGGTTTTTCTGTGTAATGTTTACTTACCTCCCTGTATTTTATGATATTTATACATATTTCCACTATCTTTTCTTTTTTAATCTTTTTCCATCTCAAAAAGGTATTAGTATTAGTTATTCTCGAGCTTGTGATCAATTATTTGAAAAATATTTTACCAATAATTATTTGAAAAATATTTTTAAGTGTTTCTCCTCAACATTCTTAGTTATTATGTTACTAAGCCCGAAAAAAATTTTAAATTCAGTAATGATTTTTTTTTTTATAATTTTACTTTAAATAATTTTTTTTATACTTTGACACCTATAAAAACTTTGTAAAACTAAAACCCCGCATATTTAAAGTTTAACATTATAATATTTTAACTTATTAGCATTGGCAAGTTCTAATTTTCTCGATAGTGGCGCCTTCTTTTCTATAGGCAATGTTATCTTTAATACTACAAGTAAACAAGACATACTCCTGATTGACAAGGCCGATTTTTTCATTTAAGCTGGAACTCTTTGAGATTAATACCATCAATAAGAACTTTTCCAATTTGAGGATCATAAAATTTCTCAACTAAGTTGATAATTGTTGACTTCCCACTTTCACTTTGTTCAATTATAACTGCAGTCGTCCTGCTAGCAAGGGAGAATCCATAGAGCATAGATATTTTGGCAATTATATAACCAACATTAATTAAATGACCATCCCCGAAACTAAACGGTACTCAATGCTGTCTATTTTCTTTTAAGAAAATAAAAATAGGAGAATTTATTTATATTCATAGAAAATATTAACGATAAGTAAAGAAGCAAGCTGTTCACAGAAATAAGGGTGTGTACGGTTTAGTTCGGTCTGATTTTTTTTGAAACTGAATCAAAATTAATTTTTTTAATAAAAAAATTTAAATCGAACAGAACTGATTTTTTTTAGTTCGATTTTTTTGCTTTTTATTTATTTTTTCAAATTTCTTTTAAAAAAATCGAATCAAAATTAAACCGAACAAATCAATTTTTTCTTAAAAAAAAATCGAACCAAATTAAACTAAACTAAACCGATCGATTCAATTTAATTTTTTTATTTCTGATTTTTTTATCTACCCTTACATAAAATTGCTATACATAACTCAGTACTCAGCGCTCGCAAGAAAGAAGCATAAGGTTGTTATTTTATCTATTGCAAACCCAAACAATTTCCACCACTATTTTCAGATCACCAAAAGACTTAAACGATCTGGCCCATCACCTCCACTAAGTTGATATGTAATCAATGTATATTCAGCCAATTCCTAATATTTCTGCACTCTCTTTAAATTTCCAAAAGCTCTTTTCCCACCTATTTTCTTAAAATTACATCTGGTTATATTGACTTCTACACCAAATACCTCTCAGATGTCATGAAGGAATTGTCTCTTGATTTTATTTACCATCAACCTCAACACAACAATTATATGCATTACGTGACTTCATTTGTAAGCGGGTGTGGAGGGGGGACGATAATCAAGAATTAGAAGGTCATTTCTTGAAGTCTAATTTGACAATCTGCTGAGCAAAAGCCTTTATCCAATTTCAATTCTCATCGAGCATCAATGAATACAAACTTATGGGACAGGATGGTGATTATTTCAGATCGGATGGGATGCCGAGGCAGTTGTTTTTTTTATCATGTGATTTGATGATTTTTAAACTAGAAAAAAATCAGAAAAAAAAAGATGCATTAAGACTTTAGGAAAAAAGTAATAAATTTTGAATTTTCATTAATATATAATATTTTATAATAAGTGATAAATTAAAAAAAGAAAAAAAATAATAGAAGGAAATGTAAGAGGTTAATTATCAATTAATTAGATATAAGAAAAATTTGTAATTCTTTTGCATTCCTCCTCCATCTCCTTTACATGAAATGTAATCTCTATTTAAACAACCTCTTGTTATGTTCTCGTTCCCTCGTCAAAGTGTAGGAAGAAGCTCATCATTATCATTATAAAGTTTGAATTTTAAATCTTGTGTTGAATGAATTCTTATAAAGTTCTGAAGAGCCATTGAAGCAATGACAATTTGTACTTGCTTTTTAAAGGAAAATTGTGCATTTGATACAAAATTCTTCATCAATTCTTCCAAACTTAGAATATTCTTTCACTTGTGCATCTCAACGATTAATGTCTATAGTTAAAAAATTCTTTCTTTCTTATTGATTGATTACTATGTTGAAAATCAGGAAGATGATACTTCTCATCTTTGTAAGAGCCTAAATACCCTCTTTCAAATTGTTGAAAATTACTCACTTCTAGAGGAATGAGAAAAATTCAAATTTGGTCTTCTAAAGGCCTTTAAGAATATGCAAGCATCATGAGCAGTACCTTCCCATCCCGCCCAAGCAAATATGAAGCACATATTAAAGTCACATGCAGCCATAACATTTTGAGTAGTAATGTCTTTTCTACCAATATATGGTACTTAATTATCTCTAGAGACAACAATTGGTATATGAGTCCCATCAATTACTCTAATACAATTTTTATAATAAGGCTAATATCGATTATCATTTTTAATCTTACTAGGTGTACTCCTAAATTCTGGATCACTTAGTTTTATGATATCTACAGCCATGCGAGATATAACATTTAAAACTATCACAAACCATCTAGACAGTTTCACCCGAGCGTTAAAATCTCTCTTGCAGTATCCTATTACATAACCCATGACCTAAAGTGATAAGAAAGATAGCTAGTACTTATTCTAATTAGACAACTAAACCTTTCTTAAACCATAACAGTTGTAAGTGTTGCTAACAATTGTTTGAACACATATTTCAATTCTAAATTGTTCTATACATTTTCCATCATGACTTTTTAATATATCCTTTACCCATTTATATCTAGTATAAATAGAAGTCCTACAAAGTTCTTTATCCACATACTTAAGCCACTGAGACACAACTATCACACATCATGTAGCCATCAGCTAGTAGAATTCATCATCACTTTCTTTAGTTTAGACGAGTCTGTATTATCACTATAACTATTGCTAGAACTCATATATGTAACAAAAATAATGACAATAATAAAAGATTATTTTAATAAAAGGATATTCTCAGATTAATAAAAGGATAATAAAAAAATTAAAGAACATAAATTTGCTTTTCCCAATCCATCCATCCTAGCTTAACTTAGCCTTTATTTTCCAAGTTTGTTTTTTTAAAAAAAAAATCTGTGATAATGGCATTGTTGTGCTCAATTAGATATTAATATTCAACATGCTCTTCTTCTGTCAACCTTCAAGTATTAGTGAAGAAATGAGGAAATATTACCAGCATCAAGTGCCATAAACCTCAAAATCTATATCTTGAAGTCTTAAACAGAATAAAGACATCTAGCTTTTGTTTAATTACTCGATGTGTTATTGTTGAAAATTAGCTTATATGCCAAATTGAGTCAATCCCACATTGGTGGGAGATGGCATGGAGGTGTTTTGGTAGGCCTATATAAGGTAAGGCCCTCTTTGAGATTAAGTGTACTTTTGGGAATATTTCTCTTCTCTCCCTCTATTTGTAGGATCTCTTTATGAGAACCTCATAGTTCAAGGGTTTTACATTTAAGCCCTTGAAAGTTGTAAGAATTCAAATTTTCCTTTTATTTTTTAGGCATTTGTAGTAATACCCTATTGTTTGGGTAATTACAGTATTGACCCTACTACTTGGGTATTTGCAGTTTGACCCAATAGTTAGGGATTTTGTATTGTGGCCCAAAAACTTTGTAACTTCTCTTGAAGATAGTGGATTTGTTCTAGCAGCGCCCGAGGACATAGGTAACATTACCGAACCTCGTTAAACTTGGTGTTCTTTTCTTTTTTATATATTGTTGGATGTTTGGTTGCCTCGTTGTGGTATGACTAGCATTATTGATTGTTCGCATAACAATTAGTAATAGTGTTAATTGTTGTTTGAACGCTTCTTGGCGCAACAAGTGGTATCAAAGCCCCAGGTTTAGGACAGTGGGTGGCTATCTTCTATTGAGCACTTACTACTATTCTGAGTTGGTGAATTTTTGAATTGCTAGTTGTTGGATCTAATTATTTGATGGAGCTTGGTTATTTGTGATATTGTGTATCGAGCTCATTTATGCGAGGTGGCTATGGCATCATCATCATCTACATCGATGAGGACAGTGACAGTGTCTAGTGCAAAAATAGATGTGGAAAAATTTGATGGTCGGAATAATTTCGGCTTATGGCAGAGTGAGGTGTTGGATGGATTGTGTCAACAAGACTTAGATATAGTTCTGGAAGAAACAAAACCAGAAGATATCAAGGAGACAGATTGGGACAGGCTTAATATAAAAGCTTGTAGGTTGATTCGTTGTTGTCTGTGTAGAGAGCAGAAGTATCCGTTCATCAGAGAAAAGTCTGCCAATGCATTATGGAAGGCCCTGGAGAACAAGTATATGAAGAAAAGCAATGAGAACCGGTTGTATCTATTGAAAAGATTGTTTCGTCTTCGGTTAAGACAAGGTACGAGTATCAGTTCTCATATTGATGAATTTAATAAGTTAATTGCTGATTTATTAAATTTAGAGGAAACCTTCAAAGACGAAATAAAGGCTATACTATTGATTGGTTCTCTTCCGGATGAATTAGATCATTTATGTATTACTCTTTTTCATGGAAAGGATAAATTGTCATTTGAAGAAGTTTGTTCTTCTTTGACAAACTATGAAATCCGTAGAAAGGATCAGAGAGAACATAGAGATGAGTCAGTAGAAGTATTGACAGTGAGAGGGCGTAGCCAGAGTAGAAAACTGGGAAAAAGGGGAAAATCTAAGTCGAGGGGTTGAGTAGGAAAAGATGAGTGTGCCTTTTGTCAGGAAAAAGGGCATTAGAAGAAAGATTGTCCAAAGTTGAAAAAGAAAGAAAAAGATATGTCTATTTCTGATGCATGTGTTGTTGAGAGCGTAAACGATGATAGTTTGTCAGATTTTTGTTTAAGTGGTCATTCATCCACGTCTCGTTCTGACGAATGGATTATGGATTCGGGTTGTATTTATCATATATGTCCACATCGGGAATGGTTCTTTAATTTTGAAGAGCTTAATGGTGGAGTTGTGTATATGGGCAACAATGATAGTTGTCATACTGCTGGGATAGGTTTAATCCGATTGAAAAATGATGATGGATCAACTAGAGTTCTGACAGAAGTTCGGTATATATCGAAGTTGAGGAAGAATCTCATCTCTTTGGGAGCCTTGGAATCTAAAGACTGTATTGTATCTATACGAGATGGAATTCTGAAGGTCATTTCAAGCGCTCTTATGACATTGAAAGACACTAGGAGAAATAACCTGTATTACTACAATGGTAGTACAGTGATTGGATCAGCGGCTATGGTTTCTGATAATGATGCAGATTCAGAGATCACTAGATTATGGCATATGCGGTTGGGGCATGCAGGTGAGAAAGCCTTATTCAATTTAGTGAAAAGGGGCTTATTGAAAGGTGCGAAGACTTGTAAGCTAGAATTTTGTGAGCATTGTGTTCTGAGAAAGCAGAAGAGAGTGAAGTTTGGCACAGCTATTCATAATACTGAGGGTATTCTTGATTATGTTCACTCAGATGTATGGGGACCTTCTCAGACTACATCTATGGGAGGTTTGCACTACTATGTTACTTTTGTTGATGACTTTTCCAGAAGAACTTGGGTGTACGTTTTGAAATCTAAAGATGATGTACTTAGTGCTTTCCTTAAATGGAAAAAGATGGTTGAGACACAAACAGGCAGAAAAATCAGGCATCTCAAAAAAGACAATGGTGGTGAGTATTGCAATGATTAGTTCTTAAAGTTGTGTCAAGATGGGGGTATTGTACGTCATTTTACTGTGAGAGGTACACCACAGCAGAATGGGGTGGCAGAACGCATGAACCGGACATTGTTGGAGAAAGTTCGGTGTATGTTGTCTAATGCGAGATTAGGTAAAGAGTTTTGGGTTGAGGCTGTGATTTATGCGTGTCCTCTCATTAATCGTCTACCTTCAGCTGCTATTGGTGATAGAACTCCATTGGAGGTTTGGTCTAAAAATCTGTTTCTGATTATGATTCTTTACATGTATTTGGTTCCATTGCATATTATCATGTGAAAGAATCGAAGCTAGATTCCAGAGCCAAGAAAGCAATTTTCTTGGGATTTTCTTCAGGTGTGAAAGGATATCGTCTTTGGTGTCCGACTTCGAGGAAGATTGTATCAAGTAGAGATGTAACATTTGATGAGTCTTCTATGTTGAAGAAATCAGAAAACCAGACAACAGTGAATAGTACTCCGCAACAGGTGGAGCGTACTCAGCAGCAGGTAGAGTTGGAAACAACTACATTGAACCCGGTTAGATCTGTAGAGATAGATAATGGTACTCCCATAACAGAGGTGATTTTGGGAGATGATGAAGAAGGTTCTACTCATGAACCTCAACAGCAACAAGAAACTATTGCAGTAAATAGGCCAAGACGTGAGATTCAGAGACCTGCTCGATTTGTTGATATGGTGGCCTACGCACTTCCAATTGTAGATGATGATGTTCCTTCCATTTATAGAGAGGCAGTCAGCTATTCTGAAGTTGATCAGTGGAAGACAGCTATGAAGGAAGAGATGCAGTCTCTTCAGAAGAATGAAACTTGGGAGCTAGCTCAACTACCAAAGGGTAAAAAGGCAATTGGGTGCAAATGGGTATATGCAAAGAAAGATGGATTTCCTGATAAGAAAGATGTTCGCTACAAGGCAAGGTTGGTGGCTAAAGGCTATGCACAGAGGGAATGAATTGACTACAATGAGGTATTTTCTCCAGTTGTGAAACATTCTTCCATTAGAATTTTATTGGCCTTAGTAGCTCAATTAAATATGGAAATAGTTCAACTCGATGTAAAAACTGCATTTTTGCATGGTGACTTGGAAGAGGAAATCTATATGACTCAGCCAGAGGGATTCAAAGTTGCTGGTAAGGAAATATTGGTTTGCAAACTGAAAAGATCGCTTTATGGTTTGAAACAATCACCGAGGCAGTGGTATAAGCGATTTGATCGGTTTATGATGGGTCAGAGGTACACAAGAAGCAAATTTGACCATTGTGTGTATTTTCAGAGGCTACATAATGGTTCTTTCATTTATCTACTCTTGTATGTTGATGACATGTTGATAGCTTCAACGAATGTCGAAGAAATTGAAAAATTGAAGATTCAATTGAACAGAGAGTTTGAGATGAAAGATTTGGGTGAAGCTAGAAAGATACTAGGCATGAAGATTAGCTGGGACAGAGAAGGAGGCAAAATTTGTTTGACTCAGAAGCAATATCTGAAGAAGGTATTACAGCGTTTTGGCATTTCAGAGGAATCAAAACTTGTAAGTACCCCACTTACTGCTCATATGAAGATCAGTGCATCGTTATCTCCTAGTTCAGATGAGGAACGAGAGTATATGTCTCGAGTTCCATATACTAATGCAGTTGATAGCCTAATATATGCTATGGTGTGTACGAGACCTGACATTTCACATGCAGTTGGAGTAGTGAGCAGATATATGCATGATCCTGGTAAAGGACATTGGCAGGCTGTGAAATGGATTCTGCGGTATTTATTGAAGACCGTAGATGTTGGCTTAGTCTTTGAGAGAGATGATACATGTGATCACTATGCTGTTGGTTTTGTTGATTCTGATTATGCTGGTGATTTGGATAAACGTCGATCAACAACCGGTTATGTGTTTACTCTTGCGAGAGCACTTGTGAGTTAAAAGTCTACTTTACAGTCTACAGTTGCTTTGTCTACTACAGAGGCAGAGTACATGGCAGTTATAGAAGCTGTGAAGGAAGCTATTTGGTTACAGGGATTGCTAGATGAATTGGGAATTGGTCAGAAGAAAATTCATGTTTATTTTGACAGTCAAAGTGCTATTCATTTAGCAAAGAATCCAGTATACCATGTTCGAACGAAGCATATTGATGTTCGGTATCATTTCGTGCGGGAGATCATTAGTGAAGGAAGAATCTTACTTCAGAAGATTGGGACTGCCGAGAATCCCACAGATATATTGACTAAAGTGGTGACAGCGATCAAGTTCAATCATTGTTTGGACTTGATCAATATAGTTCGAGTTTGATAGCGCCATTGGGCGCAAATTTGGAGGCGCTGCTTTTGGATAGAGAAGTTTTGAAAAAATGAAGCTTTGTGGAGGATTGGCATATTCGCCAGGGTGGAGATTTGTTGAAAATTGGCTTATATACCAAATTGAGCCAATCCCACATTGGTGGGAGATAGCATGGAAGTGTTTTGGTAGGCCTATATAAGGCAAGGCCCTCTTTGAGATTAAGTGTACTTTTGAGAATATTTCTCTTCTCTCCCTCTATTTGTAGGATCTCTTTATGAGAACCTCATAGTTCAAGGGTTTTACATTTAAGCCCTTGAAAGTTGTAAGAATTCAAATTTTCCTTTTATTTTTTGGGCATTTGTAGTAATACCCTATTGTTTGGGTAATTACATTATTGACCCTACTACTTGGATATTTACAGTTTGACCCAATAGTTAGAGATTTTGTATTATGGCCCAAAAACTTTGTAACTTCTCTTGAAGATAGTGGATTTGTTCTAGCAACGCCCGAGGACGTAGGTAACATTACCGAACCTCGTTAAACTTGGTGTTCTTTTCTTTTTTGCATATTGTTGGATGTTTGGTTGCCTCGTTGTGATATGACTAACATTATTAATTGTTCGCATAACAATTGATAATAGTACTAATTATTGTTTGAACGCTTCTTGGCGCAACAGTTATTTCTTATTCAACTTGTTTATAGCAGTTATGGACCCAACATTTCTTATGCTATTCTATTTCTTTTTTTTTCTTAAGCAACTAGATTTTCAATATTTATGGTGAAAAGGGTTTAAATATAACATGTAAATGTAAACAATCTACTTTGACTGCATCGAGTCTTTGATTTGTAATTAACATATCAGTGAAAACAGTCGAGCAAAATCCATCCTAGCTTAACTTAGCTTTTCACAATCTGACAAAGCAATCCAGGAGAGGAGAGCCTATAAGCTTCTTCTTGCCAAAAATCAATACAAGAAAATTAAAAGTTACTGCATTTCCACATCCCAAATTCTTCTATCATCACTTGTTGGTTGCCAGCTATAGCTTCTAAAGCAATCATGTTTCAATGAAAGTCCACAAAGGCCTAGTACCATTACAAGAGTGATGTAATTACAAATGCTGTTACTAAGAAAAATTAAAGAGAGAGTATAATTTTGTTAAAAATGGAAGAAATAAGTATTTTACTGTATAGAAAAAACAATAAATAAAGCTCATAGTTTAGTGGTAACTCTCCATGGAGAAGGAACTCAAACTTCATAATTGTAAATTGGCCATAGCTAGATGACACCCTTTCATAAGACAATATTTTTTAATTTTGAACTGCACCATAAAAGTTTTATTTGGAGTTGATCTTAATAAACTTCCGAACTACATTACTAAAGTTCTATTTCAAACTAATCCTAATAGATTATTGATTGTAAATATTAGTAAAGGAAATGTAATTTTAAAATAAAATAAAATAAAAACCAACAAATAACATGATCAATGCACCTAAATTCTGCACTTTGTTTGTCTTTCTTTCCCATTTCTCTTTTTTTTTTTTTCTCAGCATAAAAAGCCTTCCAATAATTTTTACATAAATTTGGTTGTGTTAAATCTGCAAGCTCATATACCACTTTGGTTGTACCAATAATTTTCACAAAAGAATTCTTTGCAAATCGATTATTCTTCTAAATTTTCATCCTCGGAGACAAAAATTAAATAAAAATAAATATAAATTCAAACCTGAGCTTGAATGAAACCACAAAGAGCGAAAGTGGAGAAATGGTTGACCAACATTAATCTGGACGGTTGTGTGATCCTTGGAGGTGATGATCCTGTTTGTTGTGGAGCTGCAAAAGGGGCAAATAAATTTTTGAATGGATATTAATTGTATTTAACTATAAAAGGTTACATAAGAAAGGCAAAAATGGCGATTGAAAGTCGATTGCAAGGTGGGAGAACGGTGGGTGAATAGCAATTGAATGAGCGGTGAAAAGAGAGATGAATTTTAGGTTAAAGTATCAAATGGGATTTGTTTTGAAAATTCAAAAATTTTAAAAGAGAATTCCAAGAATTACAAAAAATTTATCAAAGTTTTCAAGTGCTACCAATGAAAGCACATGAGGTGCTAATTAAAAAAAGCATCTGTTTAGGTGCTTTGTCTAAAAAGCACCTTAATACTTATTAAAATTAAAAAGTACTTTTTAATTTTTTACCAAACGCTTCGCATAAATTAAATTGATGAATGATTTAAAATTGTCTAACTGCAAAAGAGATTGGAATTAGGGATGACAAAATTTAGATTTTGATTTAAATTTTACTTAATTCAAATTTAGAATCAGATTTTTTTTTTTAAATTTGGAATTTGGGATTTATCCTCATTTGGGGTTTAAACTGGTTTTTTAATTCTTTTTTATTTTTTTTTCAACTTTATTAGGTTAAATTTGAGTTTTAAGGTTATTTATTTTGTAAAAAAAATTATTAAATTCATATATATTAAAAATTAGAAATTTTTGATATTTAAAAAAAATTATAAATTTTAAAAACTAATTTAAAATATTTTTTATTAAAAAATTCGAATTTGAGTCAGTTTTTAAGTTTCGACAAAATTTTGAACCCAAGAAAAAACCAGAGTTTTTAAATTTGGGCCAAATTTTTAGATTTTTCTAGAACTAGGCTAAACTGTCAGCCCGAAATAGAATGCTTCGAGGAGGAGGCGGCCGAGATAGAAGCCCTCTCCGTATAAGTTTTACGTATATTTATTAGTAAAAATGTTATTTAACAAACTTGTAATGACTTTAGATGCACTTTACGAGCCATACTTAAGCTGCCTGCAGGACCATAACTCTGAGAAGCTTGTTATAGAGTTCTAGAAGTCAGACTTGAAATCTATTGTCCAACAAGAGAAGCAAGAATTACCCTGTAGGTTATTTGATTTCTATTATGCTGCTTCTCGCGTTCTAATATTATGCATAGCGAGCATACTAACCGATTGCAACTATTCAAAGGTTTTAAAATGCCATCCTATGTAATTCACACTGTTGGCACTATCTATCGTGTCGATAGTAACCCTGCAAACTCCCTGAGAAGTGCATACAAATAGGTTTAGTTTTCTTTTTTTAACTGTACATAGAGTAGTTCGTTATTCAATAATAAGTTTGGTTTATTTTCGCCTAAACGTGTTTCAGGAACAGTTTAAGAGTTTGGCTAAAGTGCACAACATTCAGTATATTGCTTTCCCTGCCATATCGTCTGGTTCGTAGGGTAATATGATAATTAACACAGAAGAACCCTTTTCATCTTTTATATGCATGTAATCTTTGCATGATCTAATTTGGTCAAGGAAATAATCTAAAAAGAATTGTTTACTATATTGCATTTACCCCTCTTTATAAATAGATTGAGAGTTTGACTTCCTAGCTGAATTGGTTACATTACAGCTGTTCATGCTTCGCGTAAAGATGAATTGATTGTAGAAAGATTTTTGTATTTCTGGTGCTGGCTGACTTTGCAAGCTTTTGGCCTCCAACAGGCACACAACCTTGTTCCATAAAGTGTTAGATGATACTCTAGTTTATGTTTATTCATTTTTCAAAGTTTTATAAATTCTGGACAATTTACTGATCTAAGCAATGAAATTTCATTGACTTTTAAAGATGCAGAGTTTCACCGTGTTTGGTGTAGAGGATGTCCTAACAAGTTCATTGTTTCTCTTTTCTTTTGAATAATTTATCAGTTATCCTCGTGAAGAAGCTGCTGCAATAGCTATATCAAGAGTTAAAGAATTTGCATATGACTTCAAAGAAGTCTCGTGTTATTATTTTGCATCATGGTATGGCAGTCTTAACTTTTTTCACAGTTGAAGTTAATTCTAGCACTTTTCACATTGTTTGATCCATTTTTCCCTTTATCTCATATATCACACACTTTTTCTGGTCAAGAGTGTCAATATTTCGAGCTAAATGATGATCACGAGCTCCAAATAGCAATGTGGCATGGTTGGCATCTTCTGACTACTCAGTTGCTTATAACTCTGTCAAAAAAATTTTTTTGTTAGAAAAATTGGTAATTTAATAATTTTAGTTGGATAAGAATTGAGATAAATATCAAAGTAAAGAGTTACGAGAAGTTTAGAATGTGTGAAACACGTACGGAGAAGTTTAGAACATGTAGGACATGAAGGGGAAAGCGAAACGAGACTCGAAGATGCGAAGAAAGCGAAGAAAACACGTGGGGGGGAGGGAGACATGAAGGGGAAAGCGAAACGGGACTCGAAGATGAGAAGGAAGCGAAGAAAACACGCAGGGGGGAGGGGGGACATGAAGGGAGAAGCAAAACGGGACTCGAAGATGAGAAGGAATCAAAGAAAACGCGCGAGAGGTGGGGCACCAGGGTTGAGCGTCGCAGCGCCAATCACAGAAGCTCAGCACCGTGGCGATGGGCCCGACATGGCCAGTGTCACGGTGCCAAGGCATGAGCGCTGCGGCGCTAGACGCGATAGAGAGTCCGTTTTTTATTCGGATTTCTAGTTTTGAAAAGTTTTAAACTTTTAAAACAAGTGGACTCTTACTCCAACAAAGAATAAAATTGATAAACATAAAATAAACTCTATATAAACACTTGTAAACCCTTTAATTCAGAATTAAGCATTAAGAAAGGCTCTAAAAGAGGGGAAGAACTGGGTAGACACTAAGTGCTTGTGTGCACTATGGTGGAATCATCGTTTGGGTGATCATTGCTCATGGTAAAGTAAGGGTTCACTAAATATTATGTATTTTTTAGGGTTCTTCAATTGAGTTTTTTTTATAAAATCTCTAAGGAGTTAATAAGAGAGGTTAGGATCCTTAAATTCACTGTGGACGTAGGTAATTGGTCGAATCACGTAAGATTGTGTTATGCTCTTTTATATTTTGTTTTGGATTCTTGGTATTTTGCTTGATCAACAAGTTATTTCGCTGTACAAAAAAATTAGGATTATAAGTTAAACTTTGAATTCTTCGCTTCAATATAACCTCGAAAAGGAGAAGAGCATTCATTTCCTCAACATGTAGAAATGCTTTCTTAAAAGCATTTTTAAACTTAATTTTTAGTCCTAATTTTTCTAAACGAGCTAATTAACTTTTTTTAATTTTAATAAAATAGAATAATTATTATTGAGATGCAAAATCTCAACAACATTGTTGGAAGAATGAGTTTAGTAACATCCAATGTTATAACATAGAATTCTACAGTTGTATCATTCAATGTTAGACCCAAAAAAAAAACAGAATTCTATTAGTCATGCTAACTTGACAGCAACAATTACCAATCTGACCACTAGATTATAATCCATTTTACAAACGTATTGCCATATTATGATTGTTATTTGTTCTTTATACAGATGATCTCTACAGTATTTTGTTGAAGAAGGCAAAGGAATTGCTCTAAGCATAGTGTGTCATTAGCGGCTGGATTATCTAACCTATGTAAAAAACTCTGATGTAGACCCAAGTTCAAGTATGCAATTCTTTAGATAGATAAATTGACGCTGATGTTGAAATGAATCCCCGTTAAGCTTCTGTAAACTATGCCCCTGTTACATGTATTGGGACAAATTGTTAACAAACAAATTCTAATTGCAAAATGCTTGACTCATTTAGTGTTATAATGGGACGTAATTTAAGAACTCCATAAAATATTTTAGCATCCCGAGTTTGAATCACATTATGCCACTAGTTTTTGTTTTGCATATCTCAGTTTTGTTTTAATTTTTTTTTTAAAAGTATTTTATATTTAATAAATTAAAAAACTTAAAATATGTTTTAAATAATCAAAAAATATGTAGGGTAAGCATATTTTATTGTTGGTAGAATCTCATGAAGACCCTTATGATTTATCATAATTGCCAAAAATTTAAGAATATGAAATAAAAATATCATCGACAATAAAAATTTACCTTTTAAATTTTTCTTACACCTTTCCTTTAAAAAAAGAGAGTATATTTTAGTACAATATTTAATAAAAATTTATAATAATATTTCAAAATTTTTAAAAAATAAAATCAATCTACCAAAATTTTGACATCTCCCCTATATTTTAGACATAAACACCCTATAATACATGAAAAATAAACACTTAATAATATTCATAATACATGAGAATTATACGAGAATCTCATATCCCATCAATACATTATGAACTCCAATGATAAAACTCAAATTACATTTTCAATTACAATTACAATTATGATTTCTAACTCCAGTTACATATAATTATAATTCCAATTACATACATATTAGTATTTCAATTTCAATTATATTTTAATTATTACATTTCAATTTAAATTTGAAATATAATTATTACAATTTTAATTCTAACTCTAAATACATACATATTCAATTTCAATTCTAATTCAAACTACATTTATAATTATTATATTTTCTATTCAAATTTCAATTCTTATGATTACATTTTCAGTTACAATTACGATTTTGATTCTAATTTTTATTACAAACAATTACAAATTTAATTGTAATTATATTATAATTGTTATGGTCGATGCTTACGTGTTATCCCTGAATGTATATATACTTGTGTATTTATACAAATATATATTTTCACTATATTGCTAATACCCATTAATATGATACTATGCATGTAACGTTACAGACATTGTAGATCTGAATGAGTTCGGATCAGATCTAAAAAGAGTTTAAATAAGGGTTCATAGTTAGCTACGCTGAGAGATATAAATGCTAAATATTAGCACAGTTAAATGTTAGCTGGTTATAATATTTATCATATCTAAGAGTTAGAGTCTTGTCTGTAATAAGACATATACCTGAGAATATACTAGTAACTGCATAGTTGCAAGAGTTGCAATCGAGTGTCAAGAAATGCAAGTTGCGCAAATATGTTCTCAAATTATTATCCCTAATCTACTTATGTCGATGCGAGTCTGTCGGTGGATACCTTTTTATATAAATTAGCATATGTCGTACCTATAAGGTATAGATGGTCGTTCCTAGTCGATTATGAGCTTGGAGCTCGTATTGACGTTTAGGTATCCAGTGAAGACTGGATATAGGATAGACTCACGAGAGCCTCCAATAGACACCTTATGTAAGCTGTCAACAGATGGTCTTTTCAAGTTGAGTAGTATACGTGGTCCTTTGACCTTGAGTGTCAAGGTGGGCTTGTAAGTGATCTACCATACTTTGGTTCTACGCATGTCACAGACCTTTCATGGTATAACCGCTGGATGTCGTTGGGTATCGTTCAATGCTTATGGAGTTTGGTACGTACAAATATAGGATCCGTCAGCTCCCATATGTAGTTAGATATCCAGATGCTTTAAGATTGTATATCAAACATTCTTGTGGTCACAAGCAACATCCTAGGAAAGAGTTCCGTCAGAGTAAAATAATATAGCAAAAGAGTTTGCACATATTGTTCAGTGAGATATAAGTTTAGAGATAGGACATGGATGAGCAATAGAGGATTTGACGGTGATAATCTATATCCCCGCACATCCAGGATATCATGACGGAAGGACTATACCTATGCGTTGTAACCTCAACTTGCATGGTTCAACGCACTGATTTGTATATCTGTGACATATGCGTAGGGCATTGGTCACAGACTGATGAAATAGTTTTATTTGAAAAATTGGGCATAGGACTTAAGGAGTCCCACGATATGGAGTGTACTCGTTGTGTACTGGGGCAGGGTATCGATTAAATTGTTTAATCCAGCAATATTCAACACTACTACAGAAATGCATATGTGTCTGTATTTAAGTGTTAAATACACCAATTAGTTAATAATTGTTATTTACTAATTGTATTATGACACGTAGCGTATTGTGAACCATCGGTTGAATTTACCCGATTATAGAATTTAGTGGAACCTACTAAGGGGTAGACTTGATAACTATTTATGAGGGGTAAAATGATCATTTCATACTTTGATTATCTAATGATTAAATAATCAAAATAACTCTCTTATTTTGTTATATAATATAATATATTATATTATATAATTTTTTATTATATGATATTTTATATATATTAATATTTTATTTAATGGTGCCATATAATTGACATCTATTAATATATAATATTATATATTTTATTATTATTTGTATTATATAATATATTATATTATTATTATGTTATATATATATATATATGTATAAAGAGAAAGAAAAAGAGAGATTTGGTGTGTGTTTTGCCGAGAGTGGAGAGAAATGGAGAAGAGGGAAAAAAGAAGAAATGGTCGAATAAGGAATAAGAAGAAGGAAAAAAAAAGGAAAAGTGAAATTATTTCATTTGTCTCTATGGTTCTATTTAAAGTAATGGTGGATTGCTTCAACTTTTCCATTTCTTATCCTTTTGAAAAAAAATGATGAAAAATACACACCGGCCATTTTGGGGATTAAGAATTAATCCCAGGCTGTATATGGGCTGTTGTTTTAGCTCACCAAGTCCACCGTATTGGTGATTAGAACTACACACGAGTTGATCTCCATGCGGACTTCGAGAAAATACGTGTATAACATTACAAGTTGTGGTAAGTTCTCTAACATTTCTAATATATTAATGTGATTAATATATTTATTTATTGTGTTTATTACATGTTTCACGCTTCTATTGGATTTAAATTCGTATATGATACGTATTTAGGCAATAGACATAATTACACATGTATACACCCACGCATATATTAGATCCGCCAACAAAATGGTATCAGACTATTTAGGGCTTATTTGGGTGTGATTTGAGTGAATGGATGCAAAAGACTTAGTGCAAATAGCGTGTTTCAAGTGTTGAAACGGGTATGCCAAAGGGGAAGCATGGGGCGGTGCAGCTCCAGTGGGCTGAGGCTGCGAGTTGGGGGTTTGACCTCCCAACATTGCAGCAATGACATTTGGTGACACTGCAGCGCACTGTTCATTTGAACAGTAGCATATAAATAGTATTGTTTTTACTGTTCATAGGTAAGTAATTTAGAACATTGTTTCAAAATTAATTTTGCATGTGTGAATTTATGAGATGTAATGGTAAAAGTTATCAATCTATATTATAAATCGGGGTTTATGAGATGCAGTGATAAAAGAGTTATCGGTCTGCAATATAAATCAGAATTAATTTTTCTGTGCTAGTAATCACAATGAGAACCCTACTAGTGGAGGTTAGTTGTACTTGCATAGAAAAATTAATTAAATTGAGAATCACCCTTCCTAGGAGTATGGAGACTATAAGATAGACAAATCTCTCTTAATCAGATTGAAGAATATTACATTATGAGATAATATATTATTCTGATCCGTCTTATCAATACGGTGTTAGACGAGTCACATTGACCTTGTCCTAATATTGCTACAACGTGAGGGACTTGGTTGGTTGGGCTTAGACTATGCATGTTAAACATGAGATGAGGCAAATATATGCGAAAGTATTATCCAATATTGTTACAGCGTGAGGGTAGTATCGATAGTATTTATTTGATCATTGACAAGTTAGTCTAGAATACACTTATCCAATATTGCTATAACGTGAGGATAATGTGTATTCAGGATCAAAGGGTAAGAGTTGCATGGGATGCAATTGACAAATGTTGTTTACCTGTTGGATTCACAAATGCCAATATTGCTACAGCGTAAAGGCCGAGTAAATTTCAATGAGATCTACTTTTCGCTGTATAGTTTAAAAGAGTTTAAATTATTGTCTTCCTATTCGAGAAATTATCCGGATTATGTAAAGTAATTAGATGGTGTTTTAAATCAAAAATGTATAATTAGTATACCCATGATTTAAAATATTCTATTAGCGATTTAATAACTATTCCGTTTACATTTCTCGTTAGTTTGGCTTGTTAAGTCCAATGGCCACTACAAACCAATTGGTATGCATAGTTGATGCAGTCTATCTCTAGGGTACTAAGAATTACATTGACCAGTGGATGAATCTCAAAAGTATTTTAGATTCAGTAAATATTGGATTTATTGTTGATCAGAATTTACCATAAGGTAATTCTGATAACACCCCTCAAGAGGATTAAGTAGAGAGAATGTGACCATTTTTTGCTCTGGGTGCTTCATTTTCTACTTCAAGTATATTTGGTAAGACCAGATATGTAAGAAAAAAAATTAAGGTAGATACCCAGCATCTATCCTCAGAGACAACATTTATCCAAAAGATCAACACGAGAGCATGTAGATAGAAAGTGTTTCCAATATAGTAAGATTGGGTATTAGAAATCCATTTACCCTTATAATTATCAAGAAGACTCCCACAAGTTTGTGTTTAACACAAATAGAAAATTTTAAAGCATATGATGCCAATTCAAGCTGGATATAAGATACTGCATGTCCCTTTTATGTCTACAATATGTTGAAGGCATTGAGAAAGACTTAAATCCAACAACTTGTAGAAGTAAAGTTAAGAGTAGAAAATGTTGATTTCTTGCAGGTCCAAGTTGTTGGGCAGCTTAACTTACTTCTTATATGCAATATAATAGTTATACTGCATAATAAATATAATGCGTTATTAGCTAAATATCAGTTAATAAATAGACATTATATACAATTACAAATGTCTGAAGATCAAAATCCTTAAATGATATGGAGCTGTGGTATTTAAATTTAGGTCATATAAGCATAAGATGCATATCTATTTAGTTAAAGATGGTTGAATTCCTAATCTGACCATAAAGACTTAACCAATTTATGAATAATGTATTCACGGAGATGACCAAACATACCGGAATGTATATTACATTCCTTTGATTAGATCGAGGTAGTGAGTACATCAACAGCAAAGTTTTTTATTCGTTTAAGGAAGAATGAGATTCTCACTCATTATAGTCCTCCGCGTTATCCACAACATAATGATGTTTTGGAAAAGAGGAATCAGACTTTATTAGATATTGTTCGATTGATAATGAATGTTAATGATCTATATCTATGAGAATATACTCCAAATATAGCTGCTTATTTAGCAGAGTTCCATCAAAAGTTGTTCCTTCCATTCCGTATGTGATACAGAAAGGAAAGAAGTCGTATCTTAAATTAGTTAAGACTTGGGGTTGTCCTACTTACGTAAGAGTTACGCAGCAGGGTATCTTGTTTTATAAGAGTTACTTAGTAGGATAAACAGCACCCAAGAGGTACAAGTATAGGTTCACTGTGTATCTTATGATTCAATAGGATACTAGTTCTATGATTTAGAGAAGCGAAGTGTGTTCGTTTCTCGATATACCACTATTTTAGAGAAAGAGTTTCTCATAGATTGTGGGAATTATAGAAAGATTGAACTCGATGAAGTCAATCTACAAATCAATGAACTAAGGATGAGAACTCAAACTTAATTAAGTAATGACCTTTTAGCACACCTCTCAATGGGCCAGAAAAGATGTTTAAGTCACTTATTAGGTATGGTTGATGCTTGCAGGTAAATTTGGAATTTTCTTAATAGAAAAAAATCATCCTTAACCTATAGAGAGTCGATGTTAGACATCGATTAGGAAAACAGAAAGAAGCCATAGAAACAAAATTGACTGTATGCATCAGAATTAAGTCTGGGACTTGATTAAGCTACCTATGAGAATTGTTCTCATTGGTTGTAAAGGGTTTACAAAGAGATAGTGGGAGCCGGAAGGAAGGTAGAGACCTTCTAAGTCCTATATTAGTTCTAGAAAAGTAATCCTCAGTGATTTGAAATCAATTAAAAGAAAATATTTAGACTAATATTGATGCTAAAGTCGATTAGTATTTTATTGGCTCTTACAGCATAACCTTGAGGTTTGGTAGATGGATGTAAAGACGGTGTTCCTAGATGGATATCTCGAGTAAGAGATATTCATGGAATAGCCTGAAGGTTTTACGTTTAGTCTGACTTTTGCTCCAGTGTGCATGAAAGGTCAGTGCAAGCATGATAGTCTTCTTGATGCTCTTTGTTGATGACATACTGGTCATTGAGAATGATGTCAATATGTTATAATCGGTCAGAAGTAACTCGTAAGTATTTCTCCATAAAGGATTTAAGAGAGACTTCCTTTATACTAGGTATAAAGCTTTATAAAGATAGAGTTATGAAGCTGATAGGACTCTCCCAAATTATTTCACATCAATAGACCTAGTGTTTATCTTTCGAGGAGAGTGTTTCTTCAGAGGAAAGATGAAATAGTTATAGTGTCTAACACACCAGATACATCAGCTCTTCAAAGATTGATGGATGCTATTATGTGTTTGAGACCTAATATTAGTTTGACTGTAAGAGTTACGAGCCGATTTCAGTTTAATTCAGGTGACCACTATTTGATGGTAGTCAAACATATCTTAAGTTACCTTTAGGGTACAAATGATAAGTTTCTAAAAAATGGAGAAAGTAACTTACAAATGAGAAGACGCACGGAGTCAGTTTTATAGTTTGACCTAAATGATAGAGAGTCTATATCTGAGAATGTGCTTATTCTTAATAGTATTAAGTAAGTTGAAATTGCACCAAACTGAGATTTACCACTAATTCAGATTGACGGAGCGGAAGTGAGAATGAAGATTCGTAGGTTTATCACTGGCCTTGGAAGAGTTCTAAGACAGGTGGATCCTATCCCAAAAGTTTGTGATAAAACATTGCTATAGTATAAGCCGAAATGCCAAAAGGACACCAGTACTCTAGTTATGTTGAGAGGAGTCTCACATGACTAGAGGGATCTTGACTGAAAGAAATGTGATTATCTATAGAAGTGCTCTATAAATAATTTAGCGGACCCACTTCTAAGGCCATGACTCTTAAAGTATTTATGAAACACGTAGAATTGATGTGTATGAGATGCCATCAAGAATGACACTAGAGCAAGTGGGAGATTGTTAGGGTCGGTGGTTACGCACCATCCCTGAATGTACATATACTTGTGTATTTATGTAAGTGTACATTCCCATTAAATCACTAATACCCATTAATATAGTATTATGCATATACGTTACAGACATTGTAGATCTAAAGGATTTTGGATCAGATTTAAATAAGTTTAGATAAGGGCTTATAGTTAGTCACGCTGAAAGATATAAATGCTAAATATTAGCAAAACTAAGTGTTAACTGGTTATAATACTCAGCATATCTAAAAGTTGGAGCCTTATTTGTAATAAGACATAGATATGAGAATATATTAGTAACTGCATAGTTGCAATAGTTGCATTCTGGTATCAGAAAATGCAAGTTACGCAAGTATATTCTCAAATTATTGTCCTTAATCTATTTCTATCAATACGGGTCTATCGGTGGATACTTTTTTATATAAATCAGCATATGTCGTACTTATAAAGTATAGATGGTTGTTCTTAGCCGACTGTGAGTTTAGAGGTCGTATTGACATATGAGTATCCAGTTAGGACTGGATATAGAACAGATTCACGAGGGCCTCTAATAGACACTTTATGTAAGCCGTCAATAGAGGATCCTCTTAAGTTCAGTAGTATATTTGGTCCTTTGACCTGAGTGTCATGGTGGACTTGTAAGTGATCCACTATATTTTGGTTCTATGCATGTTACAGACCTTTCATGGTGTGACCGTTAGGTGTCGCTGGGTACGGTCCGATGCTTATAGAGTCTGGTACATACAGGTATCGGATCCGTCAGCTCCCATATGGAGTTAAATATCGAGATACTTTGAGACTGTATCTCATAAAGTCTTGTGGCCACAAGCAATCATCCTAGGAAAAAGTTTCACCAAGGTAGAATAATATGACAAAAGAGTTTGCATATATTGTTCAATGAGATACAAGTCTGGAGATAGGACATAGATGAGCAATAAGAGATTTAATGGTGATAATCTATATCCCTACACATCCAGGATATCATGACCGAAGGACTATACTTATGTGTTGTAACCTCAACTTGCATGGTTCAACGCGCTGATTTATATATCCATGACGTGTGCGTGGGACATTGCTCACGAACTCATGAAATAGTTCTATTTGACAAATCAGGCGTAGGACCTAGGGAGTCCCGCGATATGGAGTGTACTCGATGTACACTAAGGTAGCGTACTGAATTAAATTATTTAATTCAGCAATATTCAACATTACCACAGAAATACGTGCGTATTTGTATTTAATTGTTAAATACAATAATTAGTTAATAATTGTTATTTACTAATTATATTATGACACGTAGCGTATTGTGGACTTTCGGTTGAGTTTATCCAAGTGTGAAATTTAGTGGGATCTATTAAAAGGTAGACTTAGTAACTATTTATGAAGGGCAAAATGATCATTTCATATTTTGATTATTTAATAATTAAATAATTAAAATATCTCTCTTATTTTTTTATATAATATATTATTATATCATATTATATAATTTTTTATTATATGATATTTTATATATATTAATATTTTATTTAATGGTGTCATATAGTTGACATCTATTAATATATAATATTATATATTTTATTATTATTTATATTATTATTATATTATATATATCTATATAAAGAGAAAGAAAAAGAAAGATCTGGTGTGTGTTTTGCCCAGAGTGGAGAGAAATTGAGAAGAGGAAAATATGAAGAAATGGCCAAAGGAAGAAGAAGAAGAAAAAAAAAATGACATTGTTTCATTTTTCTTTATAATTCTATTTGAAGTAATGGTAGATTACTTCAAATTTTTCATTTCTTATCATTTTGGAGAAAATGATAAAAAATACACACCGGCCATTTTGGGGATTTAGAGTTAATCCTGGGCTGTATATAGAACTGTTGTTCTAGCTCACCAAACCCACCGTGTTGATGACTAGAACTGCACACGAGTTGATCTCCATGCGGACTTCAAGATAATATGTGTATAACGTTACACATTGTGATAAATTCTCTAACCTTTCTAATATATTAATGTAATTAATATATTTATTTATTGTATTTATTGCATTTTTCACACTTCCGTTGGATTTAAATTCGTATATGATACATATTTAGGCAATAGAGACAATTACACATATATACACCCACACATATATTAGATCCGCCAATAATAATTACTACATTTCCAATTTAAATTTCCACTCTAATAATTACATTTCGGATTAAAAATATAATTTTAATTACATACTAATTAGTATTTTATTTTCAATTATATTTATAATTATTACATTCCAATTCAATTTTTAATTATAATAATTACATTTTAATTATGTTAAATGTTATAATTTTAATTTTAGTTATGTTAAATTTTATAATTTCAAATTCAATTTTAATTTTAATTACGTTAAATATTATAATTCAAATTTCAATCATTAAATGTTATAATTCTAAATTCAATTACATACAATTTTAATTTCAATTCCAATTATATTAATAATTATTATATTTTCTATATAGATTTAAAATTTTATCATTACATTTCTATTTACAATTACAATTTCAATTCTAACTTCAATTACATACAATTACAATTCTAATTATGTTTATAATTATTACCTTTAATTCAAATTACGGTTCTAATAATTACATTTCAAATTATAAAATATAATTTTAAATATAATTTCAATTCCAATGATATTTATAATTATTTCATTTCAAATTCAAATTTCAATTCTTATCATTACATATCCAATTATAATTACAACTTCAATTCTCAAATCAATTACATGCAAATTCGTACAATTACAATTACAATTATAATTATAATTTCAATTGCATTTACATTTATAATTGTCATAATTTCAATTCAAATTATTATATTTTTAATTATAATTACGATTTTAATTCTAATTTATAATTATTATATTTTTAATTTAATTTTAATTTCAATTATTACATAATATTATAATTCTAATTGAACTTATATACAATTAAATTATAATTATCAATTTAAGTCTAATTACATTTATGATTATTAAATTTCTAATTTAAAATTTTTTGCAACCAACATTTAGCCACGACATATTCGTGGCTAAATACATTTAGCTACAAAATTTTTCTTGGCTAACAGTTGGGCGGAAAATGAATATTTTAGCAAGAAGTAATAAGTTCTGGGGTAAAAACTTATTAGCCATGAATTAAAGAGTTCGTGACTAAATAATACTATTTTTAGCAACGAATTTATATTTTGTAGCTAAAAATCTCCATTTTTTACCACAAACTAAGTTTTCATGGACAAAAGACACTTTATTTAGCCACGAACTGAAATTTTATGATTAAATATCACTAGATTTAGTCAGAAATTGAAATTTCATAGTTAAATTTCTAAATTTGGCAACAAATTGAGGGTTCGTGACTAAACGTTACTACATTTACCACAAAACTATAATTTGCAACTAAATGTGTTAAAATTTAACCACAAAGGTTCAATTCATAGTTAAATATAATAATGTTTAGACACAAAATTTTAATTTATAGTTAAGTGTAGTGATATTTAACCATAAATTGTAGGTTCATGATTAAATATCATCTCACTTAGTTATACAGTTTCATTTCATGACTAAATGTAAGCATATTTGGACACAAAGTGTTATTTCATAGCTAAATGAAGTAACTTTTAACCATGAATAAAATCTTTGTGGCTAAATGTATTACTTTTAGCCACAAAATGCTCGTGGCTGAAAGTGACTTCTTTTAGTCACAATATTTTTGTGACTAAAATCGTGACTAATATTCAGGCATATATTTGAATACTTTGGTGGATAGATAATTAGCTACAAACCAAATTTTTGTGGCTAAAAGATACTTTTAACTATGAAAAATTTGTGATTAAATAATTCTTTTAATTTTTATTTATTATCTTTTATGATTTAGCCATTAAACTAAAATTTCATAGTTAAATATTACTATCAACCACAAAAAAGGTTTCGTGGCTAAAACTTTTGTGACTAATAGCCAAAGTTTTTGTAATGGTAAATAGAGAATATTTAAGGGCACGAGATAACACTTTCTAAGGAACTAGATAAAATAGCTCCATAACTTTGGGAGAAATAATGCCTTCTTACAAAGGGAGTTACAGTGATCAGGCATAGGCTCAGCGCGATTACTTATGAAAAATACAAGTTTTTGTAGAAAAGTCGTAAAACTATATAGCGGGGTTGACATCTGCCCAGTACTTAAAGATAAAAGAAGTTGGTGACCAAATGACAAGAGAGTCAGCGATTGAAGCTTCGGTGAATGGCGACTATAATTATAACGGTCTTAAGGTAATAAAATTTCTTGTCAGGTAAGTTCTGACCCCTATGAAAGGCTTAATGATTTGGGCATTATCTCAAAAGAGGCTCAATGAAATAAACATGTCTGTAAAGATGTGAACTACCTGCACTTAAACAAAAAGACATTATAAAATTTTGCTATTTTTTGGAATTGGCTTTAGGCTTTTCCTACGTAGATTAGGTGGAAGGTGAAGAAGACTTCATTCTAAAGGGCCCAAGCTATCGGTGAAATACCGATTTAGAAGAGGTAGAATTCTAACTTGTGTCAAGACCTGTAAACCAAGAGACAATCTCTAGTAGACAATTTTTACGAGGTGTAGAGAGGTTCTTTTGATATCCAAAAACTATTCAGCAACTATAAAAACAAGTGAGGATACTTATTTATAGGGAATTATATGAAGGGAATGCTCTTATTTTATTATATCTAATCATCTAACTACTTCGATGAAATTCTATCACTAAGTTTAAATTCAAATAAGAATAAATGATAATAATATTATTTCAATTAGTATATGATGTATTCTAAAAAGAAAAAAATTGAAATATAACTCTACATAAAAAGTTTCATCTAATATTATTACATTAGTAAGTCTTGATTTTTTAGTTTAGTGAGTAATATAACTTATCATACGGTGAGCATTTAGATATGTGATATAATCATATATTATAGTACAAATAATATTAAATTTATTATTTAATTAAAAAAATTATGTGATAATATTATTTATCATATAATGAGTACCTTGCCACTAATTCATTTATATTAAACACATTTAAATTTTAACACATTTTTAATTATAAATTTAAGTGTTTAACTATACGAGGTTTGGTTTCATTTTTTTTTAAAAAAAAAAACTAAAAATAAGTTACCTAAGTTCACATTTATTCTACACCTTTTATATGCTAAACTCATTTCAAACTTACTTAGGATTTTATAAAATAATTTTAAATTAGAATTAGGTACTAATAAATACTTATATTGTGAGAGCCCTATTTTTTTTCTTTTTCTCTTTTAATTTTATATAAAAATAAATAAATTGGTAGAAGTTAGAATCTTGTCCGCACATACTCATATATTAGTTAAGTTTTGACAATGAATCTTCATTAATAATATAATGAAAGTATTTAAAATATTGTATAAAATACAATTCTACGAATTTACAAAGGTGTAATACCTTTAAATCTATAAAGTTATGTCTCTAATGTTAGTTTTATTTTAAAATACGAGTCTATTTTATAGCAAAATAGAATAAGTCAATTAAAATTTAATTTTATTATGGTAATCAAATATTTATGTTATAATTTTTTATGTAATATTGATTAAAAAAAATTGATTGTTAAAACATAGGATTATAGAGTATTAAAGATAGAGTGCATATTTTGTATGTATATGAGTATAATTCTTTGTATTTATCTCGATGCACGAATTCTTGTTGCTGCGTAGTAATAAGACTAAATTGATATATTTGGTATTAAAAAAATTAAAACGATAGATTCAGTTATAATAAAAAAAAGAGAATAGTTATGATTGAAAATACCACCATTTTTTTTATCAATTTATTCTATTAATGATTTTTTTATAAAAAAAATACTTATACGCGAGTTATTTTGCCAAAATAAACGTGTTGAATTCTAGATTACTCCTTTAAAATATATATATATATATATATATGAGCTCGTCGGCTGGCGGCAACAACTCTTCGGATTCCTGAAACGGGGGAAGCAAAGCAATGACCTTTAAAGTTCTAACGCTGTCGTTTTCGAGGAAGAGCTCTCTGAAGATCGAGAAAGGAGACATCACCCAGTGGTTCGTTGACGGCTCTTCTGATGCCATTGTCAGCACTCAACTCTCCCACTCTCTGTTCTTTTTTTTTTTTTTAATTTTCTTTGTAATTAACAATTTTCTGGATTTTTTTTCCCATTTTTTTATGGTTATGCTTTCGTTTTATAGTTATTGATTTATTTACTTATTTTTATGATTTGCATATTTGTTGGTCAATCAATATAACGAGCCATGGAGGCCCATATCGCTCAGATAAGGTTTTGCATGTGGGTTAATAATTCTTTAGACATCCTTCTCTCTCAAGCTAGCTTTTGGGATGAGTTCTACACCGGAGTAATTAGGAGTGGGCAGAATCTGTTTCGGTTCGGTTTTGTTTGACCCGAACCGAAACCGGAACCGATCGGTTCAAGCCCATCCACCGATTGGTTCGGTTTAATTTCGGTTTTTTTCGTTATTTTTAGTATATTTTTTTATTTGAACCGAACTGAAACTGAACCAAAATCGAACCGATCGGGTCTAAAAGAATCAAACCAAGCCTTAAACTGAATTGTAAACTAAACCGAACCAAAAATTCTGATTCGGTTCGGTTCGGTTTGGTTTGCCAGTTAACCGAACCGGCACCCACTCCTACCGGAGTTGTTGTTCTGGTATTACAATGGTCGTTCCTTGGGAATTACCCTCATCCCGATTTTGTGGGAGAGCTGCTACATGGTGCGTGCAGGATGGTAAACTCACCGGCTGTCGTGGACGTCAGTTTTGAGGGGGATTGTAATGACCCATAGAGTCCCACATCACCTAATTAAGACTTGGCATGTGAGTTAATAATCCTTTGGTTAATAATTCTTTGGCTACTCTTCCCCTCAAGCTAGCTTTTGGAGTAAGTTCTACCCAAGGGTTGTTACAATTATAGTTGATGTGTCACTGCTGCAGAGTTAGAAGTTGTTTCTAGTTTAACATTTTTGGTGCTTTTGAGATTGTATATGTAATTAATGATGTGTTGGAATAAAAGATTACATTACAAAATAGACATGAAAGTGCTGAAATAAGACATGAAACAGTTTATGATTTTGAAAAATGGAAAAGGCAGTTTTTGACGGTTTTGAAATTACCCCCAAAACAAGCCTTAGGCAATTGATGTATTGTGGTGATGGAGTCACCAGTTGATTTTGTAGACTCTTTAACTCGGTCATAACTTGCTAGTTTTATTGGTAATCCTTATTTTCTTTAATGGGGTCTTTTTTTTTGGGTGGACTTGTAACTTCAGTTTTGATTATATACAAATGGGGCTGTTGAATTTTCATGGATTATCATGTAATTGGATGTTGGTGTTCCTGTAGGTTAGTCCAACCAACGAGATGTTGCATTCAGGCGGTCTAACCGCTATAGGTATTCTTCCTCTAAATTGTGTTTTTACCACAAATTTATTCAAACGAACTTTTGTAACAACTCTTGGTGCGATTTGTTAGCCATACATATGGCGGCAGGACCGGATCTTCAAGAGGCTTGTAGCAAAGTCCCAGAAGTCGAACCTGGAGTCCGTTGTCCAGCAGGGGAAGCAAGAATTACACCGTAGGTTATTCAGGCTTAACTTCTGTTATGCTAGTTTTCTCATTCTAGTAACATGCAATAATCCGCACTACCATGTCGAAACTATGCAGAGGTTTTAAATTGCTGGTGTCTCATGTAATTCACACAGTTGGCACGGTATATGATTTTCATTGTAATCCTGAAGACATGCTGAGGAGTGCATACAAGTATGCTAAGTGTTTTCTTGAACTATACTTTTTACTAGTTTAATTTGTAATTCTAAAATTGATCTCCTTTTTGCTTCAAATTCTTTCAGGAAGAGCTTGAGTGTGGCCAAAGCAAACAATATTCAATACATTGCTTTGCCTGCCATATCATGTGGTCTTGGTGGGTAAGTTGACATCTAACTGAAAGGAGTCATTTTCATTTCCAATTTTTAATATTGGGATAACTTGATGTGCTCTAATTACAAACGGTACTAACAAAATAGAAAATATCAAAGACCTCTCCTGTTTTTGGTAATCTCTGTTAAAATTAACAGAATAGAATTGTTGATAAATAAATCATATTTGCTTGTGTGTAACCTTGTATGCCAATAAATCATATTCAGCAGCACAACCAGTTGGAAACCACCATTGCTGCTGAAAGCACCATATTTGCACTACCTCCTGTCCACCAAATCGACCATGACCTTTACCTATAACTGCCAGCTACACCAAAACCAACACCACTACGCCCTTGGCTTCACCATTTTTGCCAAAAGGCGCTCCCATCTTTATCCGCAATTTCCAGAAATTTATGCCTTGGCATGGCAACTTCAGTCCATGACAACCTGCTCTACCATCTCCACCTCACCACTGACCACCCACACCAGTACCCCCAACTCTTTATTTATATTTTTTTTATGATGTTTATTTTCTGATGAGTTTTAGAATCCAAGGTGCAGTATTAGAAGTATATCCATTTGCCAAACCTTATAATGGACAACAGAGAGTGGTTATTGATTGTTTTTCAAATTTATATGGGTCAGTGCATGGTGATTTAATTTGAGATCTTGGTTTTCTATTCCACAAGAAACAACAATCTAAGGATTTGAGTTGGCACAAAGTAAGTCATATGTTAAATCCTAATGCAATGGTTGGTATTCCAAGTCATTGTGGGCTGAACTCAGTGCAAAAGGGATGATGGTGGGGTCATAACTCATGATATGGATTTGAAAGAAACACTCTGAACTGTGATGCATATGGTCTGAGTTTCCATCATCCTTTGGAGATTTTACTAAGTTATTTCATGCATTTATTGCAATCAAGAAGCATAAACGAGTCAAATTAGTCTAAAGGGAGGTCTTTGCCTATTTTTGGATGTTTTCACTACCACCTATAACCAAGCCAACCCCTGGGAGATATCAATAGAATTACCTGCTCTATATTTTTTTTCTTTAAACACCGTAAAGTTTGCTTCTACATATCAAGGACAAAAATATAAGGAATTGTGAAAGATCAGGCATGAAAATAGATATAAACTTGACTCTTGAAGGAATTGTGAAGGATCAGGCATGGAAAACATTGTAGTTCTTTGTGCTTCATGTAAGATAAGTTTATTGCAGAAACCTTTTGTATATGTATTCTTGCACAGTATATAAATTTTTTTTTCTTCCATAGGCTCATTCCAGAAGTATTAAGTGATATTGTAATTTATCCTAATCCATTTGTCACAACTTATAAGTTAATGCAGTTTAATGATAACTTAAGCTATGAAACTCAATTTTAAATATTATGAGTATTACTATCTTCAGTGTCTATAAAAAAGCACCTAACAATTTCATTTTCTCCATTTTCATTTTGAATAATTTGTCAGTTATCCTCTTGAGGAAGCTGCCACAATAGCTTTATCCACGGTCAAAGAATTTGCAGACGACTTTAAAGAGGTATCTCATGTTAATATTTTGCATAATGATATGTAATCCTGAATTGTTGCAACTTTTAAATTGACTCTCTCATTTCTACATTATTTCGTCCTTCTCATCTTTGTCCATGATATGGTTTTACTTCTCGGTTCTTAGTTACTTTAATATATCTCCGAGAAAGCTTCTTTACTTTGTCTTTTGGTTAAAGGTGCTTAGTTAATACCCGATAACAAAGCCCCTATGTTATTGTTTTCAATAGTCGATATTTGTTTTTGAAGCTCAAGAACATATAGGAAACATGTCCCTTGGCTGAATTTGTAAAACATTATTGCCGAAACACATGCAGAATCTATGTTCTCCTAAAATATTGCAGAAACGGAGAATCTATTCTTGGAAAACAGAGTCTTCTCAGAGCTTTGCCTGCAAATCATCTGTCCCGAATCTTTTAAAAACTGAATATGTGAATACAACAATCAATGACATCAATCTTATTGATAATTTGCTGTTTGTAGGTGTGTTTTGTTCTGTTCACAGATGACATCTATAAGGTTTGGTTGAAGAAGGCAAAGGAACTGCTCTAAGCATAGTGCTTGTCGACAGAAATATTATAACTCTTAGAAATTATACAGTTATGATTTTGTTCGACGTGACATTGTATTAGAGTTTATACATGTAATAATTCATTAAGCAATAGCTATCAGCATTTGTGAATTTAAAAATCATTTACAGAGTGCTGTTATATGGTTTAGTTTTACTGTTAATTCTAAAATTTAATATGAGACTTAAAGAAACGAAACTTAATGTGAAGCTTGAAACAATTTAACGCCTGTATTATTACAATTAAGCCCTTAGTTATAAGTGAATGGATCAGGATCGTATCCAAATTTAAGGTTTTATTTAAGGAAAATATAAGCATGTAATTAGTAATTAATAATAAAAAAATAGTAAAAGAATAAATTTTGACCGTTCATGCTTAATATAGTATATGTGTAAAAAATATCTTTAAAAGTTTAGGTATGTTCAATTTACGAGAGAATCTCAAGTCCAAATGAACATATAATAATCCAAATGAACATATAATAATCTCAGAGAATCCCAATTCCAAATGAACATATAATAATCTCTGTTTGGAGATTTCAAAATTCATTATATAATGCTCCAAACAATATATTTCTAGTTTGATGAATTTTTCAATATTCGAGATAAAACTCATCTATAGTTTCTAACCATGCTCGATTCGTAATCATGTTCATTTGGTATATATATCTGCAGTTTTGCTTAAAACTTTGGAAATACAGCAACTGAAGTTGCCAAGTGTTACCATTTTTCACTTGGCAGCTAGTGCTTCCACCATGTAGCAATATACTTTTTGAAGTCACAACACCTCAATATCCAACTGACCTCTAGTCAGTTTATTTGATGGGAGGGAAAAACCATAGCTTAAGGTGAGAGTTTGAAATGTTGGGAGTTAATTTTTATGGATGCTTAAACTCAGTTATAACTTACTGGTTCTAATGGTAGTTTCATCAAATAGCAAGGATGGTTTTAAAGTTCAATGCTTCTGTTTTTGCATCAAAGTGCTCTCAGGATCAAAGAAGGAAACATTACTCAGTGGTTCGTCGATGGCTCTTCTGATGCAATTGTCAGTTCTCTCCCCCTCTTTGTCTATCATTTTCTTTTTCTGAAACATTTACTGGGTTCTCATCTCTTCAATTTTCTTCTTCATCTGTGTATTTCTTTTTTTTTAGTAGCATTTTCATTTCTTTGAATTCTAAGGTCACTTTTATGGACTCATAAACCTTAACCATAACTTTGTAGTTCTTCAAATTATTTAAAGGGGTCATTGTTTAACTGGATGTAACTTCAATTTCAATTATATATTAACCGAAGCCATTGAATTTTCATGGATTATCAAGTAATTGATTGTTCGTTTTCTGTAGGCTAATTCATTTCAACCAATGACATGTTGTTTTTAGGTGGTGGTACTGCTGTAGGTACTGTTCCTCTAGTTTATGTGTTGATTCATTACTGCTTATGTTTTCAAAAGAAAACTTGTAGTAACTTCAGATGCATTTTGTTAGCCATATTTAAGGCTGCAGGACCAGATCTTCAGGAGGCTTGTTATAAAGTCCCAGAAGTCCAACCTGGAGTCCGCTGTTAACACTGGTTTCTAATTCCAGTATCACGCAAAAACCGGGACTAACATGTTGAACTTGCAGAACTTTTAAATTGCCAGTGTCTCATGTAATTCACACAGTTTTGTCCAGTATTAATTTTCATGCTAACCATGAAGCTGTCCTGAAGAGTGTATACAGGTATGTTTAGTGGTCTTTTTAGCAACATCTTTACAAGTTAAATTTGTGATCTAAAATTGATCTCCTTTTTGCTTAAATTTGTTATAGAAACAGCTTGAGTGTGGCCAAAGCAAACAGCTTTCAGTACGTTGCTTTTCCTGCCATATCATGTGGTCTGTCCCTGTAAGGAATAGATTCAATTTTTTTGGAATGAGATAAATTCATAAATCACTACTGGTGTATGGTCTATTTAAAAGATTAAAGACTTCTCTCTCTGTTAAAGTTAATGGGATGAAGTTATTAATAAATAAAAGAAATTCGGTTTTGTCTATCCTTGTACCAACTCCACCACCAATTCAGCACCACCCCAGTTGTATTACCACCATTCCACCGAAACCACCGCATTTGTCATGTTAAAAATATAAAAAAATTAAGATAATTGATTTTTATTATATATATTTTATAATTAATAAGTTATATTTAATTTCTTTATATATATTTATGTTCCTTATTTATATTAACCTAAAGTTTATATAAAGACCATCTATATAGCATTTGTAATATACAGAATTACAGTAACAATATAGTCTTTAAAGATTTTCAGTTTCTCTTTATTATTTCAATTGTCTTTTTATTTTATTTTATTTTTTCTTACATGATATCAGAACTAAGTTATGATCATTCTTAAAGTCTTTTGATCATTTTTAAGAGTTAGTTTTCATTACTTTGTCTTTTCTAATATAAAATTTCTCAACGCACTTGCACTCGCAACGGTTGATTTTCCATCTCTTTATTAACGCGTTTGCAATCGCAGTGGTTGATCTTCTCAATGCATTTGCACTCGCAATGGTTGATTTCTTATTTTCTTTATCAACGCGTTTGCAATCGCAATGATTAGTTTTCTCGACGTACTTATTACTCTGACAACATTGCCTCTCTTCCACAATGGTTGTCTCTCTCCAACAAGAGTTATCATTCACCGACAGCAGTTGTATCTTAATAAGCACTATTAAAATTAAGAATGTTTCTTTTCAAACTCAAGTTTCTACCATCTTGAATTTAAGGAGGGATGTTAAATATATAAAGAAATCAAAATAATTGATTCTTACTATATATATTTTATAATTAATAGGTTATATTTAATTTTCTTATATATATTTATGTTCCTTATTTATATTAACCTAAAATCTATATAAAAGCCATCTATGTAGCATTTGTAATATACAAAATTACAGTAACAATGTAGTCTTTAAAGATTTTTAGTTTCTCTTTATTATTTCGGTAGTCTTTTTATTTTATTTTATTTTTTCTCACATGCCAGAAACCATTACCTTCAGTGAAAGCACTATTACTTGCTCAGTTGCTCCATCAAATTTGCTGTCACCTTTACTTAGAACAACCAAATTCACCACCTCCTTTACAAGTACACCACCATATTTGCCAAAGGACACATCCCTCATTTATTGGCAATTTCCAAATACACATTGCTGCAGCATGATGCTATCAGTCCATAAAAACCAGCTCCATTTCCTCCATGCCCACCATCCAGACTAGCTCCCCCCACCAAGACCAATGGTGTCAAATCTTTGTTTGTATATTCTCCTAACAATGTTTATATTTTGTTGAGCTTGAGAATGAAAGGCGCATTATCAGACATACCCATTTACCAAACCTTATGATGAACTGCTGAGAGTTAATTCATTTGGCTTGTTTCTCAAATTTATCTGGTTGGCGCTTAGTTCTTTGATAATGAACTTTGTTTTCGGTCCACCGACAACAACAATTCAAGTGATTTGGTGGCCACAATGGTAACATATTGAATCATAAAGCAACAGTTGGTTTCTTGAGCAACTGTGGCTTGGTCCATTGAGGCTGATTAGACTGAGGGTGCTGATTTGGTACTTGACTTTCTTGGATTAAAGAGGGGTCATTGGGGAGTCACTATGTTAGTGTGTAGAGCCAAATGTTAAGAGGTACTGAGTTAAGAAAATCTCTGTTAACTGTTATGAGTGGCAGGATCATAATACATGGGATATTTTACTCATTTGACTGGAGGTCTTTGCCTATTTTCTGATTTTGCTCTTGCTGCCTATAATTATGTCAAACCTCAGTAGAAGTAAAAAAAATTGCGCTTTCTATGTTTAATTCTTTAGATGCATAAACCTTGCATTTGCATGTCAAGGGAAAAAATATGACAAATAATGAATTGTACTTCACTGAAAATAGACTAAACTTGAAGTTCTAGGTGGCATGGACTACATTATAGTCATTCATTGCTTCATATGAAAATGAGTTGATTACTATGAGTCTTTTTATCTGTGATCCCGGCCAAGAGAGCAAATTCTTGCCTCCCACAGGCTGCTAGCTCATACCAGAAGTGATTTGTCATAGCTTGATAAGTTGATATATTTTAATGATAACTTAAGCTATGAATCTCAATAAATTATTCCCAACTTTCACTACATATTTGGTGGCAATAGAAATTGCCTAATTTTTCTTTTGCATAATTCGCCAGTTACCCTCTTGAAGAAGCAGCTGCAATAGCTATATCTGCAGTAAAAGAATTTGAGAAAGATTTTAAAGAGGTATCATATTCTAATATTTTGCTTAATGATATGACGATGTAGTTGCTGCACTTTTAAAATTGAATCTTGCATTTCTACATTATTTGGATTCATTTGCACTTATTTTTTGGGTCGAGGGGTTTGATAAATTCTGTTAAATGAGTTCATTAGTTCCTTCAGTACTGTGGTGTCTTCTCACTTAATTGCTACATGAATATGGCTCTGCCAGAAGCTTCTTCCCTTGGTCTGTTGCTTAATAAAATCAGTGTTCTTAAATTTAATTGTTCATATTTCAAGCTTAAGAACATGTGAAAATGTGTTTGTTCACTGAATTTCAGAGACATTGATGCAGAAATTCAGAATTCATTTTCTAAGAACTTCAATGAATTTGAAAAATGCAACTTGTTTGCAGGGTGCACTTTGTTCTGTTCAGAGATGAAAGTCTATATTGTTTGGTTGTAGAAGGCACAGGAATTGCTCCAATCACAGTGTAAGTTGGCATAGACTCACTACCCATCTTGTCATTTCTGAGGAATCTTAACTTTCAGATTTTATACCGTTGAAAGACATTCGCGCAATTGTTATACTACTAGTTGTCAGGTTTCTTTGGACACTGAGATTGATGGTGGGGTTAATTATCATTCGCCCTTTTGATATCAAATGAATCCCCCTTAAACTTTTATTGTAATCATACTTCTGTCACATGAATCCACCATGAGAAGTCTTTTATTTTCTACTTGCTAAAGCATGTGTTTGGTGATCCACACAATGAAATGTAGTCTCTGTATTTGTATGCAGATAGTTCATTTTTCTCTTATTTCTATCTGGAAGATATGCACAAAGGATTATGTGAACAGAAGTGAGTGCATAGATGTGTGTTATAGGGTAAGGAAAATAATTTTACTTTTCTATAGATTTGTTTCATTTTTCCTTAAAATTGTTACAAAATTATTATATGGGAAATGATAATTTTGAAGGAGATGGAAGTCCCTGCTTTTTATGTGCCTAAAATTGGAGCATGCACACACCCCACACACACTTGAAGCTTAGTCTATGATATTAACCCACCTTATATGTATCTATAGAGAGAGAAAGAGAGTCTTCTCCCCGCAGACGTCTGCATTTTTTAAAAGTGCATTCACATTAAAAATGGTTATATATATAAACACAACATATATTATCTAGTATTATGAATCGGTTAGAATTTATAAATTATACATTTAAGAATGGAATTTGTAATATCGTTTTTAGACCATTAGATAAATATACTTTCAACTATTGATATTAAATCTAATAAGATAGATAATTAATGCATCATAATAGAACTTTTTTGTGAGATGCAATCTCAATCAATCAAGTGCATTAATAAAAAATTTGTATTATAATTTGCGGGAAAAAAATGAAAAAAAAAATAATTCTCTTTATCTTACCCTAATATAAACTTATGATTATCATAATACCCTTGTGCTAGTTTTGATAACACACTTAACGTATAAATTAATGCTATATTTTTAAATAGTATTTTTTTTTAAATTTTAAATTGACGTATTTAATAATTATTATAAGATGAAATAATATAATTTTTAAAATTATTTATTATAATTTATATTATTTTATTACTTAAAATTTACTTAGACATATAATTCAAAAAATGTAGCATTTATTTTAACATGTATGCTTGTGAAAATGAACCTATAATTTAAAGAAGAATAATAATGGTAGATGGTTTTGCTCATTGTTCACTTCAACTTTGCAAATCACGTGCATTTATTTTCTTATGCACTTTATTTAATTAACAAAGCACATGGTTTGCCCATTTATGGCTCCAAATATGAACATTATATATTTTTTTTTATTTAAATTTTTTTTGAGAAAGAGTAAAAAATCTCACTCATTAAAATATTTAACTCATTATCTCAAATTTTACCCGAACTCAAATAACTGCAAACGTACTATACTTTGACAACCGTTCAATTTAAACTTAAAAGACTAAATAATTTAGAGATAAAATAAATTTATGAACACTTACAAATATTCTCATAATTAAGTTAGTTTGTAAGTAAATATATAAAATTTAATTTGTGTGTATAAATGTATGATTAAGTTTGAGTTAACTATAAGGTACCCATGTCATGAATATACTGATTAGATTAAAGGGGATGATTGCAGCTATTACTAGCATATACATGAAGACATTTTAGTCTATCCAAAAATGTTGTATACATACACACATATGGTTAGATTTTAAATCACTATATTTTTTATATAATTTTTGACATAAATTTTAGATTATTAGATTACTGTATTTTTGACAGATGAGATTAAATTTTCAATGTGCATTAATTACAATATATTAATTACACATATTTAATTACATCTCTTGACATAGCAGAATGATAGATAAAAAGATATATTTGATATGTTGTTTATTTTAAAATTGTCCAAAATAAAGAATTAAACTAAATTCCGTTGATTATGAGAATACTTACAAATTTAAGACGTTAAATCTCATTGATTCAACAAATACCGAAAAATAACAAAGAACAGTTCAAAAAGTTCATTTTATAATTGAATAATTAAAATAACATCTCTTCATTCTAATGTTACAAAAAATGCATATTCATACTAACCATTAATTATCTTAAACCTATTCAAATGAGATTTTATATTTAATTAGGAATACAACTTAAATAATAATTATTAAACTAATAAAATCTAAAAAAAAAAATTAAAATAGACTCAAACTAATTAAGATATTTTTAAAAATAATAAACTCTAATTTGATTAGAATTTTTTTGTAATTCGTAAACTACATCATCTCTATTATTAAAAATATATTAATCTAACGGCTTAAAATTTATGTAAAAAATTATGCCAAAAATATAATACCATATAACCTACCCTATATATATAATCATAATAATTATTTAGTGCAAATATTCATTTTTTTAAACTAAAATCCAACGCTTGATTTTTTTATAAAAATTAATTTAATTAAAATCCAGTGCATTTTAAAATATGTACGTTCGTACCTTAGAGGGGCTATATAATAACTTATATGTTGTCTCTCTCTCTCTAGTATGAAATTATGAATGTCCACAAATATTGTTATGATTCATTGTAACTCAAAGTTGAACTATTTGATCTCAATATTGATTTATTATAAAATATGAAGAAACTTGTATATTTTTATATACCTAATTTTACCCACCAAATCTACCTTATTTACTATAATGTCCATAATCCATAACATGCGTATCTAATATTTTTATGCCCTTATATGACCCATCATTCACACTCATACTTTGACCCTTCTTTCTAAACCCTCCATTGTCTTTGCATCTCTATTCATATATATACATTACTCTCCCCCAACTTTCTCCAAGCTCCATCTCTTGAAAATCTTACCATATCCTGTCTCTGTTGCCCTAAAGAGTGAAAAAGATCTAGAAAAAAGAAAAAAAAAATGAATGGGTATTCCAAGATGAATATCATTGGCAAAACCAAATCAAGATCCATGGATTTTTCATCGGATCTTTTATCACCGTCGTCATCATTTTCTGAAACCTCAAACCCTAAAACCGAATTCTTAAAAACCGACTTACAACAGATCAAGAACAATTCTATGATCACCAACAACATTAATACCAACAACACACAAGATTCATTTTCATTTGCAGAGCAAGAAGATGATTATCATCAAGTATGCAACAAAAGCAACAACAGTGCAGAGAAATTTGGCCATGTAAAGCTGAGCAGAAACAGCTCAGTTTCTGCTTCAGCTTCTGCACTTCAGTCAGCAGTTCAAAAGGCATTCTCCATGACAAGATCCTCTTCTGTTTCTGAAAGGTATTGCAGGTTCCATGACCAGTCTGTGACTCTAGCTTCACCCATTGATGATGATGAAGATTTTGTTGCTGAAATGGGAAGATCAAGATCTGTAAAGATTCTGAAGAAGAAAAATAGTAGCAAAAACAAGATCCTTAAAGCCTGTAAGAAACTTTTTGGACTCTAGATTTTCTTTTGTGATCTCAAGTTATTGAATACCTGCAAATCTTTTTTTCTTTTTCATATTTCTATCATAAGTATGAAGTGAACCCCATTTTTTGGGGTGTTTTGTAGTGATTTTTCTTTTAAATTTTATAAAAGTTAAAGTGAAGCTTTGAGTGCTTTCAAAGTAAGAACATCAGAGGAAGTATAATAAATTAGATTTGTTTATTCATTTGTTGAATCTTAGTTTGTTCTTTTGTGACATCAAAGTCAGCATTTCAGTTGTTCATTTTTTTTAAAAAAATTATTATTGTTCGTCATTTCTTTTGCCTGGTACTTTGTCATCATTGGATTCTGATTGAGGGTAAAGGTAAATTTGATGTACTATAAATATCTATCTATTAGTACATAATTATTGAATCCAATCAAGTGAGTCCATGAAGAATAAATATAAATTCTACAAAATAGAAAAAAAAAACAATAATTGAACATATTCAAAGCTTATCTCAATTGCTTTTAAATGTGAGATCAAGAAGTCCTCCTCAAAGAAAGAAAATGCAAATTGGGTTTGAAACAAATGTAAAGGGAAGGTGAGAATTGGGTATCAAGAAAGTCATAGATAATAATTTAGGTGCCTTTAATGAACCCATTATATAAATTTTAACTTATAATTTTATTATTGAGTAGAGAGATGATGTGATACACCTATTTTTTGATTTTGTTGTAAATTTTTAAAGTCATTTTATACTCGCACCAAATGTTTGTTTTAATAATAAAGTTTATGCACTGTTTTGACTTTGATAGAGATTTAAATCCCGATAAAAATAAGAGTATTGTAAATATTTATTTTCTATTGTGAGGATTTTTTTTTTTTTGTATATGGCATTCTTTCTCGAGGTATATGTTCATACGTGTATAAATATCTAATTGATGTATTGTTAAGTATATAAACGATGTATAATTTTGATTGGTGTATTATTATATAGTTAATGTCCAATGAAATATTAATGTTAAAAAAAATTTGTACCCAAATACAACTATTATGATTATATGCGGAAGAGATGTGGACACATCAATTTCTCTAATTTTTTTATCCAATTAAGATTTATTGTTTTCTGCTGAAGAAACTAAAAAACAAAAACATTAATTAATAAAATTTTAAAATCTAGCATGCATGTTGCTGTATAGTCCAAAACATGTCATGGTCGTGAAGCTATCAATCCATCTGTAACTTTTGGTAGGCATAAAGCCCTTGAGCATTGGATTCCTTTTGTTTTTAACTCCATTTTTTGGCCGAAGCATAAGACCATCAACATCCAATTATGGACCATTTATTTTCTGCATGATTATAATCATATATTATATATAATTTTTTTTTTTTTTTGCTTTTGAAATTGAATGCTATATTTGTAGTGAAATGTTTACTGAAATTCAATCTCCAAATTCTAACCATTTAAAACCCAATATGGGTTGTAATTACTCCCAAATTTGAGAGAATTCCATCCCATAAACAAAGGAGAGAATTGAACCTAACCCTTTCTCTTAAACAATAAGAACGATGTGGTTGATTTTTCTTTGAACTTCTCTTGAAAATAAAATTACGTTTTATTTTATAAAAATAAATAAAAAGGTATAAATGTATTTTAAAAAATGCTCCAAATATCCCAAAAAGTATAATATTATTATACTGTTTTAGTTGTATCTTAACTTATTCATTCAACACAATTTATAAGTTGTTTTTATTAAACATTATTATACATTCAAAACGACGTTGTACTCATAAGCAGTATGCCTTATGTGGTTAGGGCTTTGAGTGCATTAGGGTTTAATTTTTGGTTGGAGCAAAATCTCTTTCTAATAAATATTGTAAAAGTTTTACTCTCTCTTTTCGGGAATAGATCTTTCGAATGAGTTTCAGTGTGTCAGTGTATCAAGCGATTCTGACGAATATGGTTGTGATACCAACGTTAAAAAAAAAAGGCAACGTATGAGAGCATTGATTTAAAATTATTCAAAAAAAAAACATTGGTAAAATTTTTATAGTAAATGAAATATTTTATGAAGTATTTTTCCTCTTAAGAGTGGAAGAAGAAGAAGAGATTTTTAAGCTATTTATGGATTAAAATTCTTAAGCCACGTCACTAAAGATAGATTTCTAATGTAATATTAAAAAAAAAAAACTTATATTTGATGCTGATAAAGAGTGAGCTCAAGCAAATGATAGCACAGTGTATCTTCAAGTTATCACTACCAAAACTTAAATTTTGGGCTCTTTAATTTTTGAGCCCATTCTCAAACAATTTCATTAATATTTTCGGAGCCCAAAAGCTCAACGAATATTTTAAGAGAAAAAAAAAAAAACTGGATCACATTAGGTGATGTGTTTAGACTTCAATTTTCGGAACCTCAGCCTTTTTCTGGCATTCTTGATGAAACATCATGAATTAACATTAACATTATTACATGCAGAACATCAATTTTACACTTTATGTATAGACATCGAAGTCTTTAGATGTAGTTTGGTTGGTCGTGAAAGCGTTTAATATCTGCAACTGCTCGAATTTGAATAAAAATAATAAATAAAAATTGATGTTTCGTGAATGAATTTCGGTCCAAACCTTTAATATATTTATATATATATATATATATTTATATGCACTAATATGAAAATAGTTAGAAGTTTCAATCAGCATCCAATGCTGATTGGATGGAAGACGACAGTCGAATGGTTGGCAATGTGCAAGCTGAATTGGCCTCCTTTTTCTCTCACATCAATCTTCTTCACATCCGGTGGAGTTGTCATTTCAAAGTTACTCACCAGCTTGGCAATCACAAGCCCCAAGATCGGCAGTGCGAGTATGATTCCCGGGCAGCTACGTCGTCCGACGCCGAAAGGTAAGTACCTAAAATCAACTTTGCCACCGCCGGCAACAGCATCCGTGTTAGCTTCCTCTTCCAAGAACCTCTCCGGCCGAAACTCTTCAGGATCTTTCCACCATTTCGGGTTATTTGCCAGCCACCACGCATTGACTACAACCTTGGACTCTTTCGGGATGGTGAAGCCCCCGAGTTTTGCTTCTTCAAGGTTCATATGGGGCACTAACAACGGGATTGGAGTGTGCAATCTCAATGTCTCTTTCACTGTGGCTTGTAAGTAAGGCAGTTCATGCAGATTTGATTCCGTGATTTGGGTGGTGCTGCTGCTTCGTCCTTTAAGAAAAGTTGTAATTTCCTGACGGATCTTGTGCTGAACTTGTGGGTTGTTAACTAGCTCGGCGATTGCCCACTCCATGGACCATAGAGTCGTTTCTATTGCTGCCACGTTTATGTTCTCTACAATGTATAGCACGTTCTCTTCGCTTATCTCCCCTTTCATTTGAGCATCGATTATGTGATCAATTGCACACGTTATCTTGTGCTTCTCCCCATTGGCACCCATGATTTTCCTGTAACACAATTGAAACATCAATTTAAAATTTTCAAAGTACGTAATGTGCACTGCTCTTATGACAAAGTGGACGACGTGGCTCAAATTATGGTTCTCCCTCAATTAAATTTTATCGGTAAAATACACAATATTTTAATGTGATACAAAATTTGTTCAGGTAAAATTATTGTTCAAGCTTAGTTTTAACTAAATTCTACAAGTAGAATTTAAAAAAATATCACCCACTAAATCAATGAATATATATATATATATATTCTTGGTTTTCTTGTTCATTTTTTTCCTGTTTCAAAATTGGTTTTTGGGTTTGTGTTTTGGAAAAGCCTTACCTTCTTTTCTCAACAAAATAGTTGTTGAAGAATGCCAACCTCCTACGCTGCAAGTCTCTGCACTTGTCCAAGTACCCTCTCAAGAAGGGTCTAAGCAAAGGAATGAAATCTCCATAGTTGTAGTCGAAACTCTGAGCCAAACGGCTCCTCTCCGAATTAAACCCGGTTGCTTCAATGAACAATGGATCTTCTTGTGACTCAAATTTCGCGTCAAACATCATCCTGTACATAATATTGTAAAGCATCAGCTGCAAACGCTTCCTCACAACAATCCCTTTGCTACTACTATTCTTCAAGTCATGGACGACAAGGTCCATTTCCTCCTCCCACATGTTACTGTAATTGTGCACAACTTTGTTGGTGAAAAATGGCAGTGTCATAATCCTACGCATCTTTCGCCAATGATCACCATAAACTGTGAACACCATGTCTTGCCCATTGCCAGTGAAGATATCGAAAACGACATTTCGTGGCCGTGACCCGAATTCAACACCTTGTGTGTGCAGCACTTGGGTGGCAAGCTCAGGGTCGGATACAACAACCAAGTTTTTTGAACCAAGTTTGAGGAGAAATATAGGGCCATATGTTTGTGCCATTGAGGCAAGTAACCGATGGTTGAGGTCATTTCCAACTTGGAGCCAATTCCCAAATATTGGAACAGAAATTGGGGCAGGAGGCAGAGGCAAAGCTTTGGAAGATTTTGAAATGAAATTAAGAAGATAGTATATAGTAAGGAGAGGAAGGATGATGATGATTGATGTAAAAAATAGTTTGAATGATGAAACAATTAGGATGATGATGATGAAAAGAGTGCTAAAGATTGATATGCTAACAAGATTATTGCCCATGTTTTGATAAAGGGATGATGTAATTGACGAGAATGACTTTTAGAGTGCTAAGGAGGAGTAGAGAATTGTTTTGATTTATATATTGGAATGCATGGAGGTAGGTAGTTTGGTAGGTTTATTTGGTGGGATGGTGGCAAATGGTTTCAAAATAAATCCATGGGCTCTCTTGAAAACAAGGTAGGAGTATGTGCATGAGTTAAAACTTTGTTTTTTTTTTCTTTGATAGCCAAGATGTTAACATGAACTCTGTATTTCTCTTATTATTAATTCAACTTGCCTACTTGTACCTAATTCTATCTTATGGTCCTTTTTAAACAACCTTAGCCAATAATTATCACTTTATAATTTTATCTGTGATTGAACAAACAAATCAAGAAGTGGAGAATGGCGGCGAATTAGGTTACTCTCTTAAATTAAGTTTTACCTAAACTTTTAAAATCCTTTAATACACATTTTGTATTAAATATGAGTAGTCAATATCTATTTTTTTATTATTTTTTAGTAATTACCAATTGTATGCTAGTAAAAGGTTAGAAGTTTAGCTTAAAAGAGAATTCGGATCCAAATATGGCGTGCCACAAAAGGTTATGTTGCCTCGCTAAAGAAGAAATAATTATATCACTAAAAGAAAATTTGTCATTTTAGTTCAGACATTTTTTTTGTTAAATTACTTATTAAGTCCTTAACATTTTAAAAATTATCAATTACATCATTTAGGAACAAAAATTATCATATTTCAGAAATGAAAATGATGGCAAAAACATCCTTAAAGGATGTAAGAAGTAACTTTGAAATATTAAATATCAAATAAGTAATTTAACAAAAATATAAGGACTAAACCGTCAATTTTCCTTAAACTAAAACTTTAATACTCATCAACTTTTATGCTGAGATGAGTGCATCGTTATTCTTAAACCCAAAATGGTGAATAAGTACAAAACATTTGATGGTGATGAAGCTACCAATTCTTGTATAACTTTTGGTAGTTCCTTTTTGTTTGATCAACTACAAATTTTGGCTGAGCATAGGACCATCAACATCCAATTATGGACCACTAAATTTTATTTTATTTTATACATGATCTATATATAATCATATAGCAAAATTTAATTTAATTTTAGTTCTTCCCTGTTCTGTCGAGGTTTGCTTTGAAAAAAAACTTATAGGTAGATCACTGTCTATAATTCTAGTAATGAGTTGTGATTTATTATATGTATAGATACTTGTTTATCCACATAATTTGATAGAGAACAGTTTTTATTTGCCTTTGAGATATAGTTTTTTTATTCTGCTAGTGTCATTAAATTTCTTATTTGTTGTTTTTTTAAATTTCTGAGCATGATGATAGTTTATTTTATATATGTCGACAACTACAACCACTCCCACCACATGCTGATAATGTATCTTATGCTTTATCTTGGATGACTTACAGAGGATCCCAACAGCTGATTTTTTAATATTTAGTCTACCAAAATATTTCCAATGTTGATTTTACTTGATTTGAAAGCAATAGAGTAGACATAATGAAGCAACTTTGATGATTGCAATTGAATTATGTTTTTTTTTTGGATTTATTTAAACTTGGAATAGTTACTCTTGCATGAATTGTTGCTAATGTTATTGTTTTTGTTTTTGTTTATGAGGCGAAGAATTTTTTTTTTGGGGAAAAGTATTTAAACTTAGAAGACTTACTCTTGCTTGAGTTGTTGTTATTGACTTTTGTCTTTGTTTACGAAGTTATGACATATTTTGTAAAAGGCACATCAACTTATATAATAATTGAGATAATATTATATTATTTATATATAAATATTTAAATTAAATAATTAACATTATAAATAAGAGAATAATATATGGAGAATAATTGCCTCCACAAGAGAGAAAAAATAAAATATATTATCCTAATATCTATTAGGATTCACAAGTTTATCATTGAAACAAAGATTTTTTGAAATTTATACCCACTATCATCGATTTGTGTGTTATGTTATTATTATTTTTTTGAGATATTCTCTACATATCTGAGGGGGGAATCGAACTCTTGACCTCTATCAAGGGAGGTGCACTTACAAAAGAAGGTGGGTAATTTGGCCAGCCCCTATGTGCGTGTGATATGTAATTATTGGTCTTAGTTAGTTTGGAACTTCCATTAATTTTTATTTTTATTCTTTTATCCTTTTGGTAATTAAAATAAAATTAGACGACGAGAGTTTCTACAATTTAGAGTTAAATGTTAAAGTTTTTATTTGGTATTTTTGAACTTCTTTTAATTATATTTAATATATTAAAAACATTAGCTCATTTGTGATTAGAAATTTTAATTCAAAATAAAGAATTATTATTATTATTATATGCATTATATGTATTACATCTATTAGTACAATGACTAAACTCTATTATAACCAGGACAAGAATCACTTTCATACTAATGCGCACCCAAATTGCAGTCAACTTAGACAAGATTTCACTTCTCCCATTTTTGCACTAATGCACGCCTAGACCGCATTGATACATGCTTAGATATCGACCCCCCCAAACTGCAGACTACAACTAACTGGGATAAGATTTCACTTCTATATTGATGCATGCTCAGATGTTGACCCCCATTAGGAAGATAAGCACTCTTATTGTATGAGGAGAGATTATTACATTGCTATGATATCTACCAAAGCTTGAAGTTGGAGAGGTGCACTTAGGGTGAGTGCTTACTACTGGGGTAAGCACTCAAGTGCTATTATTATTATTATTGTTGTTGTTGAGAAAAAGAAAAGTTTGAGATTGAATTTAATGGTACGTGTATGTAAAAATAATTTTTTTTAATAAATAATCAAAGTAATTCACATGCAATGCTTTCTTCTTCTTTTTTTTTTAAAAAAATTTAGGCTAAATTTGGAATGGTGCCAATCAAGACAAATAACATTATTGTTGTTAAAGATAATAATGTAGTCATAATTATTGACTTTTATGTTTATATATTCACACTCTATAGACATAATTATTAACTATTATATGTTTATGTTCACATTATAAATAGTTTAGATTAGAGCCTATTTAAAGACTCATTCTACAACCATTTCATAATAACTTTATTAGTAAAGATGTAGTGGTTATCAATTTTCTCCCAATTCTCTCTCTCCCATTGTTCCGCAATTTCTCAATTATCTAACTTTGTATCAAAGCAATCTACTCATCATTTCTATCATGGTATTAGAACCATAAGTCCTTAGCCTCCTCTTCCTTTGCCAGATTTTTTGTTGGAACAGTGTTTTTCGATCACTATTTGTTTATTATTTACCACCTCGCCAATAACTATTATAAAGTCATAAATTTCTTGGTCTCCTCTTTTTTTGTCGAATTTTTATTAGAACAATATTTTTTAGGATACTGTTCACTCACTATTCACCTCAATCGGCAACTACTCTCAGAATCATTCTTGGATTCCCTATTTTCTCTCTTAGAATTAGTTTTTTTTTCATTTTTGTTTGTCGAAAAAAATTTTGGTCACTATTCACCTACTGTAGGGAAACTATTCATCTGCCACTGATAACTATTCACAACCCAAATTTTTTCTGAAACTCTATTTTTCAATCACAAATAAACCGTGCAAGTCCAACCAACTTTCATTTTGACCATAATAGTCTCCATTTCCATAAACCGAACAGTTTTTGAGCTACTATTCACTCATCGTCAATTATTATTTACTGTCACCGGTTATTATTCTCGAGCGTGACTATTTACCACCTACACCAAACAGTGCAGAACATTCCGAATGTTCTAACTCTACCGAAATTACTTCAATTCAGTATCAGCATAGTCCGCAATCGCCACTCAAAGTCTCGGTCACCATTGGTCATCCAACTTAGATCTGGACCATTTTCTAATGCGGTACTATACACCACCCATACTAAGCTGTTCAGAGGACACCAGTCATCCTAGATCTACAAAATCATTTTTCCAATCAAGGTCCTTATGCTCATATGCGCCTCCACTCGCCACTATCCCTCTTCACCTTCCAACTTTAATATGTTCTAATTTTCAATAAGTGAATCAATACCCCCACCTCTGTGTGACTTCTCTTCACTCGATATATCAATCTAAGGTATTGGTTTTCTTATTTGACACCTCATTTTTCAGTAGGGGCCTTACTAGAAAATTTTTAAAGTTCCAAGGTCGGTTTGAAATTTCTCTTTATTTTTGAATTCAATCTGCAATTCATATAAGCTTTGGGGCAATTATATATTTTATGAAAATTTTGGTGTTGTTTTGTCATTTTTATTTATTTTTGAGTCATTACGTAATTTTTTTATTTTTATAAGGTCTTTCTTTAATTTTTGTAATTCTAAATAAATTTGTGGATAAATCAGTCAACGCGTTTGTCACTCTCTAACCTAATCACTCTCCGATAATATTGTCATAGCCAGAACATTATCACTCTCTAGGAAGGCACCACAACGTCGTCACCCTCCGACAAATGATTGCATCTCTTTGATAATAGTGGCATATCTCTTCGACAATTGTGGCATCCTTCTCCGACAATAGTTGTCTCTCTCTCCGACAATGGTTGCCTCCTTCAATAGTGGTTGTCTCTCAACTATACCACCACAATCAGAATCTCTTTTTCAAACTCAAGTATCTACGATTTTAAATTTGAGAGGAGATGTTAAAGATAATAACGTAGTCATAATTATTGATTTTATATTTCTATATTTACACTCTATAGTCATAATTGTTGACTATTATATGTTTATGTTCACATTATAACTAGTTTAGATTGAAGTCTATATAAAGATTTATTCTGTAACCATTTCATAATAACCTTATTAGTAAAGATGTAGTTTATGGGATTACCAATTTTTCCTCAATTCTCTCTCTCCCACTCTTCTACAATTTCTCAATTTTCTAACATTGTATCAGAGCAATCTGCTCATCATTTCTAACAATTGTGATAAGAAAAGATAATCATAAGCATCAGGAAAAATAAAATTTTGCATTTGACGTGGCAGAGAATCCAACGACGTATAACCATTACAATAAAGACTCAAATTAGCCGAAACAAATATCTGCATTAACATTATTCTCACGATAAGTATACGCTCAGCAATTTATTATAATGTTTTTTTATGTGATGCTCGTTTATTGTCATGAATTCCGAATAATGGAAACGGAATGGTCACAATTTTCGCAGATTGATGAACCTATTTGGGTTGGCTTTGTTAACATTGGCTGTGGTTTTGTCATTGAATTTTTTTTTTCTTGCAAGAAAGAGCTGATTTGTTGGGCAAAAAAAATATTCAATCAACCTTCCAAGATCACCCCTCAGAGTTGTTGGGTAAAGTTTTTGGTCGAGGTGATGATTTGATAGAAAGGAAGGAATTAGCAGAGCCATTAAAAACTATGGAAAAAGAAGAAGAATAATAAAACGTGTGTGTTTTTGTTGGTTTGAAAACTTGAATATTTTTTATTTTAGAAAATTATCATTTTAGTTCTCGAGTTTTTTTATGAATTATCCATGCAATTCTTAATTTTTTTTTATACTACCCCCATTGGTTTCCGTCGTCCAAAAAACTCTGTTAAGTGGGTATTTTTTTCTGTTCTTTTACTATTTTATTCCCAATTTACATTTTTATTCCCCCCGTCCCACTTCATCACTTTTCCCTTCTAAATTTTTATTTTTATTTTCCCTCTTCTTACCCCCCCTCCTTCTAAAATTATTTTTTAATTTATAATCCAATTATTTTAGGATGAGAGTTGGCTTGGAGGGGAGGGGGGTGACGGCTGAGAATAATGGGAGGAGGAGGCAGCGTGTGGGGGGCTGCTGGATACGGACATGGTGGCATTTTTTATATCTAATTTGGGGGTTGATTTTGGGGGTGGTGGACATGGTGGTGGTTGGGTAAAGATAGTGGTTGATTTTGGGTGGAGATGGTGGTTGATTTTGGGTGGAGGAGGGCTAGTGGTTTTGAGGGAAAGGAAAATGAAAATAGGGGAAAATAAAAATAAAAATTAATTTTATTATTATTTTTTAATGTAAAATTTCTAATAGTCTAAAAGAAATATTTCCCCTAAAAAGTCAATTTAACGGAGGTTTTTAAACGACAAGGATTAATGAAAACAAGTCAGGGATGATATGGGTAATTCATAAAAAAACTTAGGGTCTAAAATGTTAATTTTTTTAAAAAAAAATTAACTGGTTATTACCATACATTTTACGTCTATATTTGTAATATTACCTTTTGTCATTGTTTAACTCTGAAGAAAAGAGGTTAATATATCTTTCACTTATTTTGCTTATGGAGGTCTATATGATACATGCATTCATATGCATATTGGAATATTCTACGTGTTATTAACCGAAAAAGAGAGAAAAAGAACAATGATAATAAAAAGGGTGACACTATTTATACACACGTTATTCAACACTCTTTTATTCAACATTTTACCTTACAAAATTATGAAATTGTCAATCATACACTAAATATGTACCTCTTGCATTTTTATTTGATGTCCCCCCCTCCCCGAACTTTTATTTCTCCTTCATCGTTTTTATTTAAATAAATTTTCTGGTCTGATAATATTAATTGTATAAATTAATTATATAAACTCATTCATACTATTGATAATATAATAGTAATAACTTAACTAATTATGTCATCAGTGTATGAGTAATTCTCTCCTTTGTAGGGTTTATATTTAGGTATGCATTAGTGTAAGTTTGTATTTCTCTTTCATAAGGTTTACTTTTTCAGTATAGGGTATGACCAGTGTAGGGTATGAATTCTTTCCTCTTTTGTAAGTTCTGTGTTTAGGTATGTGTCAATGTACAAATATAATGTCTTATCGAAAGGATCTGTGTAACCCTTTCTTGAAGGGGTCTCTTCTTCTTTTCTTTTTGGGGTATGTATTTCTTTTTTATAAGATTTACTTTCTTAATATGGGGTATGGCCTAGATATTTCCTTGAAAGGGTCTCTTCTTCTTTCCTTTTTGGGATATGTATTTCTTTTTCATAAGATCTACTTCCTTAGTGTGGGGTATGGCCTAGGATATGAGTTTTTTTTTTCTTTCTCTTTTGTAGGGTCTATGTTCGTGCATACGTCATTGTGTAAATGTAATATTTTATCCCAGTAATTCTTTAGTTGTATATAATCAGTACGGGATACGAGTTATTCTCTCATTTGTAGATTTGTGTTCGAGTATGTGTAATTGTTTAAATGTAATGTTTGTGTAGGGTATGAGTTCTTCCCTTATTTTGAGTCTTTTTTTCTCTCATTTTTGAGTTTATATTTTTCCTTCATAGGATTTACTTCCCTAGTGTGTGATATGCATTCTTCCCTCCTTTGTGAGATATGTATTTAAGCATGCATCAGTGTGTAAATGTAATGTCTTATCCCGATAATCCTCTAATTGTATATGACCAGTGTGGGTATGAGTTCATCCCTACTTTGTAGGAGTTTTATATTTGGGCATATGTTAGTGTGTAAACATAACGTTTGTGTTTGGGCATGCATCAGTGTGTAAATATAATGGCTTATCTTGGTAATCCTCAAGTTGTATACGATCCATATGGGTTATGAGTTCTTCCTTCCTTTTTAGAGTTTGTGTTTGGACATGCATCAACATGTAAATATAATGTCTTGTCTCGGTAATCCTCTAGTTGTAATATTAGTAGTCATGAAATGTAATATTAGTACTTCAAAAAAAATTATTATTTAGATTAAACACATGAATAATTCAATTTAAATATCTACTCTTTTTTTATAAAAAAAAATAATGATCAATTTTTACAAATGAGAAAAATCTATTTTTATATATACACAAATATAGACACTCATAAGTCCGACCACCTAATTGAAAAGGGTTCACGTTGACATTCCGACACAAAATGCTTATGGACATTAAAAATGTTTTCTTGCTTTTACATAATGGATCTCTCACTCTTTTCCACTAAAAGGATAAAACAGTTATTGGTTTCTGTGCATTGATTTGATTTTAGGATAAGTGTTTATGCTAAATTGCCTTTGAAATTTTTATATCAGTTCAGTTGGAATAAGCTGACTCGGAAACTCACTTTGGTAATGGTTCCTTTCAAAAGAAAAGACAGTAGATTTCTTTAAGGCAATGGCATGCTTCCCACTTAATTAATCGGCTTCATACTTGACAAATTTGAGACTTTTCTAACTTTGAATTACGATTTTTATACAAGAGTTGTATGTAAGGTGTCGGGTGATTATAATATTATATCTTAGTTGATGTAGTATCTAATGTATTTATTATTGATTAGTATTATATAATTACCAAATTGATAAAAATAAATAAATAAAAGTCATCCATTAGTAACACCTCAATCAAAATATTGTTGAACCAAAATTTGGTAAATGCCCAACTTGGTAAGTCGGCCCAATTAAAGCCTCATTACATAAAAAAATCGAACACATCAGCCGAGCTCTATACAAGAATTGACAGGCCCAATGTGGTTGCTAGATCCAAAAGACAAGTCTGAAAGGACTATAAATTACTAAAATACCCTTCTGAACAAGAAAGGCCCCAAATCAAGCACGTGGTAGAGTTTTATTCAAATTCAAGTTCCTTTGTGTTTTCCTAACAGGAAACGAATAAGGAACTTGAGTCAGGTTCGAATGCTTCTTCCTTTATTGATTTATCCTAACTTATCTTAATTATCTAAGTATGATAAGTTGATTGGAATTAAATTGTATGATTTGTTTATCCTGAATTTAGTCCCAGAATTGAGCCATATTCTGCCTGAGGGAATGAATTAAACCCAAGAGAAGAATCGTAGTGAAAATTCTCTCTTCATGAAGGATAAGAACTCACTCAGAATGTGATTAAACCTCTTCAATCTTGAAATGGATTAAAGTTCATCTCATCACGAATATTTGCATTATGATTAAACACTGCATCTTTACACTATATAAGGCATGCATAATACGCTCTATATTCATTTAGAAACTAATTGAAAAAACACTCACACAAAGATAGAAAGCCAAGCATTAGCAAGAACCTCAAAAGCTCTCTTGAGATCTTTATTTGATCTCTGAGAACTCCTCAAACACAGGGCCCTTTTGCTTACTAAACACTACTATACACAACATGACTTCCTTTGCTATTTACTAACTTGAGCGTCGGAGTATTTTTTTTTTTGTAAGAGGAAGGCCTTGTCTCAGGAAAAAGTTCCTGGAATCCAATAAACACTGCATCTTTACATTATATAAGGCATGCATAATACGCTCTATATTCATTCAAAAACTAATTGAAAAAACACTCACACAAAGATAGAAAGCTAAGCATTAGCAAGAACCTCAAAAACTCTCTTGAGATCTTCATTTGATCTCTGAAAACTCTTCAAACACAGGGCCCTTTTGCTTACTAAACACTTATATACACAACATGACTTCCTTTGTTATTTATTGACTTGAGCGTCGGAGTATTTTCTTTTGCAAGAGAAAGGCTTTGTCTTAGGAAAAAGTTTCTGGAATCCAATGTAGGAGAATGCAAGGCTAATTTCGAGACTTCAGCGAAGATCTAAGGGTACAGAAGTAATTTCTGGATGTTCCTAGAAACTAGGAACTTCAAATTCAAATTCCAATGTCCCCAAAAATTGTTAGCCAAGAAATAGCATTATTATGAGAGTTTGTTTATATTCCCTTTTATTTTAACTATTGTATTAATATTTACAATTAAAAAAATACTAGAATTGTTGATAGAGGGATTCACAAGTATGATAATTGCAACACTAAAAAAAAGATGAGATAAGAAAAGTAAGAAAGAAGAAAACCACACAAAGATTTTCATGATTTGACAATTGCTTACGTCTACAGCGGATTAAGTTCTATGCTTTTTTTATTAAATCAACACGAACTCACAAAGAATACTCCAATAAAAATCACAAAAACTCTCTCTCAGTAAGAGATCTCTCAAGTTTATAATATTTGTGATAATAATTATAAACTAAAATAGAGTCCTTATGTAGCCTACATATGTTCTAAGCTAACCCTAATTCGAGTTGAAACAAGATAGGGTGTTTAACATTACTTAGAAATCTTCTAAAATTGAGATAAGTCGCATTGGCGCTGCAGCGCCAACTATGTCTTGGCGCCATGACGTGCATTCTTCAGGTGGTGGTGCCGCAATGCCACTTCTTTGGCGTTGCGGCGCCAATCGTGCCCCCTTGGGGCAATATGTGTGGCGCTACGATGCCCATATACTATTTTGGGTGCCGCTGGTTCGACCATTCCACACCACAACCTTCATATTCTACTTTGTGTTTTCTCTTTCAGTACTCTACGCGTTTCCACATCTTCATCACATGTCCTCGACTCTAAATCACCTTCATCATAATTTTTAATAGCCACTTTCACTGGAACAATCACCAAAATCACTATACATTGAGGTACCACTTGACTGCAGGTGTCGGCTCATATTACCTTTACTTTCTTCTTTTTTTTTTTAAATGAACTTCGGTCGTAGATTGAGAAAATTTTGTTAAAATCAAAAAAAGAGAATACAAGAAATAAGAAGTACCAAATGAACCTTTATTTCTTAAAAGGAAATCATGAAATTTCAAGATCTCACCAATAAAAAACATCACAATGTATCAACGTTGAAGCTTCAACTAATTTTGGCCGGGCAAAAGTTTGCGGAGGAGACGTTGTGGAAGCCTCCAGGTTTAAACAGTGTCAAAGTGAATTCTGATACAGCTTTGTATCATCCAAAAAAAACTAACAGGTTTCGGCTTCATTGTTCGAAACCATAGGGGGAGGTTATCATTTCAGGAGTGGAAAAGATTGAAGGCCTTTTTCCCGTTCCTATGATAGAAGCTACAACCATTTTTTGAGGTTTGAAAGAAATAAGAAATTTTAATTTCGCTTCTGTTGAAATTGAATTTGATTTAGCCGTTGTGGTAAATAATCAACTTCTTTCAAAGACCATCGGGTTTTTTCTAGGTTGGCTCTATCATTCAAGATATCCTAGTTCTTTTAGAATCGTTTGGTTCGCATAAGATTTTATTTGTTTCTCGAGACAAAAAATAAAATTGCACATGAATTAGTTAGAATGATAATTTCATTTGATTCCAATGCAACTTAGAACTGATGTATTCCGAGCTCTCTTGATAAGAGGAGTCTACTCCTCTTAGTTTGATTTGAACAATAAATTATAATCTTCCTTTCAAAAAAATTACAATGTAAAGCCAAATTGGTTAACATATCGACAACTTTGAACTCTTTAATTGTATAGGATTATCCTTATTTCTGAAATTTTTTAACTCTTTTACCTGATTTTCATCTTCAATTCCAAGATTAGATTTTATCCTTGTTGAACTGAGTCTATCTCTCACTTACTATTATTATTTTTTTTAATCATAGATTCTAGGTGTCACTTAAAATTTTTTTTAAAAAAAAAGAGATGAAACAAGATAAATGTTTAATTTATTTCACATAGTAGGTTCCACGTACTCTCTTTTTTATCTCATGAAACTCCTCCTTCCCACTTGCTTTGTGGCCACGATTTCGGAATTTAACCAAAAAAAAAAACTCCTGTTACTTCATAAGTGGGTGCTCTACCCTTTTTACACTACAGGATAAAAGACTAACTGAATATTGGTTTCTTGTGCATGCAATTGATATTTTTTTTATTATGAAAAAAATATTATTTTGGTCTTTAATTTTATAATATATATTAATTTAGTCCTTATTTTTTTAATATATATTATGTTAGCCCTATCGGAACGTTTTTAATAATTATTTTCATTTTTAAACAACTACTATTTTCATCCCTATAAAGACTAATAGAGTATATATTAAATAAGTGAGTATTAAGTTAATATATATCTATTTAATCAATTATTAAAATGATATTTTTTTAAATATTATAACAATCTACTGAAATTTATAATCAAAATTTATCATGACATATATTAATAATATCGGTTGAGGTGTAAACCATAAATTTAGACATAATAATATTAATTTTACTTCATTAAAAATTAAAGAAATCTACTTCTATTCATACAGAAGAAAAAACTCAAACTTTCGTTCCTAAATTAGAGGTTAAGAATACCCACCACGATGACGGGATTGTGCATGCAAAATATATTATGGTGAAAGTGCTGAGCTGTGGATGATGGCAAATGGCTTTTGAAAAGCTTACGGTGAAAGTGCTGATGGTCGGCGCTTTTAAAAGTTTATATACTGAAATAGGCAACTTCAGTGCAAGAGAGGGCACAAGCAATCAAGCTTACTTTTTTTTTTTTTTAAAGAAAAAATTATTACATCAATTTTAAAAAGTTCAGAAACTTTGAAACAACTACCAATATCACACAAGTCGAGCAGAGGGTGCTAGTTAGAGGTTCGATTCCGCATGTTGGCGGTTTGTAGATGTGTGTGTTGTAACACTCAAAAAAAAAAATATATATATCACACAAGTCAACTGCTCCACCATCGCATGGCTCCACGAATAAACTTACTTCTTTTGAGGGCAATAACGTGCCGCTATTGCGCCAAAAAACTAAGCTTCAAATTTAACATATTTGTGAGAAGTCTTTGGTGAAGCCAACATATCACATTATTTGTACACTTGTTAAAAAAGGAAAAAAAAACTTAAAACCTTTTTTGCATAATTTTATTACATTATTTCATTAGGACCATCCCATTTAATTATTAGTTTGTGAAGAAAAGGATTGAATTCCTCTATTAGCATTAAAAAATAATTTTTAAAAGGTAATACAAATTTTTTGCCGTAAATGTTTTTTAGAAAAAAAGTGTTATATATATATATATAAATTAGATATATTTTAACCTATGATTCGTATGGATTAATTTACTTACACTGTTTGCCTACGATTTGAATGTGTTTGTGTTGGGTTGGTGAAAAGGTGGACAGATTAAACGGATAGAAGAGTATCACATTTTTTAGTTACTAAAGTTAGTATCTTATTTAATTGTTGTTAATTTAAAATATTTTTTTTTTTGTCAACTTTTGTATTACTATGTATTGATTCCTTTCATATTGATTAGAATTTAATACATATATAAAGCTCAGTGAGATTTTGTGTTTCTGTGTTTGTGATATTTTCTAGAAAAAATGATGGTAAGCAAGCCAAACAGAAATAAAAAAGATAAGACTAATTTAATGTAAACTTGTATTTAATTACACGATACTTTGAACTTTAATACAAAGGAGTTTATATACTTGCTCTGACACTAGAGGACAAAATCAATTTTACAAAAGCTGAAAATACGCTAACTATATAACAAACTCTGTAACTATATAACAACTTAGCAACTCTTAATTAAATTAGTTATCCACGTTAGCATTGCACCTATTTAAAGTTTCAACTAGAAATTTTTTGATCCTTACTCCTGTGCTAGTTTCTTATTCAACTGTAATTTATCATAAGACTGCAGCTGAACACTCTGAATTAGCTTCTGATGGTTGTTATGGTTCTGCTTTACATCCCCCTCTAAGCTTAACTGTCTTGGAGTGACATTGAGCTTGTGAGTTAATTCTTTGAACTTTGAAATGGGCAAAGCCTTTGTGAAGATATCAGCTATCTGATGTTCAGTAGGAATGTACCTGATATCAACTTCATTATTCATCACTTTATCTCTTACAAAATGCACATTAATTTCGATGTGTTTTGTTCTACTATGAAAGATCGGATTTGCTGCAAGTGAGGCTGCACATTGGTTATCACACCATATCATAGGGATTGCTATCAATTGTAAACACAATTCTAAAAGTAGTGACTGCAGCCAAGCTATTTCAGTTGTGACTTGAGACAGAGCTCTATACTTTGACTTAGTGCTGGATCTCGCTACTACTATTTGCTTCTTTGAGCTCAATGAAACTAAGTTTCCAGCAAGGTAAATACAGTACCCTCCAAATGACTTTCCATAATCTATATCGCAGGCCTAATCTGCATCAGTGAAGGCTATCAAGCTTAAACCTCTTCCTGGATTGAATACTAAGCCATGCTCCTTTGTGCCTTGCAAGTACCTAAGTATTCTTTTACAGCATTGCCACTGTTGTTTTAAAGGAGAAGATAGAAATTAACTCAGTTTATTCACTGCAAATGAGATTTCTGGTCTTGTAAGGGTTACATATTGTAATGCCCCGACCACACTTCGATAGAGAGAAACATCTTTAAACTTCTCCTTTTTCTGTTCTTGTCAGTTTAAGTCCTGTACTCATAGGAGTAGGGCAACTACCTGCACTAGCCATATTAGTTTTCTTCAAGAGATCAGTTATATACTTAGTCTGTGAAAGGTATAAAGATTCACAAAGTTTGGTTATTTCAACCCCTAAGAAGTAGTTCAGTTCCCCTAACTCTTTTAGAACAAAGCCTTTATGGACACTATTGTAATTCCTGAATTATGCTGCTTAACAAAGACTGATATGTTTGATTTTGCATTAGTGAATCCCCATCTGACTAGTGCTGGTCTCAGTTTATCATACCAAGCCCTTGGGGCTTGTTTCAGACCATATAATGCCTTTTGCAGGTTGCACACATGTCTTTCTTTCCCTTTGGCTATAAACCCTTCATGTGGCTCCATATACACAGTTTCAAGCAAATCCTTATTAAGAAATGCATTATTGACATCTACTTGTCTTAATTTTCACCCTTTGGTTACAGCCAATCTTAAGATTACTCTTACTGTGCTGGCTTTTACCACAGGACTAAAGGTTTCTGTGTAGTCTATGCTTGGTGTCTGATCAAAGCCTTTGGCTACAAGCCTAGCTTTGTATCTTGCCATACTACCATCAGGATTCTTTTTCACTTTAAACACTTATTTATTCTTGACAAGCTTGTAATTAGGATCAGAAGGTATCAGCTTCTTAAGTCTTATTTCTTATGAGAGCTTGAAACTCATCATTCATTGCATGTCTCTATTGACATAGCTTTAAAGCTTCTGATACTGTTTCTGGTGTATGCTCTGGATTTCCTTCAACTTGAGTGAGTAAGATTTTTGGTTTGTAGATACCTGTTTTTGATCTTGTAATCATAGGATGATGGTTAAGTCTTTAATCAAGGACTGGTGTAGCATTTTGTAGAATAGCTTATGTTTCAGGTTTTGTTATGTTGGGTTCAAAATTTGTGTTTGTGTTTGGAGGATGTTCATAGTTGGTTTGAGTCTGACTATGTGGTGAAAAGGAATTGTTTGTGTTTGCATCACTTTGTGTTTATTCTAAAGGATCTGGAATTGCTGTATGTGAACTGATATCTGTACTTGGAAAACAAGTTATACTGAAATCATAGGAAAATAGGATTGGTTGAGAATTGCAGTGACAGTTGTGAGTATTTTCAGATAGTTTGATAGTTGAATCAACAAAGGACTTATCAGATAGAAAAGGAAATCCAGATTCATCAAAGACAACATGTCTTGCCACATAAAACTTCCCTTTTAAAGTCATACATTGATAGCCTTTGTGTTGACTACTATATCCCATAAAGGTGCACTTTTTAGTATGAAAATCTAGCTTGTGCTTGTTTAAATGTCTTAAGTGTGGATAACAAGTGCATCCAAACACTTTCAAGAAGGAGTAATCAGGTTTTCTGTTAAGTAGAAGTTCAAAGGTTGTTATGTTTTCAAGTATTCTCGAGGTTAGTCTGTTTATCAAGAAGGTGGTTGTATTAAAGGTATACCATCAGTATTTCAATGGCATGCCACTGTGAGACAGGAGAGTAAGACCAGTTTCTGTAATATTTCTATGCTTTCTTTTTACTCTCCCATTTTGGTGGTGTGTATATGGACAAGAAAACCTGTGTATTATCCCTTTCTCAGCTAAAACCTTACTCAAACTTCTGAACTCTCCCCCATGATCTGACTACAACACTTTTATTTTTCTATCTAGTAATCTCTCTATATGCAGCTGAAAGGTTTTGAAGTGGTTTAAGACTTGTGACTTTTGCTGCAATGGGAATACCCAAGTAAACCTAGTGTAGTCATCTACAAGACATAAGTAGTATCTGTAATCATCACCAGATACTGTACTAGCATGACCCTAGACATGTATGACTTTCAAAGGTTGTGAAGTTTTTGTTTGAGACATATTGAAGTGTAATTTGTGATTTTTGCCATATTGACAGAATGAACAAACAGATTTTGGATGAAATTTATTCATTGAAGCATGCATATTACAATTGGCAAGTATACATTTCAAAGTTTCTTGGTTTGGATGACCAAACCTTTTATATAATACATCAATGAACTTAGTAGTCTTTTTATCTATAGGAATGGAAATGCTGATAACATCAGGTCTATGAGACTTTGAATTATTTATCATACAATCAGCAAATAGAGAAACTTTGGGAATGAAATCAGAAAAGAGGCTGTGTTTTGATTTGACAAATGAAGTAGGGCTTTGTGTTGTGTATTTTCCAGCTGATTTAGGAGTGATCAATTGATAGAGTCCACCCTTAGCAATTCCTTGAAGAAGAACATTCTCATTCACATCCAAAACAAGACACAAGTGCTTATTAAATTCAATGACAAGGTTATAGTCAGCAGCAAGCTTAGAGATGCTAATTAAATTCTTTGTCATGCCAAGTACAAATAATACTTGTTTTAGTTTAAGTTTATGTAAGGTTAAAGTCTGCAGTATGCATGTGCCAATACCTAAAATTTTAAGACCATTGCCATTTCCAACAGTGATAAGATCATTACCTCTGTATTCTGACTTTGTTGCCATGTTTCCACTGTTGTTGATGACATGGTTGGTAGCACCACTGTCCATGTACTATCTAAGATCTTCATTAGAAGCCTCAGTACTAGGTGCTATCATATATGCTGCTGTTTGTCCTTGATTGTTGTTCTGTGCTTATGCTTGTGGAATAGGTGGCTCAAATTCCTCATTGAACCTGTTCCAGCATTTCAGAGCCCCATGTCCTTACTTGAAACAAATATGGCACACGATTTTTGACTTGCTATGGTTTGGTTTACCTTTGTCTCTCCTTTTAGAGTTGCCTTGTCCTCCAAAATTGCCTTGTCTTCCAAAACTACCACTGAACCTCCCTTTGTTCTCATAATTTTCTTTGTATTTCTGCTTGTTTGCAACATTAGTTGACAATCCACCATTGGCTATCAAGTTTGAGTTGGACATCTCCAATCTGCCTTTTTGGTTCAGAAGAATAGCATAGACTTCTGCCAAGGATAGTTCATCACTTTTGATTGAGAGTAGCAAAGCCACAGGATCATAATCAGATCCTAGTCCAGCAAGAAGATAAGAGATCAAGTCTTGATCTGGTATTGATTTACCAGCCATAGCCAAACTGTCAGCCAAACTCTTTACCTTAAAAAAAATACTCATTCATAGAAAAATTTCCCTTCTTTATTGTTTGTAGTTGTGACCTCAGTTGAGTGAGTCTAGCCAAGGACTAGCTTCCAAACATCTTTTCAAGATGTTTTCAGACCTCATTAGAGGTTTTGTATTGAACAATTGAGCTAAGAACTGACTCAGTCATGGTGGAAAAGAGCCAGCTCAACAGTATGGAGTCTTGTTTTCTCCACAAATGATAAAGTGGATTCACAGGTGCACCAGCTTCTAAATCTGAGCTTAAAGATGCCAGAAAATGACTTGGACATTCTCTTTCACCAGTAAGAAGTTCCTCTAAGTCATTACCTCTAGTTGAGGCAAGAATCTGCGACTTCCATAATAAGAAATTATTGCTATCCAGCTTAACTGGATTTGTAAAGGTGAAGTTGCTACTTTGACCGATCGACATGTGATTCATCTAAGAATTAAAAGTGGTAGCACGATCGTGTTCTGAATTAACAAAGTTAGTTATTCTAACTCTAATACCAAGTGAGATTTTGTGTTTTTGTGTTTGCGATATTTTTCAAGAAAAATGATGGTAAGCAAGCCAAACAAAAATGAAAAAGATGAGATTGATTGAATGTAAACTTGTATTCAATTACACAATACTCTGAACTTTAATATAAATGAGCTTATATACTTGCTTTGGCACTAGAGGACAAAATTAGTTTTACAAAAGGTGAAAATACGCTAACTATATAACAAACTCTGTAACTATATAACAATTTAACAACTCTTAATTAAATTAGTTATCCACGTCAGCATTGCACCTATTTAAAGTTTCAACCAGAAACTTTTGATCCTTGCTCCTGTGATGATTTTTTATTCAACTGTAATCTATTAGAAAACTGCAGCTGAACACTCTGAATTAGCTTCTGATGGCTGTCATGGTTCTGCTTTACACCAGTTAAAAGGCTCTAGTTTCTCTATCATATTATCAAAGTTTCAATTCTAAGTTTTAAAGTTATAGGTTAAAATTTCTAAGATATTTTAAAGCTAGAATATTAGTCATAGCTCAATAAATGTTTTGGTCTCTATTTTTTTCTCTCTTCGGCATCTAAGACAATATCCACTTGTCCCCACCATTGTCAACCATCATCCATCATCATCTACCGCCTGTCACCATCTTAAAATGAGAAACCGAGACCATCATCAAACTCAGAAATTGCCAGTGATCTCCTTGCTGTCCTCCACACCCTGCCTTTCATTGTAAATGACCACTATCCAAATTGGTTCTCCTCTCTCGCCACTGTCAAGGTCCCAACGAGTGACTGCACACCGCCCTATTCCAGTCATTTGAAACATGGTGGTGATTTAAACCCTGTTGAAATCACGTTGATTGGACACCAGAGCAGCCCACACAAGCTGCCTAAACATCCTATCGCTATTCACCTTCCGTCTCAAATCCCAGTTGTTTTCTTGTGCGCCTGTCCTCACCGTCAATACAAAATCACTCTCCATGTCTTCATTTGTTCACCCATACTGTTCGTTCTCTCGATCGACTCACTGATTATTCTTAAGGTTCTATTTGCAAATTACTCAAAAATTTTAAGTTAGATTACAATTTACTTAATTTTTGGGTAAATATTAAATTTTTAAAAAAGTTATGGGGTCATTCTGAAAATTTTAATTTTTATAAGTTTATTCTGCAATTTGTCAATATATTTAAGTGAATATGAAATTTTACACAAATCTGGTCAATTTTATAATTTCATATAAATTAGAGGCAAATATATAGTTTTAAAATTATGAGGCGAATTTAATTTTTTTGAAAATTATAAGGGCTCTTCTAACATTTTTAGTGCCGCACCAATTTTAAGTTCAAATTCTTTCGTGCCATTAAATTTTCTTAAAGATTTTTGGATTGACGACTTTATTATTATGGTTCAAGTGAAATTTTAAAAAATTTTAGTTTATTGGACAAAGCCACTTGATGAAAAAAATAGTACTGCAACTCATTAGAAATTCTTATATTTGTTCTCTATTAATATATTTGTATTCGCAGTGGTCAATTTTTTTAATTTGTTTGTCAATCCGACAATATTACCTCTGACATTGTTATCTCTTTTCGATAATAGTTGTCTCTTCTGACAATGATTTTGTCTCACATGTGCCATTATAGATTTATTATTCTATTATTTTTTATATATAATTTGCTTCTTAGTTCAATTTATAAATTCAAATTATTTTTTTAATATTGAGTTTGAGGGTGAGTATTAGAGTTTGTATCTTATTTATTCGTTGTCAATTTATAATATTTCCCTTTCTATTAATTTTTATATTATAGTTGTAGCTTCTATGTATTAATTCTTTTTCATATTAGTTAAGGATTTAATGATTATATAAAAAAAATCACCTTTTATAGTTATTATTCAATATGAAAATACATAGAAACCTATTTCTCTAACACTAGTTTTGAACGTGCTGATTTGGAATTACATAATTGAGGGAAATGTATTAGAAATGTGCTGATTTGGAACTTATGCATAACAAAATTATTACAATAGAGTAGTATCGATAGTATCTAATTAAAGTATTTGTGTTTAAAAAAAAAAATTCCTAGAAAGTTTTTTTTCTCCCTAGGACTAACTCTTATTTATTAGATATAATGAAATCAGCATGAAATTAGAAAAGCAAAAAAAAGAAAAAAAAAGAAAGAAAAGCTAATCCGACTGTGGATTTTATAATCAAATCATGGAGAGAACCTGAGTTCAGTACATTTTCTTTTACTAAAGAAGCCAGTTAACTTATTCAGTATAAAATTTCGCTCGGAAAGCAATATGCCATAAGCACTTTCACTGGGAAAAGCTTACAGTCAGAAGTCAGAAGCACGTCGATACCAATAAATGCTTTTTTATACCTCGGTGCTAGAGAAAGAACTGAAAGGAGCGGTGTGATCTACTAATTAAATAAATAAACTACATTAGTGGTTCGAGTTTATTGTTATTGGATTCTAACGTATATTTAGTTGTTGTGTTTAATTTAATTTTAAATTTAAAGCACAACCATTAAAGTATTTAATAAATATTAAAATAAAAAAGTTTCATTGCGAAAGTGTTTGGAATTTTTTTTTCTTTGGGCCACCTGACAAGTGTGGAATTTTATTAATAAAATTAGAAGATAAGAGAATGACAATTAAAGGGGACATAGTGCTCCTTACCCCCAAAAAATACTCATGAAATAAGCGTAAAGATATAAGTGAAAATGACGAGAAAACAAGTAAATCCTTACCGAAAAAATAAAAGTAGTGAGACTTATAACTAGGCAAGCAATTGCATACTCAAAAAATAGGGACAAAATTTTCGGTAGAGGCTACAAGAATCACGTAAAATCATCAAATTATAAATTAATGTTTAATCTGTCAATTTACTCATCAAATTATAAATTAATGTTTAATCTGTCAATTTATATGTAATTGTATTGTTCTCAAAAATGTGTGAATAAATTTAAAATACAAATGTTCTATGTAATCTTTACAATGTTACCGTCGATTATGAAACTTTCGATGAAGATATAACATAGAATTAAAAAGAAAATTAATGGCCAAAGTAAAATTACACTCTAAAATAACTTTATATCATCTACGAGCAATAAAAATCTTAAGAAAATTATATGCTACCCCTAAATATAGACTTTATTAGTATAAACAGTTTAAATATTTGCTAAATATTATTTTCATTTTATAGCTAAGCGTTTATTAGACATTCATTTCTTTTACTCTATAGTTAATACTTTCATAGAAAACTATATGTTAACCCTTGTTAAATTTAATATGAAATAATAAAAAAACCATCTTGTATCATATTAACTAAAAACTCTTTATTGATCATAACATTATTGTCTTACAATTATTTATAGAATTAATTTCTGCTAATAAGACCAAAAATAATTTTTAGGTAATATAAAAAATAACAATTAATCATTGTCCTACTTTCGCTATACTGTAGTCGTGGCTTCATGACTACACAATATTTTTGTACCAAACGAGTATCTGCAGATTTTTACTTTTTTTAAAAAAAAAAAACCAAATGGTATATTTTAAATAATAAAGTTATTTAAACGATGTTATATGCTAAAAATTTAAATTCATATTTAAAAATGTATTATTTTTTAAAAGTGTTGGATGGACTTCTCAGTGTAATATTGTGTTGAATGACAATTTTACAGTGGAGTTACATTCTATGTTTTTTTTTTCTTTTTAATGCTATCGCATATGTTAACTGAACTAGTATTATTAGTAATTTGAACTTAAACTTATCGTATAATGTTATTTAAGATATCTTATAAGAACTATTTGGAATTAATGTTATTTTTTTAAAAAAAATTACTATATTAATTTAAATTTTCACCTAAAATATGTGAATACTCGTGAATTTAGTACATGTTACAAATTCGCTTTAACGGATTTAATAATAAAACCTTTAAATCACAGTAAATTTGTAAGAAAAAGTAATGATATCTTTGAAGCAGATACAGAACATATATTTAAAGATATTCGTTTATCCTTAACGAAGAATCTAACACAACACCAAGCCAACTCACGATGAATTTCATGAAGCCAAAGAAAGACAGTCATCACCATATATCTAAAAGCTAATCTAGCAAAGCTGACCAGAAAGCCACTCTGTTAATGGCTTGTCAACTTGTTTGTTTTGAATTTTTCATGCCGAGCTTTTGTTTCTTTTTCTTTTACCCTGTACTACCAATACACTAAAATAAGCATTTTAAAGCCACCTGCGTTTTGGTGGCATAAAAGCCACATGTTTGTGGTAAAGTGGCTGGAAGCCACGTGCATTATGTAATGTATATCAAGCCAATGAAACCACCCCTTTATGGTTTTGGTGTCGTTTGATTACTTATTTATTTCTTGAAAGAGAATTTCAAAATTTTTTTCCTACAAGTTGGATGTGAATGTACTGATGCTTCACCAACTAAGAAGAAGCAAGAAACATAATCATTCCTCTTTTCCTTTTCAATTCAAAAGAGCTAGCTAGGTAGCTTAGTTTGCTCACTTAAATTAATCTCTGTACAGGAGTGAGCGGATTGGAGACAGAAGAATGATTCTGCAGTTGCTGTTTCAGGTTTTACTATTGCTGTTGTCATGTCCAATAAGATCCATAGCAAAATCACCACCGCCAACGCCAAGGTTAACAAGGCCAAATTGCCCATCACTTTGCGGGAATGTTTCCATTCCATTTCCATTCGGAGTTGGAGCAGATTGCTACTTTGATGATCGGTATGCAATAGATTGCAAATCTAACAAGACATTTCTCAGAGGTAGCGGCCTGGAAGTGCTTAATTTCTCACTACAAACAAGCACAATGCGAGTATATCAACCAGTGATCCGTTCCTGTGAGGATGGAACCAAGAAGGTAAGTTTTGTCAACCTGGAAGATTTGCCTTTCTATTACTCTTATTATGACAACATATTCACCGGAGTAGGCTGCGACAACTTTGCCTTAATGTCATCCGGTGGCTTTGTTATCGGCGGTTGCTTCTCTATTTGTAATCCGAAAAATAAGACAGAAGATAAGAGCTGCAATGGCATCAAATGTTGCAAAACTGGGGTCGCTTGGGCTCTCAAGAGGTTTAGTATTTCTGTTAGAAGCATAAACAAGGAAAATAGCAGCAACAGCAGCCTGCTGCCGCAAGAGGATTGCAAATATGCATTTTTGGTGGAAACTGAATGGTTTAATAGCAACTTTATGAGCCCCAATGATGTCCAGGATTGGGAGAAAGTTCCTGTGGTTTTGGATTGGAGGATATCCAAGTCTTCTTTTAACAAGTTAGCTATGAATAAATCTCCAAGAAATGGATCAACCTTTGATTGTATTGCTGATGACAGTGAACTTATTGTATGTGCTTGTCATAGAGGCTACCAAGGAAATCCCTATTTTCTCCAAGGATGTCAAGGTAAGCTTCTTAATTAAATTATATTCTCGGAATTTCTTGAAGTTGTTGCAATAATTTGGGTCCAAAATGTTATTGATAGTACCAGATGTGAACCCTCAAGGCAAGCTTAGGTTTTCCCTGATATAGGATGTGTTGAGAATGGTGGGACTTGGCTTTTTTCTGCTTTTTTTTTTTTTGGGCATATTAGAAGTATGTTTAGTCTAGATATCTATTAGGACACTGCCACTAAATTTAATTCATTTATAGCATAACTTACATATATAAGTCTAAGGTGAACTAAATTTAGTTTAAATTAGGGAAAAATCTATTTCACATATTTGGTGCTCAACTCTTGATGTAGTTTCAGAATCATAAGAATTCTTAATTAAATTAGATTTTATTATTTTTTTAAATGTCATAATTAATTTGAGTCTTATTTTAATTTATTATCAACAAGATATAATATTCTAAATTTATGGATATTCTCATAATCAACTTAAAGTTAATTTAATTCTTTATTCTGAGTATTCTTAAATTAAACGAAATATCAAATCTATCCTTTCATCTACTCTTTTGCTGCATCAACTCTCTCCCTTGTATTCGAAAAGAGATTAAAACCAACTTACAATATAAGAGTTTTAGCTTTTAATTTATAATTATTGTGGAATAAAATCAGTAGTTTCAAAAACTGATTGGGCGGATGGCTAATAAATATTAGCTAATACGAAATGTAATTACCAAATACTTTAGTTGTTATGCTTTCAAAATTAAATAAAAATTAATAGTTCTAATATATATATATATATATATATATATTAAGTAGACCGTTTCGGCTGAATGGTTGGATTTTAACTCTTTTACCAAAGGAAGTTGCTTATAAACACTATATACATTTACTCTGATTTTTATTATTATTATTATTATTATTATTGCTTTCTTATGCAGATATTGACGAGTGTAAGAGTGGAAATGCCAGCATTTGTGAGTCAGATATGGTTTGTCAAAACCATCTAGGAGGCTACCGTTGCATTACTCCCAAGAGACCGAAGGTTTACATGATCATTTTAGGTGATGACTTGTTACCCATTTTTGATTCTTGAACAAATTCTTATAAGTTTGGAACGTAGTTTGATGCATGTCATAATGAAGAAATCTCTTCTAAATTAAATAGAATCATGCTGCAGGTATTGGTACAGGCCTTGGAGGTTTATTTCTGAGCACTGGGGCATTGTGGCTATGCATCAAAATAATAAAAAGAATCAAGAAGGAAGAGGAGAATTTCAAAAGGAATGGTGGTTTGCTTCTACAAGAACAGTTAAATTCATTTGATGGCAGTGTTGACAGATGCAAAATATTCACTTGCTATGAATTAGACAATGCCACCGACCATTTTAATGAGAATAGAATTCTTGGTCAGGGAGGCCAAGGTACTGTTTACAAAGGAATGCTGACAGATGGAAGAATCATTGCAGTAAAGAAATCCAAAGTTGTAGATGAAGGAAAGCTTGAAGAATTCATCAACGAGGTTGTGATCCTTTCGCAAATCAACCATAGAAATGTTGTTAAGCTTTTGGGTTGTTGCTTGGAGACTGAGGTTCCTTTATTAGTTTACGAATTCATTCCCAATGGAACCTTGTTCCAGTATCTTCATTATCAGAATGAAGAACTTCCATTCACTTGGGATATTCGATTAAGGATTGCTACTGAAGTTGCAGAAGCACTTTCTTACTTGCACTCAGAAGCTTACTTGCCCATTTACCATCGAGACATCAAGTCAACAAATATATTGCTGGATGAAAAATACAGAGCAAAAATAGCTGATTTTGGAACGTCAAGATCGCTTGCCCTTGATCAAACTCATGTCAGCACGAAAGTACAAGGAACTTTTGGATACTTGGATCCGGAGTACTTCCATTCAAGCCAATTTACAGATAAAAGTGATGTTTACAGCTTCGGAGTTGTCCTTGTCGAGCTTTTGACTGGACAAAAACCACTAGCTTCAACATGGACAAAACAGGGTGGAAACTTGGCAACATTTTTCGTGATTTCCATGGAGGAAAATCGCTTAGACGATATTCTTCATGGTCAAGTCAGAGAGCTGGGAAAGAGAGAAGAGATCATGGGAGTTGCTAACATTGCAAGAAGATGCTTAAACCCAAATGGAAAAAAAAGACCTGCAATGAAAGAAGTGGCTATGGAATTGGAAAGAATGAGAGCTTCACAAGATGACAGCAATGTTGCTCGGCAAGAATCTGAAGAGATTGAGTATGTGAGAATTGAATCAATTGAGCCATGGGATATCGTTTCTACTTCAAACTAACGATCAGAAAGACGAAGAAATATGTGCCTAAGAGGTGCCAATACATAGTCAACTCTACAACTAAATGCACTCAATATGTTAGAACTCTACTTTTGACTCTCTTTAAAAAAACTCTTCTTGCATGCTTGAGTTAGCTTTTTTTATTTGAAGACCCAAATTCTTTGTAAAAATTATCTTCACACAGAAAAATAAATTAAATATAAACTGAAAAACAAAAGAGGATAACAGATTTACAACAGGAGAGAGATCCCAGTGGAGCTCCCTCTTCGCTGAAAATGGCAGGGGGATCGCAATTTCTTTTACTAGTTGATGATGTCTTGAGAGGGGTAAGGAGAAAGAGACTCCACTTCTTTCCGCTAAAAATTCACAATAAAATTTTGGTTATTCAAACCGAATCCGTCGATTCTATTTGAATAAATATTTTTTTCCACTCTAATGAAATTTATTAAAAATTTGGAGAAGTATACATAAATTTTTTTTTTTTTGCATTTGAACATGTTGATTTTCTCTTTTTAATGGATCCATAACAACTGCACAGGGGTTAGAAGTGGACATATTATTGAAAACAAAAACAAAAGGAAAATTGAGGAACAAACAAAAAGTGTTTGAACCAGAAATAAAACCAGAACCAAGATAATTAGAAAATGCAAATTAGCATTCAAAGTACCCCTGAGAATATTCCTTCAGCTTGTGTTTTTTAATATCATCAAGATGAAAATGAAAATCCCACCGCATAAGAAGATTGATATGCAATGCCCCATATGTTAATTAATTAGTCAAAATATTTGTAATTAATGAATTTTATTAGCTCTTTGAGTAGCAAAAATAATAAAGAGAAACTAAAAAAGCTTTAAGGACTATATTGATACTATAATTATATATTTTCTAATGTTATAAATATAACTTTTATATAGACTTTAAATTAACATAAATAAAAGAATATAAATATATAAAAGTCAACTAAATATAATTTATTAATTATAAAATATATATAGCAGGAGATTAATATATTAATTTTTTTTATATTTAGCATTCCCTTCAAACTCAAACTCAAGAAGAGACTTGAGTTTGAAAAAGAACTTTTTTTATTGTAATAGTAAGTATTAAAAAAATCAATCATTTGCGGATGCAAACGCATTAAATGAAATTTGAAATTAATTATTGCGAGTGCAAGTGCATTGTTAATTACTACGAGTACAAACGCGTTGATAAAGAAAAATCAACTGTTGCGAATGTAAGTGAATTGAGAAATTCACCCACTAATTTATTTGAAAATTGTAAAAAAAATTAAAGAAAATTCCATAAAAATAAGAAATTGCAAAATGGCCAAAAATTTAGATAAACTGCAAGCTATCCATATAACTTTAAAAAATTTATAAAAAGACCCCTATTATAAATTGGATCACCGAAATTTCAAAAGGAGACTTGGGACTGATAGATCCAGTAGAGGGGAGTTGAATGGTGGTGAAGGGGATGAGGAACTTGCCGTAAAACAGTGTAGACCAGAGATAAATTGGAGAACGGTGGCCGTAATATTTAGAGGCGGTATTCGCATGTGGAGACAGTGATTGACCGGATTCTTGCAGGGCAGAGATAACTAACGTCCTCTAAATGTCTGGGTGTGGGCGGTGTACGACCATTCACTAGAAATAGATAGAAATCTAATGTGAACAGTAACGGCAGCTAAAAGTTTAGCCGGCGCATGGTGGTGCATGCGGCGGTGAATCGATATGATTCTGGTGGATTTCGATCGGTCGGCAGTGGTTGAAGATCCTGGACGGGGCGGTGTTGATCACGAAAAATTCCAACGAACTTTCGATGAATTTCAAATGAGTTTTTAAAAAAAAAATTGATAAGTTTACGCTAAACAAGACGGTGAAGGAACTTAGCTCTGATACCATGTGAGAAAAGATAAAAAAAAAATAACAAAATAGTAAAAATAATAAAAAGAAACTAAAAAAACTTTAAGGACTATATTGATACTATAATTCTGTGTTTTACAATGTTATAGAGATAGCCTTTATATAGGCTTTAAATTAACATAAATAAAAATAAAAAAATACATAAAAAAATAACAAAATATAACCTATTAATTATAAAATATATATAACAGGAGATTAATATATTAATTTTTTTATCTATTTAACATAAGTAAAATCAATAAACTATTTGAATTTATGTTGAATTTTTATTAAAATATAATAAAATTTTAGTGAATTTGTATTCAATTCATATTCGTACTTTAATTTAAAATTTAAATTCAAACTCAATTCATGTTATTGTGTTTAATACAAATATGCGAATGATGCAAATTCAATTTATTTTCTATTTAATAAAAAATTAACTCTAAATAAAAATTAAATCATTAACATTTTTATATAAAAAAAATTAAAGAAAAAAACAATAATATAATGCAATAAAATCGCATCGATTTTAACATAGAGAATTTTTTTTTTTTTGAAACTGGAATATGATATTGATTAAGCAAAAGCTTGAGGATCAAAATCCTCTACAAGAAAATGTTTTAAGTGGGTTGGGATAGATCTCATCAATGCAAAATCAGAAGAGCAAGTTAAGGCATATTTTGCTTATTCATGAGTAACCCGATTTGCATCTCGTGGAATAAATAAAATTTTAAAAACCTGAAAAGAATTCAAATACTCTGAAATATCCTGCAAAACCAACCCTATTTCCGAACTTGACTCTGTATTACATAGGATATCGTTAATAACTGATGCCGAGTCTGCTTCAATCTCTATCGCTGTGAAACCAAGATCTTGGATTTGTGATAGGCCATGCCCAACAGCAAGAACATAGAGAGATATTTTAATCATCTATATTTCGAATGCTTCAAGGTGGCTCCAGGGAAACATTTTCAGGAATCACACTCTTAACAATACATAAAGATATCCCAAACAATAGCACAAATGATAGCAAATATTTGAGCATATATAGACAGGTTTGGTCGAGCAAAACAACCCCATAATTTGATACATGTAAATTTCTTAAAACTGTTCCACAAAATACAGTATGAGCAAAAATATCTTTAATTGAATTATTAGATGCGTGCCTTTGTTTAATATTAAGATTTGTCTTTAATATTTATAATAAGTTTTTATTTATTAATTTAATATTTTAAAATAAGTAATAAATTAATATAATATCAGAGTCAAATTTTGAGTTCAAATTCTTATATCTTAATTTTTTTAATTTATTTTTTATTTAAGTCTATAGAAATTTATTCTAATTTAAACCTATTTAAATTTCTCTCTATCTCAATTTATATAGAGATTTATTTTGATTTAAACCTACTTAAATTTTTCTCTATTTTAATCTATGGGAGATCTACTTTGATTCAAACCTACTTACATTTCTCTTTATTTTAGTTTACGGGCTTACATTTCTCTCTATTTCAGTTTACAAAGATCTACTCTGATTCAAACCTACTTACATTTCTCTCTATTTCAATTGTTAAATGAATCACCTTTTTCTCTTGAGATTAGGTTAAAGTGAAGAACTCTAGTCAAATTCAACATTGAACCATAATCTCTTTACGCAGCAGAATAACCAGTATATCAAGCAAAATAACAAGAATTCAAAGCAGAAAATAAAAAGAACAGCACAATCACTTAAGTAGTTCGGTCAATTGCCTACGTCCACAGTGAATCAAAGGATCTTAGCATCTCTTATTACCTCCCTAGAGATTTTACAAGGAAAATCTCAATGAAAAATCCTCAAAATGACCTAATATTTAGTGTATCCTTACTCTACCACTAGCAATGAATACCCAAACGACGGTTCCACCCTAGCGCACACAAGCACTTAGTGTCTACCCAATACTTCAATTCTCTTAGAATCTCTATTAATATTTGATCTCAACTAAAGAGTTTATAAGTATTTATATAGATGTTTTTTCGTGCCTACTAACCCTATTCTTTATTGGAGTAAGAGTTCACTTGTTTTGTAAGTCTTAAACTTCCCAAAACTCAAAATCTATATCAAAAATGGACTTTCCCTCTCTCTGGCACCACGGCGCTGAGGTCCTGGAGTCACGGTGCTAAGCCTTGACGCCTCAAACGCCGCGGCATTGGGAACCTGGTGCCACAGCGCTAGACATGCCGTGTCCAGTGCTGCGGCGCTGGATTTCTGTTCATGGCGCCAAGGTGCTCAGCCCTGAGAGCCGCGGTGCTGGCCCCTATTTTCAGCTTCTCGCTTCCTTCTTGTCTTCGAGTCCCGTTTCACTTCCCCTTTCATTTTCCACACGTTCTAGACCTCCCTATACATGTCCCACATGTTCTAAACTTCTTATGACTCTCCTCTTTGATATTCATCACAATTCTTGTCTAAACAAGATTGTTGAATCACCAAATCTCCAATAAACCCTTCCTTGATTCAAAATCTTCCAAATAAGAAGGCTTCTAGATCAGATCCACACCAATACTCTATCACCTAGAGTTTAGTCTAGTTAAGTCTCCATCAAGACTTAACTTTTCTCGAGCTTATGAATTTGGCCTCCAAAGGCATTCATGCACCTTGCATAGGGTATAGATGCATTGCACTTCTTTCCGACCCTCATCACCTCGGTGAGCATGGTTTGGATGTCGTTTAGTGGTTTGCATTTGCCTATGTACTTTCCCATTGAGGCTACTAACATGTCTACAACTGCATTATCTTTCCCAGTACCAATTGCAGCCTACCCTCCTTGGCCTTTTGATTTTGGACAATTCTTCATAAAGTGTCTTTCCTTATTACAAAAAAAAAATACTTCTTGGATCTTTTCCTTGATTGGTTGCTCTTCCTCCCTTGTGCAAGCAATGTTACTCCACTCTCGAATTCAGATCTCTTTGTCAATTCTTTTAAGTTCAATGATGCATTGACATCATTCATCATTAAGGACTCCTTACCATACAACAGTGTATCCACAAAGCTCTCATAGCTTTTCGACAATGAACTTAACAGAATTATGGCAATGTCTTCATCCTCAGCCTTGATACTCAATTGCTCAAGACTTATATGATCTTGTTGAACTCGTCAATTGTTAACTAATGTAGTTTCTTTTTCACAAGAAGTCTATTTGCAAGAGACTTCTTCATGATAATGCCCCGAGTCTCTTTCATAGCCCCAAAGCGGTTTCTCCATCACTTACTTTCCTTAATACTTCGTCGCTGAATGCTAGAATTATAGTGTTGTAAGCCTTTTTCTGAATCGTGTCCCAAGCTTTCTACCCAGACTTTGAAGTTGTCATCCCTTCACTAGTTGAGGAACTGGCTTCCTTCAAGTCTGAGTCTAGCCATTCTTTCACTAGTAGAACCCTAACCTTCTTCCTCTAAAGAGTAAAGTCATTCATCATATTGAACTTCTTTATTTCTTGCTTGATTGCAGCTATGATTTAAATACCTTAGGTGTGTATTATCGAACCTTAGCTCTAATACCAGTTAGTTGGAGGAATCACCATTCTTTTCGTAAGATTAGGTTAAAGCGAATAACTCTAGTCAAGTTCACCTTGAACCCTAACCTCTTTACGCAACGAAATAACCTGTATATCAAGAAAAATAGTAAGAATTCAAAGCAAAAAAAATTAAGGGAAAATTTCACAAATAACCTCTTTATTTTTCTATTATAATATTTTAACCAACTTAAAATCAAATATAATTTATTAACCAAAAATATACATTTTGGACATATTTGCCCATTTTTCCTATTAACCTTTCTCTCACTCGAAAATCACCCAAAAAAAACCGAAAATTATTAAAACTTGTTAGATCAAAAATTTTGAAGTTATTACTGCATAGATCGGAGCTTGTACAACATATTTCTCACTTCAAACAAAGAAAATGGCCGAATTTTGGTGAGTTTTGTTTAATTTTTGAAAAATTTAAATCTGTTTATAAAATTATTAGAATTTGTATTTAAAGCTAGAAATAGATGAAATTATTAAATTCTATGTCAAAAATGGGTTTGAATGGTGTAAGAAACGTTAAAAATGGGCAAAAAATCATGATTTTGGGTCATATTCGCGATGCAGACGGCGGCCGGAGCGGCGGCGGCCACCGTTGCCAATCTCGGGGCCATCTCGGGCCCGATATGGCCCCGCGATGCGCCTTAAGGGCGCATCGCGGGCGCGCAATGCGGACCCGAGATGGCCCCGCGATGCGCGTTTAACAGGCGCATCGCGGGGCCATCTCGGGCCTGCGATACGCGCCCGCGGACGTCTGCAATGCCGCAAAATTCGCGCCACGTGGCGCCTGTATAAGATGCTACGTGGCGCAAAAAAATTTTTTGGTTTTTTTTAATTAATTAAATATATATATTAATAAAATTACATTAATAGAATTTAGACAAATGTAATTTTATTTAAATTAAATAAAGAAAAAATTTTCATAAATTCTATTTAGAAGGAATTGATCTAATAGATGGAAAAATTTGCTTAAATGACTCATTAATTTTGGTTTGTAATTTTTCTTATTATTATTGTGAGTACCTTATGTAATTATAATTATATATGATTATTTTGATTTTAATATATAATTAATGTTGATTAATATTAATATGTTAGTAAATTAATTATTAAGTTTGGTTTGATTTTATTATAATATGTTGATTAATATGTTAGTAATTAATTATTTTAATGTATTATGATTTTTATGTATGTTAAATTAATTATTTCTGTAAATAATATTTCTCTGATTATTATTTTTCTTAATATTAATGTATTTTATTTTATTTTTTTATTGTTACAGGAAAGAGAACGTATCGAAAGAATATAAAATTCCAGAGCATATGTTTTTTCGTGCATCAATGACGGCTTATGCTAAGATGTGGGGTCTAAATTGCATTAAAGATAAACTGACAACAAATCAGAAAATATTATTTAGGCAGACGTGTATGGGACATTTCTTAGATATGTCAGAGTTGACATTCTCTGGTATTTTGGTGCACGAGTTATTGTTGCGTGAGATGCATACCTCTAATGTAGAAGATGAGATGTGGTTTTACATAGGGAGGAATTACATCCGTTTTAGCCGGCAGGAGTTTGTACTAATCACTGGACTACAAATGCGAGATTACCCTCCCGCCCAGCAGCTGCATAGGAAATTGGGCACTCGATTATGGGATACATATTTTTCTGGGGTAAAGAAATTATCTTACATATTTCTTGATCAATGGTACGCACGTCTAAATTTGGAGAAAATGGACGATGCAGATGCAGTAAAGTTGAGTTTATTTTATTTTGTGCATCGTGTTTTGATTCCATGTGACGAGCGTAGTGGAATTCAAAATTTTGTTCTATGTTTAGTGGATGACCTTGATGAGTTTAATAAGTATCCATGGGGCAATATTGCATGGACCGTACTTCATAACTCACTTAAGAAGGCTGCATTCTAAAAACTTGAGAAAATAAAAAGGAAATGGTTTGCACAGAAGAAGTTTGAGAGTTACAACGTATATGGCTTTTCGCACGCATTTCTGGTACGTCATAATTTTCGTGTAGGGACGGGATGATCTTAATTATATATTTTGTTTGTATACGTTAAACTTATATTTTAAATATAATTATATTAGGTATGGATTTTTGAGGCAATTCCAGTGTACGGAGAGATTTTTGGTTATCATAATGGTGATCGCTTCCTTCGTATTTTGAATTGGACGACTCGAGGGACTCCATTGTTCGATGAGGTTCAGGATACAATGTTAGCAAAGGATTTGGTATGTGTTGATATGAATGAAAAATATATATATTGGTTTATAACTTTTATTTTGTTTTAAGCGTAACTTAATATGGTTGGTTGATTTATAGGTTCTTTCGGTACATCGTAAATTAGTACCAAAAGACCATGAGAAGAGAGAGGCAATTGTGCGCCTGGCTAGACGTGTAGGCATTCCAAGCGAAAGTTATGCTGAGGACTTACCAAATATGTCTGATTTCAACGAGAGCAAGCGCCCCAGGACCTATGCTCATTTTAGCGACCCTAACGATGATGTTATGGATGTGGAGGGGGGTAGATATGAATGGAGAAACCCACAAATGTCAGCACCAGTGGCAGGAGTAACGGTATATTACTTATTTACGTGATTAACTAAAGAGAAATTTTAATATATTTCTAATATTTCTAAATAAGTCATTAACTATGGTTATGTTTCTTGTAGTCTGAACACAGTGCATCTGCAGACCATGGCGTAACACATCAGATTGAGCAGCTGCGGGAGGAGATGATTAAGAGATTTGAGCATACTGAAGCTGCGCAAGCTGCACTTCTACAAAGAATGGACAAGGATAGAGATGAAATTTTAACAAGTGTTAATCAACTCCGGACCGATCTTACACAGCAGATGCAGCAAATGATGATGTAGTTTAGGCAGTCATGCTCATTCCAACAGAACGAAAGTCATAATATGGTAAGCAAAATAAATTTTAAACACAATTATTTTTTCGTTACCTTAATTGCAGTTTTATTTATTTTAATATATACATATATTGTAGTATGGAGAGAACACACTGGCAGGCTGTCAATATGATTTTCAGACCCCAGCTACTGGTTATGATATATTGCCCCAACCACTGATTGACAATCCTGCAAGTGTTGAGATCTTGCTTGCCCCGTATAAGGGAGTAAGTCAATTTGGGAGACAGTATAGGCCTGCATGGTATTTGCACACCCCATATACAAATCCATTTCCACAAAGGATACACGAGAAGAAGAAATTTGAAATTGAAGTGCAACCTCAAGCAGATATGAATCTGTTGCAGCAGATAGACTCGACTATCATGGTTGAGTTTCAGGCTTGGATGGATAAGGATGAGGGTGTAGTCAGCTTACCTGGACTAGAAGCTAACCCGACATGGTTTCGGAAATTGCTACACAGCTGGCTGGATGACTTTGTAAGTAAATTATTGAATAATTATCTCATTTTATTTTTTTCTAAATTTACAGACTCACTTGACGGTTATTGTTTCTAAATGCAGCATATTAATGAGTATTTGAAGGTGATTCGGCTTAAACAATACAGTTGCACTAATGCATTGCCTCAATTGTCCACTTCTGTGGATTCGTACTTTTTTGTGAGTGATGAATTAAATTATTTATATTTTGTTATTTCAATTTTATTGATTATTCGATGGCCCTGCATTTGTAGGAGTCTTTTAGACTCCTTTATGAGCAGCACAAAAATGACATGATTGACATTGTATGGAGTGATGAAGTGATGGCATATGCTCAAGGCTCTAAAGAAGATTTATTCGGTGCACGTATGTGGATTGAGGTTGATAAGGTAAATGTTGTTATTTTTGTTTATAACTTGTAGTACTATTTTGTGTGAATGTTGTTATTTTTGTTTATAACTTGTAGTACTATTTCTAAGACTTATTTGAATTTTATGTAGGTTTATATTCCTGTTAACTACAATCAACAACATTGGGTAACGGCTGAGGTGGACATCTTGCATCGGCAAATATTGATCTACGATTCTAGCATCAAAGGATTTGCCGATGGCGTGATTGAGAATCATGTCCTGCCATTAGCTACGTTGTTACCCCGTTACCTAGATGCTTGTAGATTATATGAGCAACGACAAATTACACATGACTTAACCCCTTTTCATGTAATTAGATTAAAGGTGGAGTGCCACAACAGACAGTGAATAGTGAAGATTGTGGGGTTTATGTTTGTATGTTTATAGAGTTTTTGATGTGTTGTTATCCCCTAGATTTTGGTCCTGAGCATGGGTCATTTTTTAGGACCAAAATGGCGACTGACTTATGAAAATATGCAAAAAAGTAGTGAAAGAAAATTAACTTTTGTATGTTTATAAAGTTTTTTTATGTATGTTTATAAAGATTGTAAAATGATGTTGATTGATTTGGGTAGGGACGGGAGGTCCCCTTTACAGCTAAGAGATGTGAAAAATATTTGAAGTGTATTTTCTGCAGGTTTATGAAATATAGATTTTGAGAAAAAATAGGGGAAACTCTGTCCGTTTTAATCCAGGAATTTTAGAAAATAAAATAAATTTTTTATGTTTATAAGAATACAATAAACTTATCAATTAAACGCAATCGTAAAAAAAAAATGCAAATTAACTAGTCAAATAAAGCCCATAACTACATGACTTTAAAATACAAATATAACTCATAAAGAACACATCAACTATCATGTAATGGAATTGGGTTTTGACAAGTTTGCGATTATGTCCATGCTGCTTACAGCGACTGCATACATTCTTCATGGGAGCCTCACCTTGCGATAGAATTCGATTCTTCCGACATCTTTCTGATTGCCGACGTACTATAGGAGGCTGGATGTCAGCATCTCTCAACTCCTCTGGAACAATCCAATCTAACGGATGACCAACCGGATTTACTGGTTCACTGTATGCACGCAACAAACACTCAGTCGTGTAATATCGCGAACAAAGAGTCTGGTACTGGAATCTGACCTGCCTGCATACTGCAAGTGCATGAGGACACAGTAATTGCCGCATATCAAATTTTTGACAACTACATGACTTCCCCGGGATGTCCACTATTCCATTTCTTTTTCTGTCCTTAACAACAAAACGAGATCGATCTATTGCATACACTGTCATGCGAGCGAAATCATCATTGTGCTTCCAAATCTTGTCATGGGCTCAAGTGGTCAAGAAGTTTGACATATTTCTGCAGCCTCACGTCTCTCAACAAACCATTTTTGCATTAACTCTCAGATCCACTCAATTAAGGCAGTCACCGTCATGGCACGTGCATCTTTCGCAACAGCGTTAATGCTCTCTGCAATGTTGGTGGTCATGATGTCATATCTTCTGAATGCTCCCATTGATCGAGCCCATTTTGAAAAACCAACCTCTTCCTCCAAGTATCTCGTTGCCTCCGGTTTCATTTCTCGCATCTTATATATTTTCCTTTGAAAGTCAGCTATGCGATACGCCTTGGCAGCAACAAAATAGGAGGCCAAGTATCCCCCTCCTTTTGTTGTATGCGATGGTATCTTATATCGTGCTACCAAATTACACTTCAAGTGATGGATGCATACACCATGATATACATTAGGAAATACCTCTTTAATGGCCTTCTCGATACTAGCATGTCGATCAGATATAAATATAAGGTTCACAAGATCGCCAATAACTCCTCGGAGTTTTTCCATAAACCACTTTCATGAAGCATCATTTTCAGAGTCAGCAATACCCCATGCAAGTGAAAAAATCTGGTTGTTTCCATCCTTGCAAACAGCCACAAACATTGTTCCCAAGTATGCATTTTTTAAAAATGTACCATCAACTGCAATAACCGGTCGGATAGAAGACTGGAACCCTCTAATACATGGTCCAAGAGCCATGAAGAAATATTTAAAGTGCTTGCAATCGTCAATCTTCAAATGCGTGACTGTACTAGGGTTTTGTTGTTCCAATATATGACAGTATGCAGGAAGTAATTTATATGAACCCTCTGGAGTACCACGTATCAACACCAATGCATGCTCCTTAGACCGCCAAGTAGTAGGATAAGTTAATTCAATGCCAAACTCCTCACGTATGTCTGCTTGGATTTTCTTCGGTCTATAAAGTCAACTCGCAGATGCAAACTTATTTTTTATAAATTTGCCAATAATCTGAGACTTTGCTTGTCGATGACCATCGCGCAATCGATCTAATTGGCACACGTGACTTGAATCAATTCTGCGCACAATAAAATGTTTCCTTGCATCTGTCGACACTGCAGGTAATCGCCATCGACATCTATCATCATCACATTTGATCTCAAAATGATCTTTTGTCGACCTTGACACTTTAAAACTCCAATTACCTTTAAGTGCTACCATACTAATAGCCTGGTGAAGTTTGTCTTTGCTATCAAACAACTTTCCTACAAACACATCGCCAATTCCACTACTCGAATTCTTATCTGAAATGCCCAAGTTCGATGGTGGTATTGGAGGCATAAACGCAAAGGGGTTTTTCGCTTCACAAAAATCTATTCTTCTAGCTTCAACATTTAGGGAGCTTGTCGAAACATAACAACGTCCGCCTTCTGCTAAATCATCCCCTTCTAAATTATCAACATTTCTAACATCATCATAGTCCCCTTCCACATCCCCAACATTTTCAATGTCATCACAAGCGTAATGTGTATAGGCTGGGTCTTCATTAAAGGGTATAGGAGAAACATTGTGATACTCGTTCGTTGTGTTTGCAGGAACCACTGCTGGAACTGATAGAGATGTATGGCTCACTTAGTTGCTACCGCTAGTTGACATAAAATGAGCATGAATTGATGGTGGATTTTGATTGAGGGGCTGTACATTATCTTCATAAACAGGAGCTCTAGGATCCACTGTTACACATAAAGGACAGTACGATCTTCTATTGGCACTTAAAAAAAACCGAACATCATTGTCATTTCTAATCTCAATAGGCTTTAGGTTATACCTCGTTGCATCAATTTTAATTTTCAAAGTCACCTTACACTTCACATTGTCGACTCCCAATGTATAACATACTGCATTTAAAAGATCTTCAAAATTAATATCTTTCAGAACCGAAATTTCAAAATTACTATAATCAACATAACTTTCTTCCCCATCACTAGAACTCTCCCACTTTCCTCCAAAACAAATAACTATCACATCACACTCCATATGACCTGAAAAAACAAAAAAAAAATTAGGAAAAGTTCACAAATGGAAAAATTAGTAAAAATTTTTTAAAAAATAAAATATTTAAAAATAAAAAAAATGCACATCGCGGGGACACATCTCGAGCCCGAGATGTGCCCCCGCGATGCACACATAGTGCGTGCCGCGGGGCCGTCTCAGGCCCGAGATGCACACAATGTGCGCCGCGGGGCCATCTCAGGCCCGCGGCGCGAATAATATGCGCATCTCGGGGCACATCTCAGGCCCGAGATGTACCCCGCGATGCCTAAATTAACGGTGGTCGCAGCGACCGCCGTCTGGTTTTCGCCAAACACACTTCAAAACTTATTTTTGGCCGGATTTCAACACCGTTTATACCGTTCTAACTCATTTAGTTCGGTAATAACAACTACTTTTAACTTCAAATGTAAATTTATCTAATTTCTAACAAAGTTTAGAAAATTTACTGGAGCTATTTCTTTGATTTGATTCAAAGCGATCCTCAGCAACACTTTGATTTTTACAATAGCAACTTCAAAAATATTCGGTCATCAATAAACTTTGTTCAATATATATTTAAAGTTTCTTCAAAAAAGAAAGAAGTTATAAATTTGATATAAGGATAAATGTGTCCAAAAATAAGTTATTTGGCTAATAAAGTATAATCATTTTACATTTGGTTTAAAAAAATAATAAAATAATTAAAAGGCTATTTGTGAACTTTTCCCAAAAATTAATTGCACAACACAATCACTTATGTGGCTCAGCCAATTGCCTACATCTACGGTGGATCCAAGGATCTTAGCCTCTCTTATTACCTCCCTAGAGATTTTACAAAGAAAACCCAATGAAAAACTCTCAAAAGGACCTAATGTTTAGTGTACCCTTACTCTACCACGAGCAATGAATACCCAAACGACAGTTCCACCCTAACGCACACAAATATTTAGTGTCTACCCAGTTCTTCCCTTCTCTTAGAGTCCCTCTTAATGCTTGATCTCAACTAAAGGGTTTACAAGTGTTTATATAAGGGTTTTTTTGTGCCTACTAACCTTATTCCTTATTGAAGTAAGAGTTCACTTATTTTGGAAGTCCTAAACTTCCCAAGACATAAAATTCGAATAAAAAATAGACTTTTCCCTGCTCTAGCACCGCGGTGTTGAGGTCCTGGTGCCTCGGCCCTGAGCCTTGATGCGTCCAGCGCTGTGGCTCTAGGAACCTGGCACCACGGCGTTGGGTATGCCGCACCTAGCTCTACGGGCTAGGAACCTTGCGTCGCTGCGCTAGAGTTCTGTTCTGGGCGTCGCGGCGCTGGCCCCTGTTTCTAGCTCCACACTTTTTCTCTCTTCCTTCGCATCTTCGAGTCTCGTTTTGCTTCTCCCTTTGTGTTCCACATGTTCTAGACTTCCTCATACGTGTCTCACATGTTATAGATTTCTTGTGACTCTCCTCTTTAATATTCAACACAATTCTTGTCCAAATAAAATTGTTGAATCATCAAATCTCCAATATCAATCTATACAGAGATCTACTCTGATTCAACCCTACTTATATTTCTCTCTATTTCAATCAACAATCTTGCATTTCTTTCTATTTCAATCTACGAGCTTATATTTCTCTCTACTTCAATCTACTAAGGATCTACTCTAATTCAAACCTACTTATATTTCACGTGATAGAACTATATCTGCTTTGGTTCAAACCTATTTACATTTCACATGATGAAACTATTATTTCATTCTACAGGGGATCTACTTTAGTTCAAACTTACTTATATTTCTTTGTAGAGATTTATTCTAGTTCAAACTAACTTACATTTTTCTCTATTTTAGTTTAAGGGATTATATTTTTCTCTATTTCAGTTTATGGGAGATTTACGTTGGTTCAAACGTACTTACATTTCACGTGAGGGAATTACATCTACTCTGATTCAAACCTACTTGCATTTCACATGAGAAAACTATTAAAACTTATCTTTAATATTAATATTAGACTTTCATTTATTAACTTAAACTTTTAGGTTAAATAATAAATTATAAACTAAATTTTTTTAGATTAAGTAGCAAATTAATATTTACTTTAAAATGGAGGTTCAATTTGTTAGAGAAAGTCAATAATATAAAATGTTTGATATATCACATGAAAATATGATTTATAATAATTTTCCAGTCACAATCCTAACATCTTTTCTATGTGATTTTATTGAAGACAAGACTATTATAAAGAGGTTTTATGGTAAAGCTCCTCCTTTTTTTTTAATAAATTTTAAATTTTGTTGTGCTTTCCAATAGTGTTAGATTTTATTTTATTTTTTGTTTATGAGTTATATTTAATCAAACTTGAAAAATACAACAAAAAATTTGGAACGAGTAATAAAAAATATGATAAAAAATAACATAGTTTTATCATAAAGTTCTAGTAGTATAATTATTGAAATACTTTCTAATTTTTTTATTATTATTTTACACCACCCGCTTTATTCATTACACAATTAAATAAGATTTCGTTTTAATTTTATTGTGAGAGAAAACGATTTTTATTCTTGTTCTCAATTTTTTTTTATAAACGAAAAATTTTATTAATAGAATAAATTGATAAAAAAAACTAATATATTTTCAACTATAACCACCGCTTTATTATAATCAAATCTATCTATTTAATTTTATTGATGCACAATAAAAATTCGCATACATTGAGATCCACACAAAAAAAAAATAACACTTATATACATGCATATAGTTTGAGCACTTAACACTGTCTATTTCTAATCCTTTACTTTAATAGTTAGTATTTTGGATTAATATTATACTAGGTAAATTATAATGAACTACGACACAAATAATTAAATCATTACAATAGAGCAAATTAGACTTATTTTACCTTGTTATATAGTAGATACATACTGTAAAATAAAACCAATAGCATACATACTCTAAAATAAAACTAATAACTTTAGAGAAAAAAAAATTAAAACTAGCAAAATATTCTTTTAGATCTAAATTTGAGTGGCACAATATATAAAATAAAAATTTAAATTTAAATAAACACTAATTGAAAACAATTGATAAATTTTAAAATGAATTTATTAAAATAAAATATAGATAAATAAATAATAAAATTATTATAAAAAAATAGATGCCACTGCTAGATATGATAAAAAGATTCTTTTTTCAACTATCACATATTATCATAAGAGATTAAGCGTGAAAAAAAAAATGAGATGTGTAAATCTACGGATATGAAATTATTATAATTTAATAAATCTATGAAATTATAACTTAGCGCTGTATTTTATATGTTTGTATCGTGTTACTAATAAAAATTCATTATCAGAACTTAATCAACATGCATATATGCATGAACAAAACTTCAATTTATGCTCTCTTTTTTTTTTTATCAGAAATAAAAATTAATGCCTTCTAAAGTTGGGGTATGCAAAATCAATCTCTTAATCACTTTTGCTTTTGAGTGGCCAAACCAATTTTCATTACCCCGGAAAATACTTGAAACATCACAAAAATATAAACATGATATAATAAAAATTTTATGGTCGGCTTTTCTTTGTTTTTTATTTATTTTATTTTCTGTGGTTGGCTCTTTGTTACATGCCATGTCATCAGCAAGAATAATTTTGGTTGGTCCAACTCATGCTGAAATTGTGGCACAGATTAAGAGCCATGCAGAACTAATGGGACCCACGAGAAAGATTTGGTCCTTGTATATGCTTGCCACGTGTTTATTTATTTATTGAGGTCGTGATACCGACAAGAGGTCCAGTGAATTGACGTATGTGCTCCAGGCATCATCATATTAGGTTTTGTCATTCTCCATTTTGTATTTTTAATAAATACTGTTTAAATTACATGAATGCCCTTTTAGGTATATTTTGACTTTTTTTTCAAAGTTTGTTTGAGCTAAATCATAATCACTTACCTAATTAAAATCTTTTTAATTATCTTTTAATATAAATTTTAGTAAACAAATTTTTTTTTTACATAAAAAAGAGGATTGGAAATCGAAATTTCCACTTCAATAGAAAAATTCATTATAAATTCTTTACTACTTAACTATTTAAGCAAGTGCAAACATAATTATCTGTTTTAAAAATAATTATAATAGATTAGACATTTTAAAATAAATTCTAACTCTATAAATTATCTCTAGAGAAGAATTTTGATGAAATTTGATATTTTTATATTTTAATTTAATGTGACCACATAAATTAAATATATTTTTATATTTTTCTTTTTATTTCATATCAAATAGGAATGTAAACTTATTTCCAAAGTGATAACAACTTAGTGGTTAAATCTCCAATAAGTAAAAGTATTCTATTTATGTATAAAGTGAGGTAGAAATGGTATTATCTTTTTAAATTATAAAATTCATTAAAATCGCTTAATATATCTCAAAATAGAGTAATAATATGCTTATATAGTTAGAATACAAAATTTATGTTTTAATCGATATGACATTTAATGAATTTATTATTAATTGGTATATGACAAGTAATAATTATTAATTGGTGATACGTCAATTAGAATATAAATTTTGTATTTTAACTATATAAATGTAACACTATTTTTAAAATAATATTATTTTATTATTAATTTTAAAATTAATATTATATTTATATCTTTAAAATATAAAATTTATATCTCAATTAACGTAATTAATCTGTAATTACCATTTATTAATTTTTACTTCTTAGTAATATAATAAGTATAAAATATCAAACTAACTTTTTACTTCTTATCCATATAAGAGTTATACAATACTAATCAATATTAATATATTAAATGACACACTGATTTAAATACAAAGTTTATATTTCTATGTAAATATTACGTTACTTTAATTTCTAGAATAACAAAAATAGTAACACTTTGGCAAAAGAATATTCTTCCTTTTTAGAGGCCAAATTCGTAAATCAAATCCTGAATATTCCATATAATCTTCCTAGAAAATCGCAATATAAAGTGGCACAACAACCACAAGTGTTTGTGTCTTCAAATTTTCAGGTTTAAAAAAAGTATTATTTGTTACTATTCTTAATTTATTTTTTATTTTTAAAAAATTGAAGAAGAAGAAGAAGAACACAGTGACCCAGCGCCCCAATAAATAAATATAAATAGCCAACAATCCAATCTGTGGTTTCACAAAATTTTAGCTTTTTTTTTAGAAAATACGCAGGAATTATCTCGCCCCATTTTGCCTTCTTTTCATTCCCTCTCATCCCACCTTTCAATTTTTTTTGTTTTTTCATCTTTTGATCTGATCCATCTTCAGAATTCAAGAAAACATCTGTCCGTTTCATCCCAATTTGACAACCAAAAAGAAAAGACGAAGAAGAAGAAGAACCCATTTTTTAATTTTTATTTTGTTGGGTTATTATTATTATTAAGAAGGGAAATAATAATAATGTCAACGGCCAGTGAAGGTGGCGGGGATGAAACGATGTCGTCTTCGAATTCTCCGAGGAGCCGGGTTAAGTTTATGTGCAGTCATGGCGGGAAAATCTTGCCCAGAGGTGTTGATGGTCATCTCAAGTACGTTGGTGGCGAGACACGTATCGTTGCTGTCCCTCGTGACATCAATTTCAATGGTAACAAATATAAACAAACAATAATTCTCTTTTATTTTTATTATTTTGGAATATTATGTGAGAAATGGTTTCAATGTGCAGGAATTTTTATGCGATGTTGGGTTTTTACTGTGCATGTGGGAAATGAGCGGTTTAGATTCCATCGTTGTAGGAAATGTAGATTTGTTTTCAATTGCTAGGAATATGCTTGTGAGGACTTGAATGATGAAATTTTGGATTATGTATTAGAAATTTGTTTGTGTATGCTAGTTGGTTTACTTGGTAAAACTTCTTGCCGTAGGCCGGCACGGTATGACATGACAGCCCATCCTGGCCGGAATTTCATGGGTCTGTGTCGTGCCATGTTTACTCGCACCCAAGTTTGAGGGTTTTGGTTTATATTCATGTGATGTTTAGGAAAAGAAAAAAAAAGAGGTGATCCTCTTCAATGATTCATAATGCAAAACATTGACTCGTTGATACATTGCAAATGACTAAATGGGTGAATATGAGCTACAGAATGGTTTTGTTTGTTTAATTCATAATGAATTGTGACAACTATTATTAGTTGTTTGTGGTGTTGCAAGTTCATTTGGTATTTTATTTAGAGTTCTAAATATAGTGGACTATAGAGAATTTTATGCCTGTAAAATGCAGAAATTGGAGTTGCTGTAAACCAGTTCTTTGAACTGATGTCCATTGTGAGCTGTGAAATTTTGTTCCATTTTTTCTTGTTCATATGAATGTGTTTTTCATTAAGCTCGTCTGTATCTGGTCAAGTACGAAGAATTTGGCACATAGAATGAGCCAGAAGTTGAAATTGAAACAATTTATATGCGTAGAGTTATATTTGTTGCTTCCAACAGTACCAAATTGTTCCGCCTTATTTAGTTAATCGGTTATATTGCTAGGGGTGTTTAGCTGTTGAGTGTATTTTTTGCATTTAACGCTCGCTATCATACGATCTGTTATTTTCTCTTATTATAAAGTTCTCTATTTTTTGTTTTCTCTTATTACTTGTTTATTTATCTCTGTTATGTCAACCTTTGCTTGACACGCTCATTTTCTGTGTATTTGTAATGAGCAGAGCTGATGAAGAAGCTTAGCACGATATATGATGGTGATATGGTTCTCAAGTACCAGTTGACTCCCGAGGACCTTGATCCATTGGTGTCAGTTAGAACTGATGAGGATCTAAAGCATATGCTTGATGAATATGATCGTCATGAAAATGAAGGCAATCCAAAGCTCCGAGTCTTCTTGTTCCCCTCCCACCCAGTTGTACTTGAAAACCAAACGACCCCTGTGGATCCCCTGGCGGTTGAACAGCATTACATTGATGCAATCAATGGCATTGTTCATACAACTACAAATGGGAGACTCACCCCAATCAAAGCAACTCGTTCATCATTCAGCCTTTCTTCCACTTGCACTTCACCAAAATCCACCTCCCCAGACAGCTTTGCTGTTGATTGTACGCCTCACGAGTTCATTATGATGGATGGCTACCAAAATAGTAGATTATCTATGCATAAAGTTCAAAGCTCTCCAAGTCTTTGCAATCTGAACATTTCCCACCATCAAAGCTGCAATCCCAGCAATCATCATTTTTCCCAGCATCCCCATCATTACTACCAGAACCAACAGCAACACCACCCTCATAATCATTCTTACCAACCTCACAGATTGCCTGCCCCTGTTTCATCAGGGCAGCCTGACTTTGTTAGAAATCAGATGGGACATGGCCAGATCCTCTACCAGTCAAGAAGTTACTCAGCAAGTAGAAACTATTTAGGACTTGGAAGCCACAACAAATATGGGTGCTCTGATGAGTCAATCCACCCATGTAGGACTGACGGTGCGGGGAGTCTTCCCCCTAGTCCAAGGAGGCACACTACACAAGAAAGCAAGGGATCTGGGTGAAATTTCAAGCAGACGAACTAGAAGAGCTGAAAAATATGGTATATAATTGTGTCAATTTTGTGTTTTTTGTTTCTCCCAATTTTACGCTGTATATTATTGCTTTCCACAATGAATAGGTCTATTAATGTTCTTTCTGTAAAAGCAACACAATTATATATAATGAAGAATGTTGAAAATGGAGAATTTAGCAGAAGCTTTATTTTTTACTATTCTTAGCTTTAGTTCAGTTCCCGTGTTTTTCAACTGTTCTGCTGTGTGGAACCGGTTTATGAACATTGCTGTCATTCTAGTAGGAATTTGTTACTCTGATGTCAACTAGGATCCAACAATGATCTTTTGAATGCAGTTTTACCATTAGGCACCGTTGGATGGCTGCTGCCAAATAGAATTAACTGAGCATCTAAGGTATAATTTCAGATCCAGCCAAGCTGAATACATGGTGGTTTTCTGCTTGCTTAAAATAACTGGGATCAATTGCGATATTCCAGTTAAATTTCGGCTAACAGAAACAAAGCCATCAACATTTTTTTACGTCATGACTGAATAAGTTTAGCACAAGCTCAGATTAGAAGGTAGAATACTGGGAAGACTGTCAGACCTGGATTTTAATATCATGGTTCGCTGGAGAACAATCAGCAGTAGACAGTGGTGCATCCTTTGTATGAGGCCTTTCCAGTTAAACACAACATCATATTGATCAGAGACGATTCCAAATTGTAACAGAACATTACCAGAAAAAATTATTGACGCTGGAAGAATATCTAATCTCAAGACCACAGCATACAGACCAGTTAAAAATGTCTTGGAAGGGTTAGCCTTGGCCGAAAAAAGAGGAACCAGAAAATGAAAGATGAGATGCTAGAAACACTTTTCTAGCATCATATTGAGGCCTTTCCAGTTAAACACAACATCATATTGATCAGAGACGATTCCAAATTGTAACAGAACATTACCAGAAAAAATTATTGACGCTGGAAGAATATCTAATCTCAAGACCACAGTATACAGACCAGTTAAAAATGTCTTGGAAGGGTTAGCCTTGGCCTAAAAAAGAGGAACCAGAAAATGAAAGATGAGATGCTAGAAACACTTTTCCACATAGGTCGTCATAGATAACAAAGTAGGAATTGCCGAAGGGCGTCCAATCAATATAAAAATTTCCTAAAACATAAAGCGGAAAGGCATAATAATGCAGGCAAGTTTCCATGGACAATTCATCATTGAAAATATTAATACTTTAAAACAGTGACAGCTGCGACTGAAGTGTCCACAGTTTTTGCTACTGTTATTTCCTACTTATCCTCTATACTCGTAAGAAACAATTTAAATCCGCTCACCATGCAGTATCAAAAATGACTGGAATTTTTTTTAACGCAGATCATCCAATCTGATCCGCGCAAAATCAATTCTTATACACATTGCCAACAAATTCATAAAAGGCAAAAGAGGTAGCCAGTTTTTCACTTGCTGTCGGTGAAATCTGCATCAATGACATCACCATCTGGTCCTTTGTTTGATGGGTCTGAAGGACCAGCCTCAGCGCCTGGAGTGGGTCCAGCACCTGGCGCAGCCCCAGCACCGGGTTGGTTGTAAAGTGACTGCCCAAGCTGCATGACTTCTTGGTTAAGAGCAGCCATGGCGTCCTTCATTCCTTGGGTGGAACCTTCGGCAACCTTATCCTTCAGTTCTTGAAGTTTTGCCTCAACCTTCTCCTTTACTGGGGCTGGAACCTTGTCTCCCAGTTCCTTCAGCTGTTTCTCTGTTTGGTACACTACAGAATCTGCTTGGTTCTTTGTGTCAATAGCATCTCTTTTCTCCTTATCCTCTTTTGCAAATTTCTCAGCTTCATTCACCATCCTCTCTACCTGCATATTATCATTCAGAAATTTCCTCAGCATAATTCTATCATAGAAGTAATCATAACAGCTAAAGAAAGAAAATGTTTCAACTACACGAGTGTAATGAATCACGCATAAATGATGTCAGGGAGCACATCTCATGATGAGGATCTACTGATTGCATTTGGAACCTTTCCCATGATTGTAAACACATGAGATGACAGGATGACTATAAAACTATAAAATGGCTCAAAGTATGACTAACTCTAAACTGCAATTAAAAACTGGTAAGAACATATAATTAATTCAATAATATTTTCATGCTCAGAAACTAATTTAATACATTAAGCAATAGTTTTTTAAGCTTATTTTTGTGCTAGAGAAGGCCCTAGATAAGCAAAACTAAAAACAGTTTCAAACAACTGCAATTAGCTCAACATCAAACATACCTCGTCACTGGGTAAGGTGCTGGCACCAGTAATGGTGATGTCCTGCTTCTTCCCTGTGCCTTTATCAACAGCAGTAACAGACAGTATTCCATTGGCATCAATGTCAAATTTGACCTCTATTTGAGGAACCCCACGTGGTGCTGGAGGAATACCATCAAGACGGAAACTGCCAAGAGATTTGTTGTCCCTCACAAATTCTCTTTCACCTTGGAGAACATTAATCTCAACACTGGTCTGACCATCTGCGGCTGTTGAGAACACCTCGGATTTGGAGGTGGGCAGAGTAGTATTTCTAGGGATAATTTTCGTCATCACACCACCAAGGGTTTCCAAACCAATAGACAATGGAGTCACATCCAGTAGCACAATGTCACTTACATCTCCAGAAAGAACACCAGCCTAAAAATCGAACAAAATAAAGCATGTTGTAAGATGGATCTAGAACGGAATATAATGAATGTTAAATCCACAAATCCATCCTTAGACAGCTGTGATATAGAATCTATGCAGATTCAGGATTATGCAGTTCCCTCTATATCTTTAACCATCTCCAAAATTGACAACTAGGAACAGATATACTTTTTTGAGTTTTAGACTACCTGAACAGCAGCCCCAAGGGCAACCACTTCATCAGGATTGACTGTGACATTTGGATCCTTGCCAGTCATTTTCTTCACCAGCTCCTGAACAGCTGGAATACGTGTTGACCCACCAACAAGGATGACCTCATCTAAATCTTTGAAGGAAAGTTTTGCATCCCTCAAAGAATTTTCAACAGGAGTTTTGAGCCTATGAAAGACCAAATGGAATGATGAGAGACAAAAGAAGTAAAAGAACCCAAATAAAGCAACAAAATCAAAGTACTCAAACTAATACTTAAGAATTAAGCTCACAAGCACCAATATAACACTCTTGTTAAAATATCTACACAAAATGCAGAAAAAAAGGACAGGTCTGCCAAGCAATAAAGATACCTGTCAAGCAGGTCTGAACACAATTCCTCAAACTTTGCCCTTGTAATGGTTGTCTCAATGTGCTTAGGCCCATCTGCAGTAGCAGTAATGAATGGCAAGCTGGAAAACCAGAAAAGTATCAGCACAATATACACCCTGGTGACTGGATGCTTATGTGGTTGCACAAGCGGACAAATAAAATCACTCAGATGCAAGCAGCATACCTGATGTTTGTCTGAGTCAAAGATGACAGCTCCATTTTAGCCTTCTCAGCAGTCTCTGTTAGACGCTGAAGAGCTTGTTTGTCCTTCAGAAGATCTATGCCTTCATCTCTCTTGAAGTTTGCAGCAAGCCAATCAACAACCCTCTGCACCAATTATGTTAGACTTGTAAGTCTATTCAATAGCTAAAGAGACAAGAATTATATATGTATTTCAGAGGGTCAAGGAAAAAGATTGCAACCTTATCAAAATCATCACCACCCAAATGTGTATCTCCTGAAGTGGAGAGCACTTCAAATACTCCATCACCAACTTCAAGCACTGCAAACAAAGTAAAATGAAAAAGATAATACTCCAATATCCAAATGTGGAGAGAACTTTCACTTACAATTGCAACACAAAGAAATTTTGACTGTTATCACAACTAATTTTCAACCATGTACACCCATATTGAAAGAATTCCCTGGTATCTATAGAAGCAAATGAAAATAAATGAACTTCTAGAGCAATACCTGAGACGTCAAAAGTACCACCACCAAGGTCAAACACTAGGATAGTCTCATTGTTCTTCTTTTCAAAACCATATGCCAATGAAGCAGCAGTAGGCTCATTGATGATGCGAAGAACTTCTAAACCAGCAATACGGCCAGCATCCTTTGTAGCTGTCCGCTGGGAATCATTGAAGTAAGCAGGCACAGTAACCACAGCTTTGGTCACTTGATCATTCAAAAACTTAGACGCATCATCCACAAGCTTTCTCAAGACCTAAAATAGAAACAAATAATAAACAGATTTTCGGAAGACATTCAACATATGAGATACAAGATACCACTCCCATTGACCAATTAAAAATACGCTAATTATTCCATGTATACATTACTAAGCCTTGTAGGATAACCACATATGTGAATACCATTTGTTTACAGGCGGTTTTATCAGCACATGCAGTTATGAATTCTTTGCAAACACAAACACAACTGTTTGAACCCCACTCAGCTAATCTAGATACAACTGCTTGCCTCATCAATTTGCAAGGATGATAATTTGTGGAGCAAACACAATCAAATGCCAACTATTAAACAAATATCATCGGCCCAAACCTAAGTTCCCAATTCAAAAAACAGATACCATACCAAAATTCATTAAAATGACGACTCCAACATAATAACACATACCATACTAAACTTCCGAGCAAAACATACACAAAATATAAAATTTCACGTTCCAAAAGCCAACACAAACCAAGCAGACGCCAATTATCAATCAATCTAGAAAGCACCAAAACATAAAAACACCAACAAACCCACCAATAAAATCACCCTAAAATCTAATAACTCCCCCCCCCCCCAAAAAAAAAATCCACCTTTCAAACTCTTAAAACATACCTGAGCCGAAATCTCTTCAGCCGCAAACTGCTTCCCAATGGCAGGGCACTCTAACTTCACATTCCCATTCTCATCCCTCACAACTTTATAGGAAACTTGCTTCGACTCCTCATCAACCTCACTCATCTTCCTCCCAATAAACCTCTTCACCGAGAAGAACGTGTTCTCCGGATTCACAACCGCCTGCCGCTTTGCAATCTGACCCACCAACCTATCCCCATTCTTCGTATACGCCACCACCGACGGCGTCGTCCTCTGCCCCTCCGCATTGGTCACAATCGTCGGCTTCCCACCCTCCATCGCCGCCACCGCCGAATTCGTCGTCCCCAAATCTATCCCCACCACCTTCTCGTTCACAACCCTGACCGGACCCACATTTGCCGCTCTCCTAGTCTCACTCTTTAATCTCAAAAACGCAGCGTTTGGGATTCCAAAATGGGATTTATTACCCCCTAGCCGTTGACCCAAAAACACTGTTCTAGGTCCAGCTGGATTGTGCTTAAACCCGTTGAATTTACCGGGTTTTACCGACATGTTACCGAGAAAGTGGATTTGAGCGGTGGAAGATGAGGCCATGTTTTGAAATTTTTGCAAGCAAGCCCCCGCTTTTTGGGCGAAAATGAATGTTCTAGTCTTGTGTGTATTGAGTTGGTGCGTGTTAAGTTGTACGAATGCTTTTGCAAATGAAGGGAAGGAAGAAGAAGATAAGAGATGAGTAGAGAAGGGTTTTTGGGGAGAGTAGAGAAGAGCGAGAGGGTTAGGTGATGACACGTAGCACCATTCTAGAACCATCTTTTATTTTTTGGGTTGTAACGTAAAGATCCAGACGGCGGCTAAGGTAGTTTTGTTTATTTCTTCTTTTCAGTTTGGACTGGACTGGGCTGGGCTGGGCTGGGCTGAGCTGAGCTGGGCTTATGCTTATATCAACATTTTTATAGTAATTATTGGTCAAAATTGTTTTTAATTTATAACTTATAATAATTATATGAATTATTCTTTAACATACAAAAAATTATATAGAAATAGTTAAAATCCATTTGGTAAAATATCAATTTTAAATAATTATTTAAATTTCAAAAATTAGAATTTCTTTTCTTTAGTAACCGAAACTCAAAAGATAAGACAAAAAAATCAAACAAGCATGCATTGCATGCTACAAACATTACCTATGGAAGAAAATCAATATTATATCCAAATTATTCAGAAAAATCATATTAATTTTTTAAAATAAGCAGTAATACTTTAAATCTATACACATAATAAAGTGGTTTCGCTTGCAACTTGGGTTCCTATTAGTGTTTCATCTCTCTATTATTATATCTAAAAGAAATTTGAATCTGTTCCTCGTGCAACTAATGGTACCAAACAAATCAAGAACTAAAATAGGAAGCTAGGAGTTTATCATTTGCTTTCAGAAAAATCTGCATCAATAACATTATCATCAGGTCCCTTGTTTGATGGCTCAGTGCCAGCGTCAGTGCCAGGTGCAGGCCCGGCACCTGGTTGGTTGTAAAGGGATTGGCCAAGCTGCATCATTTCTTGATTGAGGGCAGCCATGGCATCTTTCATCCCTTGTGTTGACCCTTCGGAAACTGCATCTCTGAGCTCCTTAAGTTTTGCCTCAACCTTCTCCTTGACTGGTGCCGGAACCTTTTCTCCAAGCTCCTTCAGCTGTTTTTGCGTTTGATACACAACAGAATCTGCCTGGTTTTTCGTGTCTATCACATCCCTCTTTTCTTTGTCCTGGTTTGCAAACCTTTCAGCTTCTTTCACCATCCTCTCTACCTGCACATTTTAAATCAGGCATTTCTTCAGTGGCATTCCATAATAAAGAAGATCATCCAACTTAAGAGACCATTTCATTTATTAGAGATCAAGTGTTAAAAAAAAATGAAACTTTGAAGTCCATATTAGCAGAGTCCATCAAAGAGTCAGCAGTCATTGTGTTGCCAAACTGAAAATTATTCAGCTATAAAAGACGACGTGTGACTTGTAGCTTCTGACTTGACAACCAAAGACGAGCATGTAAAGGGCCTGAGGTAAACCTAACATCTAAAAATAGTTTTAAATCCTTTAGCTTAAAGCAACCAGAGATGAAGCTTAACTAGGGCCATTTCTAACAAGTACCTAATTAGCTAGATAGTATAAAACTTACCTCATCACTGGGTAAGGTGCTAGCACCAGTAATAGTGATGTCTTGTTTCTTCCCTGAGCCTTTCTCAAGAGCAGTAACCGAGAGAATTCCATTGGCGTCGATGTCAAACTTGACCTCAATCTGAGGAACCCCACGTGGTGCAGGTGGGATACCATCTAGACGGAACCTGCCGAGAGATTTGTTGTCCCCAACAAATTCTCTTTCACCTTGCAGGACATTAATATCGACACTCGTCTGACCATCTGCAGCAGTTGAGAACACCTCTGATTTGGAGGTGGGCAGAGTTGTGTTTCTTGGGATGATCTTTGTCATAACATCACCGAGGGTTTCTAGACCAAGAGATAGGGGTGTGACATCCAACAGCACAATGTCACTGACATCTCCTGCCAGAACACCACCCTATATTCCAAAAAACAAATGAAGCACGTAAGATTAAGATTATAGATCTGGAAACTATTAAATCCATAAATCCACCCTCAAAACTGTTATATAATTATCTAAATATAAATCATAAATATCCAGTCCTCCAATGTACATTCAACCATTGCCAAAAAAATTGGTGGAAGCTAAGAACAGAACATGTAAAATATTTCCATAAGGTTGACCTACCTGTACAGCAGCCCCAAGGGCCACAACTTCATCAGGATTGACCGTGACATTAGGATCCTTTCCAGTCATCTGCTTCACCAGCTCCTGAACAGCCGGAATACGAGTTGATCCACCGACAAGTATAACCTCATCCAGATCATTGAAGGAAAGTTTTGCATCCCTCAAGGCATTTTGAACTGGTTTCTTGAGTCTATCAGAGACAATTACAGATATGAGACACAGAATGAAGCAATAGGACCCAAATGGCCCTGAAGTAGTGGAAGCCACAAGATAATGGGAACAACATTTAACCATTTAATGCAAGGAAAACAATCAAGCCCAAGAGCAACAATGTAATTATTCTACACGAAAATGGATCGGCACGCTGTAGGAAGAACCGACACAAAACAATATAAGGTACCTGTCAAGCAGATCTGAACACAATTCCTCAAACTTGGCCCTTGTAAGGGTAGTCTCTATATGTTTAGGCCCATCTGCAGTTGCAGTAATGAAAGGCAAACTGGAAAAACAGAATTCTCAGTACAACATACAGGCAGGAAGAGGAATATGCACAGGATGAAAAACAGAGAGTCACATAGACACAAGCAACATGCCTGATGTTTGTCTGAGTCAAAGACGACAGCTCCATTTTAGCTTTCTCAGCAGCCTCTGTTAGTCGCTGAAGAGCTTGTTTGTTCTCCAAGAGATATGTGCCTTCATCTCTTTTGAAGTTTGCAGCCAGCCAATCAACAATCCTCTGCAAATATTATGTGATAATTATATGTCCATTAATTGCCTAACTGAAACCAAATTTATTTCTCTCTCTTCCTTTATATCTCACACACATGAAAAACAAAGAAAGACAGATATATTATGAGAAAACGATTCCAACCTTATCAAAATCGTCACCTCCCAAATGTGTATCTCCTGAAGTAGAAAGCACTTCAAACACTCCATCGCCAACCTCAAGCACTGGAATGAAAAGAAATCAATGAGATGACACTTTCAAAATAATTTTGGGAGTCAGCAAGAATAATTTCTGGTCACAAAACTTTAAGCTGCAAGTACAAAAATTCCCAGTGATACTGCAGAAGACAGTATTGAATTTCTGAAACAGTACCTGAAACATCAAAAGTACCACCACCAAGGTCAAACACTAGGATAGTCTCATTGTTTTTCTTTTCAAATCCATATGCCAGCGAAGCAGCAGTAGGCTCATTGATGATACGGAGAACTTCTAAGCCAGCAATTCGGCCAGCATCCTTTGTTGCTGTCCTCTGTGAATCATTGAAGTAAGCAGGCACTGTAACCACAGCTTTAGTCACCTTATCATTTAAAAACTTTGACGCATCATGCACCAGCTTTCTCAAGACCTGAAGTATAAGCACCAAAAAAATGAATTATCAGCAAGTATTCTACTAATGTGAAATGACTTAACACAAAGAAGGAGGAAAAACAGAAGACAGTCACCACTCCAATCTGACCAATTACTATGAACTAATTTTGCTGTGTATAATCAATAAACAAAATCAAGATCAATTACGTATGTTTTTTCAAAACCTGGTGAAGTATCACTTCAACCTATGTCCAACTTCCTCGTAGGTTCAGATAGTTTGCAGAAAAAACCAATTATGTGAGTACCATTAGTTCACATGCAAGCAGTTTGAATAGAAGAAAGCGTTGTTTATACAGTTCTGTCTCTGTGTGTGTGTGTACATAAAACTATCATCAAAAGAGAAAATGTTGTAACACAGTTCAATAAAAGCACAAATAAACATTTTTGAACTGCAGAAGATATAATCACTAGTCGCAATCAATTGCTCCACCAAGAAGCACACAGGTCAAATTTTAAACATTTAACAAATCTCATCACCAAGCCAAAATACCTAATTGAAAAACAAACTCCCAGAAAACAATTCACTCATTTGCAGAAATCAACATTTTCTTCATCTTGCTACCACTTTCCAGCAACCCAACCACACCACCCCACAAAGTAAATCTCTAAACAAAAAATATTCAATCACAACCATTCACAGAGTGAAATTCCCAATTCCAAATTCCAGTATCTCAACACGTAGACATGTGCACAGATGCAGCCGTATACTGCACACACCCCAAAAATTCAATCAAAACCAAGACAAAACACGAATTAACATAAACCCTTCATCCAAAATTCACCAAAAACCCACTACTCAAAAACACTAACAACCTCCAAAATTAATGTATATTGATCCCCAACGCCAAATTCAATCAAAACCAAGATAAAACACAGATTAAAAAACCCATTGGAAGCAACCAAAAACCAAAAATATCAAAACTTTCAACAAACCCACAATACAAAAACACTAACAAGTAACACCGTTATACCTGAGCGGAAATTTCCTCAGCAGCAAACTGTTTCCCAATAGCGGGACACTCCAATTTCACATTCCCATTCTCATCATTCACAACCCTATACGAAACCTGCTTCGACTCCTCATCAACCTCACTCATCTTCCTCCCAATAAACCTCTTCACCGAGAAAAAAGTATTCTCCGGATTCACAACGGCCTGCCGTTTCGCAATTTGACCGACCAACCGATCCCCGTCTTTCTTATACGCCACCACGGACGGTGTCGTTCTCTGCCCCTCCGCATTCGTCACCACCGTCGGCTTGCCCCCTTCCATCGCCGCCACCGCCGAATTCGTCGTCCCCAAATCTATCCCCACCACTTTCTCGTTGACCACTTTAACAGCTCCCGCTCTTCTTCTCGTTCTGTTATTACCCTCATTGTTTAGCTTCAAAAACGCACCGTTTGGAAGGCCAAAGTGGGATTTTCTGCCCAGCGATTGACCGAAAAAGACTGTTCGTGATGCTGATGATTTGAAATTACTGATGTTGTTGGTTCTTGAAGTGAAAGAAACGTTACCCAGAGAGTGAATCTGTGATGTCGCTGAAAAATTAGCCATGTGTTTCGGCTCTCGGTTTGTAAAAAGTTCGAGTCTTTTCGATGAAGAAGAAGATTTTGGGGATGTATTTGGGGGATTTTGGACGCGGGGCGAGGAGGAAATGAAAAGCCCTAGGGTTTAAGTAGAAGAAGAATTATATTTTATAGAAAATTGACATTAAGAGCCACAGTTTTGGCTTAATTCCCTTGTAGACCCCTATCTTTTGAAACCTCTCTCAAGCGTAAGTTTCATCTCTTGAAACAGCAAAATTAATTTTTAACAATTAAATGGGCTAAATTACTGAAAGGATTATTATATCCTTGTATTTAAAATAAAAAGTATTGTTATATTTGTGTTTTTAAAATAAAAAGTATTATTATAATCTTGTATTTAAAAGAAAGGGATTTAAAGTAGAAAATATTGTTGTCTAAAATTTTCTTTTAATAGTCAAATGAATTAAATTATAGAAAGTATAATTAAGCTCTTATATTTAAAGTAAAAATTATTATTATACCTATAATATTTAAAAGAGATGAATAAAAATACATATACTCAACCCTAAATTTAAAAGATAGAGATTTAAGGGATAAGGACAACTTGCCTTAATAGTTTATCCCTAAATATAAGTTTACCCGATTAAATTTAAAATACTCAAATTTACTATAATTTGTTAACTTTTTTATTAGTTTTAATTGTGAAAAGGTAAAAAAAATATAATATCAAAAATAAATTAAATTTTTGACACATGACACAATTATAGCCATTCATTGTCTTTATAGACGTGATACAATCTCATCTATTTATTTAATTTAATATAAATTTTAATAAAAGTACACGTATCATAACTTGATTAGTTATAAATGACACGAATCATCGTATAATTAATTTATATTTTTATTAAATATTTTTAAAAATAAATTAAATAAAAATTTGAAAAAATTGTCACTATTGTCGAAAAACGATGACCAGCCGATCGTTATTTTCTATTGGTTGTCATTTTTTAGCAATGCTGTGACAATAAAAGTTATCACATTTATATTATTAAATTTTATTTTTTTTAATTTACACAATAACATGGCCATTTTTTTTATAAAAAAAAAATCAGAAGATGGCAAAAAATAGTGGGGAGGGGTGATAGCTACCGCTACCCCATCAAACAGGGGGTGGTGGCTTACACTGCCTCCTCCTATGGACAAATCGGCCGCCGACTTGTCCATAGGTCGGGGTAGTGACTTGATGATGGGCAACGGTCGTCGCCGCCCCTCCCCACCATTTTTTGCCCTTTTGTTTGTTAAAAATAACTCCATTATTATACAAATTAGTAAAAATATAGTCCAATAATATAAAATTTAATCCGCCGACCATTGTTTTTCGATGATGGTGGGCGGTAAATATTTTAATTATTAATTATTTACTATTTTTATAAAAATATTTATTAAAAATATAAACCAATCATATGATAACACGTGTAAGTTGTAACTAATCATAATATGATACATATCATTTTATTAAAAATATTTTTTTTAAATATATATTTATTAATTTACTTTTAAAAATATTTATTACAAATATAAAAAAATTACATAATGATACATGTCATTTTATTAAAAAAAATTCAATTATATTAAATTTAATAAATGTATGAGATTTTACCACGTATTTAAAAATATTAAATAAGTAAACTTGTGTCACATATTTAAAGCTAAAGGATAAATAATGTGAGTAAAGTGGTAATTACATATTAAAACTACTATTTTCTTCTAAATTTATAACAAAAATTAATAAATTAGAGTAAAATTAAGTATTTCATATCTAATTATGATAGAGTTGTCAATTAAATTAAATTAGTGAAATAAAATTATTCTTATCCCAAGATTTAAAGTATAAAGTAATATTATACCTAAATCTGCCTTTTAACAATCAAATGAAATAAATAGTAGAAAGTATCATTAATATTTAATTAGGAGCCAAATACTTTAATTATTAGGCTATATTACTTTGTTGATATTAAGGGTTTTACTATCTATATTTTTATGTATTAAATATAGTTGCATGAACAAAAATAATTTAAATAAAAAATTAAAATAGAGCATTAAATAAAACTTAAAATTGAACATAAAATAATGATCACTATATCTTATTTGTCAAATGACACCAAATGAAAGTATATTATTATAATTGTCACTCAACGATCTAGTAGATAAAAGTAATGGTACACCTCTACTTATTATCGTTTAACGATAAAAGTATTATGGTCAATAATTATTTAAATTATTATATTAAATATATTAAAAAAATAAATAAACTTATTCTTAATAAAGCATTTGAAACCTATATAATTAAAGGTATTTGACTTTTATCAAATGTTTTAACTTCGAATTTTACAGGATGTGCGTATTTTTTTCTCTTTATTTTTTGATTTTAAAAATAAAATAAGCATAACAACACTTTTTTATGAGTTTGACTATTTAACAGTTAAAAAGACAAAATTCGTTAACTGACAAAGATTTGCATAATCCGATTCAAAATATAAAAGTCTACAAAGGAATCAAACTAAAACTCAAGAGTCTGTATATTCTTTTTCTTATATTTTATTTTAAACATCTTTTTTTTATAATAATTATATAAAAAAAAGTTCTTATTAGAATATTTTAAAAGTAAAAATTAATTAAAAAAAATACCTGCTACACACCCAAAACGTGGTTTAGAGAACAATCCTTCTATTTTTAAAATTACTCAAAATCACCTCCTTTTGTTAACTTAATTGAACCTTTTTTGTTTGGATGCTAATAAGAATAATATGATATTTTGATGTTTAAAGGATATTTGGCATGATGTAATAAATTTACTTTTTTTTAATAAAATTATAAAAAAAGAGTCGCCATACTCACTATCGGCGCCGCCAAGTGACGGAGTTGTAGTAGCCACTATTTTTTAATATTCTTTTACTTTTATTTTTAAATTTAATTTAATAACTTTTTATATATTTTTTAAATTTATTTAATTATATTTTTTTATATAAAATAAAATATATTTTTTTGAAAAATTTAAAATAAAAATTAAACTTATAAAATTATACCACGTGTCATTTTAAGACTTAAAATACAATATATTTTAAATAAACAAAGTTAAACACCTGTTATAGCATTCCAAAAAAATTAGTTCAGAGTAATTGAATTTTTTGCTAAAATTTCACTAAACACCATCTATGAATTTGGAACTTCTATGAAAAAAAAATAAAATTTGATAGTATTCTTTTAATTTTGTTACACTAAAGATAAAAATAAAATAAAATTAAACCATAAAACTGTTTTTATGGTTCGCGAATAATTATTACAAGTGATGCAAAATATTTTAAATTATATTTTAAAAAATAATGTAACAAGCAAATATTAAGTAATAAAATAATATAAATTCAAAAATCATTTATTATGTTTAATATTTATTTGACATATTACTTTTTCAGATACAATTTGAGATATTTAAAATTACTTTAATTATTACAAGCGCTTGCGTTAATAATGATAATAGGTAATAATAATAATGGATTTACAGTGTATTGATTACTCTACTTAAGTAGAAATCCTGAATCTCAATCCTCCCTCTTTCATATAAAAATAATAATAATCGCATAATACTTTTAGTCTAAGCTCGATAGGAGCCGAAGCTACTGCCATAATGTTGGGAGTATTCACAAGGTAGGTACACAAACAAGAAAGAATAATTGCCAGCTAATCAATAAGATCCAGAATAAGTAGTCAGTGAAAATCTGCAGGCTCAATGCTGCAGGAAAGAAATGCGACCCCAAGAAGTGCAGAACTGAAAAATCTCGACTCCTCAATATGCTCTAACAATAAAACATCACTACATAGATGATGCAATAGAAAATGATTTGAGTTCAGGAGAGCAATCCCACCAATGCAAAGAAGAAGGCAACTAGGCAAGTCCAATTTTTATACACAATCTGCTGCAGTTTTAGCTTTTATAAGAACGGCGTTAATAACTGAGATTTAGAGCTTTGATCTTAAAAAACAATTAACACATTTAGTTTACACTTCCTAGGAATAAAATCTGGATTATTAACGCTCGTTGTTGTCGACATAGAATCATATTCAATCCAAAGCCAAATGCTAAGATGATTATCATTACCTCTACATTAAAGTTATCAGAATTGTGCAGTCTTACAAAATGTGCATGGATGGCCTTGTAGTAAAATCATGCAGATTCTTTCCATAATTTTTGCAGCATTTAGAAAGCCGCCAAATTTCTTTTATGAATCTTTTGATATAAGGTAGAGCATAAAACAGAAGTTCTAGAACTTATAAATTTTTCCGGACTAAGAAATGTTATCTCCTTTATCAATGATTATTGTTAGTTACTACAGTAAAACAAATGTGTTCTGAGATGGGGCACCTGTGTTTTGTGGACATCAATTTAGCCTTTGGTAGCAAATTGCTTTTGGGGAAGTGCTCTCCATCCAATGTCCCGTCGATAGAACCCTCCTGGCCACTTAATTTCCTCTACTGCCTGATAAGCTCTATCTCGTGCCTCTTCGAGATCTTTTCCTGTTGCAGTAACCCCAAGAACACGGCCTCCAGTGGCAATGAAGTTGCCATCTGAGTCCAGAGCAGTCCCTGCATGAAATATCTTAACAGATGGAGCAACTTGTTCTGCTTCTTCCAGGTTCTGTATTACAGTGCCTTTCTCATAGGATCCCGGGTAACCCTTGCTTGCCATTACTACCACCATCGCGGACCCTGGGGACCAGTTTAGTGTCACCCCAGTTAGCTCTCCTCTACAAGCTGTGAGTAAAACTTGCGCCAGATCAGATTCCAACCTCACCATCAATACCTGAGTGTAATTAGTGGGAGACAAACACATGTTAAAAAGAAACCCACATTAATATGTCATAATCTAACAAAATTGTGCAAGCTCTTCAATAAAGTGTAATTTGCGTTCATTCATCATAAATAAATTATCATGAAAATGCGACCAAAGAATAGTCTCAACCTCGTCATATCATGAGACCCCGCAAATTGTATAAACTAGAAAAATAGCTGTACCTAGCGACCTGGTTATAATTTAAGCTGGACATACAAAACTAAAATTGCACGAAACTGTATCATGCCCCCTTTAATAAATCAACAGTTTAAAGCAAGTCAATTTGGTTGAGCCTTCTGAGCTCCTATTCCCAGCCAAAATAGATGTCTTTGCCAATAGTAAAGAATGAGTCTTAACCCTTATATCTTTTAGTTAACTCCAAGCCCCATAATATATAGATTTAATAGTTCATATTAAATCAGTTACAGAAGCAGTTGATCAAATAGCCAATCTGATGATAAATTCAGGCCCTCAACCATCAAATGACAGCCACAAATAGACGTAAAAAGTTAGGAAGCTGTGTAAAGAGTTCAATTATCTAGGAGTGGAGAACCAAAGCCAGAAATATATGATTGTAGAGTAATTATAACAATAAAATCAAATGAGCTTTATATTACAATTAAATTTAGAACATATGCTTTAGAAAAGAAAATGGTCATAGCAATCAAATACTCTGTTTATGAGCAACCCTGAACATGAGTTTAAGATAACTAAGCAACACCAAACTATTAATAAACAACCCTACTTTTTTTTTAAAATAAGAAAATAACCCTAATAATCCAATTTGTAAAATAAACAGATGATAATAAATGTAATATAACATATTTAAGAGTGCTACAGCCACATCTGAAAAATAAAATGCACAAAAAGGATATGATACAAAATAAATAAAGAAAGAAAAATAACCATAATATAGAGAGGGACAAGCCTTTTATCCTTTTCCATTTCACTAACTCTCCTCTCATTACCTCATCTTGCCGTTCACATACTACAAATACTCTCACAACCTTGAACTAATATGAAAACTATCAAGTCATGGCACTAGCTAGTACAACAATGAGGACCTCTTGGGTTTTACAACATATTTTGGGATCGAATTCACTTGTAATGGAATCAGAGAGAGGTCTGATTTAAATTTGGGTGGGTTGAGGATAAGGGTGCAACGAACAATTTAAAACCACAAAAAGGAAAAAAAAAAAAAAAAGAAGATGAAGAATAAGAAGAAGAAAGAAATGAAAATAATCATGGCAGAGCAAGTCTTCCAAGAAACAAACATCCCTTTAACCAATATCTAAGATATAGCCGGCTCACATTACGCATATACACTAAGAGGCTTTTTAACTGACCTGACACTCAGGATCTCCAAATCGAACATTGTATTCGATTAGCTTGGGTAAGCCAGACTTCTTCTCAATCATGAGCCCAGCATATAAGACACCAACAAACTTGCATCCCTCAGCAGACATTCCTCTCACGGTGGGGAGAATTATAGATTCCATGACCACAGATTGAAGTTCTTTCGTTAAAACAGGTGCAGGAGAGTATGCTCCCATTCCACCAGTGTTGGGCCCCATATCACCATCACCAACTCGTTTATGGTCCTGAGCAGATTCTAGAGGGATGGCATTCTCCCCATCCACAAGGGCAAAAAAAGATGCTTCTTCTCCTTCAAGAAATTCTTCAATAATAACACGGCAACCCGCAGAACCGAAAGCATTTTTAACAAGCATTGAATCAACAGCTTCGTATGCCTCCTCCAGTGTCATTGCAACAATTACTCCTTTTCCTGCAGCCAATCCATCAGCTTTGACAACAATAGGTGCCCCTTGCTTTTGAATATACTGCTTTGCAGCAGATGGATTTGTAAATGTTTTATACTGCAGCAGTAAACCACAACATCAGCATAATGTTTGTCCAAGACTGGAAATTGTCATTAACCAGCACAAAGGGAGGGAAAAAAGAGCACAAAGAAAATTATTTCATAAAAAACAATAGTTTGGCTAGTTTATAAAGATAAAAGTTAAGGGAAAAAAATTTTTAAAAAAAAAAACCAAGAGAGTGAAGAATGGAAATAACATGGTGCAATCAGTACTAGTCATGGTTATTTCCTTGGTCTGCTAAGCAAAAACTTTCCAATTGAGATCAAAGCCAAAATGACTAACCTTAGCTGTAGGAATCCCATATTTGTCACACAAATTCTTCATAAAGTTCTTAGAACCTTCCAGAGCAGCAGCTTCTGATGACGGGCCGAAAGTAGGAATTCCAGCTTTTACTAATTTGTTGGCAAGACCTGAAACAAGAGGAGCCTCTGGTCCCACAACAACTAGTCCCACACCCCAGTTGAGGCAGAAGGAAATCACAGCATCCCCATCTAAAATGTCTAGGTCTGGGATACAAGTCGCATCCCCTGAGTTGGATATCCCTGCATTGCCAGGTGCACAAAATACAGCATCACATGAGGGAGATCGTTTCAATGCATAGCAAAGAGCATGCTCCCTTCCCCCTCCGCCAATAACTAACACAACCACTCTCTCCCCTGCACCGTTAGCAAAATATAAATACTTAATCATCAATAAGTAAATAACAAAAATCATTCATTTTAATGCAACAGCATAAACAAATTTGTTAAGAACAACAAATGCACAAACTAACAGCACATTAACAAATCCATTTTCTTGTCGTTTCACAAAAGGCTGCTAAATTAGTCATTCAAAAACTGCTATATTGACTGCATTCTATGTATTCTTCTATACTTCAACATAAAATATTAACACTGATTCATCAATTTCAACACACAAATCCCACAATCTCTAACTGCTTAAGTATCAACAATTTATACTATAACATCCAGAAAATATCTTTCCCTACAATTTTCAGCTAGTTCCATACCAATAAAAATTTGTTTTTTTCATCAATAAAACATATATACTATACACAACAAGAAAAAAAAAAATTAACATACCGCTGTTGGTAGATGCATCAACAGAAACTGAGTGGTGTGATTTCTGGACAAGGCACTTGAAGGTGGTGACGAACGACCGTTTATAAGTCTGGCGCTGATTAAAACTGACGCCCAGTTGGGAACCCATAAAGAAACTGAGATTGTGCGGTGAAACAAATGATGGGTTCTGACACTGAAAGCATTTCTTGCTGCTGCTACTGCTATTGAAAAGCTTTAAACAAGGAGAAAGACTTAAACTTGTACACGCCATTTTGATTTTTTTTTTTTTTTGGCGGGTCGAAATTGGTCTGGGATTAGAAGAAATTGTCCGCTCTGTTCACTCCTTAAAGATTAAGAATATGACTGACGAAACTACAGGATATGGGTTTGTGCAAACCGACCGGCGGCTCAGGCAACGAGATTCTCGCCAGTAATGGCGGCAGGTTTTGCTGGATTAAGCTTGAGTGGAATATTATAGTGTTTAGAGAGAGTGATTCGGGTCTCATTCAACTTACCGACCCGAATCTGATTTGGACAATTTTTTTAAAGAAAACGGGCGGGTTATGAGTATCAAATAAAAAGTTTACAATATATTTCATTAAAGTAAAAATTCTGAATCTAAACTCCTCTTCTCTGTATAAAAAAAATATCATCAACCTTAAAATTTTTTTAACATCGTCGTAAATCTACGACAAAAATTTGCTTCCAAACGCATGTTTTCTTTTAGTCTTTTTCTTTAATAAAAAATATTATAACAACTTGTGATTCATGTTTATATGTTAAAAAAAAATCAAATGATTTTACTGTTTGTTAAAGCAATATTTTTATTCATAATTTGTTATTTATTTTCTTTTTAATAACTACAGATTTTTATTTTTCATTTGCAACCCTTTCTCTTTTGGTTCTAGCAGTAGCAAATTGTTGCTTATTATTTTGTTTTTAATTATAATTTATTTTCTTTTCTTCCAACTTCAATCTATTGATTTTTTTTTTCCAACTAAGAAACCAATAATTATTATTGTTGCAGGTTTCTATTATAAGAACCTTAGCGACTTGTAAAAATTGTTTTTCACAAATAATTAAAAATAATAAAGATTGCAAAATTAAAAAGATAAATAATTAAACAATTAAAGAAAGCATCATCAGTTCAACAAACCATTTACGTCTATGAGAAATTGAAAATTCTAATTTATTTTATTTTATTTTTTTGTACACAAAGAATTTTTACAATAAATATAAATAATACCTAAATAATTTAAAGCTCTCAATAATTTATATCATATTATTTTATGTGCTCAAAACATTTAAATGTGACTTACATTCTCTATTCTTTATTTTATTAATAATTTTGATACTTAATAAATTACAAGAGTTTATATATTGTTAATACCGATCCTAAAAACTCTAAACTTAATTGAAATAAAAATTCACACATTGTATGAGTCAAAAATTGATTCTAGAACATAATTATACTTAAAAATAGACTTTTTTCGAATAGACAATATTGCGGCATTCAATATTTAACGTTGGGGTAGCGATGAGATTATCGGCCCGATACCATGACATTCATAAACCAATACTGGGGTGTTGAACCAAAGCTGAAGTGTTCTAAAGCTATTGCTGGAGCGTTCGTCTTTTTAGAATTATCATCACAATGTTAAGATCTCATCGTCATGGCATTCATGCGTCAGGTCCCCTATTGCATTCCTTTTTACATTCGGTTTCTATTTTTGATCCTTACTCATTCATCCAACGTATTTTTAATTAGGAGTGGGCAATTTTTGGTTCAAAAATTTTTGACCCTTACTCGAACTCGATCGATACGCCCAACCTCAGGTCAGGACGAGTCAGGTAGGAAAGTCCCAATTTTTTTTAAAGAATTGTTTTGAAATAACGTAATTTTGATTTGTGTTCGGAATGGGTCGGGACAATTCAGGTCGGGTCAAATGTGTTTGAAAATTTTTGTTCAATTTTAAAAATTTTTTGAACTTGACCCGACCCGTTCGGGACAGAAAATTCTATCCCGAACCTATTTTTGTTCTCATCCCGACCCAAAATTTCGAAATTAGTCGAATTAAATTCAAAAATAATGGCCACCCCTATTCTTAACTTCATTTCAACTCTTTTTTTATTTTCACTTCAAAATTAAACTTATCTTTAATTTTAAATTACTAAATTCTAATAATTATTCTTTTATTTTTTTAAAAAAATTGTAAACACAAAATTTTTTTTCTTCTTCTTTATTTTTTTTATTTTCTTTTTAAATCTGTAAATAGTATAGTTTTTTTTTAAAAAAGAAACTTTTCACTAACTTTTATTTTTTGAAGGGGGGATTACAACATATATATTCATTTTTGCACCACTCAGAGAGAAGGGGGGGTCGAACCCAGATAGGGATGTGAGACTTTGGAGAGCCCACATGCTCAAACTTTTCACTAACTTATTACTTGTGTTTCATGAATGAAAACTAATAATTTTCTACTAGTGATTTTTTTTTCTTTTTGCAATTTTTTTTTAATTTCTTGTTTAGCAAATTCTTCTTCTTTTGTTTAATACTACAATAACTTATTACTTGCGTTGCATGAATGAAAACTAATGATTTTCAACTAGTGAATTTTTTTATAATTTTTTTAATCATTTTTTTATCAAGTTTCTACTTATTAACATTTTTTTTAAATATGAATTTACTTAATGATAAACTAAATATTTTTTATTAGTGAATATTGTTAAAACTCAAAATTTTTAAATGATAAATTAAATTTGATATTAGGGAGAAAAAGTTTAGGTTTGAAACTACACATCACAATGTAATATATATACATATATATTATTAAAAAAAAAGGCACTAAATGATTTCCAATTATTTCATTAAGACTGAAGATAATCAAAAGTTTAGGGTCCCAGATATTATAATCCTACTTGAATATGGTGAAATCTACTCCCCTTTATCAAAAGGTCTTTCTCATACATTCATTCATAAGTGCACTCCTTGTGTAGACCTTGTATTTTTAGGAACAATATAGTATTCTAGCAATTTTCTTTTTGTGCATACATATTTCAATGAAATTTAAATAAATTTGAACATGAAAAAATATATATATATAAATTTTTTGTTCCAATATCTTTTTCTCATATATGAATATACATGTATATTTTTTTTAGATTTTTTATAGCAAAAATATCTAAAAATTAATATTTCAATATGTTTATCCTTATATACATGGGTTGGTAATATATATTTAACAATTTTCATTTAAATTATCCCCTTAGGGAAAAGAATAAGAAATTAAAGAGATATTAATTTAAAAGTATGGACTAACATTAACACTCTTCATATGAGAAATACTAACACAATAAAAATTCTGGTTTAAATATTAACATAAATCCTAATTTAATATTAACACGAATATATAAATAAAAAATTACTAATTCAACATTAACAGAGAGTCCTAGACCATTCAATGAAATCTTGTTAAATAGATATTTGTTGATGTACAAAAATTCATAGAAGTCTAATTCTAAACTCAAATATGAATTGGATTACGTTTCCAATAAATAAGACGTGTGGGCTCTAAGTCATTACTTAATTCGTGGATCATAATTTAGTAGATATAAAGTTATATTAAATAAGGCTTGAAACATAATGATTATTAGATTAAGATTTATTTGGTAAGCCCGTGTTATTAAGTTAATAAAAAAAGATAAGTCCAATAAAGAACTTATTCAATATTTAGAGTATTTTAAAATAAAAATTGGTAACCTCTTTATTTGATTTATAAGTGATTAATTTAATAGTCTTTTATTCATAATAAAATCAATCTCTTGCTTCTTTTATTTATTAAATTTATTTTCCTTTTAAACGGGGTAAAGTTAATTAAATAAATTAGATTTTAAGAAAATTAAGTGCCAAACAAAAAATCTTGAACTAATATAAAATCCATCTTATAAAAAAATTTATAATATATTTGAAAACCCAACTTTTGATCATCATTAATCATCATAATAACTTTTCAAATCTCTTGACCATCTCACATGCCCTAGCTTTTCGCAAACACGACATCATATATTGTGCTCTCCTATCACGGTTTTCACCTAAAAACTCAAGCAAATCAGTAACTCTTTGTTCTACAATCTCATATTCCCAAAAACAACTATCAACATATACAACGTTTAGGAGGTGAGTTCTTTTAACCTGCAAAACTAAAGTTTCTATGGCTTGAAATCTTAGGCTGTTATTACACGTCAAACACCTCACATAAGTTTGCAACACTAATTATAGCTCTTAAATAACCATAGCAATTGTGTTTCTCAAGCCAAGCTCTTATACCTTCATAGTTTGAGATTGATTTTATCCATAAAAATTTTCTTAACTTAAGCCCGCCAAAATAAAATTATAACAATAAGTCTCTTTAACTCCAAGAGATATTTGAAAATTTGGTGAATTTTATTCATGAACTCACATACGTAAAGAGACTGAGATCCATCATCTGAGCCAATGTCGTATCTTTCCTGTTATGTCAATGCAAAATCACTTCAACCAATAAGATTTTGTCACGTCATACCCTTATTGGAGATAAAAAGATTTTAAAACCTAATATTAAAATTGAATTAATGAAGAGTTACAAAATTTAATACATACAATAAATCAAATTTATAAATTTTTAATTCAAATTCATGTTAATGAAAATAAATTTTAAGAGTTGCAAAGTTCAAATATAAATTAGACATTAATATTAGAGTTACAAAAATATTAAAAATTGTAATAATACTAAATTAATATTGGTATTGATATGTTAAGCTTTACTACTACTACTATATAAAAGGACCATTCTCTACTCTAAGCATATTCATAATCTTAAATTTATTCTCTAAAATTTTATATACACTATTTTCTTGTACTTTTCACATTGTAAGATTTGGTATTCTCTTTTGATGATTATATTCATTAAGAAGAGTGATTGAGAGCATTTGAGTTGTATCTTTAAATTAAAAAGAACTATACTTACTCACATTTATTAAATAAAATAAAACAAGATCTATTAAATAAAATAAGTTCCATGTCCACTAAACAAATCTAAATAAAAAAAAATTATTCATCAAAATAAAATAAGTCCTATTATACTAATTAAGTTTCAACTTCAATGATTTAAATTCTAAATCTAATTTCTACAACCAATAGATAACCATAACTTATACAATATTTAAAAAGAAATTTATAAAAATTACTTCTTAGAATATAACGCACGAGTTAATACTAACCAAGATGATCTTAGTTAATGACTACATGTTACTCCATAATTTTTTATAGTTTTACAAACTCTATATTATTAATGAATTATTAACACCCTTTATATAGTAGTATACAAGGCTTAAGGTATTAAAGCTAATATTAATTTAGTATTATTACAATTTTAAATATTTTGCAACTCTAATATTAATGTGTAATTTATGTCTAAAATTTGTAACTATTGGAATTAATTTTTATTAATATGAATTTAAATTTTAAAATTGTGACTCTAAGAGTTTATTATTTGTATTGAGCTTTGTAACTCCTCAACTAATTTAATATATATAAAACTCCCAATAATAATAACATATAAATATTGTAACTCTCACATATTTAACCTAAGCTTAATGGTTAATTTAAAATATTATAATCATTATGTAATTTATGAAATGTTTTAAAATGTTTCAAAACTTTTTTTCAACAATCCTCAACAACATGTATATATATATATATCGATATATAAGAAAAGGAATAAGGATAAGATATATAAGAAAAGGAATTAGGATAATTTTACTTTAAGAAATTAGCTCAAAATATAAATTTGCTCTAATTAAATTTGAAATACTCAATTTTTTCCTCAATTTATAAGCTTTTGTTGTTAGTTTTAATGGTGAAAGGAAAAAAAGTTATCTAACCAAAGAAATAAATTAAACTTTGAACATGCAGTACAATCTTATTTATTTACTGTCTTTGAACATGTGATGCAATCTCATCCATTTATTTAATTTAATTTTTTTAACAAAATGACACATGTCATAATATAATTAGTTACAAATAAAAGATGTCATAATGTAATTAGTTTATATTTTTAATAAATATTTTAAAATAAAATAAAATAATTAATTAATAATAAAAATAGAATCTGCCACCATCGCGAAAAAATGATAACTAGCCGACCGTTGGTTATTATTTTTTGGTGATACTTCAATGACGAAAATGATTAAATTCTATATCATTGAACTCTATTTTTTTTATCTACACAATGGTAAGGTTATTTTTGACAAAAAAAATAGGCTAGAAGATAGCAAAAAATAGTAGGGATGGGTGCTGATCTATCCATAGGTGGGGGTGGTATCAATCACCCCATCCCCTTGTGTTTGATAGCAGGTGGCGGTGGCCGCCACCCCTTCTTATCATTTTTGGTTGTCTTTTAGCATTTTTTTTTTTTTTTAAATGATCTCACCATTATGTAAATAAAAAAAATAAAATTTAGTAATGTAAAATTTGATATTTTTTCGTTTTTCAGCCACGGTGGGATAGTTTATGTTTTTAATTATTTATTATTTAATTTTAAAAAATTAAATCAATTACACGATGACACTTCTCATGTGTAACTATTTATATTGAGACATGTGTCATTTATTAAAAATATATATTTATTAATTTATTTTAAAAATATTTATTAAAAATATAAACCAATTACATGATAACACGTATCATTATTAGCTTATTATATTATGAGACGTATCATTTTATTAAAATTTATTTTTTAAATTATATTAAATTAAATGAATGGATAAGATTGCGCCATGATCAAAGACAGTGAATAGGCGAGTTTGTGTCACGTGTCCAAAGTTAAAAGGAAATAATGAGTAAACTAGTAATTGTATATTAAAACTACTATTTTTATCTAAATTGATGACAAAAATTTATAGATTTGGACAAAATTGGGTATTCCAAATCTAATTAAGATAAAGTTATCAAATAAGGCAAGCTATTATAGTAAATTATCCTTATCATATAAGAAAATATAATATATAATCAATAATAAAAAAATATATAGGAGCAATATTCTATTATGTAATAGGTATAAGTGTTTTTCGAACTTGAGCTCATACTTAGTGCTATAAAATCTATTTGAGGAACCTAAGTGAACTAAATGTTAAACTGAGCCCCTTTGATCAAACTTCAACTATAATACATATAATAGTGAAGAAAACTTAATTTTGTGGGTCAGGTTAATGGCCATACACTCTATTTTAATTTTAGTAAGAGATCTAGAGAACAACTCAATTCTCATTGTTGTAGCTCTACAAGTGTTCTCACATAGGTGAATTCTCTAAGAGTATATGCGACCCATGCCTTGTAAGAGTATACTTATCTTACACTCATTTTCTAATGTCGCAAACAATTAGCATTTTTATCATAAGGATGAGAGAAAATATATTTTCTCTAGGATATGTCTATAATATAAGTGCTAAATAAGTTACGTTTATGAATTATTCCTACATATTAACCCCATTCATAGGATCACAAATCACAAAGATTGAGTTACTTCCATAAGTACTTCCCTTGTAGGTTTAAGTACGTCTCTTTTAATAATTTATAAATTTTTTTTAAAAGTATTGTATTTATGATTTTTTTAAATATTTTATTTAAGGGATTACTTCTATAAGTTACTCTCTTATGAGTTTAAGTACACTCCCTTAATAATTTTATAACACTATTTTTAAATATATTGTATTTATGGTTTTCTAATCTTTATTTATGAAATTTTTATATAATTCTCATTTTATATAGCATATTAAAGAACACTTCACAAGTGTGTATTTAAGTTAAATTGGTCTTGAAAATTTTTATCTATTAGCTTTGTTAACCCCAATACAATTTGTTTACTAAAAAAAAATTAGAATACACATCCAATATGTGCATAAAGAAAATTCTTAATTTCAATAAAAATTAAATGGTAAACATTCTTTTTACTTTCTCATAATAATACATGAAAAATAAATAATAAAAATAATTAATAATTCCCCACATTTCAAAATTTTGTTGAGACTATTACTTTTTTTTTAATATAATTTCTTAAAACAAAGAATTGAAATTACATCATACCCTCAATAATAGTAATATTTCCATTACCTTAAAAGTCATATTTACACATATTTATGTAATGTATATTAGTCACCAAATTAAAATTATGACAATATATTTCACAATTAAAATAAGTTAAATCTTTGAATGTTTTAGTTTTGATAATATTCTTGCATGAATATGGACAAGAAAAAAAATTAATGTATAACAGATCAAAACTCAAAAGAAATTCAAATATTAATAGTGATTATTTTTCATTAAAGCAAGCATTACAAATACAAAAATAAAATTTCATAAAAGCGCATATTTCATGGGTAACAACAAAGGTCGCGAAAAAAATCTCTTTTTGTTTACCATATACTATAATATCACCCGACTTACTTGCCTCGATTCAACATTAAAACACTAATATTATTTTAACATTTAATTTAAATGTCTAAATTAATAAGTGAAAGTTTAATATTAATATTAAAAATAAATTTTAACAGTTTCTTTCACATAAAATGTGAATTCAAATATATTTAAATCAAGTGAAGTTTAAATTAATAGGTAAGGTTCAATATTGATATTAATGATAAGTTTTAATAATTTTTTTATTTATATAAAACGTAAATTCGATTAGTTTTAAATTAAGTGAATCTTTCGTAAATTAAATTAAAAAAGTTAATTAAAAAATTAATTAAAAATAAAGATATAAGAATTTGAATTCAATATTGTTGCTGAGATATATTAATATAGCAAAGCTTTTATTCACAATCACTTTATTAACAACAAATTTATTGGACATACCGGTACGAGTTTAGATCCACAATTGATATGATCGCACATTACTTATTAACAAACAATGTGATATTTTCATATTCCTTTTTTATTAAACAGAGTGATCTTTTCTTGTTCTTTTATTTTTTTTAAAAAAGAAAATTTACTCCAAATATAAATCATAACACCAATATAAATTAACTTTCACAAATATATTAACAATAAATAAAAGATTATTATCATGAATATTTTTAAAATGAAAATTGATTACAAAAATATCCATATATTTCAGATAAGGATGGTAAAATTACTTGTAAAGTCACAAATTCGTTAAAATTTACTCGAAATTTTTTTGATAAAATTAAAATTTGTAACAAATTTAGTACAAATATAGATTTAGTGTAAAATCTGCAAATACATGCAACGACTATCTACACATATTATATTTAAAAAAAAAATTTAAGAAATAAAAATACGAGTTATTATTATTGTTTGCATTTGTTTTTAGATCATATCAAAAGGTCTAAATTTGATTTGAGGTCACTTGTACCGTTTAATAAAAAATAAATAAAATTAGTTAAAAGAGACTAATAATTGTATTTAAAATTAAAATTAAAATATTTAATGTAATTAAATTAAAATTAAAATTAAAATATTTGATATTTAACTTAAAATTAAATTTAAAATTATAATATTTAACATAATTGAATTGTAATTGTAATTGAAATTAAACATTTCATGTAAATAAAAATAGATTTGAAATGATAACATTTAATGTAATTGAATTTGAAATAATAATATTTAACACAATTAAAATTAAATTTAAAATTATAATATTTAATGTAAATAAAATTAAAATTAAAATTATAATTAAAACATTTAATGTAATTAAAATCAAATTTATAAATATGACATTTAACATAATTAAATTCAAAATTATATTTAAAATTATAGTATTTAACGTAATTAAAATCAAAGTTAAAATTAAAATTATAATATTTAACGTAATTGATATTAAAATTAGAATTAAAATTATAATATTTAACATAATTGAAATCAAAATTAGATTTGATGTTATAATATTTAACGTAATTGATATTGAAATTAGATTTAAAATTATAATATTTGACATAATTAAAATTAAAATTAAAATATTTAACTTAATTAAAATTATAATATTTACATAATTAAAATTAAATTTAAAATTATAATATTTAATATAATTAAATTTAATTTATAACATTTAACGCAAATAAAATTATAATTATAACTGATAATATTTTAATTGTTATTTATAAAATTTTAATTAAATTATGATTATAATTTTATTTTTTTATTATATTAATTCAAAATTCGTTTAAAATTTACGAATAATTTAAAATTTACAAATAATCTATTACAAATTTAATAATTAATATATACTCACTAATACGAATTTAATAATAAAACTCTAAACTTATAATAAATTTTAAAAAAAATTAATATTTTATTTTTCAAACAAATACAAAAATAAATTTAAAAATATTCATTCCAAACCCGACTCATTATCACATCTAATTTTAAATTCTATTAATAATACCTAAAAATTTAAAAAAATTTCACCAATACCATTACGTCGGATAATCTCGCATTAAAATTAACAAATTCTATATTAATGCTAATAAAATGACTAAATTACCCCTAACAATAAAATTAACTTGATAAGCATACCATTTTACATAATAATATATATTTTTTCAATTTTTTTTCTCTAAAATCATTAATATTATTTAATAACATAGAAAAAAATCCATATTCCTCTGATCACTAATCCATTCCCCGTTTCCATAAGAATTTCTCTTGATGTTTTTCAAGATTCAAATTTTTCTGCCATTTTCCCATTTCGGTGCTAGACCCATTTTCATTTTCTTCCTCTAATTCAAGCACATCACAATAATTTATGTGAATTACAAGCAACAATTTTCATTTTTGGTGCTTGAGCTTTCTGTCACTTTACCATTTGTTGCCAAGAACTCTACCCGCACCTTCAATCACAAGAAAAAAAAAAATTCAATTCAAAAATAAAATAACTCTTTCCTGTTTCAGCTCCTTGACCCATTTTACCCACCACCAAAGTTTCGATCCCTGACCCCTTTCAACTGTCACAAAAATTGTCATTACCCATTTCGATCCTTACCCATTTCCAGAATCTGAAACTTTGCTATTTCCCATTTTCGGTCCTTGACCCATTTCAACCACCACCAAAATTGCTTTTCTCACCAGCTTCTCCATCGCCTTCGCCATCAGCCGCCGCTCCACCTCCGTCGCCCCCTCCCCCCTCCCTCATCCTCTATTTTAGTAAATACTTTGCACTGCTGGATCCACGGTGGGCAGCGGCCTTGCTTGCGGTGGTGGTTACGTTTGTTGGGTGGCAATGAAATTGGTAGAGACTATAGAAACGGATGATTTTATGAGATGGGATTGTAATATTTTGATGTTTTTAGGAGATAGGATTACAAAAACAAAGTCCTCAAAGATTTAGGTTTTTGTTTAAAGACTTTTGAGTTGTAAACAAGTTATTGGGATTGAAGACAAAAAGGAAAACGTAGGTTAATTGTAGTTTCCCTAGATGAAATTATAATGTGAGGGTGAAATTTTCTTTTTAAAATTAAAATAGATGAAGTGACTATTACATTTATCTTGTTAACTTTTTTTTAAAAAGTTTAATTGTAATATTATATAATATTACAGGTAGATTTATTGATATAAATTAAAAAATTATTAGACGTTTCAAAAGAATTAAATAAATTTTTTATGATTTATTTGACTATGTAGGAGAATTTAGTCTCACAAAATAGGATATTCACGAGATTATTATACAAGTTTATTTTTATGTAAGAGAAAAATTATAAAGATTTCCTTACACTAACAACTATTATACACAACAAACTCTAATTTAATTATTAACCACCCCAACACACAAACAATTAAAAAAAAGTGTATGATTATATGAGTGTAAATATAATTTTAAAAATTATAACATAGAGGAGAAGCATATTAAACAATTACACTCACTTATACAATTATATACATATATCTTATATATGTATAAATATAACTATTATACAATATATATGTATATATATATATAAATGATGCACATTAGCTAATGAATATAGCTTTTCAAACTTTAAGGGTTCTAATTCTCAAGTGAAAATTTTATTGTGAAGTATATTGTTAAATAATTTTAAACCAAAATTAAGATGAATATTTTAACTTTAAGAATGATAGCTTATAATATTTGTAAGAATTGATTTTTGAGACTTAACTTTAAAGTCTCATTCTCTCTAAATTTTTAAGTTTTTTCAAAGACTCTCTTAAAGAAAAAAATTCTGTGCTCATTTACTTTTAAATCTCTACACCTCTTTGTAAGTGCATTTTTTTTTTATCTTTTGTTTATGGCATTTTTTATTATTATTTTATTAGTATTGGACACGATGTCCACTTAACAATCATTTAATAAAATAAGTGTTTTCGATTATAAAATACCAAATAAAATAAGTATTAATAACACTTTTTGTTTTAATAATTAAGTGAAGGTGCATTATCACTTAACAAATTATTTTTACATTATTAAAAGTCAAAAGAAATAACTACTACTAATTTTTTTTTGTTTTAATAAGTAAGTGAGTGATGCATTATCACTTAACAATTTTATTTTTGCATTATTAAAAATCAAAAGAAATAAACATTATGCATTTTTAAGTGGTGCACTTATAATTATCATTTTAACTTTGTACTATAAAATTTCAAAAGAAATAAACACTAAGTATTTTTAATTAAGTGGTGCACTTATAATTACCACTTTAAAACCATTAAAAATGCAATTATTTATTTTTAAACTTTTTATAAAAAAAATAACTAAATTAAAATTCGTTAATTCAAAATTTTTACTGAATTAAAATCTTTGATCGTTTTTGTTATCCTAATGCTCAACGAATATACTTCATATCACGCTCTAAATCTAAAAGATTTAAAACATGACATAACTTACACTCATTCAATAATGTGCACTCATAATTAATATTGCATAAAATTTTAAACTTGAATTCAATATAGAAATCCTTATCAAGTTGTTAGTAAGTTTAATATAAAATCAACCCACGACCATACTTGGTGAAACATAAACTAAATACAATTACACCTAATAAAATAACACATAAGTATTTATTTAATAGGGACAAATCAAATATCTTAAACTATGTGTCCACAAATAAACACTTAATAACCTAGCAACTTAGGGAACCCAAAGGACAGCATAAGCCTTGCCAAATCTGCTAAACACACATGTACCTTATTTACCTGAAATCACCATAAACTATAATGAGTATAAAATTCAGTAAGCATACTAGTTTTTCATATATCAAAATACAAAAATATATATATATATACACACACACACACACACACACACATACACACAATGCATGTGTATGATATGCTGGATAAATCAAAATCATAATCTTTTCAAATCACATGTTAGGTAAGCGCTTACACATTCTTTCAAAACATATAATAGGAATACCATCACTCAACTACTACTTAGTAGGACTTTTATATCACATATGACATAATGAGCCAAATGTCACTCGTAAGTGACAAACCGTATGAGAGGAATAGTACAAGTGAGGTTTACATTACACATATATAATGCTCATGCCCGATGGTAAGAGCCAAACCCTTACCTTGATCATCAGTGAGTCATCTCACATGCACCAATACGCCACCACACGAATGTGATGACTCAATCTTCCTTTAGGTACCAATAGAATCCTCTCTACATACGGAACACATAACATATACTAATCCCGAAGGAAATGCCACACATAAAGGCTCTACAAATCATATAAGGTGCCTACTAAGTAAATAGTGAGTTCAAACATCCTCAAAACACAAAATGTATCTCATGGACATTTTTCACTTCAAAAGCTTTCTTTGTTAAATACATTTAATTTTGAAAACTCACTTTCATAAACACATGTATATCCATGCTCAATGTCAATGCTCACATTCATAAACATATGTCTTTTACATTTCATATCAAATATACTTTGGCATAACATAAACATATTTCTAAGCACATTTACAAAATCATACATAGACAATTACTATGCTTATTGTGATTTCAGTAAAAGTCTAGTATACTTACCTCTTAGCACTTTCGGGTATAATGTTTAATTCTCCTTAACCTATTAATGGAGATTAATCCTTTCATAAGCCTCAAAATTCACACAAAACACTTTAAATAGCTTACAAAATTATACATATTGCACTTATCATATCGAATTGGTCTAATTACTTGGTTTATCAAAACTTGTCATTCTGACCACTTACACTTAATAAAAATTTTTATACATCAAATGTTATCTAATTGCTCCAAAATCAGGATATATCTTTCTTAACTCATATATCCTCCTTATGTATAAATATTATATCATAATTCCTACACAATCCATTTCATAAACACCATCAAATCCAAACTAATATTTTGACAGGATCAAGATATTTACTAAACAGTATTTAGTCTCCTAATTTTATAAAATTATATACTAACTCAAAAATTATAAAACTATCACAGAATTACTCTTGACACATATTCCAATCCATGATAAATATTTTACTTCAAAATCCTTGTCAAAAATATTTTAAAATTATTTTATTCCATAACTTTAAAAATATGTTAATCAAATACTACAATGAGCTAATATGATATAGAAAATCATAACAATTTAACCACATTGATATAAATTCTCAATTTTGAATATATCATATTAGATATATAAATTTATCATATTACAGAAATTTGTAATTTTTGAAGATCATTCATTAGATCAAAAATTATTTGTCACTGTATCATACTGTTAACACAGAAAATTTCTAGAATTTTAGGGTCATTTTGGTAAATTCACTAAAAATTTAATTTCTAAAATTTTCAATCGATTAAAAGTCTCAAATGATTCTATATATATCTAGTTTCATGGTCTCAAAATTAAAAACTAGAATCGAAGCATAAAAATTTATAAAAATTTTGGATCAAGAGACTATCAAGTAGAAATTCTGCAATTCATCATGATTTATCAAGCTATCTACATAATCATCATTAATTCTCAATATATCTTACAAAATTCACATCAATTCTCCAATTTTTCATTTGTTCAGAAATCAAAATTTAAAGGAATTAACTTAATTAACACTAATAAATTAAAAAATAGTTATGATATATCTCTTAAAACTCTAAATTCCAATTTCTTTTTCTTTTTCTTCTTCTTCTTCTTCTTCTCTTTCTCTCTTTTCTCTCTCTAAAGAGGTGGCACGACCCAAAAATGAGTAAATTATGGGTTAAAATGTGTATTTTTATACTAAGATGCTAACTTTTAATATTTATAAATTAACCCCCAAAAATTTTAAAGTATTACAATTTGGTCCCTAAAATAAATCTAAAGTCTTACAAATAAACCCAATACTATAGTATGTTCTTGATATATACAAAAATTACTAATAACAATACATAAATTAAGTATCATCTACATACAAATAAAATATGAATATTATATATATATATATAAATATTTATTCTTTTCGGTGTTGGATAAGTAGTTACTACACTTCATATTGGGAGACTTTTTAAATACACACCTATTTTGTCTAATGGAACATTTCTATAAGTTAATGTACACTGCTCCACATACATATTATAGATTCAACAAAACAATGTGTTAAACCATATAAGTTGAGGATGACTATATTCGTATAATCCCTCCATCACTTATATCCTGAGAGAGTAGAGACATGGATCTATACGATTAAGTCTCTATTTTCTTGACTATGAACTTATCTCTAGATTCGTATTTGTATAAACAATATCTGTAAACACAGATATTGTTTAACTCTACAAAAAACTCTTTTTCTAGGTTTTATGTTTGTGGCCATAAGACTTTCTAAAATACAATTTCGGAGCATCAGAATATACAACTCACTCATAAGAGTTGACGGATCTCATATCTATGCACATCGAATTTTATGAGTATTAGATCACACCCAGTGATCAGATTATGAAAAGTTTTTGACATGTGTAGAACCAAAGTATAGTGGATTACTCATAAACCCACCGTGTGTTCAGGTCAAAGGACCACGAATACTACTCAACTTGATAAGACCTTCTATTGATGACTTTATGAGATATCTATTAGAGATTCCCGTGAGTCTGTTCAGTACTCAATCTTTACTGAATACTTGTATCTTTATACGAGCTTCCACTAAACTCATGATTTGCTAAGACTAACCATCTAAACCATTCAGATATAGATATACACGGATATATATAAATGAGTTTTACCGATAGACCTTCTTCGATAAAGATAGATTAGGAACTTGGTGTTTGAGAACATATTTGTATAATACCATTTTATAACACTATTTGTGACTCTTTGTAACTATGTCATTATTAATATATTTCCAAGTCTTTGTTCTAATTCAGAAAATGCTCTAACTCTTTAAAATTCATTAACTCTTATAACTTGTCAACTCTTAACACTGCTAACTCTTAACACTTATACTAACTTTTAGAATTGATCTAAACTTTTTTAGATTATAAAATGTCTAAAACGTAACAAGTATCTTACTATTTAATAATTAATAATCTTAACAATTTTATTCGAAATGATGATTGTATACGTTGGAATTGGTGTTTACATGCCATTATAATATTATATAATTATTAATTATTTAATATCTATACAATAAATATTTTATATTAAATCATTAATAATAAAATATATGGTACCATTTTTGTAATGCTACAGACATTGTATGATTTGAAAGAGTTCAAATCTAGTCTAAAAGAGTTTAGATCAATGTTGAGAGTTAGCAGCACTGAGAGTTATAAATGTTAAGAGTTAGTAGGTTATAAGAGTCAGCCATATTTAAGGAGTTAAAACCTTATTTGTAACGAGACAAAGACATGAGAATATACCAGTAATGATATAGTTACAAAAAGTTGCAATAGGTGTTAGAAAATGTCATTATGCAAGTATATTCTCAAATACTATGTTCCTGATCTATTTTCGCTGATATGAGTCTATCAGTGAATCCCTATTATATATAGATCATTGTATAGTACAGATGGTTGTTCTTAGCTGATCATGAGTTTACTGAAAGCTCATATAGGTATATAAGTGTTTAGTGAGGACTGAATACCGAACTGACTCACGAAGACTTTTAATAAACATCTCATGAAGCCATCAATAGAAGGTCTTCTCGAATTGAGTAATATTCGCAATTCTTTGACCTGAGCACCATAGTGAGCTTGTGAGTGATCCACCATACTTTGGTTCTACGTATATCAGAGATCTTTTATGGTTTAACCGCTACATGTTACTAGGTGTGGTCAGATGCTTATGGAGTCCCGTTTGTGTAGATATGGGATCCATCAACTTGCATAGGTGAGTTGTATATCCTAATGCTCTAAGATTGTATTTCAGGAAGTCTTTTGGCCACAAACATAAACCCGAAAAAAAGAGTTTTTCGTAGAGTTAAATAATATTACAAAAGTGTTTGCATATATTGTTTATCGAAATACAAATCTAGATATAAGTTCACGAATGAGCATGTGGAGATTTAATGGCGGTGATCTATGTCTTCGTTCATTCAAGATATAGGTGGTAAAGGGATTATACGAATATATTATGACTCAACTTGTATAGTCTAACACACTGATTTGTAATATCTATGACATGTGCGTAGGGCATCGATCATTGATCATAGACTCAAGCGTAGACGTAGGGAGTCCTACAACATGAAGTGTGCTTGTTGTGTATTGGAGCAGCATACTAGATTTTATAGTTCAATTCAGTAAATTCTACCAAACCGAAATATTTGTTTTAAATTCCCCCAGAATGTGCACGTGTTAAGACTTAAAAGTTAAATATATTAATTGATTAAAAATAGTGGTTAACTAATGAGATGATGACACATGACATATTGTAGGTCATTCATTGTTTGATTTAAAATTAAATATTACTTGTAAGACAAGTAAAATTATTTATTTATTTAAAATATTTTAAATAAATAAATATATTAATAATTGTTATTAAATTAAACAATTGTTATAAAAAAAAATATAGCATTTGAGATAAAGTAGGAGCAATATATTTGATAAAAAGATGAAAATAAATTAAAAATAAAAATTTTATTTTTCTGAAATTCGACTATTCTCATTTGCTAACAAATACTGTTAGACTAAAATAAAATATGAAATGAGTGGCTTATAAAAATTTTTAATAAACAAATAATTGGAGACAAATTGTTGTGAGGTGGGCCTGCCAATCTTGACAAAGGAATGGAAATTAGTAAAGTTGAAAGTGTTTCAATTTTTTCCAATTCTTAAATTCGGCCACTAAAACAAATAGGCACACAATGCAATGGGCAAGACATAATAGGCCATTATTTTTGGGGCGGTATGTCCCTAAAATGATAGAGGTATATGCTATATATAAATGAAATAGTAAAAATATTATTAGAAGCTAATCCTGATTTGTGCTTTGCTCGTGATGTGGATGGAAGGAATCCCCTCCATCTGGCAGCCATGAAAGGCCGGATTGATGTATTGGGGGAGTTGATTAGAACCAAACCGCTTGCAGCTACTGCCACTAGAAGTTGGGGTGAGACCATCTTACATTTGTGTGTGAAACACAATCAGTTGGAGGCATTGAAGTTTTTGTTGGCAACTATTGACCATGCTGGACTTTTGAATGCTAAGGATGATTATGACATGACCATTTTGCATCTTGCAGTTGTTGATAAACAAATTGAGGTACTATTCATTCACACATATCGTATATCTGTAAAAGAAATTATTATTTGATTTATAGTTAGGTATAAATTTATGGAGTTAAAAAATCTTCCATGCAATTTTGTTTCTCGTTCATAAAATTTTTAAAATTGCTAGTTGATTCACATTGCATCTCTTATTTTTTAGGGAATAGTGAACGGGGTTATTTGTATATGATCCCACAAAAAAGAAAAATAATAAAATACAAAAATCGCTATTGGAAAAAGGTGTAGTGGAAAGTTCAGAATCAACTAATTTGCTAGTCTTTGTTATGTATGGACTTCATATATATATATGAATTAGAATCACAAAATAAAATTGACTCCACCTGTGCACCCCAATAATTGTTAGCATGCAGGAGTCAACTCTGAAAGGTCAATATGAGCATGATAAATAATAAAAGACACGACATAATGAGTATTTTAAACAGGGCACTAAATTAAATCAAATTCTACAAATGTGAGCCTCTAGGCACTCGTTGATTTTAATGAACCTTTCTTTGTAACTTATCCTGAGTGTAAAATAAAATATGCAGGTCATAAAATTTTTGACTACTAGCAGTACAATAAATGTGAATGCTCTTAATGCAAATGGCTTCACAGCATTGGATATGTTAGCACATAGCAAAAGAGACATAAAAGATTGGGAGATTGGAGAGTTGCTTCGACGTGCTGGAGCTACGAGAGCAAATGATATTCATTTGTCAACAAATGAACAAAGCATCGATATCAAAGTTACAGACAACTTAGCATCCAATAGAAATATTCAAAAGCAACAAAGTAATGGTGTAGAAAATTTTTGTAAGAAGGAAGATGATTGGTTGGAAAAAAAGCGTAATGCCTTAATGGTGGTAGCATCACTGATTGCTACCATGGCTTTCCAAGCAGGTGTTAATCCTCCTCGTAGTCTTTGGAAAGAATATTCTTCCGATGACAAGGCATCTGCAACCTCGTCATCCATACCACCAACCGGAACAACTTCGGATAGTGAATATCCATCTATATATGGCCCGTTTTTAATTCTTAACACCACAGGTTTCACGGCATCTCTTAGCATTATTCTGCTGCTCATAAGCGGCTTACCACTCAAGCACAGGCTTTTTATGTGGATCTTAATGGTGATCATGTGGGTGGCAATCACTGCAATGGAAATGACTTACATGATCTCTATAGTATTCGTTGCAGACACCAGTCAATTATTCACATATGCTCTATTGATTGTAATTTTTGGATGGATGGGCGTTGCTGGGATTCTTTTTTTGGGGCACGGCACCCGCCTTACAGTCAAGATGATTAAATATGTAAAAAGATTAATTACGAGACCAAGGCCGAATCAGACTCAAGATAGTCACGAACCACCAATTACTCCAATTGTGTAAACCTTCATGTAGACAATATATAATGAGTTTGAATATCAAGCACACTACATGTATTTTCTAGGTGTGTATTTGTTTGTGCTTGCTAATTAGTTTGAATATGGTGAATTTTTTTTTGAAAAATTAATACACTTTTGAAAGATCGAGAAATATATCTAAATGAAAGTCCAACATAATCTGGAAAAATTTATAATTATCTAAAATGTGTGGAAAAGTTTGTAAAAAAATTGAAAAGAATTCTAGAAAAGTTTGAGTTTATGAAATATTATGTAATAAGTCAGAAATATTATGTAATAAGTCAGAAATATTATGGTATTAGGTGAGATATTTATGAAGGTTAAGGAGGTGCATACAAATATAAACAGTAGTTGTGTCGTTTATTTTAGGTAAGTTTGGAAAATAGCTAACTAGCCCCCTTTAAAAAAAAAGTCTTGTAATCTCTTCTCTTTCTTAATAATATTCTCATTTCTTCTATATTATTCTAAAGCTTTCCTACCTGAAAACATATTTTCCAGACAAAATATTCTAAATATATTTGCGCTTTAATATTCATAAATACCGTCAAAATAAATCATTGTCTTGACCTTATGTTTTACAATAACATGTTAGTTGTACAAAATTCTTTAGCACTCTTTTTAAATCTAAAATATAAGTATTACCTAAATCTGACTAATTGAATATAAAAATTTGAAAAACTAATATATTTTTTTCTTCTATTTCTATAAAATTACTTAACCAACAAAAAGAAAAGAAAAATTGACAATTTTATCTCTGAGTTTTTCTTAAATTACTCATTGAATTCTTAAATGTTTTTAAATACTTAGTTTAGTCCCTACTGTTGAAAGCATAACTTTTGAAATGCAATTTTTAAGGGCAAGAAAATAAATTCAATTAAATTTGGGACCATTTATCATGATTAGATATATTTACTCTTAATAATTTATAATTGCATTTCAAATATTATTTCTTAAATAACAAAAATTAAATTGGATATTTCAATTTTTTTTAAAACTAATATGTAATTTTAGAAAAATTTAAGTACTAAATTAACAACTTCTCAAAAAGAATAGAGATCAACAACTTAAAGCATATTTGTGACATTAAAACTTCAACAAGAAAACAAATAAAATAAAATAAAACAAAAGAAAAAGAAAGAACCCCAACACTGCAAATACGGGAAGTATATTACATTGACTTTTCTAGTTTTATATTACATTTGAATGAAATCAAAATCATATCACTTTGAATGAGTGCCCGTTAAATATTTACAGTGTCGTTGGAACCATTGTGTTTTCACTTTAAGTGCTATTAGCGTCTCATCTATTCTACCCAAGTTCTCATCATGATTCATGAAGTTCAGACAAGCCTTGGTAACATCATCCCTCGTAATAGCCCAAAACTTCTAATAAAAAAAGGCCGGTAATCCATCTTTCACTTGAACTTTGATCGGTTACCTTTGGAAAACTGCCTTTTGAACTTCATCCGCCCAAAAATCCCCATCTAGGAACCTCTTACTTGTTTCAGACAACCTACAGCAATGAAATCCATCACCATTGGGTTTGAAGTCCAAAACATTAATGAAAAATAATCTGATAGAATTGCGCCCACCTCTTGACTCCTAGAGGATAAAACATAATGAACTCTAGGTATTCTAAGTAGTCTCTATATAAATACCATGAAAGATGAAAGGGAAAGAACAATAGATGTTATTTAGAAAACCTGATCTTAAATTAGTCCTTTAACTAATCTTAATTTTGCATTCTGTTGAATGATATCAACATATTTGCGTCTTCGCAAATGACACCGTAAGCCTATCAATGCTTATCCTATATCAGGTGATACTATAGCCTTATCTTGAAATAGTAGGTTCTAATGACTTGAATGAAGATTATTTGAATGGTTTAGAGCAAAGAATTAATGAACGAATAACAGAGTTTTCGAGAGATATGCAGGAACACATGGCAGCATTGAACGAACTAATTATGAATTTGAGAGCTAATGATTCACTGTAATAAGAACTAATGGTGGTAAGGAGAAGATCGCATAAGCAGTGATATTATACACCTAATAATGACAATTTGGAGGAGTAACCATGAGTGTATGAATAAGGCCTAACTGTTTTACCCCTCTAGTAGATGATTTAGGAGAGGAAGAAATCGATGAAGAAATTAGTGGTGAGTTTCTGACAAAAGGGAGATAATAACACCAACATGATGAATCTTACAAGGTAAAAGTATATTTACCTACTTTTAATGGTGTTGTTGATATAGAGTGATTTTTGGATCAGGAGTACGAAGTAGAAATTTTCTTTAAAATTATGAATGTAAGACTAGAATGTAAAGTAGCTTAGTGGCTTACAAATTGTGTGGGGGTTTGGGTGCTTGATGGCAATGCTATCAAGAAGGTACTTGTTCATCATCGGCATTAAATGAAGGCACTCTTAAAAGAGCATTTTCTACCTTTGGATTATGAACAAACTCTCTTCTAATAGTTTCAGAATTGCATTCAAGGACCCATTTTGTTTTATTTTATACGAAAGAGTTCCTAAGGTTACAAGTTAGGTGCAACTTGACAGAAATAAAGGATTAGCAAGTGGTTAGATATATAAACGGGCTAAATGATGGCATCTAAGACCGATTGTCCATGCAACACATATAGTCATTCATTAAGCTTAGAACTTGGCATTGAGGGCTTAACGGATCGTGAAGACTAGGAGGTTTCAAAAAAGTCAAGCTCATTCAAATGTTAAGCTTAGGTTTAAGTTTTCTTTTACCATACTCGATGACAAACCTTCAAAATTCAAGGGAAAGGAAGCTGGTTCGAAGAAACCAGAAGCAAGAGGAAAGGAAAAACTACAGGGTTCAAAAGGAATTCAATATTTTAAGTGCAATGAATTAGGGCATAGGCCTAGTGACTACTTTAGACGAAATTTGTTAATGTTACATATCAAAATGAGGAATAAGGAAACGCAGATATGATGAACCCAAAGAGGATGATTTTGGTTTTGATGTTAAGATTTTTGGAGAGGAGAGTGAAGAGGTTATGTGTGTTGTGAAAAAAAAAATTAATGTTTATGCTTACACAACTAGAGGAGTTTCAACGAAAGAAGATTTTCGTGGCAAAGTGGTCGGTTACCAACAAAGTGTATAAGCTTGTTATTGACAGTTGTAACTATGAGAATTTAGTATTTCAAAGCTTGGTTTATCATCTGAAACTCCAAACACAGCCACATCCATCATCATGCAACATAAGGTGGATTAAGAAATGGCCAAATGTTGAGATTACAAGCAATGCCCATTACATCTTTGTATTAGTAAAAGCTATAAATCTAATATTTTATGTGATGTAGTCGAAATGGATGCTTATTATATGATGTTAGGCAGGCCATGACAATACGATGTGGATGTTTTTCATAAAGGAAAGGAGAATACTTATTCTTTTAGTAGGAATTGAAAGCAGATAGTGGTAGTACCCAGTCAAAAAGTAAAGGTATCCTCTAAAATGGAGGTGAAAGCTTTATTTTCAGTGGCTTTCAAGGAAAATAAGTTTATGGATGAATTAAATAGTACAAACACTTATTTTTTCTAGGGGTGAAAAATGAAGAGCAACTAGAACAGCCTCTGCCTATTGAGATACAATGATTGATTGTTGAGTTTAAAAACCTTATGGCCAAACCAACCAACTTGGCTCCAATATAAGATATTCAACATTGCATTGACTTCCTTCCTAAAGCCAAGTTGTCAAATCTGCCACATTACTGAATAAGTCTAAAAGAGCATGAGATCTTATAAGAAAAGGTGGAGGAATTGCTAAAAAAATGACACATAAGGGATGGTATTAGCCCTTATGTTGTTCTTGCCCTACTTACCTTAAAGAAGGATAAGAGTTGATGGATATGTGTGAACAGTCGTGCTATCAACAAGATTATAGTAAGGTATCATTTTTTTATCCCTTACCTTGATGATTTGCTTGACTAATTGAGTGGTGCCAAGATGTTCTTGAAAATAGACTTGATAAGTGGTTATCATTGGAATAAAATATATCTAGGTAATGAGTGAAAAACCGCATTCAAGAAAAATGATGATCTTTATGAGTAGATGGTTATTCCATGTGGATTGTTATATGCACCAAGTACCATTATACACCAAATGACCCATGTACTTTGACCATTTATGTCTACCTATGTAATTGTTTACTTTTATAATATTCTAGTTTATAGAATGGATGTTGTAGAACATATTAACCACTTTAGATAGGTTTTGTTAGTGTTCAGAAAAATGAACTATTTGTGAATTTAAAGAAATGTGCTTTCCTCACAACCAGATTAGCATTTTTAAGTACATGTGGACGAGAAGAATATGAAAGCTATCAGTGGATGACCTACCCTTAAAGCTATCAATGACATATAAAGTTTCCATAGCTTAGCTAATTTCTATCACAGGTTTGTTAAGAATTTCAACACTATAGTAGCTCTCATGATTGAATATTTGAAGAAGGAATGTTCAATTGGAGTGAAGTCACAAATCAAACCTTCAAAATAATTAAAGAGAAGCTTTCTATCGCACCAATCCTTACACTTCTAAATTTTGCCAAGACTTTTAAATTAGAGTATAACATAAATGGAGTAGGTATTAGAGCAATTCTTTCTAAAGAAAAAAAGACAAATTGCTTACTTTAATAAGACTGAGTGATTCGAGATAAAAGTGGTCCAAATATTAATAAGAGCTTTATGCGATGTTTAGAGCTCTCAAGTTATGAGAGGCATATCTTCTACCCAATGAGTTTATTGTATTTTTGAACCACCAATCATTGAAGCACTTCCTTAATCAGAAGCATGTGGATAGTATGTTATCCAAATAGGCAACCTACCTTGAGAGGTTTAATTATGTTATTGTGCACAAATCTAGTATTTCTAACCAAGTAGCTAATGCCTTGAGTCTTCAATCTACCTTCTTGTTTCTCTTGACATTGAAATTTCAAGATTTGAGCAACTCAAGGAGCTTTATGAAATAGATGAAGATTTTGGGCAGACTTAGGCTAAATACCTCATGAAACAGCTAATAGTGACTTTGTAGTCCATAATTAATACCTATTCAAAGAGAACCGACTTTGCATTCTTAAGAGTTCTTTATGTGAAAAAATTATTAGGAAAGTACATTCAGGTGATTTAAGTGGCCATGTTGGACTGACAAAACCATTGCAAATCAAGAAGAGAGATATTATTGGCCTCAATTGAAGAGAGATTCTAAAAAGTTCATATAAAGATGTTCGATCTATCAAAACAGTAAATGAGAGATGTAAAACACTAGTTTGTATATGCTTTTAACTTTACCAAATGCACCATGAGATGACGTATCTATAAATTTTGTACTTGGTTTGCCAATGACCCAAAAGGGGAATGATTCCGTCTTTATGGTTGTTGATCGCTTTTCAAAGATGGCTTATTTTATTCTTTGTTGTAAGATAACATATGCTTACCATATTACCAAGTTGTTATTTAGAGAGGTGGTGTATTTGTATAGAATATCCCGTACCATTGTTTCAGATAGGGACAACAAGTTTTTTTGCAATATTTTAGTTGACCTTATTGAAGAGATTTTTGATAGAATTGAAATTCTCAAGCACGGTGCATCCTAAAACTGATGACCAAACTGAGGTGATGAATAAGTCATTGGGCAATCTGATCTGATACATTTGCAGAGACAAAATGAGGCAATAAAATTTTGCACTAGCTCAAGCTAAGTTCACCTACAACAACTTAGTTAACCATTCAATTAAGAAAAGTCTTTTATCCATAGTTTATACCAAGATACGTGGGCATGTTGTATACTTGGTTAAACTCTCTTCAAATGCAAGATCCCAAGCTATCTTTACCTTAGTCAAAGTTATACGAAGATGTTTCAAGAGGTGCATAATGCATTGAAAACTAAAATCAAAAGTACAAGCAAGCTGTGGACAAGCATAAGAGGCCCCAAAAGATTGAAGTGGGTAACCAAGTTTTGGTTTATTTATGCAAAGAGAGGATGTTGATTGGTGTTCATACGAAACTCAAGCATAAATGATATGACCCTTACTAAATTTTAAAGAAGATTAATGATAATGCTTATATTGCAGATCTTTCAATGAATATGGGTATTTCTAAGATATTCAATATTGCAGACTTATCATCTTTTTATTCAAGGGAGAATCTTTACAATCACTCGAAGATGAGTTTTTTTGCAAGTGAAGGAGAATAATGGGAGATAACACAATCAGACCATTACATTGTTGAAAGAAATTAAGAGCAACCAAATTTACCAGAATCATCCCATGTGATACGAAGCCTAAGAAGAAACTAAGAGGTTTATTTTTATAGTTTACAACTGCATTTATCATAGTAGTTATATTTACTACTGAATTTATTTCATCTTGGTAGTAGTTGTAAGTTTAAAAGTCTTAGTTTACATTAATTGTCGCAATTAAAAAGTTGTAATGAATGCTAGGCATTCTAAGTGGTCTCTTTATAAATACCATGAGGGATGAGAGGGAAAGAACAATAGATATTATTCAAAAAAACCTTGTCTTGAATTGGTTCTTTAACTAATCCTAATTTTGTGTTTTTTTAATGATATTAACATATTTGCGAATGACACTGAGAACCCATCTTATCCTGTGTCACCTTTCTTTTCAAAATCAATTACGATTTCATTGAAATCTCCACAACATAACCAAGGTAATAAAGAAAGACTACGAAGCCGCTTAAGGAGTGTCCACATGTGGTGTCTCTAAGAGGCCTCAAGATGCCCACAAAACCTTAAAAATCTCTATCATTATCTACCTTGGGATTGAATAAGCATATCAATATGGAAGCACAAGAAAGATAAGGGCTAAACATTTACCTTATCTGACCAAAGCATAACCAAGCCTCCACTTCGACCCATTTTCTCTACCACTAATTTTTCCACAAATTGTAACTAGCCCTTAACTTCTTTATCTGACTAACAACCGCAAATGTATAAAAAAAAATACTACATCTAGATAATGTTATTATAGTCTCCTATACAGGATTTGGAATATACAGAGATTACCCATTCTCTAAGCATTTCAACTTAGTAGTTTTAACAAACGCTACTCATTAACATATGAATGATCGGCAGCCCTACTCATTAACAAGCGCCGCAATTAGAGAATTCGAATTTTCATCATCCCCACCTTTACTCCCATCCATATCATCATCATTATCCCCTATCAACCAATTTCTCCACTTTCTCCACTTTCTCCTCACTTTCAACACAATCTAGTTCTAGGACCAAGGCCCTTGTTCACCTCCACGACCCTTTTTATCACACACCTTATAAATTATGGCATTGTCATTTTTCTTCTTTGAGGGCTTCCACTTTGAGATGACTAAAGTGAGCTTTAAGGAGATCTTACTCAAACTCCCTTTTGGACTGTTTCGTAATCCCCTTGGTTTCTTTGGACTCACTTTTAATTGTTTTTTTTTTCTTAGGCATTAGGTTATTGTTTGGTATAGTCTGTTTTTTCGATGTTGCTTTGAAACTAGGAGTGGGCAACTCGAGATTGGGTCAGGTTCGGGACCGACCCGACCAATCCTGAACGGGAATTTTTTTCGGGCCGGGCCATATCCCAACCCGAACCAGTTTGGGACATGGCCCAAGTCCGACCGGGACATGGGTAAACGGCGGCAGTAGTGACAGAACAGCAGTAGGCGGTAGTAGCAGCAGAACGGCGACAGGCGACAGCAGCGACAGAACGGCAACGACAACAGGGCCAGAACGGGCCATTCCCGAACCGAACCGGGTCCCGTTCCGACTGGACCGGGACTCATAGTTTTCGTCCCGTCCTGACCCGATTTTTTCAGGTCGAATGGTCCGGTTCGGGCCGGAACCGGGCCATTCGCCCACCCTTATTTGAAACAAAAGGAATTTTGAACTTGAATTTCTGCGAGAGGATTATCCAACCCCAAGAATCCCATCTTTTCATTAATACCCTTCTCCGAATCTGACATGGGCAATTGTTAATGCCCTATCTGTACTTCAGCAAATGGATGGTGATTTTTCTCAACTGTGCCCTAGGTTTCCATTCTTTGTTGTATCTTGAGGGCACTTCTCCCTCGTCTCCATAATAATAATCCCAAAATTCTGAGTGGATCAGTTTTTCGAGTCTTCCTGCCACTTCTGTCCTGACTAAAAAATTGTAGGTTCTTTTCTTTTTCGTCATCCAAGATAAACATTCTCCGCCTGACCCAGGTTCCGCTCCTGCACTAAAGGCTTTGACCGAGAAAAAAAAAATTGAGCCCGCCACTCTCCGAATGTAACTTATGTTCAGACACTTTTCCCATTGATGTTTCTCATGCTTTCTTTCTCCACAATAGCTGAGGCCCCTTATTCAGCTCCCTCGGATTATTTTTATTGAATCTGTATGCCCCATCCCTTTGTCTTTTTATGTACTCCATTAGTCATTCAAAGCAGAGGAGTAGCATGAATCCAATCACCATAGAATCCTTTGCCCAGTCTCGATCCCCCCTACCCGATGAAGGGACAATCCTTGTCAGGATGCCCAAACCGTCCGCATTTAAAGCAAATTTTGGGAGATGCTCATAGCGTAGCAGGACGTTTATCACCTCACCAGTACCACTAACCGCCATCCTCAGAGCTGGTTTAAGAGGTTCTGATATGTTTAACATGACCTTAACATGGATAAATTTTTCAATGCACTCCTTTGATGCTCCCTTGTCAATTTCCTCGACTTGCCCAATTAAAGATCCTAAATCCCTTTGGGCTTCGGTAATCCTGAAGTACAAAGGGAGACCATGAATCTGTACTCAAAATAGACTATCAAAGGAGAGATCTGAAAATTTACCGAGGCCCATAGTTTTAGCAAAAACGATCAAGTAGTTGTAAAACGTCTTTGGACCGCCTGCCATTATTCTTTTGCGATCTGCTTCTACAAAGAAAGATAACACAAATAGATTTTGACCAGAGTTCACCACTTCAATAGTGAATTCATCCGTCGTCTGCTAAATCTTTCACTAACTATTGACGAAGGCTTCACGGTTTACAAGCCGCGGACTTAATACTTTACCCACTAATGAAAGCAATACCCTTTTATCCCCCGCCATACATGCCAATAGAGATAGTTATGGAATCGGAAGAGGTTTATCGTCCAAATCCATATTTCCGTATCTAGCTATAATTTCTTCGACCTCCATTCCAAGAAGACTTTAGAAATAACTTGAAGATTAAGCTGAGGCAGCCACCACAAGCGGCTTAAAAGGTAGCTTCCATTCACTTCTTTGCCGTAATCTGATCTCAAATGCCAACTATCTGCGTAGCTCCCATCTTTCGGGCTTTTTCGCCCCTTTCTCTACGAAATCCTATCTTTCGGGCTAGGCTAGTTACGGCTATCTTTCCTGTTCAAATAAGGCAAGTGGATCATAGTGAAAGTGTCGCAGAGAAAACTCTTTTCTTTCCGTCAAGCCAAGACAATGGCAGCGACTGGTTTAAAATATCATGAAAATTCTCCCTCTCCGAATATTTCGGACAAAACCTAGAGAGGACCTTTTTTTTTTGGTTGGATTTGAATATAAGTTTGTACAATAGAATTCTTTACTTGGTGCTTATTTGTATTTTCTAGTGGCATTAAATTTTCCTTATCTTTGAGTCTATATATAGGGCTGTAATGGTTCATAGACGAACAACTTAACGACAATTAATTTTTTTTTTATAATTTTTTTCTATCTATATGGTTCTTTCTCTCTATTAACATAGCAGTTGAGCATCCCTATTAACAAGGACTAATCCCTATTTTTGGTGTTGGGTAGAAGTGCTTACACACACAAAAGTATAATAATACAGTAAACAAAATAAAAGAAAATCAAAAGAAAACACATACAACAATTTATATGATTTGATAATTATTTATATTTATGATAGAACAAGATTTTGTTTCTTTTATTGAATCGATAAAAATTTAAATTTTTTTTTTAAAAAGAACTCATAAAGAATACTTTCTTTTTTTTGGGATTAAAAACAATTACTCTCTCAATTATTCTCCTTTTGGTGATTTATGCTGCGATGTTTATTCAAACTAAAATAAAGCTCTTTTATAGTTACATACATCCTAAGTTAACCCTGATATGAGTTAAAATCAAATAAGGTATTTTAACTAACTTAAAAGTCTTCTTATTTTTAGAATAGGTCGTATTAACACTAGGGTGTTAATCTCTAAATGTTGGGGAGTTAGTCAAGTCGCAATAATGTTGGGGCATTCACTTAGAAGGTTTTTTAAGCGATTTACTAGAATTTGCACTGCAGCATTCTCCTATGAAGGCTGTAGCATTCTCTCATTTCCATTGTCTTCACATTACGAGTCTCTACACTTCCACTTCACGTCTTTTCTTCATTGGCTTGGCTCTAACTTTTTTTCAAGATGATTTTCAATCATCTTCTCACAAATCCCCTCCTTAATGTAAAATCATCCATAAAGCTTCCAAGATCATTTATTTTTGTATTATTGTCACCCTCACATAGTGGTGACTCAGATTAAGTCCTTGCATGTGATGAACTTAATTGAGGGCAGCGGCTTAGTCAACATATCAGCGAAATTTTTAGACCATTAAATTTTTTTTATATTAATCTCACCATTTTGAACTATCTCTAATGAAATGAAATCACACATCAATGTATTTTGACATCTCATAAAATACTTGATGCTTACTTAGGTGTATGGCACTCTGGCTATCATAATATACACCAGTGTTAATGTCTTTAATAGCCATCATCTTTGCACAAATTCTTTTTAACTACACGACTTTCTTTATAACTTCACCAACATCTATATACTTTGTCTTCGCGGTTGATAGTGCCACCATATTTAATAAAATCGACCTCCAGTACATACTACACCCAAATACTGTGAATATGTACCCAGTTAACGACCTTCTCTTATCGAGATCACCCGCATATTCTGAGTCGACATATCCTCTTACTAATTCACCCTCATTCTTTGACATTTTGTACAACAAACATTGTTCTAAAATTTCTTTTAGATATCTCAATATCTATTTGACTGTAAGCCAGTGATCTTTTCTAAAATTTGCCATGTACCTACTCATAATACTCACGGATTGAGCTATGTTTGATTTTATACAAACCATTATGTACATGATGCTCCCTAGCATATGGTACTTTACTCATCTGCAGTTTATCCTTTTCAGATTCTGGCGACTGTGCTACTGAAAGTTTGAAATGCATGGCCAAAAAGGTAAAAACAACCTTCGTATTGGACATACTAAACCTCTTGAGTATCTTGAGTATATATCTCTATTATGATAAAAAGATAAAATCTCTTCTTTTTCTCATAATATCTATACCTAAGTTTTTTTTACTGTTCCAAAATTCGGTATTTCTTCAATATCCTTACTGCATTTAGTATATTATCTACATACAAAAATAAATACATACTCAACCCACTACTCAGGTTCTTAAAGTACACACAATTATCATACTTGCTCTTATTGAACACATAAGTCATCATAAAGTCATCAAATCTCTTATACCACTGCTTAAGAGATTACTTCATGCTAGATTCTACAAATCCTTGTGGCCGTGACATGTATATTTTCTCTTCTAACTCTCTATATAGAAAACTTATCTTTACATCCATCATCTCTAGATGTAAATCAAGATTCACACATATGGCTAATAAAATCATAATAGATGTGTGCTTGACTACTAATAAGAATGTCTCATAAAATTCTATCCCCTCACGCTGAATGAAACCTTGTGCCACTAGTCTAACTTTAAATCTCGTAGGCTCTACTCTCGGTATCCTTTTCTTAATCTTGTACACCCACTTGTACCCAATTAGTTTCTTATTTTGAGATCTCCCTACCAAATCCTAAGTCTAGTTTTTTAGAAGAGACTAATCTCTTCTTTTATAGCCTGCTGTCATTTCTCATTATTCTTTCTCTTCATAGCCTCTCTATATGTCTTAGGCTTATCAAACTTAAGAGTGAACGCAAAATTAAAGGCATGAGCAATTAAGTCTGCTTGAGCATACCTTATTGGTGGATTTATCATTCTCCTTAGTTTATATCTGGCTAGTTGATACTCTTTAAGTTCCATCTCAGGAGTCCTAGTCTAACTATGAGTGGACTTTGAGGAATTAACTAATGTCTTTTGTTTGACTTCAAGAGTTGACTTGCTGAAGTGTTGATATGTGGGCATCTCAAATCTTTTCTTAAATTATACTTCAACTTCAACTATTTCTAGTTTTAAAACTCCTTTAGGCACAGGCTCTTCCTTTATAACTTCTTGAGGACCTTTTAACATAGTATCTCATCACCACATCTCTATTAATGATACTTCTAAGTGGTTTTAATTCATTATACTACATGTTGTATTTTCACACCTTCAAGATACCCCTTGAATATACCCTTTAAGGCTCTAGGTTTCAACTTGTCTTACTTCATATGTATATAAGTTGCTCATCTAAATATCCAAAAGTGATCATACTTAGAAGAACTGCCTGACTACTTTTCTTCTGGTGTCTTAAAATCGATTGCTGAGGAAAGACTTCTATTGATCAAGTAAGCTATCATCACTATAACCTCACCCCAAAATGCCCTAGACACCCTTGCATTAGTCAATATACATCTAACTCTTTCAAGTAAGGTCTTATTCATCCTCTCTGCCAGATCATTCTATTGCGGTGCTGATCTCACAATTTTGTGCTTTGTGTTCCTATGCTTGGCATAAAAGCTACCAAACTCCTTATTGTAATACTGAAAACCTTTGTCAGTCCTTAGTTTCTTAATATTCTTGCCAGTTTGATTCTCAACAATGGCACTTCATATTTTGAATGACTCAAATACTTGTTCCTTACTCTTCAACACATATACCAACAACTTTTTAGAATAATCATCAATGAACGTGCGAAAGTACCTTGTCCCACTATAAGTGACTATTTGTACTGGCTCTCAAGGATCTGAGTGTATATAATCAAGAGTACCCTTTGTTTTACGCTCTCTAGTATTAAACCTTACCTTATGTGCTTTCTTAAGCATACAATTCTCACAAAAATCTAATGGCTGAAACTTATCCTCACCAAATGCCATTTGATCATATAACTCCTTTAGGTTTCTTTCACATAGGTGAGCTAACTTTAGATGCCATAACTTGATATGCATATTCTTAACATTTATAAAGAATGATGCAGAACCACTTACTACCTCTTCTATTAACACATACACACTATTATGCTTATCACCTTTCATTATAACTCTAGAACCTTTCAACACACTCAGAATCCCTCTTTTAGCTCTGGTGGAACACTCATTCTGGTCTAACATACCCAGTGAAATCAAATTTCTCTTGAGGTAAAAAACATACCTAACTTTTAATAACTTTCTTACTTTTTCATCATGTAGCCTAAGTCTAACACTACTAATTTCTATCACTTGATAAGTTATATCATTCTTCATTAACCATTAACACTTTACCACCGTTAATAGACTAGAAATTAATAATAGCTTATTCAAGCATATATGAAATATACAACAAGAATTTAAAATTCATTTATCAAAACTCTTACCATTAGAAGCTACAAGAGTTTCTGTGCAATTACAGACATCCTCATAATCTAAAGCAGCATCTATTTTTTTTTTCTCTTATCATTGGCTTTCTTCTCTAGACAATCCTTTATGAAGTGCCTTTATTTCTTACAATAATAACACTTCTTAGGATAACCCATGGACTTCGATCTTGAGCCTTTCTTTGACGTTCCTTCTCTTTGCACAAGTCTTTCTCTTGCAAACAACCCTTCTGCATTAGCCTTTTTCTTATTTTCTAATTGCTTTGAGTTTAACGATGATTTGACATCTTTTATTGTTAAACTCTCTCTATCATATAGTAATGATCAACAAAATGCTCATAACTTTGAAAAATGAAGCTCAACAAGATGATGGTCATATCTTCATCCTCAATCTTCATATAGATTGTCTTTAAATTGATTATGATCTTGTTGAAGGCATTTATGTGGTCTTTAATTAGACATTTGATAAGTTTTTTCTTTATATGTAAACGATTTGTCAACGACTTCGTCATGTAAAGATCATCTAACCTCTTCCAAAGATCAATAGTTGTCTTCTTTCCAGCAACTTCCCTCAATACCTCATCGTTCAAGGATAGAACAATTGTACAATAAGCCCTCCCTTAAATGTCTTTTCTCTCTGCTTCAGATTTTGATGACCCCTGGCTTCTTCTCTTTACTAGATAGAGCTACAGCCTCTTATAGGGTCGAACCTAATTCTTAACTAACCAATAACACCATCACCTTAATCTTCTACAGATTAAAGTCATTCTCACTATTGAATTTCTCTACCTTATACTCAGGTGTAGCCATGATTGCTAAACCAATCTTTGATATCAGTTTGTTAAGCAAAAGTGCTTACATATACAAGTATAATAATATAGCAAACAAAACAAAGAATTCTTAGAAAGAACTCATAAATAATACTTTCCCTCTTTAGAAGAGATTACAAACAATTGCTTTCTCAATTGTTCTTCTTTTGGTGATTTATGTTATAACTTCTATTCAAGCCAAAATAAGGCCCCTTAGATAGCTAAATACATCCTAAGTTAACTCTAATACAAGTCGGAATCAAATAGGGTGTTTTAACCAACTTAAGAGTCTTCTTATTTTTGGATCATATCGCATTAACGTTAAGGCATTAATTTCTGAATGCTAGGGTATTGGTCAAGTCGCAATAATGTTGGGGCGTTCATTTAGAAGGTTTTTTATGAGACTTACTAGAATTTGCGCTACAACATTCTTCTGTGATTATTGTAGCGTTCTCTTATTTCAAATGTCTTTATATTACAAGTCTCTACACTTCTACTTAACGTCCATTCTTTATTTGGCTTAGCTCTAACTCCTTTTCAAAATAATTTTTAATCATCTTCTCACACTTAGATTAGGAGAGTCTTAAACCTTAAAAGAATCCACACCGTCAGAATACCATTCAATAAAATCTTGTTAAATAAGTGTTCATACTAAAAAGTACCAACCATGTTAACAATTATCAGAAATAAAAGAAAGGATATTAAAGATAATTGCATATATGGCATATGATATGGTATTACTGAACCTAATATATTTCCAAGAAAGTGAACTAGAGATCCATGCCACTTTCAATAATCTCAAATAGTGACTTTAGGAATTTAAATTATTGAACTTGGCCATTTGATAATTATTGAGTCCTGAAAACTCTAGGGAACTAATCCAATACCAAATGAATTCAACACATTTATGCAAAAAAATATGTATATATGTGACATCATTTAACCTTAAATATTTATTTCTTTCTATTTCAAATGTTTCAACATGGAATGAGTCTTTAAGTTAAGAAAGCCACAGAATGTTAATTATTTACTTCAATCTTGAGCTCATTCTTCAGGACTCTCTTAAATTTTCCAAAGAAAATTCACTCACATATTATCAACAAGTAATTATCTCTCAGAACATTTATTAATAGCTCTTCACAATTATCAAAGTGTTGCACGCGACACCTATAAATATAAATATAAAGTAGGTCTTGGAATAAACGCATCAAGAATAAGGTGAAAAGAATAAAAAGCATGCTTTATAAAGCTGCATTTAAAGGGAGCATGCCTACCTTGTTAGAATTACTTCGAAAAAAATTGATTGGTCTTTGATAAAGTTGCCTTGAATTCTCTCTCCAAGAGTCCGTTGCATATAACAGCATGATACAGGCATGTGAATTTTATAAATGAGATTTTAGGCCTTAAGCTTGAACTTGTTGGAGATTTAGACTCAAAGCAATGTTTAACTCTTCACATAGCATCATTAAAAAGTTATATTGACATAGTAAAATTATTATTACAAGTTAATCTTGACATGTGTCTTACTTATGATGTTGATGGAAGAAACTCACCTCATCTATCTGGTAGCTGATAAGCGTAAATTGTATTTATTATTTTTACTCTCTTGACTTAATTAATTGCTTATTTTAATAAGAATAATAGGCTTTTTATATGTTTTATTGTTATTTTGAAGGTTTAGAGTCAATGGAGCAAATTGGGATAAAACTCTAAAAAAAATAAGGCAAAACATCAAATTTACTACCGTAACCTACTACATAAAATCATTGTATGGTGAATAGTGTACTACTGTAGCAAAAATACACCCCAATGCCCAAAACTTTTCGCTGCAGCGCCATGTGAACAGTGATCGCGCTATAGTGAAAAATACAACTATAATACTCCAATCAATCCCTATATAAAGGCTACTTGTTTTAAACCTAAAGAACACACAACTTAGAACTCTTAGAGTCATAACACATAGAATAAGAGCAATTTTAGAAAGAGAAGTAAAGAAAATTCAAGGAAGCAAGAGATTATTGACGAATCTTTAACGGGTCAACCAACTACGAATTGATGTCTATATTGGTTGTATCATGTTTATTTTATTTTTCAAGCATAATTATCTTATTATCATGAGCTAATTTCTTTTCTAGGTTTATTACTTGAACTCAATATGTGTGCTTAATTGTTGGATCTTTTTTATATTTATTTGAATTCAATTTTCTATTATTCAAATTAATTTATTCTTAATGTTTCATTAAATGTGATCAATATTATGTTTGAATTAGTAATACTTTCATAATCTTGAAAGATGCATCATTGTATTTAGACCTAGATAATTTAATGCATGATTGTAAAGTAACATTCAATGTTGCATATGCAAGTTTCAAATTATGATAGAAATATACCTAATTGGCATGTATGGTCAATAAAACTTGTTCTTAATGAATCTTAATTTATTACAAGTACTATAAGAATATAGGTACTTGGTAAATTATGACATATTTGCATGACCTTGGGAGAGGCTTGCGAATACATTAGTGTTTTAGCGCCGTTGCCGGGGAATTATTTATTATTCTTGTTGATACTAATACCAATTCATCTTATTCTTAGTTTAAGCATTTTTCTGTCATTGTATATTTTGCTGTCATTTGTACATTTTACTGTCATTAGTTCATTCTTTTGTTTTTCAGTTATTGTGGAGTGATATATGATGGCTGGAACATCAAGTTTGTTAAGGGATTTTGCAGTACCAAGAGTAAGCGACATCTAGTCAAGCATTCAAATACCTTTAATTGATGTCGATTACTTTGAAATCCAACCGGAGATGATTCAGTTATTGAAAGCTTCAGTACAATTTAGTGGGTTGCCAAATGATGATCCTAATGAGCATATTGGAAATTTTTTGGAAATATGTGACCTTTGCAAATACAATGGAGTCTCGGATGATGCAATTTGACTTCGTCTATTCACTTTTTCACTTCGAGATAGAGCAAAGAATTGGTTGAGGTCACTACCACCGGGATCTATAACAACGTGGGATGAGTTAGCGCAGAAATTCCTTACCAAATTCTTCCCACCGACAAAGACAACGATGATGAGGAATGCCATAACTTTATTTGTGCAGAATGATGATGAATCTTTACATGAAGCATGGGAAAGATTTAAGGAAATGCAGAGGATATGTCCACACCATAACATCCCAAAATGGTTACTTATGCAAATTTTTTACAATGGTGTAGTTGGACATATGAGGATGATAATTGATGCTGTAGCTGGAGGTGCATTTATAAATTTGTTTGTTGATGATGCATATGAATTGCTGGAAGTGATGGCCTTTAACAACTCTCAATGGACAGCTGACTATGTTGCTCCATGCAAGATCATTGAGAGCGTTGCACAAATTACTTGTGATTTTTGTGGTGGTAACCATCTAAATGGACTATGTGAAGAACCTACAGATTATTCAGAAATTGGTTACCAGCAGCAGCACAATTACAATTTCAGTGCCTATTAACAAACAAGAGGAAACTCCGCTGAAATTAAATCCTCTTGTAACACCACCAGAAATTCTACAACAATAGCAACTTGAGATGGAATCCTCATTAGAAGATATGTTCCAACATGTAAGTATGACAGCTGAGTTGTTACATAGCCAATCTTCATCTCTGCAGAGGTTAAAAATGCAGGTGGAACAATTGACAAATGCTGGCCACAATCATCTTCAAGATGCTTTGCCAAATAATACTGAAATTTTTTCAATGAAAAATGTTGAAGACTGCAATGGAATCATTATAGAGAGTGAGGTTGAGCAACATGCAGCCAATGAAATAACCAAATCAGAGGAGATTCAGCACATGGATGAGAAATTTTCCCATTGCTTCAAGATCGATATGGTTATTTCAGATGATGCTCACCCATCTCCAAAATAGCAAGTATTAGAAGCCATCATGGATCATGCGTATAAAGAGATACCGCTGCACAAATTAAAAACCAAAAAACGGAGAAATAAGCTCATCAAGGAGCAACCAATAGATACCGGCCAACGAGGTTCAATCATCCGGTCTAAGATTAAAATCTTTCCAGTAAAGCTCAAAGCAAGGTGGTCGGCGGTGTTCCTTAAAAGTTTTCTCATGGAACTATGGAAGTCGAAGAAAAAGAATATCATTACTTATAGGCGTCGACCGAAGTTTCATAGGTGAGATTCTTCAGATATGCAATTTGATCCACCATGATCCATAAATGAAGAAGTCTAGCTAGAGACAATAAATCAAGTGCTTTTTGGGAGGCAACCCAAATGCATTTTAATTTTTGATTTTAATGTTTATTTTTCTTTCTTCCAGTGTGCTAAAACAACAATTAGGAAATCATAAATGCATGGAAAAGAATCAAAAACAAGAGCCAACATGGTGCAACCCAATGGAGCTCAAAATAAAAGTCAAGAAAATTTAAGGTTTTGGGCACCAACTCTAGCAACAACTTCCACCTTGAATCGAGCATCAAGCTATTGTCTACAAAGGGAGTTTCTCTTACTCACTTCTAGTTTTTCCACTGTGGACAATGTCAACTTTAAGTTTGGGGGAGGAAAATATATATTTTTTTTCCATGTTGATCATGCTTACGTTATTACGATTGTTGTTTTTAGTTGTTTGTTTTACAAAGTTGTTTGTTTTATAATTTGTTTGTTTTCTTTCATTTTAGTGTTTAGTTTTGGGTTGGTTGAATGATTAGTAGTCAATGATATGAAATAGAAACATGATTTCAAATGCTATGTTCTTTTGGAAACAATGGGTGTTGTGATTGTTTACTTGGTAATCTAAGATAAGTTCAGCTTCACTTTGTGACCACTTGATATTTCGAGCACATAGTTAGAATTATTTGGTTTTATGCTTACTTAGAAGACTTTTATGCACAACAAGAATAATTATGGTCAAAAACACGCTAGAACTTGTTTGAGCATCACTCAAGGCAAAATCCTAGGGCATACATAATTAGGGATATGATTTTAGGCCATTTTTTGACCGATTGAGCCTTTCAAGCTAACCTAAGTATAATTTAAACTGTAGTCACCCCCGTTGAGCCTAATTACTCATTTTTTCTTGCTAACCATATCACTACCCTAGCCTTTACTTTTATTATCCTTTATAGTACCCATCACGCCATAAGTATAGCACTTCTTTTAAAGACTTGTGTGAACTTTTATAAATGAAGGGGTGAATTAAAGAAGAGCTATGGGTTTAGTTATAAATGTTGGTTGTTCAAATATGAAAAGCTTAAGTTTGGGGGTATAGTGACTTATATGTTAAAAAAAAAAAATTTCAAAAAAAAAAAAAAGAAACGAAAAGAAAAATTGAGTTTGCTATACCCCTAACTTAAATGAAAAAAAAAGAAGAGCAACAAAATAGCTAGAGAATCAAAGAAATAAGTTTGGGGGAAATCGGGTGAAAAAAAATGGTTGGGTTTGTGTAACCTCAAGAGGAATGTATGTTTATGGTGTAAGTTGAGCCGAAATTGATCCATTTTATCCTACCCTCACCCTAGCCATGCATTACAACCTAACTAAAGTCCTATTTGATCCTTGATTATGTGTGTGTCTACATTAGTGGAGAGTGATGCGAAAAATAAGCATATGGAGTGTTAAATAAAAGCAAAAATCTCATAGAGACCATTTCATTTTCTTATGTGCATAAACTAATCCGAGTGCATGTAACTAATGATTTTAACTATTCACACACACACATACCAAGTAGGTCACTTGTGGGTTTGAATAAGTGTTGGATTAACATGTTGAACGGTTATGATATTTAAAATTTCTTTTAGGATAGTAGTCATGAGAAATTTTTGAGACAAATTACTAATTTTTTGCCGACCTAATGTTTTATATCTTTTATTGTTTGTTTTCATTGTTAGTGTGGTGTGTGTGCCTTCTTACTCGAGGACGAACAAGTATTTAAGTTTGGGGGTATTTGATAAGGCGTAATTGTATAAACTATTTTATCTTCCTAACTTGATATTTGTTCAATTTATCTCAATAATATGGCTATTTATGCATATTAATATTTTTTTATAGGTTTAAGCACTATCGGCGCAAAAATATCGAAAATCGGATGCAAATGAAGCTATTTGAGATGAAAATCCGAGAAGGGACTAAAATGCTCAAAATGTGAACAGTAAAAGTGAACAGTGAAATTTCTATAGTGCATGAACAGTGCAACGCCGAGGCATTCAAATTGAGCGCCGCGGCGCCACTTCCAGAGAGTGAGCGCCGCGGTATTGAACCCGAATGCCGCGGCACTGAATTCTGGGCACTCTTTAAGGGCATTTTTATCCTCTTTTTTGTAACCCTACCTATATAAACACTCATTGTTGAGCCAAGAAAGGAGGAGGAGGAAGGGGGCAGTAGAGAGCACGAAAATAAACACTTCATTTGGGTCTTGGAAGCAAGAATCAACAACAAGAGGCAAAAATCAAGAGGAAGAAGAAGAATTTCTGCATTTTGGAGGAAGAACATCACCATTGCATCAAGGGAAATTTCTTCTTCTCTTCAAATTCGTATTTGTTGTTGATTCCAACATGTATAATGATGTTGTTAGATGCTCTAAACTTATGTTTTCAATTATGAACTAAGTTTTATTGCTAGGATTACAATGTGAACTCAATATGTAGCTTGGATTGATTATTTTTCCTTATTTATCATATTGGTATGGAATTGTTCAATTTGTTCTATGCTTAATACTTCTAATTACATGAAAATGTATTAGATTGATTAGGGAACCTTGATGAACTTGACAAAGGGAATTTTGTGTTGGCCATGGATAAATTGATGTATGATCATTGTGTAAAAGCATGAGTTTCATATGAGATAGACATATACTCATAGGCATATATGACCATTTAGAAAATTTGAACTTAATGAATCTTTTTTCAATTTGATTATCATAGAAATATAGATAGTTAATTGAATGAGATATACTCACTTGACCTGCAAAAGAGGCTTGTGAGGATATTAGAGTTCTTGGTTGACATTCATATTGATAGTTCTAAGGGGAGTAGTTGGATTCAAGTGAAGTATTAAGGGATTATTGTAATCCTAGGCATTTGAGTATTTGTGCTATCACAATTGTTCTCCTTGCTCAATTCTTGTAATTATTATTATTTCTTGTTTAGTTAGTTTAGATATTAAAACCATTAAATTGCCAATAGCTTTAATAAGAATAGGAGAACATAATTTTAGTACTTAGCAAGTAATAACAATTCTCTGTGGGATCGACACTCTACTTATCATATATTACTTGTTGCGATAACGTGCACTTGCGTTAGTTTGTGTTATAGAAATCACACAACAACCAATATTAAGAATTGAATGATATAAATATTAAAAGATTAATCTTTAAAAAATATATTGAAGGATAGTAATTAACCCTATACTTTCTCTATCTTGCTATCTTCTTGATTTATTTAAGTTGTGCTATTTATTTTTTGTACTTTATTTAGTTTATTTACATATTTGTAATTTGAAGATTTGGTTTTATGAATAATTACTTGAAAGACACAAATTTTGTACTTGGTAGAAAATAAAAATTATCTATGTGGGTTCGACATCCGACTTAAAAGTCCTTTTATTACTTATTACCATAGCGTATACTAATGCTTAATTTTGTGCTTAGAAAACACACTACAGTAGCCATGATAGGCTAAATTGATATCTTGAAAGAGTTGATCAAAGTAAGACGACTTGTACCTTTTACCACTATAATTTGGGGTGAGACCATTTTTTATTTGTGTGTGAAACACAGCTAATTGGAGGCACTGAAATTTTTGTTGGAGAAAGTGGGTGACCCATCACTGTTGAATGTTAAAGATGATTATGGCATGACTATCTTGCACCTTGCAGTTGCTAATATACAAATTAAGGTATATATAAATCACTTATGTATCCACTTAAAGCAAAAATTGCATATTTATACATGATTTAATAAAAATAAATTATTGGCATCGAAGACAAATATATATTTATTATTGTAATAGTCTTCCATGCAGTCGTATTCATCAAATAATAACTTTTGATTAATGTTGCATAACAAATGATATGTCGTGCGACTTGTCTTAAACCCCATGAAGGCATAATTAACCTTTGAGGTTTGACATTCACCAAAATAAAATAAGAAATTATAGATAACATTTTTGGATTATCCTATGCCAAGAATCTGAAAAACCCATTGCCTTTATCATCTCATTAAGGTAGTACCATTTATCAACTCTACTGTATATTTTAAACATGTCAAATTTAAGGGCTATATATATATATATATATATATATATATATATATATATATATATATATATATTTCATCCATAAACAATCACACGACATGTCATGTAAAAAATGCCTTAGGTGAGTCATGCGTATGATGAGCCGCATAACAATTGTTCACGACCATCATATTAGACCATAATACTAAAAGCATAAGCTTTTTATGTGGATCTTAATTGTGATAATATAGTTTACAATCACTGCAATGGCAATTACTTATGTGAGCTCATTATATTTTGTATTTTGAAATTTAGGCCTAATTGGGGTAATATGCCCAAATTAGTTGTTTGTTATTATAGAAAGTTTTATTTAATTAGGATTATTACCTTTTTAGAATTAAGATTGAAATAAATTTTGTAACTTATATAAAAGGCTTGATTTTTTCATTGTAATCATCATAATACAACACAAGCTTTTCAACTTTTTCTTTTAATTAGCTTTTATTTTCATTCTTATTATTATTCAACCTAGGATTTCATCCTTATTTGTTGATCTTATAGTAGTGTTGATCTTATAACAATACTATTGAATCTCGCATGTTCTTCTTCGCGAAACAACCCAAATTTTATAGTACTCTTGCTATTACACAGCCCAGATTTAGATTAAATATTGTTTGCTGTCAACTAGATTCGGCATAGCCTTGTCTAGTAAACCCTAACCTTAGTTTTTCATAAATTAAAGGATTATATCAGTCTAACAAGACATTGGACAAATATAAATTCTGTCTCTGAATTTTTACCTCAAACAAGTTGTTGGTAATTGGTGATTTAACAATCTTGTATGGGCAAAAATTGTAAAGAATACCAAGAGGAGAGTCATTATGAAGTCAAGTACACATTTAGTGTATAAGGTAGGAGCAAAACAGAAAGTTAGAAGAATGAAACTATTTATGTAGCGACACTGTTCATGAGCGGCGGGTACTGTTCAAGGCGAGTACTGTTTACGTAGCAACTTATAGATATTTTCTATTTTTGCTCAATTGATTTCTTTAAGTGGGATTAGGACTCCTACAAGTAGAGACTCTTATTCCAACTAGGTTTAGGTTTTCTAGGGGTGCTTTATTCACTATAAACCTTATAAATACAAAGAGAAAGCTAAGCATCTAAGATCTTAAGATGTAAACCATGAGATAGAATAGAGGAGTTAGGTAGACACTAAGTGTTCTGTGCACTAGGGTGGAACCTTTTGTATGGGCAAAAATTATTCTATGAGAATAAAGAGACACCATAGATCCTTTTGGCTTAGATGCTCGGAATTTTCTTGTATTCCTTGTAGAAATCTATTATGAAGAGATAATAAGAGGTATTTTGGAGATCATAGTGTTCAAGGGTAGATACTTAGAGATCTCTATGAGACATACTAAGGTGATCTATGTAGATATTTAAAGGTCTCTATAAGAGCTACTAAGGGGTTTTGTAGGATCATTAATGATGTAAGAAGATACTTAGTGATCTATTTCAATAAAAGAAGCTGGATCATGGATTCTCCATAGATGTAAGTATTTATAGGTTGAACCACATATATCTTATGTCTTGTTATTGGTTTTTTTTTTATCTTATTAGTGTGTTGATCGTATGTGTTCTTACTTATTTATGCGTTATGTTTCTGCACGCACATAAAAGAGTATTAAGGCTGTGACTTAGTTGATATCATAGGAGTGTCAAACTAAAGTGTGAGGATACGCACCCAGTTATCCTGATAAGCTGGGACATACCGGTCCCAGTGGGCCATCACTGGTCCAGGCCTCCCAAGTGGCCTCCATTCACTCAAAGCATACCCCCAAGGAATCGAACCCGGGTGGGTTATACCACCTCAAGATGCCTAACGAATCAGTCTTTGTACCACTTGAGCTGGCCCACTGGGACCGGTATGTCCCGGCTTATCAGGATAACTGGGTACGTATCCTCACAATAAAGGCGCCTTTATTGTGAGGATACACACCGTTTAGTCTGACAAGCCGGGACATACCGGTCCCAGTGGGCCATCACTGGTCCAGACCTCACAGTGGCCTCCATTCACACAAACGATCACCCCTAAGGAATCGAACCCGGGTGGGTTATACCACCTCAAGATGCCTAACGAATCCATCCTTGTACCACTAGAGCTGGCCAGCTCAGGTGGTACAAAGACGGATTCGTTAGGCATCTTGAGGTGGTATAACCCACCCGGGTTCGATTCCTTGGGGGTGATCGTTTGTGTGAATGGAGGCCACTGTGAGGTCTGGACCAGTGATGGCCCACTGGGACCGGTATGTCCCGGCTTGTCAGACTAAACGGTGTGTATCCTCACAATAAAGGCGCCTTTATTGTGAGGATACGTACCCAGTTATCCTGATAAGCCGGGACATACCGGTCCCAGTGGGCCATCACTGGTCCAGACCTCACAGTGGCCTCCATTCACACAAACGATCACCCCCAAGGAATCGAACCCGGGTGGGCTATACCACCTCAAGATGCCTAACGAATTCGTCCTTGTACCACTTGAGCTGGCCAGCTCTAGTGGTATAATGACGAATTCGTTAGGCATCTTGAGGTGGTATAGCCCACCCGGGTTCGATTCCTTAGGGGTGATCGTTTGTGTGAATGGAGGCCACTGTGAGGTCTGGACCAGTGATGGCCCACTGGGACCGGTATGTCCCGGCTTGTCAGACTAAACGGTGCGTATCCTCACATGAAGAGCATAGCTTGATACCGTAATAAACTGGTATAAGAGCTTTAGTTAAAGTCTAGATTGCAGAACATAGGTAACAGAGTCAGATTATAGAGCAAAGGTTGTCAACTAGGGGGACTCGCGAATATAAGGGAAGAACAATGGTTATCTAAAATAAAAAAAGATGATGGCCTTTCTAGGGATTTTTTTAGAGGTAGAGATCACTTTTGAAGAAGACTACCAAGAAGATGGTGTCATCTAAGTCTTAATCAGAAGAATTATTCAGATTAGACACAAAATAAAGATGGCAAAAGAAAAACATTCGAGATTCAATGATAGATCTAAAATGTGTCTAGGGCAGTTGAAGGGATAGTCTAAAGAGAGAAAGACCAAGATAAAAGGAAGGTGGATTTGCAAGTCTATAAGGTGACTTGGCAAAGACCTTGATAGCATGAAAGATCTTGAGGAACGAGTGTCTGATGAATGAACTATTTTTTGGTTCTAGGGTATTGATCTGTTGAGTTGAGTGTGTGATTTACGAGTGTACATATAATTTTTAAAATTTTACAACACACAGCAGAAGCATGTTAACAAAATACACTCAATAACAAAAATTAAACACATATATCACATATATGATATGTATAACTTGTTAGGGTCGGTGCTTATGTGTCATTCCCCCTGAATATACATATACTTGTGTATTTATACAAGTGTACATTTCTATTAAATTGCTAATACCTATTTATATGGTACTATGCACTGTAACATTACAAACATTGTATGATCTGAAGGAGTTTAGATAAGGAGCTACAATTGGTCAAGCTGAGAGATATAAATGTTAAGTGTTAACACAGCTAATAGTTAGTTGGTTATAATATTCAATAAAGATATAAGAGTTGGAGCCTTATCTATAATGGGACATAGACCTGGGAATATACTAGTAATTGTATAGTTGCAAGAGTTGTGATCGGGTGCCAGAAAATGCTAATTGCGCTAGTATGTTCTTGAATATTGTTGATGATCTATTTCTGCTAATGTGAGTTTGTCGGTGGATACCTTTATATAGATCAGCATATCTCGTACCTATACGGTATAGATGTTCGTTCTTAGCCGACTGTGAGCTTGGAGCTCGTATTTACATATGGATATCTAGTTAGGACTGGATATAGGACAAACTCATGAGGGTCTCCGATAAACACCCTATGTAAGCCGTCAACGGAGGGTCCTCTTGAGTTAAGTAGTATATGTGGTCCTTTGACCTGAATGCCACGATGGGATTGTAAGTGATCCACCATATTTTGGTTCCACACATGTGACAGACCTTTCATGGCGTGGCCGTTAGGTGTCGCTGGGTATGGTCAGATGCTTATAGAGTCTGGTGTGTACAAATATGGGATTCGTCAGCTCCATAAGGAGTTAGATATCCAGATGCTTCGAGACTGTATCTCAGAAAGTCTTGTAGCCACAAGCATTAATCCCAGAAAAGAGTTTCTGCCATGGTGGAGCTATATGACAAAGGAGTTTGCACATATTATTAAGTGAGATACAGGCATGAAGAAAAGACATGGATGGGTAAAAGGAGATTTGACGGTGATAATCTATAACCCTGTACATCTAGGATATCATGACGGAAGGACTATACATATGCGTTGTAACCTCAGCTTACATGGTTTAACGCACTGATTTGTATATCCATGACGTGTGCGTTGGGCAATGTTCACGAACTTATGAAATAGTTCCATTTGACAAATCGGGCGTAGACCTAAGAAGTCCCGCGATATAAAGTGTACTCGGTGTGCACTGGAGCAGTGTGCCAGATTAAATTGTTTAATCTAATAATAACCAGGATTACCACGGGCGTATCTATATTTAAGTGTTAAACATAACAATTAATCAATAATTATTATTTACTAATTATATGAGGACACGTGGTGCATTGTAGACCATCGGTTGAGTTTACCCAAGTGTAGAATTTGGTGGGATTAACTATGGGTATAATTGGTAACTATTCATAAATGGCAAAATGATTATTTTATACATTGATTATTTAATTATTAAATAATTAAAATATCTTATTATAATATCTTATTATATTATATAATATAATATTATTTATTATTATTTTATTTAATGATGCCAAATAGTTGGCATCTATTATTATTATTTATATTATATTATTATTTTAATGTATATATGTGTGTGTGAGATAAGTGTGTGAAATTGAGAATAGGTGAGGTATGTGTATTGTGGCGGGGAAAATGGAAAACAAATGAAGAAATGAAAATGGTTTCATTTCTTCCATTTGTGTTGAGAAAGAGAAATGCAAAAGAAAAAGAAAAAGAAATTGTGCCGAAAAAGGAAGAAGAAGAAAAAAAAATGAAAATTTTTCATTTTTTTTATGGTGCCAAATGAAGCAATTGTGATTTGCTTCAATTTTTATTTCTCATCCTTTTAGAGAAAATGAAGAATACACACCACTGGTCATTTAGGGGTTTAAGAGTTAAATTCAGTGCTGGTTATAGGGCTGTTGTTCTAGCTCGCCAAGCCCACCGAGTTAGTGACTAGAACTGCCCACGAGTTGGTCTCTATGCGGACTCTGAGAAAATACGTGTATAACGTTACACGTTCAGGTGATTTTTCAACCTTTCTAATATATTAATGTGATTAATATATTATTTATTGTATTTATTGCATGTTTAAATGCTTCCACTGCATTTAATAAATATATCATACATATTTTAAGTAATAGACACAATTGCACATGCATACATCCACGTATATTAAATTCCCGACATAAGTATTATACAAAATTTATATATGATGAACAATTATGCTAAAATAATATATAAATAACACTTACCTAATAAATGTAGTTTTACAAAACTTCAAGTCTTCTAATTTTTAATTGTAGAGCTCACCCTAAAGTGTATTCTTGAACAATTCTAATCCACAATGGTTTGATGGGATTATAAATTTAGAATAGTAACTTTGATTTAAAATTTTCAGCAAATTTTATGTTTAAACTCCTTAAACACAAATATATGTTTCTAATAAAGGTAGCTTTATAAAACTTCAAGTCTTCCAATTTCTAATTGTAGAGCTCACTTTGAAGTGTATTCTTAAACAATTCTAATCCACAACGGTTTGATGGGATTATAAAGCTAGAATAGTAACTTTGATTTAAAATTTCCAGCAAATTTTGTGTTTAAACTCAAACACAAATATATGTTTCTATAAAGATGAATATGGCTTGGGCATCCATGAGAGAATATTAAGATGAAGATGAGATAAGTTTATTTATTTTCTTTTCTTCCTCTTAGCAACATTTTGCTAACACAACAACAATAAAACTTACTCTTTGTCTTTGCCGAATTGTCTAAACATAGAGAATGAGAAAACACTTTTCACTCACTAGTCTTTCAACCCTTGAAAGAAAAACAAGACAAAACCTTTTCTCTCACCATACTCACATGGCCGAATTTTCTTTACCAAATTGATGAAGAAAATTCATTTTGTTTTTTAATATTTGAATAAACAAAACAAGTGCTCCACTCATCACAATACGAGGGCTTGGCCCCTCTATTAAGCACTTTCTCAAGTGGCCAACATTTTACCACACAAACATTCATTTTGTCTCTTGGATTTAAATACAAAACAATTTGTATTTCAAGCTTGAATGGCCAGCTAACTACTTTATTGAAAATATTTCAATATTCTATCATATTAGTGCTCACATGACATTTAATTTATTTTTCAAACGGAAAACACTTGCCACCTTGCCATGAGGTGTGTTTTATCAATTAATGAATCAAATTTATTTGTTTATTATTTCAACACTTGACAATATTTTATTCAAGTGCTCTTCCTAGTTTGAAATGATTATTATAATAATTAAATTAATTATTTAAATACTTTTGAATAAATAATTTATCATACTAATTTTTACTAACAAGATTAAATAGTAAATTTAAAGTAAAAATAATTCATTGATCAAATTGTGCTACTTATCAACATCTCATTGTTAACAACTCTTGTTAACTAATTAAGTGATGTATTTAACACTTAAGTCTTGACAAATACAAATTTCAAGGGATCCCAAAATAATTATTTGGATTTTCTGAAATTTACTAGATTGAATTATTCAATCCAGTCCGTTATCCTAATTCGCAATGAGTACACTTCATATTGTGAGACTCTCTAGGTCTACGCCCTATTTGTCATATAGAGCTCCTTCATATGTCCATGAATAATGCCCCACACACATGTTACAGATATTACAAAGTAGTGCGTTAGACTATACAAGTTGAGGTTATAGCATATTCGTATATTCCATCCGTCATTTATATCTTAAAAGAGTAGAGACATAGATCATCAACGTTAAATCTCTATTTGCTCAACCATGAACTTATCTCCAGATTTGTATCTCCAAAAATAATATCCATAAAAACTTTTGTGATATTGTTATCCCTACATAATATATTTTTCTGGGTTTATGCTTGTGGCTATAAGACTTTCTAAAATACAATCTCAGAGCATCAGGATATACAACTCACTCATATGAGCTGACAGATCCCATATCTATGTACATCGAACTCCATGAGTATTGAACCATACCTAGCGACACCTAGAGGTCAAACTATGAAAGGTTTCTAACATGCGTAGAACCAAAGTACAGTGGATTACTCACAAGTCCACTGTAGCACTCAGGTTAAAAGACCACGAATACTACCCAACTCGGAAGCCCTTCCATTGACGGTTTTATGAAATGTCTATTGAAGGTCCTTGTGAGTCTGTTCAATACCAGTCCTCATTGAATACCTATATCTCTATACGAGCTTCCATTAAGCTCATGGTTTGCTAATACTAACCATCTGGACCGGCCAGATATAAATATACACTAATTTATATTAATGAGTTTCACCAATAGACCCGCATCGATGAAATTAGATCAGAAACATAATGTTTGAGAACATACTTGCATAATGATATTTCTGAGCACAATCTGCAACTCTTTGCAGCTACATCATTACTAAAATATTCTCAAGTTTTTGTCTCATTTCAGACAAGGTACCAACTCCTTAGATTTTGTTAACTCTTATAACCTGCTAACTTTTAACACTTATAATTTTTAGCGTTGCTAACTCTTAACACTAATCTAAACTCTTTTAAATTATATCTGAACTCCTTCAAATCATACAATGTTTGAAACATTACAAGTATTTTATCATTTAATAATTAATATTATTAACAATTTTATTAGAAATGATAATTGTATAAATACTATAATTAAATATTTATACAAAATAGAATGGCACTTAAACACAAATTTCAATAGTTTTCATATGAGTCATGGAGAATCATTATTTACTAATGATAGATCAATTATAGGTTGATAAATCATAGGAGATTGGTAGAATAAGATTGAGATTATCAAGTGAAAAAGTAAGAGATTGATTAAGTATGAGAATTTGTTCCTCATCTCATGAAAATTGAGTGGACTCAAGACTGTTAGAATAAAATAAAAATATTCATGGAAGACAAAAGAAGGAATACTAAAAGGAAAGCAAAATGATCAATGAGTGAGAAGCATAGATGGATGCTATGTACTTGAAGAAAAGTGCTTGTATGGGATTAACATAAAGTTATTGATTTAAAATTGACCATAAAAGTAGCTTTTGTAGTATAACATGTTGTGACAAAGGGTCGAAAGAAAATGTACGGGAATAATAGTAATCGCAAGAATAATGTTTCAGTCATTAAGAGATTATGGTCGTAATGTCTATGGAACATGGGCGATCACAATATTCGAACTACTCTAAACATAAAGATTCAAGAATCTTTGGAGACCGTAGTTATAAAAGCCTTAATTAAGTTTGGGACTTGCCTTAGAGACAATGTTAGTTAACATGGGTCATTAAAATGTGACGATGATTAGTTTCATAGAGAGAGATTTTAAATCAAGAAAAGGCTTTGTTAGAAATTGGTGATTCAATAATCTTGTATGGGTAAGAATTGTGAAGAATACCATGAGAAGAGTCATTAGGAAGTCAAGTACGCATTGGGTGTATAATGAAGGAGCAAAACAGAAAGCCAGAAGAATAGGTACTGTTCACTTGGCGACACTGTTCGCTCGCGACAGATATTGTTCACGTGGTAACTTATAGGTATTTTTTGTTTTGGCTTAATTGACTTCTTTAAGTGGGATTAGGACTTCTAAAAGTAAGGACTCTTATTTCAATTAAGTTTAAGTTTTCTAAAGGTATTTTATTAATTATATAAATCTTCTAAATATAAAGAGAAAGCCAAGTATCTAAGATTTCAATATGTGAACCATAAGAGAGAATAGAAGAGTTAGGTAAGTACTAAGTATTGTGTGCACTAGGGTAAAACTTTTTGTATGGACAAAAATTGTTCTGTGAGAACTAAGAGACGCCATAGATTCTTTTGACTTAGATGCTTGGGCTATTATTGTATACCTTGTAGAAATCTTTTATGAGGAGACACTAAGAGGTCTTGGAGAGATCATAGTGTTCAATGGTAGATACTTAGAGGTCTCTATAGGAGATACTAGAGTGATCTATGTAAATACTTAAAGGTCTTTATGACTTATGGAATCATTGATGATGTAAGAAAATACTTAATGATCTATATTAATAAAAGAAATTGGATCATAAATCTTCCGTGAACGTAGGCATTTATAGGCCAAACTATGTATATCTTATATCTTATTGTTGGTTTATTTTCTTTATCTTTATTAGTGTGTTGATCGTATGTATTCTTATTTATTTGTGAGTTATGCTTCTGCATGCATAAAGGTATTAAAGTTATAATTTAATTAATACCATATAGGTATTAAATTAAAATTTATAATTTGATACCACAACACATACCTTAATATGAATCTGGTTCGTCTATAGTAATTATTGCATAGATTGGCGTTGGGGGATTATCTTTCTTGGCCTTGGATAACAAAGCACATAAAAACATTAATACAAAAACGAAAGCACAATCAGGCTCAAGATGCTCGTGAACCACCAATTGCTTCAATTGTGTGGAAGTATACAACTTTATGGGAGAACATATAATGAGTCGAATATCAAGTACTAAGTTTTACCTTTAAGCCTAGTTTGAATGGTTGAAAATTTATCATGTGTACGTGATTATAAAAAAGAATAATAATAAGAATTGATATTTTGTAGGCTAAGTTTATTTTTTATCGAAATATTCTCTAAATATAACAAAATGTACTCATTTCACTTGGTATGAGTTTTTAGTTTTCAAAATAAATAATTGTTGTGTTATATAACACCAAGTTTTGAGTAAAATGCAATCTCCTTTCTGTGCTGGTTCCAGAACAAGTAAAATGGAAACCATTTTATCTTAAAAATCCATCACAAGAAAAGGACTATTTCTCGTCCGAATTACTAGATGCTTGTTCAAAGTTCTGCATTAAAAAAATAAAAAAGATTATATAAGCATGTTTGGTTTATGGAATTGGTTTGAGATTGAACGATAATTTATCCAACCTAAGTCAATTCCATAATTTATCTCTCCCCCCCCCCCCCCCCCCAATACAATTAGCTCTTTCTAAATTTTTCTTTTTAATACAAAAAAATTCTTTTTCTATATGGAATGCATATTTTTTTAATATAAATAAATTTTATACTTGTGATTATGAAACATTATACATCAATGATTTTATCTTCTCTTTAATTTATGTCAAATTTTTCTTCTTTACTCAAAAGTCAAGAAAAAAGTTTTTCAAAAAATAAGTAAGTTGAAATATTTTATAATTTTATTTATATATTAGTTTTTTAATATATTATTATTATAATTTTATATGCATTTTTTTTTATAGATCTTTGTCTTCCAGTGTCTATTACAATCAGTTAACATTTATTTTCGACTATATATATTATTAAGACAAGACTTCGTAATAAAATAGATAATTACTTTTTTACAGACTCATTGATTATATATATTAAAAAGGAAATTGAAGAAAAATTTAGCATATAATCAATTATGGATAATTTTCGAGATATGAAAGAACTTCGAGATGTTTTTTTATATAGGATTATGCTAAAATTCTCAACAACATAATTTTTTTTTTAAATTATTGACATGGAAATAGACATAATTTTTGTATAATTTAGTTTAAATATTATTTTATTTTATTTTATCATACTTTATAATTTATGTTATGGTTTATGCCGCGCCGCCAGAGCACCCCGCCCAAGTTCAAATTCTAGTTCCACTCCTAGAGTGGATTATGTCTTGAACTCGTCATTTATTTACATAAAAAAAAAAGGAATACTTTATCTCACTATTTACTAATAATTAAATTTAAATTTAATAATGTTAAATTAAATTATTTATTTTTTAAAACAATAAATTGAAATCAAAATATTATAATTCATAAAAGAAATAAGTAATTATTAAATAATAAAACATAATACAAATTTTAAAAAAAAATATGATTTATAAATAATTAAATATTCTTAAATTGATAATAAATCAAAAACAATAATACAAAGCAAAAATATATTTAAAAATTAATATTATAAATCAAAATTATTTAATTATATATATTATCCAATCAATTTTATAATACACCGAACACAATATAATACTAAATATAATCCAATCTAACCCTATTATATCTAATCATAATAATGCTAAACCAATACAATCCTATTCTATTTGGTATTACCAAACGGCCCATAATATATTTGTTTTACCTAGAAAAAAAGAGATTTTAACTCAAAATCTCTATTTTAATAGAGAAATAAATATAATATCAGCTTTTTATCATTGAGTTGTTAACACAAATACTCATAATATTTTACTATTTTTATATTATTTACTAATATTATTAAGAGTGTAAAAAAATGAAAACAAAAAAAAAATCAGTATGAACCATATCAAATCAACCGATTCAGTTCGATTTTAATTAAAAACAATACCGATTGATTTTTTTCTTAATCAAAATCGAATTGAATTGATTAGTTTGGTAATGAATTAAAAAATAAAAAAAATCAATCGATTTCAATTCAGTTTTATTAAAAACCAAAACTAAATAAAAAAACTCGTTAGTTAAATTAAAAAAAAATCAAAAAATACATATAATTAGATGGGAAAATATCTTACGATAAATTCGACTGAACCGAATTATTAATATATAAATTTAAAAAAATTAGGGATAGTATATTTTTTTAAAAATAAATCAATATGAAATAAACCCAAAAATTAAGTTTGAAATAGTCCAATTATTTTTTGTACAAATAAATTTTAAAAAACCCGCATTTAAAAGGAAAAGAAACAAAAAAAAGGTCCAAATTTTAAACAAGCTCAACTAAGCCCATAACCGAAAAAATCGAACCGGATCAAACCGAAAAAAATTGATTTAGTCCAATTTGATTTTTCCTACTCCAACTGATTTTTTCGGTTTCAATTATATAAAAAAATTAAAAATAACTGATTCGGTTCTAAAAAGAGAAACTGAAACAAACCGTGCCCAATCCTAAATACTACATTCAATTTGATTTACAAGTCATGGATTAATATAGGCCAAATCCGTTCCATTTTCCAACTCAAAAGTTAGAACATCGTCACATTTTGAATATTAAAAATAACTTAAAAAATATAGAGAAATTTATATTTTTTTCTCATAATTTAACTTAATTCTCAATTTTATTTCATAAATTTTAAAAAACCCAATTTTATTCTAATCTATTAACAAGATGCCGTTATTTTTTACACTAGAAGGACAAAATCGCCACTCAACACACTAACATCCACCATGTAATGTCCACGTGTCAATCACTAATTAGACACTTAAAAAATAAATAAATACGTGGTACAATTTGATATATTAAAATTTTATTTTATAATTAAAAAAATAGACTGCTAAAGTTGCTAGTCGTTGGTCCTCGTTGATTGTCGAAGTCTGATGATGAAAATGATCAAAGTTTATGTTGTTGGACTCTATTTTTTTTTTATTTATACAATGTTGTAATTATTTTTGTTTAAAAAAAGACAATAAGGTAGCCAAATATAAGGAAGAGGACAGCAGCCACCGCCATACCACCGTCAAATGATGAACCGATCTATCAAATGGTAAAGACAGTGCACGTCACTGCCCCATTGTTTGACGATAGCACGGCGGTGGCCTTCGCCTCTCCCCCCATTTTTTGCCACCATCAAACGATATGGGCAATGACTTGTATCGTTCCCACCACTTGACAAATCAACTGGCGATCTGTCACATGGTAAGAGCGGTGCAAGTCATCACCCCACTATTTGACAACAATGTGGCGGTAGCCACTACTCTCTCTATCCATTTTTGGTCACCTTTTTTTTTTTTTTTGAACAAATAATTTAACTATTGTGTAGATCAGAAAAATAAAATTTAATGATACAAATTTTAATTATTTTGTTATCGAAAGTTGACAACCAACCACTATTTGCAAGTGGCTCTATCAAAGTCTTGTTTTTTATTTTAAATATAAAATATTAAAATTGAACACGCCTTTTTTTTTTTGACCTATTAATGATAACACTTATATATTAGATAGTGCATGTTAATTTGTCTACATCCACTTATATTATTATTTTTAATTAACATAAAAAGTAAAATTGTTAATGTATTATAAAAAAAAAAATTAAATCTAACAAAATCTCGCTAATAAATTAGAATAAAATTAAATATTTTAAATTTTATAAGATAATTAAAAATTAAATTAAATTCATTAAATAAAAATTTTCTTAAAATGTATCATAAAATTTTGATAGCATTATCCAAAATGATGAATGATTTAAACCCCAACTTGAACTTACAACTTCATGCAGCCAACGGTAGATAAAAAGATAAATTTAGTATTATATTTAGTTCTAAAATATGTAAAATAAAAAATAAATAAACTAAATTCTCAGAAATTCTAATTTTATTAATTTCACCACAAATTTAAGATATTAATTCAACAAATATTAAGAATAACATGAACTCAATCTAAAATTTATTTCATAACTAAATAATCAAATAACAATTATACTCCCAAAATTGCAAAAAAATGCTTATTTATACTAATCATTAATTATTAACTAAAAAACTACTCAAATAAGACTCAGTAATCGCTACTAAAAATACGACTTCAACACAACTAATAAACTAACAAAAAAACTTAAGAAAAAATAATATAAAAACCCAAATTAAGTAAAACATTTCTAAAACTAATAAACTTTCCTTCGATTAAGAATCCTTGGTGCTTCTTGGTCTGCATCAACACTTCTTACATTAACTGAAGAAATATTAACAAATAAACCAACGAGTAAGTTAAATTCTACGGAAATTGAAAACAGTTTATCAAAACACCCTTAAATTGTTCTAATTCTAATCTAAGTGAGAGCCAAGCTAAAAAAAGCATCTCAACAGAGAAATTTTACAGATTCCCGTATTTCTCATATCGCTAAAATCGCCCATAAACAGGGATTATAACAAATTACAGAATAAGTTGTGTTCAAATCATAACAAAAATACAAAAACTCACTCAAAGCCTCGGGTCTCCCACTTTTGTACTAAATTTTCCTTCTACAACACTCTTTCCTCAGATGATAAATGAAAAAGGGCAGCAGATTTTTACAAATGTTGATACAAAGATCAAAATGGCACATGATGGCACCAGAAGCAATAGACTTGCCGCTGAGACATGTAACAGTTGTTAAGGGTGCAAAGCCATGAATAAGTTCTGCTTACGAGCATGCTCTGGAATGAGTCGATTGGCCATATCAGGTGGTATGCCTGAAAGCTCTGGATACATGTAAAGAGAATGTTAATATGCATGTTTTAGATAAACCGCTAGACTAAAAAACTCAGAACTATCAGGTAAGAGCCATAAGTTAGTATTTTAAAACAATGTCTCAGGGTGTATTAAATAAACCACTGGACACAAAAGTTCAAGCATTTAGACGAGGGCCCAAAATTAATATTAAAGAAAAATCCTAACAAATCCCCTTACATAAAATGTGGACTCGATTTTAACATCATACGGATGCCAAAGACAAGAGAAAGTCAAGAGATAACAAGACAACAGCTCTCATATCATTTTAAATAAACCACTAGAGCGAAAAGCTTAAGTTAACAGGTCAAGGCCCAATATTAGCATTAAAAACAAGTCTTTAACAGCAATAAAACTATGGAAAATATAAATGAAAATGATATCGTGGACCAAAAAAATTGACTATGCTAGAAATTGTGCTAAAATTCTGGTAAAGGCACCCAAAAACCGAGTTTAGGCTTTGGATTCAATTGTAACTTTCGAACCAGAAAACAAGTTCTGCAGTGCTTGAAACCATGTTTGATTTGGCCATCATATTTACCTTTTCAACTAAAACTGAAGATCAGATGAAGCCTCAAAAGACTCAAAGATACGTCTTAGAATGATGATGAGTTAATTAATACAGGTGCTTGTCAACTTGACTGCTTTGAGATTTACAGTTACTGTTGTAGAATATAAGCATTAGTTCCTAGCGTTGTGCATCTAAAATAAGCTCAAGCTAAGGTAATAATGTTGAGGAAATTTTTGTCTACTCTTACGAGAATTTATATAATGTTCACTTCTATCGTACAGGAACATTCCGCTTTATCAGAACTACTATAGAAAACTCTTGTGCAAAGGTAATGAATTCGAACCAATACAAAAACTAAATATCACGGACCAAGGAAACATACAAGAAATACAAGAGCAGCAAGCTAATGAAGATGCCAAATTGTATATTTTTTTCAGTCTTGTAATTAAACCTTTTTCTTTTGCATTTGATTCAGAGATTGTGTTGGTATTGTTATAAAGTCTATATCTCAATGTACTGCCTTGAAGTGCAACCATAAAATCAAGAAGTGTTCCCTCCATAACAAAAATTCATAAAATTCAAAGCAGAATATCAACAAAGAGGAAATAATATCATAAATTGAGTCAAACTTACCTTGAGGTTTAAAATTGAAAAGAGGAGGCAGAGGACGGCCATTAGGAAGGCGAGTGTCTGGGTCCCTTAATTCATCAAAGAAAGGGTGAACGCAAGCTTCCAGCTGCAGTGATACAGTTAAAATAAGATTACAATCACTGTGCGGTGCGTAACAAGCATGGGTGCCAAGAATATGAAAGATAAACTTACAGCAGTACATCGCAAATTTGGAGAGTACTGGAAAAACCTACAGACTAGGTCCACAGCCTCCGGAGGAAGACGCTTTCCGAAGACCTGACAGACAAATGATATCAGAAAAACTATCACACATAAATACAAACATTATGCTCTCAAGACTTCAATACGAAAACAATGCTGAATCTAGGAATGGAATTGTTCAAATTGATTCCAAAACTACCTAACAGAATGCAAACGCATATAAAGGGAAAGCATACCTTGTGCCATGGATGAGGCTTTATCTGTGGGAACTTAAATTCAGTATAGTTTGGATTCATGCACTTTATCTCCTCCCTGGTTGGTGTTCCCAAAACCTGAAATGTAAGAATCATGAAATAATCCTTAGGGATATTGAAATGTGTCTATTTAACATATCATCAGAGGTGTAGGTGATGCAACAAGAGTAGAGAAAACATATTCAGTTGCAATTGCTTTTCTAGACAGTGAAGTTTTGAGTTTTATGTTTCCCAAGTCCACAACAGTACAATTAAAGACATTAGCTGAGGTTACAAGATTTAACTTTATGGCACAAAATTCAGCAATAACTCAGGTCAAAAGAAACTTATTTAGAGAAGAGGCTAGACTTTCCAAAACGGATTTCACATCCATGCTGACTTGATTTTTAAAGTGGAAATAAAAACTATCTATTAAAAATATTGTCTACAAAGCTGATGCTTTTGATTGAAATTTAAAAGCTGATGCTTTTGATTGAAATTTAAAAGCTGATGCTTTTGATTGAATTTATAAGCTTTCATGGACTATTTCCACTCCCAAGGATGAGTAAAATAACTCCTCCATTAAAAGAGAATATATCAAAAAATGTGAGAGTTAACAGGTAACATTACCTTGATAATTTCAACCAGTTGATCAACTCCACTTTCACCAGGAAACAAAGGCTGTAACATTTTAAGACTAGTTTTATGATTTATGGGAAAAAATAATAAAGAAATGGTTTAAAATTGAAAAAAAAATGTGATATGGCCATGTATAGCAGAGTGCCACAAAACCTGTCCGAGAAGCAACTCAGCCATCACACAACCTGTAGACCATATATCTATAGCAGTTGTATACTCAGTGGCACCAAATATGAGTTCTGGAGCACGATAATATCTTGAGCAAATGTAAGAAACATTGGGTTCTCCTTTAACCTAATGACAACATTGGAAAATAATAAAAAATCAAGAAAAGAAAAGAAACATGATCCATGATCAAGAACTAGCATGGAATATAGACTTACCAATACTTTTGCACTCCCAAAATCACATAGTTTCAGCTGATGTGTGTGTGGATTGACCTGGACAAGAACATTCAGAAACTGAGTCCGACCACAAGTAAAATTTTGACAATAACTTTCACATGCAATTATCATCATCAAATTCAATAATTAAACTTATCTGATTAAAACTATAATGTGGCATACTGACCATGGGAAAATGTTCAAAGATGTTTAACCCCCACTAAAATGGTTAAATCATTGGAAGATATTATTTTCTGTGCACCTTACTGAATTCAATAATAGTCAAAATTTCAGCATGATAAGTCAAATTAGACTAAACTTAATTTAAAAGCTTTAATAAGCACCTATTCCATGAGAAAACATATACAAAGAATACAAACATGCATATGCACAAAGTGGTCCTACATCACATATTCAGAAACATATATAACAAAAAGGTAGGGGTTAACATAAATTGTTTACTTAAAATTTTTAACACTAATTTTGAGCTATGGATTTCATGCAATCCAATGGTAGATATTTAGGGTGCATTTGGTAGGAAGATGAACAGAACTGTGTTAAAAGGTACTGTTTGAACAATTAATTTTAAACTCATGTTTGCCACACTTTTTCCACTGCACTTCACTGTAAAAAAAAATTAAAACTAATAAATTGATTTTTGTAATAACAAAACTAGAATATTTGTCTTTGCTACATGATAATTTATAATAGCACATCATGGAAGTGGCAACGTGCACAATATTACCACAGCTCAATTCCAAATATTAGGAAAAGAAAAAAGAAATATAAAGGAAATTGATAAAAGGACATTTCCAATTATTGTTCCAAATATGAAACAGGTTAAAGAAAACTCATGCACTTTACACAAAGAACATGAAAATGTCACCATCAACAAAGTTAAACAATATACACATGGAGTCTCATGTAACAAAACTTTCAAGTTTCTAAGAAAATCTTACAAGTAAGTTCTGCGGCTTAATGTCACGGTGACAAATACCAATGCAGTTGTGTATATAAGCTAATGCCCTACAGATCTGCACCAAAGGAGGAAAAAGAAAAATAAAGTTATAAGTTCAACCAACAATGAGAAATCAACAAGTACTCAGCAAATCAAAAAGATAGCTTTAAAAGAAATAACCAAAAATGATGAGGTTTACACTAAATTAGCAAGCTTTGACATGTAAGGGAAAGATGCTCATCCTGTTTGACTCAAATAAATAGTTTTATGAAAAATAAAGAAACTGAACGAAATCTAATCTTCTTATGCACTCACACATCTCTAACCAACTCCTCACTTTTGGAGCTCCCATCAACTCTCAAAAGAAAATTGAATAACAATAATACTAGTAGTAATATTATGACTAGACCATCAGTAAGAATTGACCTCTTAGTAATTCAGGCCTAGGGACCATTTACCATCTGGTTAACAAAGACTAATGTCATAAAAGTGAAAACTTAGCTTCTAAATTATAGATAATGAATGATGATATATAGTGCTAGATAGCATATTCATTATAGAATCATATGAGATGCCACTTAGAACCAATTGTATATAGCCATTTATCCAGTAAAAAGCTATCGCTATAAGCGAGTAAAAGGTTATAAGAAGTTCTAATTCACTCAAGCATATAATCAAACAAATTGTTACAAACCTGATAGGTATAGAGTTTAACATATATTAAGGGCATCCGCTGGTTGATCCTGCTGTAGTTCCTTGCTATACGATTAACGGTTTCAGGAACATATTCAAGAACAAGATTGAGGTAAAGCTCTTCTTTATCTGTAGTTGAAAAGAAACAATGCTTAAGGGCAACAATATTTGGATGGTCCAACATCTGCATAATCTGTAACTCCCGATTCTTGTAGCGCTTGTCTTGGAGAACCTTCTTGATAGCAACAATCTCTCCAGTTTCTCTACATTTCGCCTGCATAAAGCAGAGAAAATCATTTTTATACTGTTTTGAATGGGAAAAAGGATGAATAGAAAATAAAAAGTTATAATTGAAACCAGTGAAATAGCTCTACTTACTTGAAAGACAACACCAAAAGAACCAGTTCCAACCACATGCTCAGCAATGTAACTGACTTTCTGCCAACCCAACAAAAACATCAGTGGCAAACGCTTAAGAGATTTACCAATAATTATAACATATAAAATTTGTATATTCTACAAATGGATTCTCTTCCAACCTGCTTAGAACTTCCATTTCGGCCCCCTATAGTTGTTCTTATCACGTGTCCTGTTTCAGCACCCACACCATCAATGATATCTGGTTCACTATCCTGCAACAGATGGCATAGGACACGGCACTAAAAATTCTGGAAAATTATTGGATAGTCTTAAAGTCAGTACAAAGTTGCAGAAACTAAGTCAACTGGGAAAAATGCCCTCAAAGATCACACCACTGTGTAAAACTATTTCCAATAACAGCAAATTATTTCAAGAAAGACAAGCTAATCTTATCCATAGCAGAGGAGAAAGGTAACTACAAGAAGAGTGATCTTTGAAAAATAAACAGCTTACTCTGTCCTCATCATTGTCCACCGGATCCCGCAATCTCATTTCAAGCATTTCTCTCCCCAGCCAGTCAACCGAACTCGATGAACTCTTGAAGCCATTAACCGACCTGGAACTGCCCACTCCCCCATTTCCTAAACTGGCAGATGCCATATGTACAACCCGTAAGTATTTCAGACACTAGTATTCGCTACCCTCCTGCAAGCTTCTTGTTCTTCCTTCCACCCCAGCCAAACACCTATCTTCCTAATAGCAATAACAAAATTCTTACATCAGAAACAGAAACTGCGGCATCTAATAGTTAAAATTCTCAAAAATTTGACCAGAGTTTGGCACATTTATAAATATAAGAGTAACATTGCATGCCCAACTGATGTGCCATGTCATCAATTAATGAGTGTCATGTATCAATATTTATTGTATCATTCATATGGTAGTTATATAGCACCTACCCATGAGTGTCAAGTCATATGTCATTTCAACTAGAATACAAACTTTCTAAGCATAATATAATTGTAAGAGTCATTCTTGATTCTACCATATAACCGAATTTATGATACAGACCCTAATTTTGTCATTACATGCTCCAAGTTTTTTATCATACATTCCAAGTTAGTCCATAGAATCTTAACATGCAACGAAAAACTTAGAGCTGAGTAACAAAAAATTTGGAGCATACAACAGAAAAATGTAACAAAAATATTGGGTGTACTATGCCATATATCAGATATATGGTAGTCCTATCCATTACCGTAATATGAATCCATTGATGTGTGCTTCAATTTAATTAATGGAACCGGCCGAGTTTACCAACATTGAGAATCAAAGACTTCCATGAATGGTTAAAAATAGTTACTTTCATGAATAAAATGCCATTACACCTATATATATAGTAATAAAATTCAACCATAATAATATATTATTCAAAAAAATTCACTCAATGACCCGATTAAAACTGCTTATAAGCCAACTCTCAACTAGCTTATCTACAGTAGTACAGTTCACCTCCCAAAACTACAATTTATTGGCCATAAATCATTGGCCTAAATTTTTTTTTTTTGGCTAGCATGATAAATTAAAAGACAAAAAAGATCAGCATAGATAATTATGATCAGATCTCGAACTAGATTTATCCAGCTTTTTTAACCACAAAATGCATAAAAAAAAACAAATAATCCATAATTTTAACTGATTTATGGAAAAAAAAAATTAACCGATAATTTCACCGAATAAACAATTTTTCAAAATCTAAAACTCACTCAAAAACCAAAAATCATCAAAAAAAAAAAAAAAGAAGAAGAAGAAGAAGAAGAAATTCGATAAAATTCAGAAACAAAAAACAGATCGTTGAAGAAACTTCACCTGAAAGTGCTTCGACGAAAAACAAAAGCAAAATTCGCGCATTTTACGTCTCTTCAGCTTTCAGCTTCAAAATTCGAAGGGACGCTTTTCCCTGAAACTGAAATTGAAGCGTGAAACAAACACGAAAAGAAAGAAAGAAAGCGAGAGAGAAAGGGGAAGAACAAAAGAAACTATTGCTGATCTGATTCTTTGTTTTTGCTTTTCTTTGATTTTACTTTTTTTTTTCTTAATTTTGATTTTGATTTTTTTTTTTTGTGGAAGAGAGAGTGTGTATTTGTGAAGCGTGAGTGAAGAAGATTGTGTTGAATAAAACTACTGACAATGTTTGTTCACCTCTTCTTCTTCTGACACTATCTTCTTTTTTATATTTTTTTATTTTTTATTTCAAACACTTCATTAATATTTATCCTCTTCGTTATTTTTTTAATTCTCTCTTATTATTATTATTATTAACTAAATAAGAACATTTACACTCAGCACCAGAGGGCTTGCCCCCAACAATAATTTTTGTGCATCTTTTTAACTTAAATCGAGGGTTTGAGTTCTAGCGGCCTGACGGATGCGAGGGTAATATAAATTTTTCTTTATAATTTGAATGAGATGTATTTAATATTCTACATATTATTTTTGATAATTTTGTGAAGTGTGTTTTACTTGGTACATATTATTTTTAATAATTTAGACAGTTTAATTTGATATAAATATTAATAATGTAATTTAATTATTATAATATTATATAATTTGGGTAAAATATGTTTGACGTTATAAGTATTGTTATCGATGGTTTTGACAATGTAATTTAATGTAAATATTAATAATTTAATTTAATTATTATAATATTTTATAATTTAAATAACGTGTGTTCGATATTATACATATTATTTCTAATGATGTTGGTATTATAGTATAGTCTAATGTAAATTTTAATAGTATAATTTAATCATTATAATATTTTATAATTTGAGTGAAATATATTTAATGTTGCATGTAATGTTCCCGATAATTTTAACAGTATAGTTTAATGTAAATATTAGTAATGTAATTTAATCATTATAATATAATACTAGTTGTAAAGCGTATAAAAAGAAAATACATTTGCACTCGAGCCCAAACGTTTTGGTGCACCCTCGATGTCTGGTAGTCCCTCTAATTATTTAAGAGAATTGTATTAGTTTTTATAATTGTTAAGAGGCTAATCTAGTCATTTCAATTATCTAGAATTGTGTTAATTCATCGGTTGTTAAAAGACTAATTTAATCTCTCTAATTATTTATGAGGTTTATTTAGTTAATTATATTAAAAATTAATATTATAATTAATTAATATTTAAAATAATATTATAATCATTTAAAATTTGACATGTAATACTTGTATAAAAAAAATATTTGCACTCAAAAGTTTAGTAGATGGTAAATTTCATGGATTGAGTGCATCGTATTTACTCGTACACGAGTTAGAATTATAATATTTGTTAAATTTTAAAATTTATAAAATAAAAATTACACAAGAGGATATATCATTAAAAAAAACAAATTGAGAAATAAAGTATGACAAATATGATACATGAGAAATCGAAAATAATTTTAATTTTGATGATAATGCCATGTCAAATTATTTGTTGATTAATAAATTTAAATTATTAGTTATTAGTTATTTATTAGTATTCAATAATAATGAATGCCTTAGAGATTAACAAAAAAGAAAAAAAAATGTCATATGCAAACTTGAAATTATATACCAAGGTTAATTCAATATTTAAAATTCATGTTTTTTTACTTTGAATTATATTATGAGTGCGTATTGAGTGATTTTGTAATCGTATATTTATTTGAAATATTGGAGGAAATTATTAAATTTAATTTGTATTTTGATAATCTCATATGAATGTTGTAATGCATGAGATGAAAATTTTGGTCGAAATTCTTAAGCACATGCTTCCTTTTTTTATTTTTAGTTGTAAATATTTTATTTTACTTTTATATTATCTTGTTCACTTTGATAATATAAGACATTAATTTTTTTTATGAAATTAAAATTATTATCATTTTTTTTCGTTTATGCCAAATTGATTTTTTTTTAAATTAAAGAACATTAAAACTTGTGTGTATTGCTTAATTGATATATGATTTCAATACAAGAACTAAACCTCCTCTAATTACTATTTAATTATAAGAATACTTTAACATAAATCATCGATAAAAACATCTTTAATTTGGTGCACCACTTTTGACTTTTAAGATTTTTTTAAAACATTTTTTATATAAGTATTATATTACAAATTTAAATTTTTATATATATAAATATTACATTACAAATTTTAAATCTTAATATTACAGCTCAAATATTAACTAAATTAATTACAATAACTATCAATAACTGATGTCTGATAATTGTCTTTAGAAATAAATTACTATAACTATCAATAATTGACGGTTGATAAACTATCTCTCTAAATTAATTACAATAATTATTAAGAATTGATGCCTGATAATTGATAATTGTCTCTTAATAATTAAAAGAAAATAAAAATTTTATGATCTCAACAAGAATTTAAACCTCTAATTTAAATTAGAGAGTGTACAAACTTTATCGTTAAAGTAAATATCTAAATATTTTTATAAAAGATTTATTATTTACACACTTCATTATTAATTAAGTTACCCCAATTTAATATTTTTTTTAAGGAGGTGGTCCAAATTTAAAGCAATCAAAGGTCGTGCATGTCGAATAGATTTGAAATTGATTTGAACATTAATTTAATTAATACATGAAATGTTTGTAACATGTTGACATTTTAGGACATTATCTAATTAAAAAAACAAGGGTCTATTTAAACCCTTTTATGGGACACATTTAAATTCAACAATATTTATCATAAAAACTAGTTTAGAGATGCTTTCTAGAAGAAGAAGAAAAAATAGTTGGAATGTTTTGTAATTTTATTTCTTAAATAAAAAAAATGTTTTCTATCTCCTTTAGCAAAACTATGGAAAAAGATATAAAATCTATAAAGGAAACACTTATGAATTTCACTGTGTTTTTCATATTATTCATGGTATCTTAGGGGGAAATCCATTATTGATAACTTACAAATATACGAGGAAAATATTATTCAAGCAAAAAGATAAAAGAAATGAAATTGTGAAAAAAAATCACTTTTATTCTTTATTCCTATTGCAATTACAAAAAAATTAATTCCCCTATAAAATTTTGTAATTGTCATTTATTCTTCTTTTTTTCAATAAATTCTTATCGCTTTATTGAAAATAATTAATCACTTTTCAATTAAAAAAAATCAATTCTCCTATAAAAATTTGTAATTATCGTTTATTCTTCTTTTTTGTCAATTCAAAAATAATTAGTCACTTTTCATGAAACTTAATAAATGCACTTGATCGCTTGTCTTAAGTGCATTTATTGATCACTTGTATATTTATTTATGTCACATTTCATATTAAATAAAAATTAGGTAAATTTTGATTATATATAGGCAGATAAGCAATATCACCTAATAAGCTAATTTCTTGAGTTAAAAGTAAGCATTCAAGCCGTGATAAACGGTATTAAAATAGATCCAATTGCTCATTAATAAACCTTTAAAATTGACTCAATAGAGATTATTACATAGGATGTAAGTCCTTTATGCTTTTAGGAGATGGTTAATATGAGCCAAGTGGGTTTTAAAAATCTTGTGTATTGAACCTAATAAAAATTACTACGTAAGTAGTAGGTCCCCTAACCCTAACAAGGATAGGTAATATGACTCAAATTGGCCCATGAGTTTGGACCACCATGACTAAGGCGTTACGTGATTCGGTAAGGGAGAATGTCACATCCCATGTCAAATATAAATTAAGTGGGTATATATAAGTAGATAGACAATATTACCTAACGTACTAATCTTTTTGGTAAATGACAAACGCTTGACCTATAACACTTAGCCTTGATCAAAGGTTTGAGTTTTGGTGGATATTAGAGAGATGTATATTATTTTCCTTCTTACGGGGATTGTTATTTTCTTTGTGTAGAGTAATTATTGGGGACTTTTATTTTTTTTTACGTGTGGGGTTATTATTCTCTCATTTGTGGAGATTATTTGGTTCTAACATTTATTAGAATATAATATAATATTATACCAGTTATTGTACAAATTAATATACCATTTAAAAATAATAATAATTAACAACAAATAATGAAGTATTTTTTTTATAAAAAAAAGTGACTATCATAAAATTTGAAAAGGAAACTGAAAATTTACCCAAATGAAATAATTCATTCGTTTAAAAAATAATATATCATTAAATTCAATGACCTCATGAATCATGACATTTTTTCAAGTGGGGGGTTTTGAAAGTAAGAAACAATTAATTTGCTTTAGATATAAGGTACAATTATAAACAATTTGCTAGGATTTTTTAAAACATTAATTAATTGTAGGACCATCTATTGTCTATAATCCAACCAATTCAACTATATCAACCTATTTAGGTCATTATAAAAATCAACAATAATGCTAAGTTTTTTAGATTATTATAAGAAAGCCTATCCCCTATACTCAATTGGTGCATGAAATAGACCCCTTATTCTTATATATTTATGTAGCTATCTTGATGAAATAAAATGGCAAACACTTAAAATTAATCATGTTTATTAGAAATTTTTTTTTGTACGAAAGAGAAAATTCGAACTCAATCTTCATTTTAGTAGAAGAACAATACACTTACCGCTCAATACACCAATAATTGATGGGATATGTATATGTTTTTCTAATTAAGTATTTGTCAAATTGATTTCCATTTGTATCAAGTAGAAGACAAATAATAAAGGAAAATAACATTAACTTTGTCTTTAATAGATTCATTTTACAATGAATTTTAAACTCGTTTTAATTGAGAATTTCTTTAAGAACCCCCCAAAAAAAAAAAAGGAAACTCACCTTATATGAAATTCTTTTGTTATAAAAAAAAAAAGAGACTTATTTTTTTAATAGTGGATTTTGTTTACTATTGAACAAGAAAATATATTTATTCTACGAAACAACTAATAATTTTTTTTTTAAATCCCAATATATAACCTTTTATTTTAATTATTTGTTAATAAAAGATGATAAATTTTAAAAAAATTTAGACGGATAATATTGAAAACTAAAAATTAATACCTTAAAAATTACTCAAAAGAATGCTTTAAAATTGGCCTAAATATTCTATTCTTGGTTGTTTTTGCATATACAAATTATTCTAGAATGTGGCACTTACCATGTGATCAAATAGTCTAATCATGAGAAACATTAATCTCAAAAATAAATTTTATATTGCATCCAGTTTGCTTGTCTAGTAGCAACGTCTGTCAAACTTTGACAGAATTTGAGACAGTTATTTAATGCTGTTTGGTTTGGTATTTTTAATTGGATAAGTTTTTTTTAAAATTTAAAAAATAAATTTATTTTATGTCTTTTATATTTAAGAGAGGCTTTAGAGAATTATCGAAAAAGAATTTAAAAGTTTATAGAATAAGAAAAATTAGAGATTTTATTTTCTTTCTTCAAATAATGCCTTACAAAAAGAAAGAGTGGCCTTATATAGTTTGAAATTTCGAATACAGACAAAGAAATTAACTTTTGACGTGGCACATAGACCACCATACAAGGGAAATAACTTTAAAAGGAATAAACTTTTGCTTAATAACGGACACGTGTAAAAGAAACATAATGTTGGGCCACGTGATAATTATGAGCACAAAGGCTCTATTTTTTTTTTAAACTGGTTTTATCACATGGCTTAAGTCATGAAACTTGATCAGCTAGACCCACTAGGGCTTCTGTCATCATTGAACTATTTCTAAGCACGCTTGGCCAGTCTACTTTCATATTCTTCCATAAACTCTTCCAGGAGTTTGATGTAGTCATTGCTTTCATCATGAATTTCGACTTTTTGTGGGACTAACTCACGGGATAATAATCTTGCTTCTTGTTGGGCTTGTGACTCGGTAAGTGGGGGTTGAGCATCTTAGTACAGGGAGAGGGATAAGTCTGGTAGTCCTGCAAGGGTAGGTGGGGCATCATGCATCTGAGTGTCTGTCTCATAGGGTTCTGATGGGATGATTATGGGAGGAAAGTTTTCGTGATCAATCCTGGCTCAGTTGTACTGGTAGTACTGTTGGGTGTAGCGTTGGTGTTGTTCACTATGTCTGTGTTTGTGGATGTTGGATGCTTGTTGGAGTCTGTATGAGAAGTATTCATCTATGGTTTCCCAAGAGGCACAGTCCTCAGGGTCTATCTATATAGCTGGTGGGATGATCTGGTTTTTTTCTGCAAGAACTCTTTCTAGTTCTCTCATTTCTGCTTTGTGGTTATCCTAGAACAGATGCAGGGGGTATGAAAATATAAAGTAGTCCTCGACGATAGGATAGTAATGCACCTCATGATCAGATATAATCATTCTCTTACGTTGGAAGAGAAGGATGATATGAAATCTTCTGGGTGACATTTATGATTGACTGTGCTGATGTATTAGCCTTTTGAACTTGACTAGCCATTATTCATGGGGAAAAATCATTGTAAGAATGTGATTGCATCGTGGTTAGTCGAGACTATTTCGAGCCATTTTTTTATCTTTAGGACAGGAAATTCCATTGCAATGGTGTATGAATCCAACAGGTACCATAACAGGTAAAGAACGCTTTTGGACCAGGCTTTGAAAGGGGTGACGGTGAATAGGTAGAAAAATGGGTAGGTTAGGTTGAATAGCAGGGTGCCTAGAGTGCCCCATCCATTTTCTTCAACAACTTGGATGGCGTACTGTCTTATGAGTTTAATGGGGTTTAACCTGATAGTTCTGGTCCTGATTCTTTCTTCAAATTCTGGAGGGGCAAACGGGACTGGTGGATGGATGATGAAAGGTTTTAGAGGAATAGCGAGGGAGGAGGCGGAGGACGATGAGGCTGCCATCAGGAGGATGGTATAATAGGATTTGTGTTTTGGCATTTTGATCCTGTGTTTGGTAGTGATGTGGTTAGTGAGTGGGTTGTCGGTATTTATAGGGTTGCGAGAGAGGAAGTCTGCCACTGTGTTATCCTTGCCTTTGATGTGTTTTACTTCGAATGAGAAATTAGAGAACCACTGCTGTCACCTTAGCAGTTGCTGGTTTGGAATACGTTTCTGTTTGAATTTCAGCATGTGAGAAAATGTCGACATGTCCAGTTCGACCATGAATTTGTGTTCAATCAAATGAAATTCAAAATTTTCAATTGCCCGTTTTACTGCTAATATTTCTTTAAAGGTGCTGTGGTAGTGGAGTTCTGAGTCTGAAAAGGCCCCGCTTTTGTACCCGCAAATTTGTCTTTTTCCATTGGTTTCTTCTAGGAGGATGGCCCTCCAATGGTAGTCCCTTGCATTTGTCTGTAGAATTCTTTTTCCATGTGATGGGATCTGTAAGGGTGGCAGATCTATTGCTTTTTCTTTGAGCAGTTTTACAGTTGACGTCTGTTGCTGTTGCCACTATGGAGGATTTTTTTTTAGCATGTGAAACAAGGGCTTCGTAATCTGTGAGAAGTGCTGTATGAAATTTGAAATGTAATTTACAATTTCGAGGAATTATTGGATTTAGATTTTTGTCAGGTTGTTGTCAGGGAATTTGGTCAGCTGTTCTGCAATGTAGGGTTGGAGTTCGTATTATCCATTCTTTATTCACATCCCTAGAAAATCTATTTCTTCAAGACCTGCGTGGTACTTGATGGGTGAGATCATGATGCCCTTTTCATGTAGAATGCTGTCAAATCTCAAAAGGAGATCATAGTGTTCATCAACGTTTTTCGAGAAAAACAAAATATCATCTATGTAGATGAGGGTCTGGTTTTGAATTGGATCAAAGATTTTCATCATTATTTTCTAGAAAAGAGATGGGGCAGTCTTTAGACCGAAAGGTAGGACGGTCCACTGGTAGTGGTGGTGAGGTATGCAGAATTCTGTTTTGTGTCGGTCATCATGGTGGACCTCTAATTGCCAGAAGCCTATTTTTAAGTCAAATTTTGAAAACACCTTTGCCTGTGTAATCCTTGAGAATAGCGCATACTTGTTGGGTAGAGGAAACTTGTCATCCTGCAGAAAAGAGTTTAGAGGTTGATAATTAATGACCAATCTTAATTTTTTCCTAATTTGCTCGCTGAGTTTGTTGACGTAAAAGCTTGGCAGGCCCACTGTGAAGAAGTGGGTTCAATAAGTCCCTCTTGTAACAGTTGTGTGAGTTCTGCGTTGGTTATGTCAACATGATCTAGTGGCATGCCAGGGTGGCTAGCTTTGGTTGGGTTGATATTTTTGTTCATGTGAAAAGGTAGTCGGACAAAATACTCTTAGTTTTTCTACAACAGGTGGGGACATTTGAGGAGGAATTCAGAGTGACTGTTTGACGCAGAGTGGTTTTTGATTTGTTCAAAGACAGCATTGAGAGGGGTGATGGAAAAATATCTTGGGATGGTTGACCATGGTAAAAAAATGGGTTTTGAACTTTAATCCATTAAGCTTGGTAAAAACTTTCTTTTCTAAGAGTTTTTGGATCAAATCAAAGCCTATGATCAGGTCTTTTCCTGGGAGGTCCGAGTTTAATAGTTTATGGCGGATTTTGAGGTTTGGAAAGAACTGTAGATAAATTATCTTACTGATCATAGATACAGTAAATAATTCATCATTGGCTGCTCAGAAGGTTTAGTGATAAGGTTTTCAGTAGGACTCGGGAAGGATGATTGGGTTGAGGATTGAAGTTGCAGCGCCAGTGTCAAGTAGTCCAATTACTTTGATTGGCTTACTGTATTTGGATGGGTATAGCTGAAGTTCTAGCATCGGGATGGATATTGTGTGTAGTGGCTTGGATGGTAAGGGTGACTGTGATGGCTCTGTTTGGATTTTTAGTGACTCCGAGACAGAGCTTGAAGTAGATTCTGATTCGGATTCTGAGTAAACAAGGATTCTGTCACTGTCCTCACAGCTTTGTTCGGACAAAAGAGATTCCAGGTCTGAATTGATGGGTTTGTCTTTTGCAATGGCACTGATGACCGACAGCATCTTTTTTCTTTTGTCTTTCTCAGGACAATGTTTTACAAAATGTCCTTTTTGCCCACAAATAAAGCACATGTTCCTTTTTTTTTTGAAAAAGTTGATTTTCTTCGAAAAAATCTATTCTTGGACCTGGGTGGCTGAGAGAATGGTTGCTGAATCTTGAACTTTCGGTGATGGTGTTTTTTATGAGTTCTGCAAGAGCATTCTTTTCCAGGACATTTAATCTGCAGATCACGTCGTTCACAAGCCTTTTGGATTCTTTTGCCCGTGAGATCAAAATCTTTAAAGAATTTATAGCATGCACATAACTTATCTAGAGCTGATAAGACTGCCTGTTGGATCATTCCTATAGAGGAATTCTGTAGATTTTTGTTTTTTGAATCCAGGAGTCTTAGAGCCTCTTGGCCCAATGGTTCCGGGACTGAATTAAGATAGGCTTGTTTCAGATTATGGTCATCAATTCCCATAATGTAGTATCTGGCTGTAGCTTTTTTAAAATGTAATTCAAGATCTTTTCGTTTGTATGAGCAACACTTCATCTTAAAGAATTCTTCGCGAGCTTTGTCTGTTATCTGACATTCTTCTCTGACAAATTCATTAAATAAAATGCTAATGAACTATTCGATTGAATCATTTTGTTATAGCATGCGTTGTTTGTATTCTCCCAAATAGAGGTACCAATATTTTAGTATTCCTTGAAATCGGGCAATGGCCTTTTATATGACTTCATGGATGGTAACTCTAGCTTTTTATTGCTTAGCTAAGCACCATGCTTGGAACTCAAAAATACGATCAACCCATTGATGAGGGCTGACGTCATCGAGAGTTAGCCAGTATTTTTTCTCTGTGTTGTCTGGTTACGATGATTGGACTCGTCTTCGTAGCGGAGTTTCTGCCTCATCCATGGAGGAATCTGGTTCATGAACTTCTATTTGTGGTCTTGATGCCTGTGGGTCTGAAGGTGTAGTGTTCATGTATTGGGGTGGAATCAGGGAGGTCATTGACCATGATGTTGACTCAGAGATAGATTCAGGTTCTGAGGCTGTTTGTGGTGTTGGCGTCTTGGTGAGGGTGAATAATTAATTCTTGGTGGCTGAAGGAAAAATGGATGTCATAGGGTTCGGGTTCTGATAAAATTCTAGGGGTAGGGTTAGTAAGGTTTTAAAGATGGGTTCTGTGATTGTGTCCGGGGTTGAGGCCGTGAATGTATTGGATGGCTCGGAGGCATGCTTTTTCTTTTTGTCCTTCTTTTTTGGGATAAGTGTAGAACTGTCACCAAAGATGGAAGGAGGCTTGGTACATGGTAGGGGTTGTGATGCCTTAGGCAGGATGTCTATTGGTCACCACGGCTGAAAGATGTCTTGTTCGAGGCTTCGTAGTTGGGTTTTCAAATGATTGATTTTCTTTTCCTGCTCTTGGAAGGGGAGACTGTGTTGAACCAGATCTAGCATGTGTTCATGCAACATTTTAATCTCAAGTTTGAGTTTTTCTATCAACATCTGGTAGGTCGTGAAGCCATTGTCAATTTTGGCTTCTATCATTGTCTGTGATTCTTCAATTTTTTTAAGAGCATTATTTTGGGCTACAGCATTCTGTGACTGCCAGTTGAGAACTGCATCCGTAGGACTTGTCTGTTCAAAATTGCCGTCTGCCCGTCTAGTGTTTGATTATTTTATTTTCCATTGCTGGACAGTGTTCTCTTCAGGGTTGTGTTGGGGGGTTAAGGGAGAAAAGTCCGCAGGCGAGAACATACAGATTTGTGGAATAAGGTTTAAGGGATTTGGGAATTGAGGTTTCGGTTTGCATGATGGTGGTTGTATGCTCTTTTTGTATGATTTACAGTTTGGAGGAGGGTTGTAATGTGGGGCAGAGTATGTGACATAATAATCAAATTTTCTAGATGGCTATCCTAGGAGCCCGACATCTGGATCGCCATTATGATATCTTTTCTCGAGGGTACACTAGGAGTGTTGCTTTTTCTTTTTCTGTCTTTATCTTTTAGCAAAGTTCTCATCGTCCGATCTGTCGTCTTGACATAACTGACAGTTGCAAAAGGGGTCCTAGTGGTAATGGCCATCCTCTGTCTTGAATTGGTAAATGGGTCTCCCTTGTCCTAAAAAAGAGACAATGGGGACTGTTTCTTGTAGGTGGTTAACTGGGTTAAATGTGAACTGGGTTGGAAAGGGTGGGGCTGAAGGACCCGATTTTTTAAAACAAATCTCAGTTTGTCTGTCTCGTCTTTGAAAGAAACTGTGGTTTGTAGTTTGTAGTGGTTTGGGTGGCTGGGATTATTTGTGATCTTGTTCATACCTAGTTATCCATGTGTCTGGAAGGAGTTTAACCAGTTCTTCATTAGAGAGTTGTCTTGGCACATAGGTGCATGTTGGTGCCTTGTTGGATTCTACAGAAAGTAGGATGGCATCTTGACTGATGTGGGGTGTTCCAAAGTTCAGAGCATGGTTTTGGACTCGGTAGACTATTTGGTAGTGAAGTGTGGCTGAATATGTGTTTCCTTCTGGTACTGTCCCCGTAATGTGGATCTGTGCTTTTAGAATTGAAAATAGGTTAGGATCTGTAAGGGGCATGCAAAATTTGGGGTACAGAGTGACTAATACTGTGCCGGCATTTAATGCAGTTTGCATCATGCCGATGCAAACATCTTTGTACATGGAGAATCATCCATCAAGCAAAGCAATGCGGGCAATAGTTTCAAGCCCTTTTCGGTCATGGAGGGTCAAGGTAAATCGAACAGCACCAAAGTGCATATGAGTGTAGCCTTGTTTTGACCAGTGAGGGAGAAAGTCCTCAGGGAACTTGAGGGTTACTACTTGTTCTTCGGTTGAAGCTGGGAGGAGGTGTTGGTCAAATTTGGTTGCTTGTACATATTCTTTGGTTTTGATTCGATTTGGTGTTATCAACTATTTGAGAGAGGTAGAAATGAATTTTTGGGGCTTAAGAAAGGCATGGTAGGGGTTGATTATGGGAGGTCAGCCACGGATACTTTGTTTTCCTCTGGTAAGTAAGTGATTTCATACAAATGGTCTATTCTTGAAGAATCGGTGGATCGAAGTGAAGTAGAAGGAGTAAGTGTAGTTGGAGTAGGGGAAAGGGTTGGGAGAGGGTTGGGAGAGGAATGAATGACTCGAATGATAAGGGATCCATAATGGTGAAGGATGGTTGTTCTCTCTAGTCACCTTAAATATTCAGGCATAAATGAGTTAATAATGTGAAAACTTATTCAAATATACAACTTGGAAAAGTAAATGGCTTTGATACTAGTAAAGGAGTCTAACTAGTTATGAGGTATGCTCTGGCACAACACTTTGAATGGCGTCAACAGCAGGATAATTTTTTTAAAAATAATTAAATTTTTTTATGACATTTAATTATAATTATAATATTAAAAACAATTAAATTTTTTTATGACATTTAATTATAATTATAATATTAAAAATAATTAAATTTTTTTATTACATTTAATTATAATTATAATATTAAAAATAATTAAATTTTTTTATTACATTTAATTATAATTATAATATTAAAAATAATTAAATTTTTTTTATGACATTTAATTATAATTAAAGAAGAGTTTTAAAGATTAAAAAAATTATTTTATTTTTATTTGTAAAAGTTAAAATTTTAAATTTTAAGAGTAGAATTTTTTAAATATTTTTAATATTTGTGTAATATCACATATATTTTAATAATATTTTCTTATTTTTATAGTGTACTCTTAATAAAATATACCTTATTCAACTAATGTATTTTTTATATTTTTTTAAAAGACATTATATTTTTAATTTTCTATATTTCTACAATCATAATATTTTTCTAAGAATTTATTAAAATCTTTTGTTGGTTATTTTATTTTTTTAAAATAAAAAGTATTATTTTATTTTTAATTTTTATACCAAATACAATAATATATATTGATTCGTTGGTTAGTATATATTAATTTTAGTTGATTCTTTTATTTTAAGAAATTAAAATTGAGAAAATACATAATAAATTTAAACTTATTTATAAATTTTTTGAATAGTTTATAATTTGAATATAAGTTTTTGTTAAAGATGATGCTTATGTGTCATTTTAATATTGTATGAATATTAATTGTTTAATATTTATACAATAAATATTTTGAATAAAATTGTTAATATATATATGATAAGATGCTTATAATGTTTTAGACATTGTCTGATCTGAAGGAATTCAAATTAGGTCAAAAGGAGTTTGGACCATGAATAAGAGTTAGCGATATTTAAAGAATTAAAGTCTTATCTGAAATGGGACAAAGATTAGAGAATATACTAACAATGACATAATTGCAAAGAGTTGCAAGCGTTACTATGAAATGTCATTGTGCAAGTATGTTCTTAAATTATATGTTCCTGATCTATTTCCACCGATGCAGAGTTTGTCAAGAAAAACTTTATTAAATATAGATCAATGTATGTCTATATCTGAATGGTCCAGATGATTAATCTTAGCAGACCATGAACATTGAGGAAGCTCATATATATATATATATATATATATAAATATATAGGTATTCAGTTAGAACTGAGTATTGAACAAACTCAACGAAGACCTCTAATATATATCCTATAAATTCGTCAGTGGAAGGTCTTTTCGAGTTGAATAGTATTCGTGGTCATTTGACCTGAGCACCAAGGTGAGCTTGTAAGTGATCCATAATACTTACGTTCCACACATGTCAGAGACCTTTCATGGTATGACCGTTGGGTTTCACTGGGTATGGTCCGATACTCATGGAGTTTGGTGTGTGTAAATATGAGATCCATCGGCTCATATAGGTGAGTTAAATATCTTGATGTTCTAAGATTGTATTCCAAAAAGTCTTATGGCCACAAGCATAAATACGCAAAAAAAAAAATTTCTGAGAGATAAACAATATCGCAAAAGTGTTTGCGGATATTGTTTATGGAATACGAATCAAGGAGATAAGTTTACGGTTGAGTAATAGAAGACTTAATGATATTAATCTATGTCTCCACTTTTCTAGGATATAAATGACGGATGAATTATATGAATTTACCTCAACTTGTATGATTTAATGCATTGTCTTATTTTATCCATAACGTGTGTGTGAGGCATTGATGATAGATTTACGGAAGAGTTCCGTAAGACAAAATGAGTATGAACCTAGGGAGTCTCATTATATGAAGTGTACTCGTTGAACACTGAGGTAGTGCACCGGATTGAATTGTTAGATATGAGAAATTCTAAAAAAATATGAATTTATTTCAGAATCTCTCAGAGAGTAATTAGAGTTTAAGTGTTAAACTCAGGACTGTACCAAATAAGACTTAACACATTTATTTACCAAGTGCATGCCACATGTTATGCCATTAATTTATAATGGCACAACGCTTGGCATTGGTAGATATAGTTACAATTTAAATGAAACAATAGTTGTTTCATTTAAAATATAAAAAAAATCGATCATTTATCTATTTCAGAGGCTCTTAGAAAGTAGTTAAGGTTTAAGTATTAAACTCAAGATTATATTAAGTAAGACTTGACACATTAATCTATTAAATATATGCCACATATTATGCTATTAATTTGTAATGACACAATACGTGGCAATACAATTAATATTATTTTGTTAAAAAAAAAAGCAATCAAAAGCAATTTAGGCCATTACACATATCTAAATGAATTTGATTCATTATTAATGTTGCATGTTTCTTTTTGATTGGCTTATTAAAAGATTAATGACTACTTGTTTAATTTTTATTTGCCCAAAAAAAGTTGAATCAAAAGCAATACAATTGCAAATGAAAAATGAAGCAACATGTGACAACTTTTCTATAACCTTAAGCTAAAGAATGCCATTAATAGGCTTCATTAAATTGCCAACGAAATCAAGTATGACACTAAGCTTTAGTGTTGCCTTATCATACTTGGACAAGTGAAAATGAAATGAATTTCTATTGGCATTGATGATTGACAGCATATGCTATAAATTTGTGGTCGAATTTTGCATTTGAAAGTATGTGTAAGAGGGCATCATACTGTCTTAAAGTGTTAAGACAAATAAGGCAAATGACTAAGAGTTAGTCATTAGCCCGAGAGATATGGAAGCAATAGTTACTACGGTAAATAATTCTCGTTGAAATTAAAGCTAATATTTTAGCTCCGTAATTTCACAGGAGTTGCATACTAGAATTACTCGCGAGATTACTTTAGAGTGAAACTCCAAAAATAAAAACTAGCTCTATTTATCTTCAAAAATAATTTTTTATTTTATTAATGTAATGAAATATTTGTATGTGTGTATTTTATTTTTGCTGCACACATTTTACATGTGAGATTTGTAAATATATATTAATAAAAATAAAAAAATGCATAAATTCACTTGATGCACAGCACAGTAATATAATAGTTTTATTAATTATCTTTTTTAGTAATTTAATAACAGATAAACACTTTTAATAATGTATAACAAAATAATCTAATATATTGAAAGAGTTTTTTTTTAATTACAACCAAACGATAAATAATTTTTTCTTAAAAGTTATACTCCTAAAAGCTCTATTTTAAAAAAATTTATTTAAAGAACTCAACCAAACGAGCCTTTAGTTCATTCAATTATTAAAAGGAAATTTTTAATCTCTTTAATTATCTAAAAAAATTATTTAATTGATTACATTTGTAATTCATTGATATTATTGTTATAATCATTTGAGATTTAACATTTTACTTTAAGATGTAATACTTATATATATAAATGGTATTCCTTTGCATTACTCATTAGCCAAAACTAGGTAGTTTTTATTTGTTTGTTAAAAAATTCATCTAAACCAAATAAATACTACTTTTTTTTTTTCAAAAAAACCTTTTTCTTCGGGCAGGGTAGAACTGTTGCAATATATATATATATATATTAGTATTAAAATACTTATTTTGACCCTCAAATTCTTTTAAATTTTTTATATTGAGTTCAATTGTCAATTTAAAAAAGTGATTCTTAGTTTTAAAATTTTAATTTTTAATACATTATTTAATATTTAAACAATATCTCATCTTTCTCTACTTTAGTGTATTTTTCTAATAAAAAATAGTTTTTAAGTTACAAGTTACCCCTATTTTTATATTTTTCAACTTTATTCTCTTATCTTAATAAAAATAATTTTATATTTATAAGTAATCTTTAATACAAAAGAATAGTATACTTATAATTATTTTCTTACATAGAAAATAGAATTCATCTTTTTTTTTTAATATAAATTTTTTTTATACTTGTAATTCTTTTTCTATGTGGAGTAGAATTTTTCTAATTTAACTTATATAAGTAAACTCACAATTATAGAATGCCATACATTTATAATTTTATCTTCTTTTCAAATTTGTCTCAAACTCTTTTTCCTAACTCAAAGACAAAGAAAAGTTTTCGAGAAATAAGTTAGAATATTTTAAAATTTAATAATTTTATTTAGATATTAGTTAATTTTTTTACTATCTTACTAATATAACTTTATATGTATTTTTTTTTTATAGATCTTGATCTTTATTCTTTTGCTTTAAATTTGTTGATTTTAAGATATAAATTTTATTTTTACGAATAATATAATACATATTTATCATTTATTATTTTTTTTTTCTATAGGAAATTCATATACAAGTAATCAATTTAGAAAAATATAATAAAATTTGTAAAAATCTATACATCATCACCATTTCTTAAGATTATGCTAAAATTCCCAACAACATATCTTTTTAGTTGATCTATTATTGACATGGAATAAAAATATTAATTTATTTTATTAAATTTAAAATTTTATGTTATAATTTGGCCCTCCTAAAGTTTAAATCTTGGTTCTACCCCTACTCAAAGTAAAAAATTTTGAACTTAAGACCTCCACCAAAATAGAGATAGAGTTGTATTAATCTTTTACCATTGGGCTATTAACACAAGTACTTTAAAGAAACATTTTAAAAATGTCATATATTTGATATTGGTTAATTAAATTATAAATATTTCAATGTACAATCTTACACAATAATAAACATTCAAAAATTGACATTTAAAATATTATTTTCTCTATATTGTCAAATTGCTTTTAGTGAAAAATATTTTCTTAAGAGTACATTAATACAATAATCGAGATAATATCGTATTATATACTAATAAATATCCAGACTAAATAACCTTTAAAATAATATCATATTACATATTAATAAATATCCGGATCAAATAATTTTCATAAATAAAAAAATAACAACTCCACACATAAAAAATAACTATTTACATACGAGACAACAAAGAGGAATAAATATGTCATCCTAACATTTGTCGAGATTTGAAATTCTAACCATAGTTAAAAAGATACACATGACTTGCCACTAAGACAAGTTCTCAAGTGCATAAATTTAAGTATTACATTTTTTATTTGGTTATAAATTTGACAAGAATGCTAATTTATTAAATTATAACATAAATTAATTTTCATTTAAAAATCATATTTAAATTTACTTAATGAACAAAAAAAAAAGAATTAAATGGCTTTAGGCAAATTGGACTATTTGATCAAACTAAAATTGATATGAGATAAAGATCAATAACATAGTGTTCAAAATAACTGCCCCTTTAATCTTTATCACGACCAAGACTTTTTCTTTTTTTTAATTCCCTTTTCAAATTTGTTCCAACCTTTTGAATTTTAATACGGCAGTGTCACGTGACTATCATACCAAAGCTAAAGAAGTTGTTGACCTATCAATCTATTATCACCCACAAGCACACAAAAGGAGTTCTCACGCTCAACACGTGGCGCTGGTACATTACGCGGGACCATGCAAGGCGGGCCCCACCGACAGACCATCAGCTGATCAGGGATTAACGTGTATACTCCCTTGAGTGATTTTACGACATCTCTTTTTTTTGACTTCTCTGCCACTTTCCTTTATATAATATAAACCATCCCTTTCTAAAAAGAAAGGAAATTTTTTTTTTTTCAAAAGAATAGAAATTAAAAATAAAACAATTAAAAAAACACACACACACGTGTATATATATGAAATCTTATCATCTTTACAACTTTGGAATGAATTAATTCTGAATTCCACATTCGAAATATAAATTAAAAAAAAAAAATTATGTTTAACTCAAGATTATTAAAAATAGATTTTTTTTTTTAGAATTTAGATTGTAAAATATAAATCAAAAATGTAGATTGCATAACTTAAGGGTTCTATTTTACTTGAATTTAGGTTATTTGATCAACAAAACTACAATCAAGAAGTTCCATAATAATGTTCATTTATTAAATGCACAAGCGGTTCTAAGAATAGGCTAGGGGGGCCATAACCTTTCCCTATTCTCAAGTCCTAAAGTTTTTTTTTTAAATTTAACAATAAATATTTATAATTTTTATCTTCTAAAATATATATTTTTATGATTTATCTTCAAATTTTTAAGTCTGATATTAAAATTTTAATATAATTAAATTTTAATTTAATATAATTTTGATTTTAATATCTCCTCCCCCTTTCTTTAAATTTTAGTTCCGACCCTAATTACATGATAAAAGCATTATCTTGTAAGTGAAAAATGAAATCCTCTTTTAAATATAATATAAAATTTTGGTTTTTATTTTTAAATATATAAACTAATTTTTTTGAATTTTTTTGGTTATCCTATATTTTTTCTAAATAAAAAAATATATGTGAAGGATAAATTTAAAATCTAGAAATATTTCTAACCATACAAATCAAAATTGGGGCCCTTATCATGTTAGCGTCTCCATCTTTTGATGGCATGAATAAGACACAAATGAAAACAAAGAAAAGAAGAAGCTTGGTTTATGTCATGAATAAGACCATTTGGTGGTCCTCCACTTTGATTAATATTTCATAGTCTATAATGCAAAGATCTAGCAAAATAGGGTCACATTATTAATGTACCAAAATTGTTGTCCAAAAATGAAAAAATAACTAAGATTTTTTTGGGCGGGTCAGTGCAACAAAGATTTTAGATTTACTGATGTAACTGAAAAAAAAAAAAGAAATAGATTATTTGACTACCCCTCTGAAAAAAGCTATTTAAATACAGCAAGCCCTTTCATCTCTCTTTCTATTAGGAGAGCCGCCCCGAATAATCATGACATTATATATTTTATATAATTTTTAAAATTTTAAATTAATACATATTTAATAACTAAGATGCAATCAGATATATATAATTAATGTACTATAATTAAAATACATTTAAAATTTAATTTAAATAATTAAATATATATTAATCTAACGATTTAAAATTTATATAAGATGTGTAAAAAATACAAAATTATAGATCCTAATTATATATATAGTCTTTAAATTTCAAACAAACAAACAAACAACAACAACAATAACAATAATAATATTGTTGTTGTATTCTTCGACAACCCAACCAAACAAATATCGTACGGATTACTTCTATTCTTTTTTTTTTCAAAAAATAAATATTTATCTAAATTATAAATTCAACCAAAATTGGGAAATAATGAATCAATGATACCCTTAAAATGAACTAATTAAAAATAATACCAACAAAATCCAATATGTTTTACCACATCAATTTAAAGAATCTTGTAATATCCTTCTTTCCCATGGCAATTCTAGGCATCCACTTCCTTATAAAACATATGGTCTTGACCAGCAGTATCAATAAGGGTTGCATCTTTCAAGTAATTTGACACAAGTACTTTTAATAATAATAAAAAAAGTGCTTTTACTTGAAAGAGTTTTCTTAAAAACAATTCATGCAAGAGTAATTTAATAAAATTGTTTATAAATCGTTATAGTTTCTTGCACACTTGTTCTTTTAATAAAAGAAAAATGCTTTTATTAGAAAGAGTGTTTCTTTTATAGAATAATTCATGACAAAATTATCTATAAATTTACAAATTCATTAAAATTCACTTGTATTAAAAAAAATTTAATAAGATTTGAATTAAATTTAGTATACAAAAGTAAAACCAACAATAAATTTAATATGGGTATGAATTTAATAAAAAATTTATAAATACCCACAACAAATATTTGCACATATTATATTTTTTTTAAAAAGTAAAAATAAAAATTTATTTTATTTTATTTATATTTATTATTAACCCATATCATAATACAACGAATAAAGTTTGGTTGTTGAGCTCTGAGAAATGTAGCTCAATACTATTTAGATACGGTCAATCGAGTTCGATAGGTTATTATTCTACTAGACAAAGTTAGATGTCGCTTTAATCCAAATGGTTCAAAATGAAATTTTACATAACTATCCAATAACAAAATACCAAGTAGGAGAAAGATTATTCAAAACTTTAATTATTTATGAGATTATAATTTTATTTATAGTAGGTTAACTATAACCTTACTCAAATAAGGTAAATAATCTCAATACGAAAAACTTAATAAAAAATTCAAATAAAATAAGAAGCATAAAACAATTCAATTAAAAATAAAATTCCTAATTTTATCCTACATCAATTTCATTCAAAATTTTAAGCTTTAAAAACCTCCTTTTTTTTTCCACATCTCCGAGCGAGATAAATTCTTACGGTTTCTTCATTTTTTAGTACTATTAAGCATTGAAATTTATTCTCAATAATTCTTAAAAGATGAAATTAAATCCATTATTTTGAGATTTAGTCTGCAAAATCTCTCACCAAAAAATAAAATAAAATAAAATAAATAAACACATTTTCTACATCTCCAAATAATTTTATAGTATTCTATTCAAGAACTTTAAGCAACCCAACCATGGACGGATCCAAAACTTTTGTTCAGAGGTGCAATTTCAAACAATATATTTTTTTTAAAAATAAATAAAAATATGCTTAAATAAAAGATGAGAGGGGCTTATTTCAAAAAACTTATTTAGCTAGTTCATGTGCTATCACAGGGGGGTAAACAGGATTTACATGATGAGAAAGAATCGTACTATCTATAATATCCTGAATTAACAAATCTAACTCAGAGAAGGATGTTGTTTTGACAAGCATGTCATTAACTTCAGATGTAGCATAGAATTCAATCTCAATGTTGTTTTGCTCTTGCTCTTTTGTTATAAATAAACCTTTCTGAATAGCTAAGGCCTCAGCAATAAGGATTGGATAGAGAGCAGGCAATCTGAAAGAACTTGACAGCAATAAGAGCTGCATCGGTATTTATTTTCAAAAAACTCATAATAGGGCAATGCCATCGGGGGATAGTTGTTATCTTAAATTTTTGGCAACTTATTTTGTGTGCCACGGAGTTCCTCCAAGTAGTCTTTGGACTATTCAACTATTGCATATGCATCGAGGATAATCTTTTTATGGATTATTTAGTTTTCAGCATACCAAATCCTCTATAATATTACAACTAAAATCTTCAGATCCAGTGCTAGTAGCTGCTGCATACAGGATATCAGAATATGTAAGATGACTGCAAAAGATATCGTTCATGAAATAGAGAAGATGATTCACTTTTTTTAGGGGAATTTTCTGCACCCCAACCTATAGGCATGTTTATCCACGAGCACAGTCGCTTTAGGTTAGTATTGGTGGGGATCCAGTCATGAGAAGATTTCTAAAGAAACATATCTTTGTCTTCCGGGGAACAACCAGCCGCTAAATACACTTCCACCAATCTTGAGTTCCCGAATTGGTAGAACTACTACTAACTCCTTTTAAAAAAAAAAAGAAGCAACCCTATATCAGAATTTGACAATGTAGTTGCCATGCTTATCGTAGTGCCATATTAGAGTGTCTAGAAATTGAAATTGAAAGGCTGAGGGAGCCACTAGCTACCAACTCGCCATCTCGCCCCCTGCCACAAAATCTCTTTACCCCACAAAATACTTTTCTAAATAAAAGAGGTTGAGGCTTTCATCTTCGCCTATAAAAAAAAAATAAAAAATTAAGGAAATAAAGATTATTCAGAACTTGTGTCATTAATGAGTCTGGATTCTTTAGAATGTATCATTCTTGCTTTGCAAGCATAACCTTGTTGAGTAAAAATAAATTTCAGAACCCAAGGCCTCCTCTTTTCTTCTTACAGCAAAGCTTTTCCCATGAGCACCAGTGTAATTTCTTGTGGTTGGCATCATCCCCGCTCTACACACCAAAAAAAAAAAAAAAAAAGAAAAAAAAAAGAGCACAAAATCTAGGAAGCTCATAAATGAGTGTCGTGGGTAGCTTAAAAAGATTCATAGAGTAGTTGGAATGGGTTGATGAGGATTTCTCTTCCACGGGCCAAAAATAATTTATTCTTCCAATCTTTTAGCTTACTCCATATATGATCCTCTATAAAAGTGAATACAGATTTTTTTGCTCTCTCACTGAGGCTCGGTAAACCTAGGTATTTTCTATGGCAAACACGCTGAACTCTGAGAGTTTGTATAGTTGATCCGCCAATGTGCCTTGAATAGAGGAACTGAAACAAACATCTGACTTGCTAAAATTAACTTGACCCGAGGCAGCTTCATATTGCAACAGAATTCTCTTAATGGTTTGACAGTCCTCCATATTAGCTCTTGAAAAAAATTACATTGTTATATGCAAAAATTAAATGGGAAATCATGGGTCCATTGTGTCCACACCAGAAACTACCAAGTTCGCCATGTTGTTCCGCCTTTGAATTAATCAAAGAAGTCAAGCCTTCTACACACAGAATAAATAAAATAGGGTGAAAGTGGACCTCCCCGATGACGAACTTTAGATGGTTTGACAGAACCCTTTGGCTCCCTATTAACTATAATGGAATAAGTAACAGAAAATATGCAGCTCAAGATTTTTTGACACCAGTTCTCTGAGAAGCCAAGTTTCTGCATCACAAACTATAAAAAAACTCAACTCAACATAGGCTCTAGATATATCTAAATTAAAGGCAAGAAAAGCCTTTTGTGAAGCCTTCTTGCACTTGATAGCATTAATGCGCCCGAAATCAATAATAGCATTATAAGTAATAAGCCTTCCACAGATAAATACACTGAGATTTAGAGATTACCTCACATAAAATTTCACGAAGGTGATTAACCAGCGTCTTTGCAATTATCATATATATGACATTACATAAATTGATTGGCCAGAGATTAATAGGACATTCAGGTTAGTCACATTTTGGAATTAAAGCAATCAACATCATGTGAAGTTGTCTTGTCTTTCTTATACGAAGTTGTCTCTACACTGCCCAGTACACAATGTGGAAGCCGACCATTAAATGTTGAAATCACCACCACACAACCATGATAGAGAGTGTACGTCACTAATAAACCTAAGGAGAGTCTAACCATGAAATTTTTTAAAAAGGTTCTAGGTGTCTATAGTGTCACGTTCTAAATATTCTTAAATAATTATTTGAACATTTGGCGCGCGACAAAATTATTATGGGAGTATTTAGTCCTTTTTGTGTTAAATGGGATAGAATTTCTAGAAGGCCCAATAAAGTTGGGTTGAGGCCACATTATTGTGGTAGGTGGGAGAATAATCTAGAAAAGGCATATTCCTTGAGATATACTTTTGGTAGTTGGCATCTTTAGAATATTCCTTAGGATATTCTCCTCTTTAGATGTGGACCATTGGATTAGAGTTAATCTTAACCGTCCATTGTAAATAGTTTTAACTATAAATAGGTGGAGTTCTCATTTGAGAAATCATCTTCCAAATACTTCAAATTGTATAGCTTTGTAATTCTCTCTTTAGTAATAAAATACGAGACCATTCTCTCAAACACTTGGCGTGTATTCTTCTTCATCTCTTTCTTTAGTCAATTGGGTCTTGTAGGCTGCTTAGCACTTGAAGAGTGTCTAAAGCCGCACGGGTTCGAGAAATCAGTCCGTGACAATAGGAACCATAAAACGTTAGTGAAAGTTTCCATGAGACGTCACCTGAATGTCAATGTGGAAATCCACTGTTGCAGCCAATTCGCTCCCCAATTAATTAATAAATCCAAGTTTTACACGCAAGTCCTCTATTTGTTGATGATAGGCAATGATTTCTAAAAAGGAAGACTAAGTCAGGGCGAAACTTCTGCACAAACTTGCGCAAAAGTATGAATGTTTGGATGTTGCCCGAATATTCCAGTAGAGTGTTTTCATATTGATCCGCCGCTGAGGAATTTGAAGAAGCATCATAAGATTCATTACATGCTTGACTCAAAGAGGTAGACCCAATCTGGACATCAACAAAATCAAAGTCTAAAACCCGTTTATGAACACTGCCATCTCTGGCTTTTTTGTTTGCAAAGGAAGCCAACAAGAAAGAAAACAATGTACTATATAATGGCTTTGTATTTCTTGAATGAATTATAACAACTGTTACGTAGGTGTGGTAGAATTTTTCGTGGCGCAGGACTTTGGAGGGTACATTTTTATAATTCATTCAAGAAATACGTAAAAGTTGAAAACATTAAAAATTTGCCCCAAAACCTGCTTTAAATGGGGCAAATTTTGAGTTGCATTTTTATTATTTTTTGGAGATGAGACAGATATAGAGAAATCAATCTATTCTCAAATTAATTTCAAGTTGGGGATGGGAATGGTTTGATTTTTTTAAACCTAATTCAAAAATCCGATTTAATAACACAATTATAAAGTCCTAATAATAGCTTTTGTTCCCCTTGAAAAATTAAAAATTATTCTTTGTTATTGAAATAAAAAGGAATTCTCATTCTTTAATGTTGATAAAATATAAGCATTCCAATTTTTTTTTATTGAACATATTTATTTAGAATCATATGTGAAATTAAAACGAAGAACGGAGAAACTTATCTAGTCACATTTGGTCTCTTGTTAACCGTTTTACCAATTTATTTATTTATTAAAAACTGACTTATTATCACATGAGGTTCTAAATAAAAAAATAAAAAATTTGCTTGTAGCAATTTTATAATGTTAGTAATTCTTTTTTATGAAGTTTCTTAATTATCAAAATTTAAAGTTTGTGGAATGAATTTTAAATTTCAAAATAATTCATTTGGGATAATTTTTTTTTTGTATATTATGATAATTTGGGTGAAAGAATATTTTATAAAATAAATTGGTACAAGTTAAAGAATATTTTAAAACTCTAATTAACAAAAATAAATAGGTATAAGGTACCTATGACGATACCCATCCTCATTGGAAAATCTCCACCCCAAACCTGAATTACATAAATTGGGTATGAGGAGTCTCATCCTATATAGGTATGGGGATAAAGAATGTGATCCCCATCCCAACCCGGCCCATTGACAGGCTTACTATTACATGATCTATATTTATATACACTTGAAGATAAGAGATAAATGCAGGTTATAATATTGATAAACACTTCTACTTAAGTTATACAAACTTCATCCTATTATCTTTATCTTAGTTAGTTACACAGAGTCATATTTAAATTCTAATTCTAGTATGACTAATTCTGTATTTCTGTTTCTGAGTCATTATTGTTGACTTGGATACTTGGCACTTGAGCTGCTACTTAGCACAAAAGATATCTTGTTTTCTAACATGCTCTCTCAAGCTGATGTGAATACTATGAACATTCAGCTTGTTCTTTAGATAATGATATCTACTATGTGTAAGAGATTTTGTAAACACATTTACAATTTGTTTCTTGGTGTGAAGATGATGTAGCTCAATTTCTTTGTTAGTCACTTCATCTCGAATGAAATTCTCACATGTTTAGTTCTTCTATAAAGAATGAGATTGGTAGTTAAGGATATAGAACTCATAGTAAACTTGTGAAACTTTGACAAGTTGAACTTACATTTCATAGAACAGAGATTTTAACCAACATTATTCTGCTGTGAGATTAGCAAGGGCTCTGTATTCTAATTCACAACTTGATCTTACTACAACAATTTACTTCTTTAATAACCATGAGATCAAATTATTTCCTAGTTATATATAGTTTCCACTAATCGATTTTCTATCTATTGTATCACACACCCAATCTGCATTGCTATATGCAAATAGTGTGAGCTACCCTTTAGATGAAAATAATAAGGCATGATCACTAGTTCATTTGTTGATTAAGAAATGGTAGCAATGGTCAAAATTCTCCACCTCAATTAGATTAAATGGTTTTGATAGACGTATTAAATTGTTTTTCCACCAAGGTTTTGAATTGGACAAAGATGTTAAAGTTTTGTGATTTTGTTGTCAAAGGATATATCCATGTGAATCTATTGTAGTCATCTAATAAGCTAATGCAGTATTTATATCCCTAATTTAATGGAACTGTTGCTAGTCCCTAGAGATCAGTATGAATAAGTTCAAGTGACTTTTGTATTTTATTTGTTGAATCAATTTGTGTGATTTACCATGTTGACAAGTAGAACATAAATAAAGAGTTGTATTGGAAGGAATTTTTATTTTATTGAACTGGGAATCATGCTTACGATGTAAGACCACATGGTTCATGACATGGAAACTAGGATATCCTAATCTCAGATGTAACAAATCGATTGGACTTACATCTTTATTGTTAAAATCTAAACTAGACTCTTCTTTGGAAAGATTTTCCTTATTTACGTCAATTGAAAAGATTTTGGACTTTTGGAATTAACAGCTAAGATCCTTGAGTCCGCCAGTTGACACAATCTTCTATTGACTGTTCATTCTAACAGCACTGTTCCCTGCCTCTTGTCCTTAATTTGACAATAATTTTTGTGGAATTCAACAAAGACAATATTGTCAACAATAAGGTTTGATACACTAAGAAATTTCTTTTTTATTTGAGGAACAAAAAAAAATGTGTTTGAGTTCAGGTGCTTATGTGTATAAGGTGTTGGTAGAATAAGTGAATCAGTATGAGAAATATTTAATTTATTACTATTTTTAGCTATAACCTTTTCAGGTCCCTTGAACTCACTTCTAGTACTGAGAGAATTGATATCATTGGTCAAGTGGCTTGTTGCACCACTGTCAATATACCAATTCTAATAATACATATTGTTTAATGAGGCTATATAGGTTGCTATTGAATTTGTGCCTCCATTTTAATTTGAATTATCATCAAACATTATATAATGTTAAAACAACATCTCATCTTTTTTTGCTTTAACGTCCTTCTTTAATAAAAAATATTTCTAAAATTTACAAATGGCCTCTATTTTATATTTTTTAAACTTATTTCTCTTATTTTAATAAAAAAATAATTTTATTTTTACAGTGATCCCATTTATACACCTTTTTTTTATACAAAAGAATTTTATACTTGTATTTTTTTCATATAGAAAAGAATTTTCCAACTTAACCTATATAAATAAATTTACAATTATGAAACACCATATATTGATGAATTTATCTTCTCTTCAATTTATGTCAAACTCTTCTTTCTAACTCAAAGGCCAAGAAAAAAAATTCTCCAATAAATAAGTTAGAATCTTTATTGTTTTAATTAGTTTATTTATATATTGTTAGTTTCTAATATCTTATTATTATAATTTTATATGTATTTTTTATGGATATTGTTCTTTGTACATTTTGTTTTAAATTTATTAATTTTAAAATATAAATTTATTTTTATGAATAATACAATACTGTTTGTTGTTTAATACTTTTATTATTCTTTTTAGTGGAAAAATCATCTACAATTGCCGAAGTTCAAAATCTTAAAGATTGAAAAATTCTTATAATTTATATTGAAAATACTGAAAATTCACCTATCCTTTTGATTTGATTCAATTTTTAAGATTATATTAAAATTTACCAGTCTTTATCGCTTAGCCACTCAAAGTTCAAATCCTGATTCCGAGTTCGTGACTTGATGCCATTGTTTTGCATGGCCGTTTTTAGAGACTCCTTCTTCAGTGGGGATTTCTTGGCTATAGTACTTGCTTTATACTTCTGTTTTGATGATGATTCAGACTCCATACGCTCCGCCTGTTTCGCTCCGTTAGAGAACTGATAAGGATTTGTTAATTGGAATCTCCTTGAACCCGTCATTCCCCTCGCTGTCTTTTATATTTTCCTAATCAGTACTAGTAAGCGGCCCTGCGCTGATCCATTCACTGTATAAAGACTGTACTTCAAGCGCATCAGGCAGATGCTTTACGCTGAAGTACTTCCATTTTGTTAGAGAGAAAAAAATGCTTTAACATGAAAGTGCTTTCTAAAAGACACGCCATGTGCCCCCCTGTAAGCTTCTATTTCCAAACGAAGGATAGGCTCGACTGGGACATATAAAGTCTGTGATGTAATAACAATAATGAGCAAGAGACATTATTAGCCACCGGAAAAGAAGATTTGCATGCAATTGATTTCTTGTAATTGCATTGTCCTTAAAAGTTGAGAAAAAAAAAAGCAGCTTCAATGTGCAAGAGGATAAGCACCACAAACAAACAAGACATTATTATCTGGCCCAATTATTGTCATCTTCTTTACATGCTCTAGACTCTATATAGTCAAATGCAAGGGCTATTTTGATGTACATTAAGCACTTTCAAGTCTAAAATGCAGTCAAATTTTGGCATGCTCAAAACATTATATTTCAGCAACACATGCTTTTGTTGAGTGATTGCAAATAGGGCCATATACAATAAAAAAGAAACCATAGAAAGATCTAGAGAGATGGGGAGTGGGGTTGGGGGGTGGTGGAGAAACAAGAACAAAGTTAGATAAATTCACACCCCATAACATTTTCTACAAACATGAAAAATATACTCCATATGAATATTCAAATTACAATAACCTCTATTTCAAAAGGACTATAAAAGAGAGAGTTCATTAAACTGAATTTTTTTTAATAAAAAGTATTAAACTCCATTGCCATATTGGCTATATTGTGAGCTTCTACGTTACAATCTCTGGGAATATGCTGAGCCTTGAAGCTGCTTATTTCCCTAGTCACATCATGGATATTTGATACCACCCAAAAATATTTCTTGAATATGCCGCTGGCATCTCCATTGACAATGCTAATCACATTCTTTGGATCAATGAACCCGAATCTCATTGCCTCAGCCTCTGCAAACACTTTATCAACATGGGAAATTAAGATGAGTTTTTCTTTATTGCTGCTGCCGTAATCTCCCGTCTTGAGTTTTTTATGACAGCTCCTATTTGACACTGCTTTATTCAGATAGCTATCAAACTATTAGAGCATTGCTGTTATATATATGTGAGAATCCTTTGAAAATAAAAGCTTCAGCTCTTGCTTAGCAAGCCTTGAGGCTTTTCCATATATTCCATTTCGATGTATGTAGATGATTCTTAAAATTGAATTTTCAAGTCGAAGAAAGAACTATAGAAAATTTTCCAAGATGGTAGAACTAGCAGAAGGTGAAATAACCCATCACCACTTCTAAAGAATAAAGAGTTGTAATGACCACGTAATCATAGTAAGTAAAAAATTTCAATTTGTAATTTAGGATAAATGTTTTATCTTTATATACTATGATCTACTATTTGATATTGGGTTTGTTTGTAAAATTTTAAATTTATTTCAAGAATCAAATTAAATACTAAGAAAAGATTATGGGTTATTTTGGTAAAAAGAGTAAATTGTAGATTTTATTAATAATTTTTAATAAATGGGCTAAATAAAAATTGTCAATATATATATACATATTATTCTCCCAAAATCCTCATTTGGCCTAGCTCTCCCATTGTTTTAAAGAGAGAAAGAAGAGGAAAGAAAGGAGAAGAAGAAAAGGGAAAAAAGAAAAAAAAAATTGACTTGTAAGGATTTTTAATATTATAAGAGGATTTCAAGAAGATTAGATCTATAATTTGAGTTAAAGAACGCAAGTTTACTTCGAGCTCACAAGTAAGAACCTCTATCATGGATGAGACGCTTAGTATTGAACTAATTAATGAACGGAATTTTGTGAGTCAATACTTATATTGCATTTATAATTTTTAATTCATGACTCTAGAAAAATATATTTAAAGTATGATAAGTTTGGCTTTTATAGTTAATAATATTTTTTTTTCTTAATGATCACTTATTTTGAATTATGTTATATTTTATGAAATAATTTATTCATCTATATTATAATTTTAAAATCATTAAACTGTACCCCCTCTTTCAGAGATAAAGATGGGATAAAAGTTTTTTAAATTTGTCTATACACATAGAGACTTTGAATTATATGTATGAGTGCATTATTTTTTGGGAGTTTTTGTTTTGTGCATCTGTAAAATAAGGAAATGATCAATAAGTTATGTGTAAGTCTAACGTTTTGCTTGAGTATTCTGGATACGACGAAATTTCTTTTAAGTGTTAATTTAGTATAATATTTTACAAAATTTTTAATTTTTATGATATGTATTAAACATGAACCAATTTAAAAAAAATTATTTATGAGACCATATTAGATTTTTGCAAAATTTTCATATGTAACATGGACCAATTTATGAAATTATTTAAAAAAGTTAAGACCACAAAATTCAAGCCCATTTTTAGTACACCCAACTAAATAAGCCTATATCCATTACCTTTAAACTAAATATAAAGCTTGTTGGCCTAGTACACTAGATTCTGTAGTCAACATTATTCTTATTATGTTTTTCATTTAGTATATTATTTCACTAACTCAATTTGCAAAAACTCGTCTCCCCTCACTAATTTCCTCTTAGTAGATTGTAAATTTCTACAGTTTAATGATTAGATAAAGTGAGTTATGTGATAATACTTTAAGTTGTTTTGTGAGTCACGTGAGATTTATTAATTTATTAATTCATTTTTTATAACTTATTGTATTAAATATTAGACTTTGGATATGTATTTTACTAAATGGGATATTTGATGTTTTAATGTTGTTAATATTGTCCTAGATACCTATATGTTGATAAATGAGTTATAAATGTAATTTCATTTGAAGTTAATGGTTATATTGTGGATGAGAAATGAAAAGTTTAGAAGTATGGTTGTTTGCGTTAAAGTTATAGAAGTATTTATTTTTTAAGTTGTAGGTTTGAGAATGTCTGAAAAAGAGGAAAAATAATATCAAATTTTGATAAAAATTTTACTATAGTGTGTTTATATGAAATATCTATAGAATAGCATTTGACATTCACCATAAAATTTGAAAAATTGAGGAATAGGTTGTTTCATTTTTTTTCCGGTAATTTTGAGTTGTATAAGAGCATTTGATTTTGAATATGTATTACATTATTCTGATATTTAATGCCAAAAATGAATTTATTTTATCTTAGATGCATAAAATGTAGTAACCAGTATCCACGACTGGTAAGAATAAGTATTTATATATGTATAAATATACGTATTTTATTTGTATGTTGGTGATACTTGAATTATATATTGTTATTAGTAATATTTTTATAGGTTAAGGATATACGATTAGTATTGGGTTTATTTGTATGACTTTAGATTTATTTTAGGGACCAAATTGTTATACTTTAAAAGTTTTGGGGGCAAATTCGTAAATATCAAAAATTAGCCTCTTAGTATAAAAATACACTTTTAAACCCTAATTTACCATTTTTAGGTCGAGCTACCCATTTTAAGAGAGAGAAGAGAGAAATAGAGGAGAGAGAAAGAGGAGAAGAAGAAGAAAAAGAAGAAGAAATTGGAAATTTGAATTTCAAGAGGTATATCATACGTATTTCTCAATTTATTGGTATTAATTAAGTTAATTCCTTTAAGTTTTGATTTCTGAAAATATGTATAATTGAGGATTTGTTGTGTATTTCGTAAGATCATATGAGAATTGATGATGATCTATAAGATAGTTTGATAAATCATGATGAATTATGGAATTTCTGCTGGATAACCTCTTGATCTAGGAATTTTATAAATTGTTGTGATTCAATTCTGGTTTTGAATTTTGAGTATATGAAATTAGACATGTTTAGGATCATCTGAGACTTTGAATCGACTGAAAATCTCAGAAATTGAATTTGTAGTGAATTTACCAAAATGACCCTGGAATTCTGGAAATTTCCTGTGTAAACAGTATGATACAGTGGAAAATAATTTTTGATCTGCTGAATGATCTTTAAAAATTACGAATTTGTGGAATATGATAATTTTATATGTCTAATATGATATACTCGGAATTGAGAATTTGGATCAATGTGGTTGAAGTGTTATGAATTTCTAAAGTGTATCAGCTCATTGCAGTATTTGATTAACAGGTTTTTAAAGTTAGACAATAAAATAGTTTTAAAATACTTTTGGCAGTTATTTGGAAGCCAAATATTTATCATGAATTGGTATATGTGTCAAGAGTATTTCTGTGGTAGTTTTACAATTTTTGAGTTAGTATATGATTTTATAAAATTAGGAGATTGAATACTGTTCAGTAAGTATCTTGATCCTGTCAGGTTTGTAGTTTGGATTCGATGGTGTGTATGGAATGGATTGTGTAGGAATTTTGATATAATATTCATATATAAGAAGTATATATGAGTCAAGAATGATGTATTCTGATTTCGGAGTAATTGGACATCATTTGATGTATTAGAAATTTTTGTTAAGTGTAAGTGGTCAGAATGACAGGTTTTGAGAAACCAAATATTTAGACCAATTTGATGTGATAAATGCATTGTGTATAATTTTGTAAGCTATTTAAAGTATTTTGTGTGAATTGTGAGGCTTATGAAAGGATTAATCTCCATTGATAGGTTAAGGAGATTTAAGCCTTGTAGCTGAAAGTGTTAAGAGGTAAGTATACTAGACTTACTACTGGAATCACAATAAACATAATAATTGTTTTGTATGATTTTGTAAATGGGGTTAAGAATATGTTTATGATATGTCAAAGTATATTTTGATATGAAATGTAAATATATGTTTATGAATGTGAGTATTGACATTGAGCATGGACATACATGTGTTTTTGAAAGTGAGCTTTCCAAAATAAGATGCGTTTAGCAAAGAAAGCTTTTGAAGTGTAATATGTCCATGAGAAATATTTTGTGATTTGAGGGTACTTGAACTCACTGTTAACTTAGTAGGCATTTTATGTGATTTGTGGAGCCTTTATGTGTAGCCTTTCCTTCGGGATTGGTATATGTTATGTGTTCCGTATGTAGGGAGGATCCTATTGGTACCTAAAGGAAGTGTGAGTCATCACATTCGTGTGGTGGCGTATTGGTACATGTGAGAGGACTCACCGATGATCAGGGTGAGGGTTTGGCTTTTACCTTCGGGCATAAGCGTTATATATGTGTGATTTAAAGACCTCACTTGTACTATTCCTCTCATACGGTATGTCACCTACGAGTGACATTTGGCTCATTATGTGATATGTGATATGTAAGTCCTACTAAGTAGTAGTCGAGTAATGGTATTCCTATTATGTGTTTTGAAAGAATATGTAAGCGCTTACATGATATGTGATTTGATAAGATTATGATTTTGATTGATCACAGCATATCATACATATGCATTGTGTACATATATGTATTTGTATTTGATATATGAAAAACTAATATGCTTACTGCGTTTTATACTCATTATAGTTTATGGTAATTTCAGGTAAATAAGGTGCATGTGTGCTTAGCGGATTTGGCAAGGCTTCTGCTGTTTCTTGGGTTCCCTAAGTTGCTAGGTTACCGAGTGTTTCATTTGAGGACACGTGGGATATGATATTTGATTTGTCCCTATTGAATAAATACTTATGTATTATTTCATTGTGTGTGGATTGGATTTGGTTTAAGTTTTATAAAGTGTGGTTATTGGATGATTTTAAGTAAGAATTTGCAATGGATATATTCTGGGCTCCCGGTAACAAAGTTGTTACTGGTGACGTAGTAGAGTGTTAATCTCTGAGAAAAATCTGCGTATCTCCGGTTTAATAATTGTCCCAGTCATAATTCAATTGCTATAATTCTGAAAGAAATTGAAATGAATGTTTAAATATTGTCAAGAGAAGTTTATATTTATATGTTAGGTTATGGTTGATTTTAGTGTTGAACTTACTAGCAACTTGCTAAGGATTTCTGTGTTGAATGAAAGTTGAAAATTTTGTGTAATAATATTTATGAGTGCACATGCAGTGAATGAATGTTAGTGATGTCGTGTGTTGGATCTTTTAGGTCTGGGGCGTGACATAAAATATATAGATAGATGAGTTACATAAATGTAATTTCTTTGATGACGATGATTTTATACTGTAAATAAGAAATGGAAAAAAAAAAATTGGAAGTATGGTCGCATGAAGCATAAGAAGTGTTGATTTTATGATTTGGAGATTTAAAAATGTTCAAAAAATAGATGATACCTTTCCAAAATTTCAGTAGAATTCTTACTATAATATAAGTGTATTAGTATTCCAGGACAAAAATTGAGATTCACCCCAAGTCTATAAAATACTACAGGGCGGGTTTTTTTTCAGTCTTTATTAGATTTTATTCAATTTGTGTTTGTGAGTGGAAGACAATAAGTATTAATTACTTAAAACTTTTTTTTTTATAATATAGGACAAAATAAAAATATGATTTCAGGTAGGGGCGAGAATAAATATTTATTAACTTGGCTTTCTTTTTCTTTTTTTTTCTCTATTTTGTTCAATTTGTATTTGTGAGTGCAAGACATTAATCTTTAATAAGTATTTATTGATTTAAAACTTTTTTATAATATCACTTAAAAAAAAACTATTTTACAATGTAGGAAAAAATACAACTATGATTTTAGGAATGGGAGAGAATAAATATTATCAACTTAACTTCTTTTTTTTAACATAGAAAATGAGATTAGAATCTCTGTTAAAATAACAGAACAAATATACTGTTAACTCTTGATTATTGGAATGTTAACATAAATACATATTTTTTAAATATAAATATAATTATAAAGATAAGATCTAATGTAGGTTGAGAATCGAACCCAAAAATATTTTTTTCTTTAAATAAGTATATATGGACTTAAACTTTTGTTTTTAATGTAATATCATTATATAGACAAGACACAAATTACTTTTATGCTTGATAGAAAATATAATCTAAAAAAATATATACGTATTTATTAACTTAATAAAATACTATTAACCCATCATACTAAAATAAAATTATGCTATAAATAAACAATAATCGATATTCATTATTTAAAAGTAATTTTTTTTAATATTACAATAATTTACTGATATTTAAAATTAAAAATTTATTAGAATATATAATAATGATATTCGTCGAGGTGCAATCTACACCATTAAAAATTGAAAAAAAATTACCTTACCCATACATAGAGAGGACTTAAAACTTAAGGACCATAGCTACTCATCACTTTGACCATAGGAATGACAATTTAATCCAAATTTGAAAAAACTCAAAAATCCAACCTAGTCTATATCAAATGGTCGAATTCGAATTTTTATTGAATTCAAAAAATCCCACCTAGAACTTGAGTTTTGTCTTCTTTTTTTACAAAGAAAAGTTATAAATTAATTCATAAAATTCTCAATATTTAATATATATGAATTTAACAATTATCTTACAAAATAAATACTTCAAAAGTATAAATTTAACTTATAAATTTTTTAAAAATTAAAAAAATTAAAAAACTAAAAAAAATCTAGTTTAAACTCGGATCTAACCCAACTTGAAAAAAATTCAAGTTTCGAGTTTATATAAAAAAAAGTTGATCTGCATCTGAGTTGTGATGGGTTCATAAAAAAAATCAAATTCGAATCTAAGTTGAATAAAATTCGAATTCAAATTCAAATTTTATCATCCCTATTCGAGCAAAGAGTGATGGATAAACAATTTTGATCTTTTAATAATTAACTAAAATTGGCCTCAAATGTGTTCAAAATCTTTGATCTTGAGAACTCACAAAATCGAAGAATTTGAAGTCAAAATATGTGGGAACGGATCACGATCTTAAGAATGAAAACAATCTGTTGGCAATACTATACTATAATATTTTCCAAAAGTGATTCTGCCATATGCATTTTATATTCGTTTGATTGGGTTTCTCTATTAGTCAAAAGAACTTTTTTAATGTTAAAAATTCTTTTCAATTTTTTTGATAATATTTTATTGCAATTACAAAATAGATTTTAAAAATTAAAAAATTATTTTGCCTCTATTTATAAAAACTCAAAATTTGAGATTTAAGGATAGAGTTTTTTGAGTTTTTTTTAATATTTGTATAATATCACATATACTTTAATAATATTTTCTTATTTTCATAATATACCCATAATAAAAATAAACCTTATTCACCTAACATATTTTTAATATTTTCTTAAAAGTCATCATATTTCTAATTTTTCTTATTGTTATAACCATCATATTTTTACAAAAATCTATCAAAATCTTTGTTAATTATTTTATTTCAATTTTTATACTAAAAATAATAATTTATCTTGATTTGTTGATTAATATTTACTTTATTCTTGTGTTTAAAAAATTAAATTTGAGAAAATACATAATAAATTGAAACTTATATATAAAATATATTAGATTATTTAGAATTTGAATATAAGTTTTATTAAGTGTCCTTTAGTAATTTAATAACATATAAGTATTTTTAACAATGTATAATTAAACGATTTAGTACTTTAAAAAAAAAATTTTAATTGACAACTAAATGATCAATAATTTTTTTTTAAAAAATTTTACTTTCGAAAACTCTACAATCTATTGACAGTACTATACTATAATATTTTCCAAAAGCGATTCTGCCAGACGCATTTTCTTCGAGTCATTTTATATTATGCTGCATTTTTGCAGCATTAATCTTAATCCAAATACTCGTTAGCACGTTACAATAAAGATAAAAAAATTTCAAAAATTATTCACTTCATAGTATCTTCAGGTAATGTGGTTGCACTAATGTAGGGGAAAGGTGACAATTTCCCCACGTATAACCAAAAATAATTTATGCATGTTTAAGCAAACGCTACTGAATTCTGCTGATAGAATTATGTGCAAATTAAGTGAAAATCCTATTTAACTGAATCAGTATCAGTTGCATTTCTACAAAATGTGAACGTTAGCAATGAAGAACTTTATATATGTGTGTGTGTGTGTGTGTGTGAAATTTGTCCAACTACATAGAAGACCAAAGTGTTCATAAATTATCATGTGTTGTTGCTGGAATCTGAAGCTCCTTTTCTGAAATTTATAAACATGTCAATTTCAGTGTGAAGTATTGAAGATTCCATCTAAGAAGGTGCATGGAAACATCATTCTTCTTTTCCATCTAAATTCAAATTAGCCAAGCAATTAAGGTAGACTCTTACACTCATAATAACAAAAAACATTGAGAAAGAGAGTGGAGCTGATTGAAGAATGATTCTGCAATTGCTGCTGCTTCATGAGATCTTGCAGCTGTCATGGCCATTAAAAGCAGTGACAAATCCCCCACCAATGGCATTGCCTAATTGTCAATCCAGTTGTGGTGATGTTACCATTCCATTTCCATTTGGAATTGGAGCAGGTTGCTACTTAGACGATTGTTATGCAATAGATTGCATATCTGATAGGCCATTCCCCAGAGAATTCGACCTTGAAGTGCTTCTAATTGCACTAGAAGAAGGCATAATGCTAGTAAATCAACCAGTACTTCGTTCTTGTCAAAATGAAACAACTGAAATAAGCACTGATAACTTGGAGAAATCCCCATTTTTCTTCTCTGATAATCAAAAACAGATTCACCGGCGTAGGCTGCAACAACTTTGCCTCCATGTCCTCTTCTTCTTCATCATCTTCGAATTCTTTTCTGGGTGGTTGCTTCTCTATTTGTGATGATCAAGATAGCAAAAAAAGAGGCTACTAGTTGCAATGGCATAAAATGTTGTCAGAACACAGTTCCTTTGTTTCTCAGGAGTTTCAATATTTCTGTAAGCAGCATAATAAAGAAACAAGTAGTAGCCAGCTGGGGAGCAAGTATGCCTTTTTGGTGGAGCAAGATTGGTTTGATTCCAACTTTGTGAGTCCAGAAGATGTTCATTGGAATATATTCAATTCATCCTTTCAAAAGTTTATAAATAGTTATAGATTACCGGGAGAGAAGCTAGATTGTGATCTAATGAATCCTGAACCACTTCTTAAATGTAAGTGCTTGAGAGGATACAGAGGAAACCCCTACATTTTCCAAGGATGTCAAGGTAAAACTTCCTAACCATAATCTTAAAAACATATTCTCAGTCAAACAACTGAAAGATCTTTTATGTTTCCTCATAGATATTGATGAATGTGACTGGAAATTCAACAATTTGTGAGAACGATATGATCTGTGAAAATTACGAAGGAGGCTACCGATGCACCCAAAAGACCAAAGGTTTATATGATCATTTTAGGTATGTCTTCTTAACCAATATGGGAATTCACCAATTACTCTCCCCTCCCCCGATTTTTCAATAAGTATCATTGTCCCTCTTTTTAGAGTAATTGGTTACTTTTAAATAGAAAAATAATACTAAAATGGAGATATTATAAGTTATTCAAAAATTAAGGGAGAAACTGATAATAATGTCAAATAATGGGTGGGTGGGTGGGGTGTGTAATTGACAATTTCCCTGATAATGTTAGGCTTGGCACTTGCACTGAAGGAAAAAGGTTCACTGCCTGCTTCAAACTATTTTGATACTGAAAGCTTGGTCACTTACAGTATGTTCACTGCTTTCATCAAACTGTTTGCTGCTTTTGTGTTGGCTAAACTAAAGATTGCCCAAGATATTGAAAGCTTGGTTTACTTGGAAAAGTTGCTTTCATCTTTATTTGTCGGTTGAGGATGTTTAGGACTATTAGTACAGTTGATTTCTGAGTTTCCACTAGTCATGGAGTTTCAAATGTTGATGGTAAACGGAGAATTTTAGATCCTCTTTCTTTTTTTAAAGGTTTGGTGGGGATTTAGATACTCCTAATTAACCAAATCTCGTCCCCCTCCTCTTACTCGAACTCAGGTGGCCACGCCTGCTATGCAACTTGGTGACCAAGATCATCTTTCAATCTAAGCTCAGTTTCGAAGGATTTCCAACTTCTAACTATTATTGTTTTTGGTGAATCCTTGGGAGGAGCCAAAACAGCAACCAAGGAAATATCCTTAAGACTAAACAAAGGTAACAATCTTAGAGCAGAAGAGAAGTAATGGCACTAAGACTACTTTCACCAACTCAAAAGAATAATAAGTAATTAAGACCAATATCAGCAAGCGTCTCAAAGAGAAACCACTTCTAATTGAAATTTGAATGATGCAGGTATTGGCACAGGCCTTGGAGGTTTGCTTCTACTCACTGGAGCATGGTGGCTGTGCATCATGATAAGAAGAAGAATCAAGAAGAAAGGGGAGAACTTCAAAAGGAATGGTGGTTTACTCTTAAAACAACAGCTGAATTCATCTGATGGTGGTGTTGATAGATGCAAAATATTCAATTCCTATGAATTAGACAAGGCCACTGATCATTTTAATGTGAATAGAATTCTCGGTCAAGGAGGCCAAGGAACTATTTCAGAGGAATGTTAGCGGATGGAAGAATCATTGCAGTAAGGAAATCCAAAGTAGTTGATGAAGGGAAGCTCGAAAAATTTATCAACGATGTTGTCATTCTTTCACAAATTAACCACAGAAATGTGGTTAAGCTTTTGGGGTGTTTTTGGAGACTGATGTTCCTATACTGGTTTACGAGTTCATCCCCAATGGAACACTTTACAACTATATTCATGACCAAAATTAAGAGCTTCCACTCACATGGGAAATGAGATCGCGAATTGCCACAGAAGTTGCAGAAGCTCTTTCGTACTTGCACTCTGCAGCTAACTTGCCCATCTACCATCGAGACATCAAGTCCACAAACATATTGTTAGACGAAAAATACAGAGTGAAAATAGCTGATTTTGGGATTTCACGATCAAGTGCCATCGACCAAACTCATTTCAGCACAAAAGTAAAAGGTACCTTTGGATACTTCGATCCAGAGTACTTTCGTTCAAGCCAATTCACTGATAAAAGTGATGTCTACAGTTTTGGAGTTGTCCTTGTTGAGCTTTCACCAGAGCAAAAACCAATATCTTCAACATCAGCAGAAGAGGGTGGAAATTTGGCATCATATTTCGTGAAGTCTATGGAGGAGAACTGTCTATATGATATTCTTGACACTCAAGTAATAAACCTGGAAAAGAGAGAAGGGATCATGGAAATTGCTAATGTGGCAAAAAGATGCTTAGACCTAAATGGGAAAAATGGACCTATGATGAAACAAGTCACGATGGAATTGGAGAGAATACGAGCTTCACAAGGTGGCAGTTATATAAAGCAAAATTCTGAAGATATTGGAGAATGGTAACTGAGCCTTATAATATCTACCTCATCAGCAGGATCGACTTCTGAAAATGTTACTCTCTTTAGATGTTGAGAAAACTGATATCTAGCTGAGAAATAATTATGATGATAAAAAAAGAAGTGTATTGCAAGGTGTATCAAATTTAAATGGAATAGACTTTCATATTTTCTTGTTACTAGTATTATCGTCAAAATATTTTTCAACCAAAAAAAAATTCTTTTTAACAAGAAAACCACCTCAAATACTTCTAAAACTTTAAAAAAATAAAATTTCTTCTGCAGATACTTTTCAATGAGGAATTTCACTTTTTCAAAATACACCGGATGAATGTTGGCGGCATGCTTAACACATACAAGTCGAACGGGAAGTAGTGTTCTAGTGGCGGACGGGTGAGTAATGCATAAGAACCTATCCTTGGGAGGGAAACAACAGCTAAAAACGGCTGGGGCGGTTCGCCCTCTTCAAATATTCACAACCAAAAAGAAGAAATATTGGATTCTCTTTCGGATAAGTCTTGAAAGGAGAAGAAAGGCTTGAATGCCAACAGACGTTTATTATTGAATTCACCTAACTCGATAGTACCAATATTGAGAATGTTCAGTGCTAAAGTCATTGAACGGGTAAGTTGTCAATCCCTAAAATGGATTATGTAATGTATTTTTCTGAACAAGAGCAAGAGATAAGAAATAAAAATGCGAAAAAATCAAATTCAGAATGAAATGAAAGGCGTCCATTATCTAATGTATAGAACATAGGTCTTTTAAACTTTTAGTATAAGTTCAAATCCTATTAGACGCAATTTACTTCCATAATATTAAATATTAAATTACTTATATTTTTACTTCTCTCACCACTTCTCCCTCCAAACAGAAGGTGGGCTTGAGTGGACATGGTCTAAGATGCAATAACAATGATGAGCGAGCGACATTGTTAGCCACCAGCAAAGAAGATTTTGATGCAATTATGTCCAACATCCTTCAGAAAAAGATAATGCAGCATCAAGGTGCAAGAGGATAAGGACACACAGAACCCCGACATTATTATCTGGTCCAAGTATTCTCTCTCTTTTACATGCTCTGGAAAACGTAAAATGCATAGGCGTGTTGATGTCCGTTAAACACATCAAGTTCTAATTGTGATCAACCTAGGCATGCTCAAAGCATTATAATGCTACAACACTTCTGCTTTAAGTATGGCAAATAGGTTCGTATACAATAAAAAGTGACAAGAGAAAGATTTAGAGAGAGAAACAAGAAGAAATTTAGAGAACTTCACACACCAGAGCATATTCCATAGAGGTAGCACTCAGCAAAAGAAAGATGATTGTGACAAATGTGAAGTCATCGTAATACGTTCAGAACAAAGCTCTTCAGTGTTTGCAAATTGAATATTCAATGTGCATGTAAGTACAATATTTTACGAACCAGAATGTTAAAAAAAATTGAAGCTTCAGATCTCAAAGAACAATACCAGAAACATTTATAAAGATGCAAGAAGTTGACAAAAAGTGTCTCTAAACATGGAGACGTTAAAGACCAAACCATAAAGAAAATGAACTCACCAATGCATTTCAAATTCCAATGGCATCAATAAGTTCTGATTGTTGAGAAACTGAAACTAGCGAGTTAGCCACAATGGCACCACTAGCAGCAACAGGGGACTCCAATGCCCGGGAAAGTAGAATCTCTACAATAATAAAGCTGTGGGATGGGAGTTGAATGCCCAGGAAAATTGTCTTTGCCAGCTTCTATAGCTGGCCCATAACTTCCTCTATTCCCTCAAAGAAATCTTTGATGGGTCAATGGTGTTTCAACTAATTTCACTTCACACTTTCCATGGCTTGCCACATGACCTGGATTTTTAAAAAAATTTAAAATTGCTTCCTTAGACTAAGTAGCAAGAGCAGACAATTTTCTACAGCAATGACAACATGATGGAGATTCATATTATTCAGAAGACTGAATATTTTCAGCAGGAGAATATGGATGAATAATTTATGAGGAAAACGTCATCAGCTCATAAAATTTTCCCAAACTATATTAAGTTATTTAATTATCTTTACAACAGATGAGATTTGAATGACAACAAAAAGGCTCAGGTATTAATTTTTCCGAAGCATAATGTGTAATTCTTCTTTTAGATGAAGGCAATAGAGAGATCAGATGATCAACTGAGGTACTGACTAGCACATCAGGCCAAATTATGGTTTTTAAGAGAACGAAACATAAGAAAAGCCAACATCAACAAGCACATATAAGTACCTCTGATCGTTCAGCTTTGAATTGTTTGTATTCAGTGCTTCTACAATCAAGCCCTTCCCACAATTCAAATGGTTCAGTTCCTGGTGTAGAAGCATGTAACACGTGTTTCCCAGCAGGTGCCAGATCTGGACTAAACAGAGTAGGTACAGAAATTAAAACAACATTTTGATCAGCATCAACTCCCCAGTCTCAGTCATTCACAATTATATGATGAACCCCAACTCCTCTCGTAAACCCTGGTCAGCAAGAAATTTTGAAGATAGTTAGTACAATGCAGTATGATACGATCAAAATAAGGAGAAAAAAAGAAAAAAGAGAGAAAGAACTATTACATGTGCACCAGAAAAAGGAAAAAAATATTCGAGGGACAAATATTATTCAGTTGAATGTGCTCCGAGGATGCAGAAGGCATAAGGAAAATTTGAGTTGTCTCAAACCATACCTTTTAATATAGTTTACAGTGACCAATTCTTTTTCCTCCCTTTTTTTTTAGAGAAAGTCGTATCAATATATAATTCTAAATATATTTAGGTCCACATCTAAGACACCATCTTCACGATTGAAATTTTAGGCTATCTAATCATTGTTCTGGACATAGTTGGTACTTGCTACATTTGCTATATGCACAAAGATACATGGTATAGATTTGACTCGAGAATACTGTTTGGATTTACTGATACCACCTCTGCCCCGAATGAAGATGCATAAATGATTCACATTGTGGGGCCATCTTGACCCTGTCCATGGAAGACTTTGGAACAACTTCCTTAGGTAACAGCTTTAAGGTGTCCCACATAGACGCATTGCTGACAACAGCCTTTTAAGTACATAAAAACTGCAGCGTTACAAAATGCCTATCCGTTAACGACACAGAAAAGGAACATAATTCCATTCAGATAAACGAGATCTCCCTTATACCACACAAAAACCCACTCACTTGACCGCTTCTTAGCTTGACTCCAGTAGCTCTATCATTTTCAACGACTATTTTCTCCTCATGACTTTGCAATGTAAGCCCCGTCTCCCAAACTTCTCCATTCCTTGAACGAGAGCGTTAACAAGAGCCCCACTTCCATGAAGGGGGAACTCAAGAGAATAACCTGGCTTGTACCACTCTGAGAACATATAAATCTGGAAAATTGGATAGGAAGATACTATTATCATCTGTGAAGTCAGACACACATGCAGAGGCAAATTACTAAAATTTTGGAAACATTAAAGAGATATCACATTATCAACAGAAAGCAGATTTTCAAGTGCACTACAACATAATATTTTGATACTCGGAGACTTGGCACAGGTAGTAATGGGATACGATGGGTTTGCTTCAGGTCCTAGGTTTATAGTAATTAGGCACACCAAAGTGAAAGTAGGAAAGAAAGGAAATTCAGTCAAGAGATACCAAAGTCATGAGCAATATAAGGGAAACAGAAAGAGAAGGACAGAGGGACTTGATAGATCCAGATGAAGGGAAAAGATTAACTGTCTGTAATTTATGGATGAAGTACCAGTTGATGTTTAAGGCAGAGCACCTTGATAGATCCAGATGATAATGCAGTTGAAATTGTAGAAATGTGTGCTTGTTTGTCAGATGAAGATAATGCAAAAGATATATAAAGGGCAATCAGAACCAGCCATAATGATAGTTTCATATTTCAATTTTTCAACAGTATTAATCTCTCTTACGGAAACACGGCCAAAAGAGATAGGTAATACTTTATATATGGAAAGGGCGATGCATAATGAGCAACAGTTGAATATTTAAGGTCATAAAATATGGTTGATCATCGATGAAGGTTTGACCAAAAGGTAAGAATTAATTTATCGAAACCATGATAATTAACCACAAATTGCACAACACATATGAGAGGCTACCATATTTATGATATTTAAACTCAAAACAAAATTTGTGTTAGTTGGTAAATCATGCACGGTAGTTAATAGTTGTCTCTTTTCATTAGTTACCAGCAGCAAGCTTAGGAAATAGCACTTGAAATCATTAAGAGTATCTCCAAGATATAATATATAATACTTACCATCTCTGCTGAAAGTATACCATTTGATTTCACCCCTGCAAGCAGAAAAGCCAGAAGATCTATCCAGTTCCGTAGAAAACGGTCTTTCAGCTCCAATGAATCGACAAGTTCTGAAAATGGTCTGAGAAGATTTGTAGCACCCAAAGCTCCTTGAGGTCCCATCTGGATAAATGATTTGAGTACAGAAGGTGCATCTCTGGCTGCAGCAGTAGAAAGAACACCTAGACCTCAGATAGAAAAAGGAGGCAGAGCCATTGCAGTTGCAGACAATGGGAGTATTGCATCCTGCAGAACACTTGCATTTTAAATTTTGGGAGATAATGAAGCATCAACTCAAGGACTGTTAAAAAAAATGCTGGTGACTTGCAAATTACAAGTATAATAATCACATATGAAGCAACTTAAAGGATGCAAGTCAAATTCTATCACTATTCAGAAGAAGCATGTTAAAGGATTTTTATTCATTTAAGATGAAGAAAGATTCATTCTTTATGATATATAATGCCCTCAAGCAAAGAAGTGATGCTTTTTTAGCTTGTTTTTAAGTTCTCCAATGCAGAAACTACGAAGATATAATTTAATCATTCTAATGTGGATATGAATATCATGTTAGACATATAATGTTATTTATGCCTTTTAAATATGTGAAATAATATTTTATTTAATTAATAAAAATATATTTATACATATAATTAAGCATATATTGATGAGCCTATATTTATAAAGTATGTGATCTATGTATTAGGTATATGACGTTAGTAGAGAAGATATATATCATAAGTTCTTTATAAATTAAATCATATTCATAACTATTAATGAAAAGGGCATTTCATTATGTAAGGTTGTAGTTTTTTCTATTTCTTATAGTGGATGATTTACTTTGATCATCGAAGTAGAGATTTCGAGTATAGAAACTAATGTATATGATACATTGAATAAGACTGCTGTGAATTTTGATCTGGTTAACTAAATGTCGTAGATCTTAATTCACAAAAGCTTTAATAAGCTTGATTGATCTTAATCCTGAGCAGGTAATAAACTTACATTCATGCGTTGTATCTTTTGAATTATCACAAAGTGAGATCTATATAAACGGTCAAAACCTCGATAGTTTGGAGATATAGTTTTATGAGTCGTAGGAACATATATTTGCAAGATGAAATCTAATAATTAATGTCCACCTAAGATGTTTGCAATACTTGATCATTAGAATCTGTGGCCACAGTTTATTCAATAAATTATTTATTGAATAATAATATTTATTATAAATTTATTTACAAATATAGATATATTAAAAATGATCATTAGAGCATTCAAATGTTTAGGGGCAAATAAGTAATTAAAAAGGCAAGACATTTTTTTGAGGCCTAACTTTAATTATAGACATCAATTAGATGATCAATTAAGTGGTTATTGTTGGTCTAAAGACCAAACTCAATTTAATTAAATAGAGTTTTAATTAAATAAGATTTTATTTTATAACATCGGTTACTAGAGTACAACCCTTGACTTTTAGTGGAATAGTCTAGGGTTAACTTAAAAGAATTGATGTATTATGAGATAATAAAGACTATGCCTTTTAAAATGGAGCTAGAAAGCTCATGGTCTTACAGTCCATCTACTAGCTCAAATCCTAATCAAACTCTAATTTTCTAATCCTAATCAAATACTAAATACTTAAGGGAGACCCCTATATATATAGGAGGTATGTAATAAAAAAAAAGTGGCCATAACTATACAGAGAAAAATTCTTTTACGTATTCTTACGTGGAAAAAAAATTTAGTTAATATAATTCTCTCAGATTTTGGTATTAATGGTTTTAAAAATTAAAAAAGATCCATGCGCCCCCACGCGTTGAGTTTGAAGATTGAGGATAATAGAGAAGATTGCAGCTAGTCAATTCAATATCTGTCATAGTAAGGAATTGAGGTAATCTTCTATCCCTATACATGTAATTATAAACAAGACGATCTGACTTCCACTTACTAATCCCAACAACTGGTATCAGAGCCACCTTATTTCATATTACATGTATAATTTATTTTGTGCATGGTAGTAATTATTTATTGTGGCACCAATTGCATCCTAATCTATATTGTTATTTTTATTAATTATGTAATGAATGGTTATGCCCAATAATTCATGGTTAGATATTTGTTTGTATTTTTTTTAGAATTGTAACAAGAGGGGGTGATGAATAAATGACTTAGGGTTTTTATTTGTAATTTAAAAAATATATATTTTATTATTTTTGATGTAATAATAAAAAAAAGAAAAAAAGAAGAAGAAAAACCTATAAAAAAAACAGAGTGGGTGGCGGTTGGGCTGTGTGAATAACGTGGAATTAGGGTTTCTACTGGAAAATATCATATAGGCCCCTCTTTGTTATAAATTTTTTTGTTTTTGTCAAGAAATTTGTATTTTACACAAACATACCCTTAAAAGTAAATAGGCCATAACAGGATAGTTTTATTTCGTTCAGCCCCTCTAGGACTTGGGTAATTATAGTTTGGTTAGATAATTTTGAGATATTTATTAATAGGTCTCTAAATTTAACAAAAAATTAATTTTTGAACCAATTTTGGGTATTTACAAATTCAAAGTTAGCTCAAACTCCTTTTAATCTTGGTCCAATTTTATAAAATTTTATTTGGACTATTTTATTAAAAAATTTAGTCTAAAAATATTTTCATTTAATTTTTTTCCAAAAGCCCAAAGAAATTTAAAGCCTAAAATAAGTCCAATTTATTTTTAAAATAAGTGGATCAAAGAAAAATAAGAGATCCAAAATTCAAGCCCATAAAAGAAGACAAGTAAGAAGAGGTAACATTATGAAAGAGCTCAAGTTGACTTCAAGGAAGACTTTGAAAAATTTAGACTTAGTTTTTAATGTTTTTCTTCCTAGAAAAAGTCATGAATTATGAGTTATTTATTTATTAACTTAATTGATTGGATGAATAACATGTCATATAGATTAAGGGTGCCACATTCACATGTTTATGTATAAAATATATCATATTGTATGACATTAATGTTCTAATGAGATTAGGATAAGATTATTGTCATATTTTTAATATTATATTAATTTATTATTTGACGTGGCCTTATTAATTATTTTATAAAAATAAATTTAGATATTAATAAGTAGAACGTCATTTTATAAATTAATTAAAAACTCTAAGAATTAAAATATTGAGTAAGAGAATGCTTTAGGCATAAAGCCCATGGCCTCAATTATTAGTCTTATAGTAAGGTAGATTAATACCTTACCTCAAATCTTGTGAGCTCCCCACGAAGGGTATTAATTAGAACTGGTTACTAAATATGACTTTCCAAAAGGATAAGATCTAATATAGAACTCATGCGAAATTGACTACCCTACGGTGACTTTTTTAATTGAAAAATATAAATGATTGAAATAATGGTTGTACACTTAACTTAAGTTGATTGATATCCTCCCTACGGAGTTCTTGTCAATTAAATCTAAAGGCCAAGAATCGATAGTTTATTATTATTTAATATGAGATATCTAGATAATAATAATAAATTAGTATGGTACTAGTTGTTGGGATTTGTGCTTACGTGCCATCCCTTTTATGTATAAATATTTGCTTTATGTTTATACATTTATGATTTCAATATATCACTAATTATTTTATTTATAAATATGGTAAGATGCTTGTAACGTTTTAGACATTGTATGATCTGAACGAGTTCAGATCTGATCTAAATGAGTTTAGATCAGAACTAGGAGTTAGTAAAATCTAAAGAGTTAGAGCCTTGTCTGAAATGGGACAAAGACCTAAGAATATATTAATAATGACATAGTTGCAATGAGTTGCAAATGGTGCTAAGAAATGTTGTTATGCAAATATGTTCTTAAATTTAATGTTCCTGATCTACCTTCACTAATGCGGGTCTGCTAGTGAAGATCTTAATATATATATAGATCAGTGTATGTCTATATCTAGATAGTCCAGATGGTTAGTCTTAGCAGACCATGAGTTTAGTGGAAACTCGTATAGAGATACAAGTATTCAGTAAGGACTGAATATTGAACAGACTCACAAAGATCTCCAATAGACATCCCATAAAGCCGTCAATGGAGGATCTTTCGAGTTGAGTAGTATTCGTGGTCCTTAGACCTGAGTGCCACGGTGGACTTGTGAGTGATCCATCATACTTTGGTTCCACACATGTCAGATACCTTTCATTGTCTGACCGCTGGGTGTCGCTGGGTATGGTCCGATGCTCATGGAGTCCGGTGTGTACAGATATGGGATCCATCAACTCAATTGGGTGAGTAAAATATCATGTAACTCTAAGATTGTATTTCAGAAAGTCTTATGGCCATAAGCAGACATCCAAGAATTTCTTGGGAAAATAATATCGTGAAAGTGTTTACGGATATTATTTATTGAAATACAAATCTAGAGATAAGTTTATGGTTGAGCACATGGAGACTTGACGGTGTTGATCTATATCTCCGCTCTTCTAGGATATTTATGATGGAAGGATTATACGAATATGTTATAACCTCAACTTGTATGGTCTAATGCGCCGTTTTGTAATATCTGTAACATGTGTGTGGGACATTGTTCACGGACGTGTGAAATAGTTTCATATGACAAATCGGGCATAGACCTAGAGAGTCTCACAATATGAAGTGTACTCGTTGTGCACTGGGGCGGCGAATTGGATTGAATAATTAATCCAACAATTTTCAGCAAAATGAAAAATGTTTCTAAGTTCCTTTTATTATTCACTTGTCAATAATTGAAGGTAAAACACATTATTGGTTTACAAGAGTTGTTAACCAATAAGAAATTAACAAGTGACATAATCTTGCTCCATAAATTATTTACCATGTATTTACCTATTTACCTTGCTTGGTAAATACATATATGGTAAATGTAAATATTCAAAATAGTTTTGAATTATTAATATTTTATATATTAATCAAATTATTATTATTAATTGGAATAAGTGGCAAATACTATTTACTAATGGAGAATGCACTTGTTATTAATAATAAGAAAAGTTTACCACTTTGTAATTCTTAAATGATGCACTAAGGAAGTGGTAAAACCACTTAACATTGATTAAATGCCATTTACTCTCTAGAAATTGATTCAATTGGTTGAATCAAATTGGTGAGTGAAAAATATGATAGATTAATGTTTGTAATGGCAAACATGGTTAAGTGGTGGTGGAGCACTAAGAGAAATCATTCTTTGCACTTAAGAAAGAATTGAAAGAGTTCAATTTGTGCAAGAGAGAGTAAAATTCGTTCTAGGAGAAAAGAGAGAGAATTGAGAGCTTTTCCTAAGTGTTTTTCTCAAAGTGTTGAGAGAAAATGCAAAGGCTTACCAAGCTACAACATATAGAGTTGTAAAGAACTATAGAAAACACCAAATTCTTCTCATCTGTTGGTAGTAATCATAAGGACAAATTGTTTTAAGTGTTAAAACAATCATTTGCTGGAAATTCAAGGCTGCCATTCTAGCTTCACAATCCCACCGGATTTAGTTCTGAACTAGAATTGTGCAAGGGAACACTTCAAGGTGAGCTCAACAAAATTGAAGCTTGGAGTTCTTGAAGATTTGTAAAGCTACCTTCATATCCGGGTAGGTTATTTATTTGTTATTCATTTTATATCATGCATGAAATATATATATGACATATATATATGTACTTGAATGATCATACATGATTGAATATGTTACATATTGTTTAATATATATGAATACTTCCGTTGCGTATTTAATTTTTGAAATTATACACATCACACACCATATCACACACCACTAGTCTGATTTATGACGGATATGACTATCCTATGGAGGCGTATTCTGAATAAAAATTAGATTACCGATGCATAATATAGTTAAAAAGCTCTACATAAATGCATATTATGCATTCATGCAAAAGTTTCACATGTTATCAGATAATGTATACTTATGTATAAATTTATTTTTCAGAATTATGTCTTCATTCATCCCACTAACATCCGTCCTAAATCAAAACAAGTTAACCAAGAATAATTATGTGGATTGGGAAAGGAACTTAGATATTGAACTTACAGTTGAAAAGCACAAATATATCCTGACTGATAAATGCACTCAAATACCTAATAAAAATGTACTCCAAGATAAAATAGATACTTACAATAGTCAATTGACTAAGGGCTCATCTTCATCTTTTGGTCTCAATCCTAGAGAAAATAGTAGTAAGAAGATTAAGAAGAAGAATCAGCCAAAGAAGAAGAATAAGAAAGCATCTAATTCAGAGTTTGCGCAAATTCATAAAAAGGTAGTAAGGTCCAAAGAAAATTGTTTCTAATGTGGCATTAAATAGCATTGGAAGAGAAATTGTCCTTTAGTTAAGTTTTCAATAACTAAAAGGGCAGCTTCACCTTCTAATAAAATTCTTTTCATCGAGACATGCTTAGTGGTTGATTCTACTGATTCTTGGATAGTAGATTCTGGAGCCACTAATCATATTTGTAATTCATTGTAAGGTTTTAGGAAACCAAATAACTCAATGAATGGGACATTAGTCTAAGGCTAAGAATGGCGCAACTGTTGTAGCCAAGGCAGTGGGAGTTGTTCAACTTTATTTTAATGATTTTAGGACATTAGTATTAGATGATTGTTTGTTAGTACCAGAACTCAAACATAATTTGATTTCAGTTAGTTATTTGAATAAATTTGATTATTTTGTTATATTTGACTTAACTGTGGTGATCAAAAGAAATAAGTCTTTATATATTCTAGTACACTAGTTAACAATCTATACTGCATATATCCTAAAATTAACTCACTGCATGACATAGAATTGAATAATGAATCTAATCACCATAAGAGGATTAAAGTAACTCACACTAATCAAACATATCTATGGCATCTATGTCTAGATAGGATTCAAAGACTGGTTAAAGATGGACCTTTGAGTTTATTAGATATTAAACTTTTACTAGTCTGCGAATCCTGTATAGAAGGTAAACTAACCAGAAAATCCTTTTAATACTAAAGGTAATATAGCCATTAAAACGTTAGAATTAGTGCACTCTGACTGTGTGGATCATGAGCACACAAGTTAGGGGAGGTTATGAATATTTCATCACTTTCATTGATGATTATTCTAGATTCGGTTATGTGAACCTAATGCATCACAAGTCTGAGGCTTTTAATAAATTTAAAGAGTTTCAGGCAGAAGTGAAAATGTAATTAAGAAAACACATAAAGTCACTTCGATCTGATCGAGGTGTCAAATACCTCTATAGTGAGTTCAGAACCTATTTGTTAGACAATGGGATATTATCCCAGTTGACTGTACCAAGGTCACCCCAGCAAAATGGTGTAGCAGAAAGGAGAAATAGAACTCTTCTTGAAATGGTGAGGCCAATAATGAGTTATTCCACTTTACCCATCTCGTTCTGGAGTTATGCCTTAGAAACAGCCATGTATCTTCTTAACTTAATTTCATCTAAGTCAGTCCTTAAAATGCATCTAGAAATGTAGATAGGACGTAAACCAAATTTATCATATACATATATGAAGTTGTCCAGCACATGTGCTAAAAAAGAAGACAGATAAGTTAGAATCTAAATCAGAAGTTTGTCTGTTTGTTGGCTATTCTAAGGGAACAAAAGGAAGTCTTTTCTATAAATTTCAAGATAAGAAAGTATTAGTTAGTACTAATGCAATCTTTCTTGAAGAAGACTATATGAAAAACTTCAAGTTTAGAAGTAACATAATTCTTGATGAGTTATCTAGGAACTTAAATATTGTGCTTGATAGAGTCAAGGAGTAAATTTTCAATCCAGATCATAATAACCAACCAAAGCCAGTTGCAGAAAAACAACCACCGATACTTCGTCATAGTTGGAGGATTATTAGATGTCCAACTAGGTATATGTTAATTGGAGAGTCATTTCAAGAAGTCTCTAATGAGCATGAACTAGATCTCATTAGTTATGATGAAGCAGTGGTTGATAAAGATGCAAACTATTGGCATAAAGCTATGAAATCAGAAATGGATTCCAATAAAGTCTGGAACTTGTAAAGAAACCTGAATAGATAAAACTCATAGGGTGTAAATGGGTCTACAAGAGAAAGAGAGGGGTAGATGAGAAGGTGGAAACCTTCGAAGTTAGGCTTGCTGCTAAATGGTACACTCAGAAAGAAGGTATTGATTATGAGGAGACCTTTTCGCCAGTAGCCATGCTTAAGTCTACTAGAATTCTCTTATCCATTGCAGCAAGTCTTGATTATAAGATTTGACAAATGGATGTCAAGACTGTCTTTCTTAATGAAAATCTTAAAGAAAGTATCTATATGATACAACAAGATGGTTTTATAGCTATAGGCCAAGAGCATACAGTTTGTAAACTGCAAAAATCTATCTATAGGCTTAAACAAGCATCTAGATCATGGAACATCAGATTTGATTAGAAAATCAAATGATTTAGTTTTGATCAAAATCCTGATGAACCTTGTGTTTACAAGAAGATAGATCGGTGATTGATGGTTTTTCTAATCCTGTATTTTAGATGATATACTACTCATTGTAAATGATGTATGAGCATTATCATCAAATAAAATATAGTTATCTAACTATTTTGATATGAATGCTCTAGAAGAAGCCAATAACATTCTTGGGATCAAAGTATTAAGGGATCTCAAGTTAAAGATATTAAGCTTATCCCAAATTGAGTATATTAATAAAATTCTGATCAAGTTTGTCATGCATACTTCCAAAAGGGATTGTTTTTATTTAGATATGGAATTGATCTATCCAAGTATCAATTTTCTTATAAAACTGAAGAGATAGATTGCATGAGAAGTATTCCTTATGCATTAGCTGTGGAAAGTCTCGTGTATACAATGTCATATACTAGACCAGATGTTTGTTATGTAAGTTTGAATGATCGGTGGATATCAATTTAATCCAGGACTAGAACACTGGACTGCAGTAAAGCATATATTCAAGTACCTTTAGAGATCAAAAGATTATATGCTTGTATATTTTAGTGAGAATCTTATACCTATTTGGTATATATATTCAGAATTCTAATAACATAGGATACTCGGATCTTTCTCAAAATATGTGTTCACTTTAAGTGGTGGAGTTATAAGTTGGAGGAGTACAAAAAAAATCATGTATTGCAGACTTTACATGGAAGCTGAATATGTAGTTGCATCTGAAGCTACAAAATAGGCCATATAGCTCCAGAAGTTTCTTATAGAGCTTAAGATAGTACCTAGTGCTTAGATGCATATTTTTCTTTATTAAGATAATAGTAAGGGCAGTAGCACAGTCTAAAGAATCGAATATCACAAGAGAAGAAAACACATTAAGAGAAAATCATGTTTAGTAAGGGAGTTTTATGCAAAATGGTGAGATCATTATCTAAGGTTACGTAAGCAGATAATTTAATAGATCCATTCACCTAAGTCAATGCCAGCAAAGAGTTTTAAAATTCATATGAATAATATTGAGGTTCGATAGTTACTCGATATGCTTTAGGGCAAGTGAGAGATTGTTAGACATATAATGTTATTTATGCCCTTAAAGCATGTGAAATAATATTTTATTTTATTAATAAAAGTTTATTCATACATATAATTAAGCATACATTGATAAGCCCATATTTATGCTACCTCGTTCGTGCTCCCATCTTTCCTACTGTTTATAAAGTATGTGATCTATGTATTAGGCATATAATGCTAATACAGAGGATATACATCACAAGTTCTTTATAAATTAAATCATATTTACAACCATTAATAAAAATGGCATTTCATTATGTAAGGTTGTAATTTTTTCTGCTTCTCATAATGGATGATTTATCTTGATCATCGAAGTAGAGACTTCGAGTATAGAAACTAATGTATATGATACATTGAACAAGACTACTGTGAATTTTAATCTGGTTAACTAAATGTCGTAGATCTTAATTCACAAAAGTTTTAATATGCTTGATTGATCTTAATCATAAACATGTATTGAACTTACATTCATGTGTTGTATCTTTTGAGTTATCACGAAGTGAGATCCACATAAACAGTCAAAATCTCGATAGTTTGGAGATATAGTTTTATAAGTCGTAGGAACATATATTTGCAAGATGAAATTTAATAATTAATGTCCACCTAAGATATTTGCAGTCCTTGATTATTAGAATCTGTGACCACAGTTTATTCAATAAATTATTTATTGAAAAATAATATTTATTTATAAATTTATTTACAAATATAGATATATTAAAAATTATCATTAAAGCATTCAAGGGCTTAGGGGCAAATAAGTAATCAAATAGGTAAGACACTTTTTTTTTTGTCTAGCTTTAATTATGAATATCAATTAGATGGTCAATTAAGTGGTTATTGTTGGTCTAAAGACCAAGCCCAATTTAATTAAATGGAGTTTTAATTAAATAGGATTTTATTTTATAACATCGGTTACTAGAGTACAATCCTTGACTTTTAGTGAAATAGCCTGAGTTAACTTAGAAGAATTGGTGTATTATGAGATAATAAGGACTATGTCATTTAAGTTTGAGTTAGGAAGTTCATGGGTCTTGCAGTCCCTCTACTAGTTCAAATTCTAATTTTCTAATCCTAATCAAATTCTAAATACCTAATAGAGATCCCTATATATACGAGAGGTGTGTAATAAGAAAAGTGACCATAACCATATAAAGAAAAATCTAATAGATTCATCCCACGTAAGAATACCTAAAAGAATTTAGTTAATACCATTCTCTCAGATTTGGATATTAGTGATTTTAAAAATTAAGAAAGATCTACGCGCTCATACGTATTGAGTTTAAAGATTGAAGATAGTAAAAAAGATTGCAACCAGTCAATTCAAAATCTGTCATAATAAAGAATTGAGGTAATCTTCTATTTCTATGCATATAATTATGAATAAGACAATCTAATTTCTATTGCATTTATTTTTACAAATAAAAAATTTTATTTACCAATCCCAACATATCTAATGTCTAAGAGAAACAAAGACAATTGTGCTCCCAAGGAGTTTTTTCCACTCTTGTACGGCATCCTTGCTAGCGTATTTTTCCAGACCCTGAACAAAATTTAGAAGTCCATTGAGCTTGATTTGCAGTACAAGCCACCCAAAGCTTACATTGGATAAAAATAGGCAAATTTAAAAGTGAAGGGGGAGCAATACTGGATGGGATGCGTTCAGCTACCTGCAGGTATGTTAATGAGTAATTTCAGACTCTTCACCATAACAGGCTACTCAAGTTTAAGGATAATATTTATAATGTTAAGTGTCTTCTTGTTCATAACACATGCTGCCACATGAATTATGAGATTAAAAATTGATAAATTTATATCAAGGCTGCCTACCATTTTTTGCAAAAGAGTGAATAAAGCACAGATGTCAGGAACATTTTCTGCATTGATCAATTAGGTCATTGAACTTGCCTAGGGAGTTATATACACTTTCATTTCAGCTTATTCAAAATGAGAACTCCAACTATATTTATACTTTCCATTATGGCTCCAAGAATAAGAACACAACTTAAAACACAATTTCACCAAAGAGTTTGCCAGCTCTCTAAAATATGAAGCAATGTCAAGATAACTCAACATGAAGCAGCTTAAGTTGTTCATGGCCTACCCCAAGTGCTCTTAACAAGTTATCATTTGCCTATGGCCTCAACAAGAAATCTTGGAAAAATATTATCAAATTATAAAGATTATTATAAGTTGATAACTGTGAATTCTCAGAGTTTTAGATGGATCATTGATGCAAAATGCGGTGGCAAAAATGTTCAAATAGTATAAAAGTACACAATGTTATATGATATGGCCAAAATATAAAGCAGATCATAAAGAGAATTCACCTTGTAAGACCCTGTGGGGCCAATATGCGATAAGAATTCACCTTCAGGTATATACACCATCCAAGAGTCATAATTGGCACATGGAAGTGACTCACCGAATGCATCCAAGACCTGAAAATCATACAAGTTGCTACCATTTTAGTAGGATTATGCTGCTCTATGGCTGCATAAAGCCTAACCAACATAACTTTGCACTTTATGGAGATAAACTTTTGTTGATATGCAGGTCTATAAAATGATTGTTGGCACGCAACATACAAATTTACTTGCTGATTATTTTGGATTTCTACCTTCAAACTGAAACAACTTGGTATATGGATTATGACACAACAAGTTTCCCATGTTATTTTATGATTCATCACTTGAATCGCTAGGTCATGAACATTTAATAGAAGATGGAAGAACTTGATGTTTTAACAACCTGTGCAAGAGGATTTTCCTGAGGAACCCTCGACTGAAAACCGGAAAATAAAGATGGCCCTGAATCGAACTTGTAGCCTTTAACCTCGAATGAGTGAGCAGCACCCACCGGTTGATCATGACTTTCTAATACTAGGACATCTTGCCCATACCTAGCTAAAAGTCCTGCAAAACACAGTCCACCAATACCACTCCCAATGACAACAACATCAGCCTCCGGCTTTCCTGCACATAATCCCACATTGCTTTACCTATTGTCAACTTAAAACCCCATTTAACTTGAATCATGAAATGAAAGCTTTTTCCATTACAATTTTATTGTCCACGATATATCTTTACAAACATGGAAACCAAAATTCAGCCCACAATATATACAATCTTACTGATAGACTACTAAAATCTGCAGTACAAAATCAATATAAGAATTACTAACAAGGTATTCCTATCAATATAAACACATCAAAACAGACTACATTAATTCAAGCTAAAGATCGTATTCATCGAAAAAGGTAGAAAATACATTTTTTGATGAATACGATCTTTAGCTTGAATTAATGTAGTCTGTTTTGATGTGTTTATATTATAGGAATACCTTGTTAGTGATTCTTATATTGGTTTTGTACTGCAGATTTTAGTAGTCTATCAGAAATACACCACAGCCATCAATAATCAGCAAGGATTATGAAAAAAGTTTAAGCTTTTAGCTCATAGTATACCTCACTCTATGTTTGGTTGCAAACAAAAGGGTAATAGCAGAGAAAATAGAATCAAATTCTAACTCTTAAAAATCACTAACTGGGATACTTAAGCTTTTCTCAATCTGCATTACTCAATCACATAACCAAATGCCTAGCCTACTTTACTAAAAATATAAACTAACCCCCTCCCAGTTTTAGTGTTAGCAGAATTTGAATTTCAAACCTCTTGTACCAACCCACGCCTCAGGCTCTTACAAAATTAAACTCATAAAAACTCACATGCATGATGCATGGGTACATACAAACATTGTATACGTACACGTGTACATACATAAATACATAAAATGGATATGATAAAGCATGAAAAGAGAGAGAGAGAGAGAGAGAGAGAGAGAGAGAGAGGAACCGGGAAGGTTTGCTTTTCTTGCAGAATGAGAGAGCCGTTGGAGGAAGGCACTTGACAGTTGAAGCTTCGCGCCAAAACGTATTTTCTGACCGTTGTTGAGGTTTTGAAATTGGGAGGGAGAAAGCGGTTAAAGTGGGGATAATTTGGCTAATAATTAACCGTCATGAAGGGTCTTTGTTTGTGAAAGATAAAAAGTAAATATAAAAACCTAAAAAGGGTAAAGAATTGAACTCTGAGAAAGAAGAAAGTTGCAGAGAAATTGAAATGCCATGCAACACGTTGTTCTGAAAGTAGCCACGTCAGTGCCCATTGTCCGGTTCCATAATCCATCATTTTTTTTTTGTTTTTTTATAATTTTTTTTATCCCCAGGAATGGGTGAAAAAAATTATGTAAAAAAAAAAACAAAGGATTAGGAAAATTGATGTTTGTTTGCCAAGGAAATTTTTTTAAAGAAAATAATTATACAGATAAATAGATTCTTTTTCCAGTTTGTTTAATTAATTTGTTCAACTTATAGGTTTAAATCCAACCCAACTGAAATTGTAAATAAATATTTAGTTTATATTTACATAATACCAGTGGTGCTACTGTATGGTGGAGTAAACCAATTTTCATTAAATATTTAAACTTTATGTTATTTATTTAAATTTTATTACATTTTTAAATTCTTAATACAATTGATAAGTTAGAATGTTTAAAAAAAAATTATGACATGAAATGAAAAAAAAAAGTTGAAATAAGTGATTAAAAAAATATAACATATAATAAAAAAATTGAAATAAATGATAAAAGAAAATTGGAGTTGGTAAAGCCATTCTGCTACTATTACACAACAAATAATACTATAGGGTTGAAATATTTTTATTTTAATTTTCTTATTAAAATTTTTACATTAATTTTAAACTATAAATTTCATACAAATTCAATAATAAATATTTAAAGCACATAATGATTTGTTTGAGTTGTTAAATGTGACTTCACCAACCATGAAACTTGGAGTTCGAGTTTCAATGAATACGGAGTTGGTGAACAATTTTTCTCCTTTTTTAAGGATCTCTTTCTCCCCTCATTTGTAAGGTTTGTAATTTTTTATGGTATTTTTTTTATTCTTTTTTAAAAGGTCTCTTTCTTTCTTTTTTTGTGGGATTTATATTCTCTTTTTTTGAAAGAGTTTTTTTTTTCCTCTTCTTTTGTGGAGCCTGTATTACCTTTTCATAAGGTTACTTCTTTAATGTCCATTATTTATAGAGTATGTGTTTGAATATACCTTGGTATGAATATAATATATCTTGTCATGATAATTTTTTAGTTATATATTTCTTCCTTCATTGTAAGATTTGTGTTATCTTTTTATAAGGTCTATTTCTTTAATATCTTTTGTTCATAAAATTTATATTTGAGTATACGTTAGCGTGTATATTGTAATGTCTTGTTCTGATAATCTTTTAATTGTATATTTTTCCAATATGGTTATATTTTTCTAATATTTACCCTTTGAGTATATGTTAATATGTAAATATAATATTTTATATTAATAATTCTCCAATCATAGCATGAATAGCCCTTTAGTATAATACCAGTACTTCAAAAATATAATAGTTATTAAAAATCATAAATGCCCAAAGGTGATTAGCATGCAAGATAGAGTCCCCCCAACTAAGTGGTCGGGAGTCTAAGATAGGAAAATATTTCTTATAGTGGGGTTCATAATTCATGCCCTCACATATGGGGCATGTTTGGGGATGTGCCTCAGTAATTGTGTTAGTGTTATTCCAATAATCATTGTTGTAATACCCATTCTTCTAAATAAATAAATAAATATTTAAGTTGAAAGCTATAATGTCAAACTCATCTTCATTTTCTAACACTGAATTGCATGAATTATTCATGAGTTAAAATTAGGGTTAGATTTTCATACAAATAATATGACACTATTTATGATTACCAAATATTTCGTGTTATTTATTATCAATAATGACTTAGTCAAAGTCCTTAAGCCAAGTTAATCTTTAAAAATTATATACTCTTTTTTTTCTTCTCAGTTTCTTAGTACCCTAATTATTCTTAAACAAGTGCCACTAAAGCTGTCATTTAATTATTTCAGAATAGTCTTTTTTTTTTTTTTTAAGTTTCCCAGCTCTACCCAAAAATCTTTAGTTCTTTTTCTTCCTCATTTCGCTTTACCATGTATATATTAAATTATAGGCATTGTACCCATTTCTTTACGGGTGATAAAAAAAAAAATTGGACTTAAATTCGAGTTTTAAAAAATCCAAAAATTTAAAAGAAATTAGATTAAAAAAAACTTGAAAAATTCAAAAAAAATTAGATTCAATTTTTTTTTTAACAAAACCTGGATTTAGACCGGATCCGAGTTTTGTAATATCTGAAAAACCCGACTCGGTAACTCGAGTGTTCCAAATTTTATTTTATTTTTAAATCTTAAAAAATAAAAACTAAAATTAGACTTACATAACCTAGTTCCCAAATAATAAACCATTAAGCCCGTCTTCTTCATGTCTCCGGTTCTCGGGTGTCAGTGAGTGCCATGAGCCTGTGACTCTTGTCACCATCTCGATTCTCATCTCCATCGGCTGAGGCTCCCCCATCGCCAAGCAAGCTCAAGAGCTCACCCATCGGTTTTCGATTCATCTGTTCTGCTTCTGCAAGTAATTAATTTGGAGGTCACCATTCACCAACCCAACAGTATGTTCTGGTTCTCTAAGCATTTTCTTATTTTCTATTTGAGTAACAACTACTTAATAATAATAATAATAATTGGTTTCACAATATTATATGTGGGATTGTGGTTTTCACCAGATTTGCCTGCAGATAATTATTTATTTATTTATTTATATGATTGGAAATCTCTGCATTATTTATTTATATGATTGGAGATCTCTGCAAGTTATAGCTAGAGTTTAAAGTGGAGATCTGCATTGGTGTAGCAATTGGTCCATAATTTCATGTGTGTGTGTGTGTGTATATATATATATATGAAAGCTGCTTCATATATTAAACACATTTGGGTTATTAAGTTAGGAAAAGAGAAGAAAGAAAAAGGACTCAAGATAATTAGTTATATTATCAATTTCACTTGAAAATGCTATTAGAAGTTTTGTTTTTGTTCTCTTTTATAAGAATCACGCTTTGCTCTAATTTATTTCATTAGAAACGGCAGCAAACTGAGCCACATTATAACATAAATAAACTAATGTTGAATGAAAAAATAAAATGGGGAATTTTTTTATTAAAAAAAATGGGTTTAAATCTAAGTCGAATACACGATCCAACCCAAATTTAAACCCGAATCTAGCCTGAGCCTGAACCTGAGTTACACCGAAATTCCGGGATTTAAATAATAAATAAAATAAAACTCTAATCTGGGTTAACCAAAATCTGCATCTGAATTAGAATTTTGTCATCCCTATCCCCGTCAGATTCCCACAGCTAGTTGCCCAATTCACTTGTACAAGGACATGAAAGTAATTTTGGCCTTTCAAAGATTAAAAACAAATGGAGGAAGAAGCGGGGTTAGAGATTAAAGCAAACATGACTACCCTGCTGAGACAATTCAGCACCATCAATGTCATCATGTGTGTAAATAACACCAACTTCATGTTTAATATCAGCCAAAAACACTGTAAAATACAAACAAAACAAGACAGACCCAATCAGCTTCTACTAACTTAACTTTCACCTTTTTACTTTTTTCTTTCTCCAAGTCAACCCAATGCCCTATCAGTTGTGAAACAAACTCAAAACATGCAAAAGCTGGTTTGGAATAGGCCCCAGCTTTTCTTCTATTTGGCATAAAATCACTTATAAGAGAGCCCTATAAATATACCAAGGGGGGCTTATAGACAAATGCTCACCAGTCACATATGGCAGACCGCCAAACAAGAAAGCTTTTGGTCTGCATTAATATTTACAGTTTCAGCTAAAGGAAGAATCCACCTATCGACACATCATATCCCGGTACCTAGATGAGTCAATGGCAAGAATGAGGACACCCATAGCTCCCCCAGCAAAACACCACTTCGGGGTCACCGTGATGAATACTGTGGTATTATATACGACTATAAGGATATTCTTGCTTTTCTCAGTCTTTTCTTTTTTCCTCTTATCTGAGCCATCTTTGACCAAAATCGGGAATCTTGAACCCACCATTTCTGTAATTACATTGGTATTTGAATCATTCATGTCAACTAAACCTTTCATCTTTTTCACTGCTGAAACATTGTCTACACCTCATCACATGTTAAGCAAAACAAGACAGCCTCCACAAAAACAGCCAGTGCATGCTCCAAATTGTCAAACGACTAGCAATTCACTGCAAAAGAACCATAAATAACAAAAAGCAATACTTTAATTTATTGACTATACTTGACATAGATACTTGAAAAAACAGATCAGAAATAAAGACTTACCATTTTAGGTATGCTAAGAACCTGAACTTGACTTCTGAACCCAGACTTGTTTCTGCAAATTCAGTTTATAGGCATCAAAACAATTGGCACACATTTGCTGATGAAAGAACAGAAAAAGGCAGCACTGACTACCTCATGAGAACCATGGCCTGAAGCACTACCCCTTCTCAAAGGCTTCCCCTCACTTATAACAGATGAACCATCATCCTTAACACCATGGGTTGGCCCTCGACGACCAGCATGTCTATGGGAACCTGCATTAAATCAAGCACTCAAGTTGTCTTGTGTCAGTTTCACATGTTCATTGACGTGTATAGAATGACTACTTGAGAGAAAACACAAGAGATCATGAATCAGAAACCTGGCAAATTAACAAGAGTACAAAAACTGAAATTATCAAGTATCCACCTAATGGAATACCATTAGGTCCACAGAAACATTGGAAAGCGTCAAATTGACATCAAAAAACCATTTCAAGTATCAAAAATTAAATACTAACCATTATCTAATGAAGAATGACTGCTACGTCCACTCCCAAATGTCTTATTCTCTCCGATCCTCACATTTAGCAAGTCAGTTTTAACATCTCCAATGCTCCCTGAAAAATCATACGCGGAAAAAGGAAAATAAATCAATCAAAAAGTTCCAAAAAGATGACATGTCTCTCTTCTAGGCTCCGTACACTTGGATAAAAGTCTACAATCTATTTCATTTATGATGCATGCACGTCTCCATGTACTTGTATTTTTATGGTGGAGAAGTAACCAATTAGTTTAGTGGTATAATCACAAAGTAATCAGTGCATAATAAACAATCACAACAGGCTTACTCAATTAGTGGTCATACCTTCTGAAGAATCTACTGCTGACAGAGAAGGTTGAGAAGCAGATGATGACAAAGACTCATCACTTGCATATGATCCATCTGAACGGCGAAGAGTCCACACACCACGATCAGGTCTATCCTTATTTCTGGTACGTCTTTCTTGTTTCTCGCTATGGAAGTCACTCACAGTAACCTTATCATGCGACACCCCATTTGTATCCTTCAAAACCAACTGCACTTGTGGTGGCCGAGGAGGTCGCTTGTCCTTCTCTACATTTGTGTTTTGGATTTGTTGCTCAGAATGAACTCTGGTAACCTGACTTTGACGAGCATCTTTGTTTAAAAGTATGCCTCTAATTATTCTCCCACTGCTTTCACGTCGCTGGTTCTGCTTCAAAGCAGGTGAACTGAGTATGTTCTTAACTGAAGATGCAACACTCTGCTGCTGTGAGATGCTGCTAGACAACTGTACAACGAAAAGGTTAAGTGGTGTAAAGTTGCAAAGCTTGACAAATTACAAGCACAATGGGTATTGGAGTACACTAAATACAAGCCTATACATTCACATATAGAATCAAGACAGTAATAAGATTCCAATACTGACATCGGTTTTGACTTGGCGCCATTAAGGCATTAGTTGTCATGTTAACTGTAAAATCAATAGATGGCACTGAATGTCATGTTATAATTGTAAAATCAATAAAAAATTGAAAATTATAAGTTTTATGATATCTATAATTTCCCACCATTGATTTCTCAAACCCCCAGCCCCTTACAAACCATATAATTTTAAACTTTATGTCATTGCTAATCACAAAATTCTAAATGTTCAAGAAATGTGAAGTAAAAAAAACGATAGTAACAACATCAATTAGAAATGAGCAACAATAGAACATCATAATGTGCAATATAATTGTCAACATACAAGATCTTGCAGGTTCAATGAATGGTCGAGTATTTTAAACATAATAATAAGGTAAATAATAAAGTTGAAAATGCAATTCATCATGGCCAAACTAGATTACTAATACATGATCTGATCAGCATCATAGATAGGAAAAAGAAGTCTAGGGTAGCAAAACAGGAATAATCTCCACTGATACTATTCCCTAAAGCCAAAGCTACAACTCCCTCTCTCTCCATAATTCTCACTTCTCAATAAAACTCTTTCTTATCTGCACCATTTTTTTAAAAAAAATTCTCAGTGCATTTAAACTGGGAACAGAGTATATCCATGGAAAAAAGAAAATAAGACCTCTCTGAGCACCATGTATGGTGGAGAGGTAGCCCGAGTAATCAAGCCCTGGAAAATTACAAGTCTTACATGAGAAATTTCTTGTTCGTTCCCTTTAAGAAGCAGGATTTTCTTTTTCCCAGCATCACTACTAACAGAAACTCCTGAAATAAAACCATTAAAATGTTAAAAGACTTGTAGAAAAGTAAACCACATATATCAGCTTATCTGGAAGAAGGAGAGCAGGAATTCCAACAATATATGCCTGTATGAAAAGGAAAATTTGGAAACCATTCCTGAGATGGAAATCTGAAACTCACAAAATAGTAGTAATAACAAAACATTAATACAGACAAATTTTAACCTATTGTGCAGATGACCAGCTATTCATGCTTGAAAGGAAATATTACATAAAACCACTCCAGAGAACAGATGTTCAAATGCGTCAAAGTATGAGCAATAATGAAAATATAATAAATGGAAGTACATTGAGACTAAAGGAAAAAAAAAAATGCACATTCATACTTGAGCAGAGGAGCGATAGTTTTAAGAGGTATTTTGGCCTTAAAGATTGCAAGACCAAATTTTCATTTTGTCTCTTGATAACTAATTCTAAAAGAAATATTTGTTGACAGTATGACTAATGGATTCAACTACCAATAAAAAAAATTTAAAATTTTAAGAAAATCCAAAAGCAAGCTGAGGATCGATCAAACTAGTTCTCTTCTTGAGAAATATACGCTATGGACACTTGCTGCCCAATCCAATACTCACTCGCCTAACTTCAATTTCTTAAATGCACGAAGAGAACCCTAACAAGTTCTATTGCTTACTATTCTTAGAATTCAAAATGGTCTATTCAGGGTGGTATTAGGATATGCTCTAAGCTGGTGGGATAGAAATGAAGACCAATCAAAAAAGTTTTAGTATGACATTCAAAAGTAATTGACCATTACATGATTAAATACGCAAAAAGGTAATCCAAAATTCAGCAATTAGTCCTCATACCGCTAGCATAAGAAATAATAAGATATCATCGATGAAGATTTTTAAGTTTAGCGTTCCAGTCATACCACTTTCCTCCTCCACTACTTCATTTCCAGTTGCAGATGCTGAATTAACAGGCTTATCAAAACCATGATCCTCTCGCTTAGGAACTAGAATGTAAGTTGATTTGTCTTTTCCGCTAGTGTTTTTTGCAGTGTCCCTTAAAACGTACTGGCCATTAGACAGGAAAAGGTATTAATGATGCAAAAAATCTCGATATGTCACCTTTGGATCAATTATAAATGTCAATACGGTCATGCACAAACAAAAATAAAATAATAATAATAATTATTATTATTATGATGAAGATGGTAAAAGAACCTACGTATGAAAACATGGGCTCTATTCCAGAAATCTAGAAGGCAACAAAAGTAACTATCTTACTTCCCACCCTTTAGATCTTAAAAGTAATATATGTGGGTCAATAAAGAAAAACACTGAGATAAGTTAGCTAACTTGAATTACACTACAAATTCCTGTAATATTTATCTAGATTTAAATATTATAGAACTTTATGCTATTGCAGGCTAAGCAAGCCAAAGAAATGGACGAAAGAATAGCAAATTATAAGATATAGTATTAAGAAAAATTGTTTCTCAACCATTGAGGTCAACCCTCAAGCTTTACCTAACAGCTCATGGTCTATATTTTAAGCTTGAGCTGATCTCTATAAGCTTGATTTTAGCATGAATTGAGCTCAAGCAACAAGTATAATTTACTGAATCAAGTTGACTTGTTTGCAACAACAACAAAGAAAAACGACAAACAAGCATGATGCACTAAGAGAACAAAAGCAGCCCACCAAGAGAGCAAGTTTTCTTAATCTCTATGTACTAGTGTCGCCCATCTAAAAGCTCCAACCCTGCACTAACTCAAAGTATGACCTTGCCATAGCATAAAATCAGTTAGAACATGACAGCAGCATAAATCTTAGAGAATTGTGCAAACACAGACAAGTAAAGAAATGGAGATTCCATCCAATGCTTTAACTGTTACCCGCTTGAGAGAAAAGAGAACGTGTATAATCAAAAACATGCTTTGGTTGGGTTTCATAAAACATAGTATTTTCAGGGTGGTGGCAACCTTTTTCTTTTCAGAACCTCGTTTGGACGAGGCTGAACCAGAACTTCCATTTGATGATCCACCAGCCCTTCTGCCCAATTTCCCATTAGACAACAACCTCTGTCACCAACATATTAGTAAAATCAGTAATCAAACCATACATATATTGTAACTTCCCTGTGAACTCAAATCCAGACACAATAAGATACAAGACTGCAGATACGGCACTTTCTATTCAAACATTTATCAAACTACAACAGAATAGAACAGCCTAATGTAACTCTTAATAAGGAATGCAAATCTTTGTATGCTGTACAAGAGTGAAGTTAGATACAAAGAAAATATTGAAAACTGAATCAGCTCTCCATTGAAAATCATTGCAATCTCTATTCAAAGAGGGAAAACAAAAGAACAGATTACATACTCCAAATTTCTTGTCATATAAGTGATGATATATTCAAAAGTGAAAAGAGAAGAGGTGACAACCAAAATGGCAGCAAACAACGGAATAATAATCTAAATTCTGGTGACAGAAAAAAAAATTTAGGCAAATAACAGCATGTAAATAGACCAAGCCCAATTTCTCTTAGATTTGATCGAACTTAAGATCATGCTGAAATAATATAGTAAAAAGTATACCCGAGGTCCGGCCTTAGCAGCCCTTTTCTGCCGTACAAAATCCATCAAAGGCGTAACGATAGGAGTTTCTTTTGGAGCACCTGCAGAGGGATAACACAAAAAAATCAATTAAACCTTGCACTGATTTGCTTTAGCATTATAATCGCACAATTGGTTTTTTCTTCATTTCACTACAATAACCTCGCTAGGTTCATTGTTACTAACCAGCACGTTCTGCTTCTCTTCTCTCCAATTGTATCTCTGCACTAGGAAGATTCTCAACAGGCTTTGCAATAAATTCAAGGAACTCCAAATACTCAGGATCTAGATGTGCATCAAGAAATACTGGTATTCATACGCACAGGAAAAGGATGGCAGATAGAAGTCCACAGTCAATCAATATACCTATTGAGCTTTATTGCAAAAAAATAACTCAGTACCCTTAAATATAGTCCCTTCACGACCATCTTTTTTAGACCACTGCTTCGGAACACGTTGAGAAGGAGCATATTCAACAATAGTTTTAAACTGAGCACCTGAAAAAGGAAAGCAATATTACGTTACAGATTCCACACCTCACATTTATTCAAAAAAGATACTTCTTCAAAGAGAATGAAACATTAAGAACAACAGATTAAAAATGAAAAATAAACATAAGAAGCCCCTGATTGATTTTTCCAAAAATTACCAACAGCGTATAGATTGTCCAAGCCATCTATAAATGAAATTGAGAATCATCATATCTGAATTAAAATTGTGGGTTGAATAAGAAGATAATCACAGCATTTATTGCAACATAATTGAGCTTAATGAAACTGTACAAAACTTTTGTCAAGAATTACCCTTCTCGTTAACAAAGACATGACCATTAAAGAATTCAGCAAATTCAAGAACGTCCTCTGGCCTCTTGAACTCAACGTAAGCTCTAGAACACGATTGATGCTTCTGACTGCAAAATAATTTTAATTAAAATGAGTATCAATGAATATCCCTCACCACACAATTTGCTAGAAGCACAAACCTTAAACTATGACCTCTATACAGTTATCACAATTGGTAACAGAGTTAAACAAATAAAAGAAAAGACAAAGATGAGAACACATAATAGTCCCTAATAAACGCAGAATAATTAAGACAGGTCAAAATACAATTCAGTGTTCCAGTACTAAAAGATAAAAGCAAATGAATAAACATAATCAAACAAAAGTTGTCTAAAAGAACCTAGTATCTAAACAAGCAACAATCTAATACAATGACGTCATTCATGCACATTGAGTAAAACAAAAATCGACATATACCTTTGAAACAAGAACAACCGTAAATAGTCTTTCATTAACTCACAATAGTAACACATCCCAAGACCTAAGTAAAGACAACCGGTTCCAGATACAGTATCTTACAGCGCATGTAGTACCCAATAGTTCACAAACCATGCATGAATGAAACACCTTTTCTTTAATAATCATAAGGAAAATGAATATTCCAACAGCACTTTCTAAGGATATTTAATTACAAACCAACCTCATACTTTGGCGTCTAAAATTATTATAATTCTTGATATGCGACATTATCAAATGTAAAAGCCAACCGAGAAAAGTGGTATTGTATATATAAGTATACAATAGGTTTCAGGTTCAAGCTTAAATACTATTCTGTTGGCCCTCAGCTTCAAGCTTAACTTTTAAGTCAAGTGGTATCTTAACATGAAAAAAGAGAAGGTTAGACCATATGGTCTCGTATTTGAATCCTCCAAACACTTTATTAATTAATTAAAATTATAATTCACACATAGCAATTTGGCTGTATTTTTTCAAATATTTGGATGTTAAATGAGTCCAGACTTGCACATTAGGGGGAGTGTTGAAGCTTATATACTATCATTTGGGCCCTTACCTTCGAGCTTAAGCTTTTAAGTCGAGTGGAAAGTTTACACCTCACAATCAGTAACATCTCCCCCAAAAATCGGTCTGTGTCCTGTGCTTTCTACTCATCACCTCAGAGATTTAACATTAATCAATATGCACCTACTCCAAATTGTGAGCCCGCTTCACATTTACCATCTGATAACTTCTCTGGCCACTATTTCTTGAACGTGCATGCTGTATCTCTAACACAGCAAGCTTGAAACCGTAAGGTTACCAACAACTTCAGGCCATTAAAATGCCTCCACAGCCAAAACCACAATAATTTTTTCCTGATTGAATAATAGAAAATCCAAATCCCAAAACCTAAAATCTCAAATACAATACATGTACGTGGCCCATGGCACAAAGGAGCTAAAAGAAAAACTAAATTAAAACAAATCCATTGACTGTTTCACCAGCATCAGCCGAAAATTAATGAAAATGCAAAAAAAAAAAAAAAGAACTTTCCAATTAACTAATTAACACACTAAATCACAGGAAACCCTATCACAAACTACCACAAGTACTCAATATCAACAACCCCGCCACCCAAAAGTTGTCTTGAATTGAACAAAACAACATAAAAAGAAAATTAATAAGAAAAAAACCCTAACCTGGTCTTCCCTTGTCGAAACCACACCCAATTGTACCGTCCACCAAAGGTACTGTCGATTTGCTCCGCGAGCGCCACCTGCGTAATCGCCGGCGGCAAGTTGCGCACCACAACCTTGGTTCGATCCAACGGCCCTTTCATCTACGACGCCGTTTTCAGAAATCCCCCCCAAAAAAAAACCCTAGAAAAAAGACAAAAGGCAAAACCCTAGACTTTGCTTGAGTAACAATTCGGCTTCGAAAAATGGCTAGAGGGTTGACAATCGGCGGAGATTACATCTTTCCTGCAGTGCTAATCCGTCGATCGAGTGAAATTTCGTGCCCTAATTTTGAATTTGGAAACTAATCGAGCCATGCATCGAGAGTTAAAATAGAGTGATGTGTAGGTAATTAAATTAAAGAGCGTTAGATTCTATTTATATACTTTTTATTTTGACTTTTTTTATATCCAAAAAAAGTCACGAAAATAACAAAAAAAAATTAATTATTTTATTAATGAATTTCCAAAAAACAATTATTAATTCTTTTTTAATGGTATTTTTTTCTTTCTTTAAAAAAACAAAAGTTGTTTTGCATTGCAATTTTTTATTTTTGCTTGGTAGAAAATATTTTTTAAAAATTTTATATTGTATTAGTATGTATAAGTGGATGGCAAAATGTATATTTTTTTAAATAAGGGGTTTGATTATTTAGTAATGGGTAGTTTTTCCTCTAAAATAATAATATTTATATAATAAATAAATAAATTGTATTAAAGAACATTTTAAAAAAAATTAACTATATTTTTTATAAATATAAATAATTATATTAATTAGCACAAAAAGATAAACTTGAAATTGATTGATTTATCTTTATCATTTAAATAAATTTGAAAATGATGTTATTTATTTCAAGCAAAGTAATTGTGTGACAAGCAAATTTTAAAATATACATTTAGAAAATATATTAATATGATAAAAATAAAAAAAATTCATATCTTTGTGGAACACTAATAATAGTTGCAACTTGGAATAAATTGGTATGAGTTGTTTTAGTCTTGAAAATCTCCTTTCATAAATTGATATTAACAAGAAAGAGAACAAGATATAGTTTTAGGAAACAATAATGCTACATGTCTTGAGTTAATATTCTATTTTTTTATCTTAAATAATTTCTTATTTATTTATTAAATAATAAAATGGTGAAATTAATTATTCTAAAAATTATTAATATTTACCATTCAATAGATCATCGACACATCACTTAAAATGTAAAAATTATGATATTGATTTTTGATATTTTGCAATATTCATTAAAATCTATTTTTTTGAAACTTTTGTGGTGTCATTTATAGTATTTAAAAAATAATTAAAATTCTTGCTTTGTGCAATTTGTTAAAATTTAACTAAAGTAGACCAAAATAAATTCTGTAAAATATAAAAATACTTGATAAATAGTTTGAACTAACATGAGTTAAAAAAAAATTCAGAGAATTCTATAAATAATTATTTAATAAAATTTAAAAATACCTATTTAACATATTTTTAAAGAAAAAATGCTTTCATCTAAAAAGGGATTGATGGGAATTTTTGAAAATTGCGAAATATGATTTCAATTAAAATAACAAACATATTTGTCACAATTTCAAAAAAATATATACTCATCGTCATTTAAAAAAAAAAAAAAGACTGATTTGGTCAAATATTTAACAACCATATTTTGTTATTAATTATCACTGCTTTGTCATATAAATACCGCAAGTTTTTATCATCTACAAATAAAATTAATGGATGCAATTGAAGATTGATTTCCATTGTTATTTAAAGAACTATGCCCCAATTAACTCCATTACTACTCACTTTCAATTTTCCCACATTGCTTATCACTTAGATTAATATATATATATATATATATATATATATATTTCTTGAGATTCTAGACCTAACCCAATTCTCCACTAAAAAAAAAAAAAAATTAACCTATACAAAAATTAATTGTAGAAGCATTTGAGGTTTGGACCCATTATTATTTAAAAGACCAAGTATTAAAAAAAAGTATCTACACAACTCACCCATTATCATCAATCCTAAAATTCTAGACAAATTTATTCTAATTAAGACAGACTACTAAAACCTTAAGGGTAATAAAAAATATATACACTTATTCTTAAATACTCTAGTGTCTTAAAAATTTTAATACAAATATTATTTTTATAATCTCGAAGTGAGTCTAAAATATAAAAATAAAGATATATCGTAATTTTAATAAAATTTAGCAACTTAATATAATAAATTTTTTTAAAAAATAGGCTAAATAATCAAGAAAATAACTTTTTTAAATAAACTTTTTAAACAAATTATAATCTTAAATACTGCATATATGCATAAAAAAACACTAACCCCACTTTTATTGTTTTATTTCAATTTTAATATATTTTTCATAAACCTATTACTACTTAAGCATTGAAAATTTATCATTGACAATGATTTTTGGCATGGCTTGTCTATTCATCTTAGCCTGTATTTTAAGAGATTAGGTTACCATTTCCAAAAAAAAAAAAAATCAACCATAAGCTTAAAATTTCACAAATTGAGCTAACATACACACATATATATATATATATATATATACATACATATTAGACTTAAATTATTAATTAATGTGATGTTAGTGTGATATTATATTACCCAAAGTTGTTTAAAAATATCCTTTTCAATTCTAAGAATATACTTCCTTACAAAGCATATTCTATCAATTTAAAATAAGAACTACATTTTTCATTTTTTATGCATTTCTTTTGACCAAGAATAAAATATTAGTCGATGTCAATTGTTTTATTAGAACAAATATTATAACATGAAATTTTACTAATACTATAAATTATAATAGGTTAAAAAATTAATTCTATTTAGCTTTTTAATCTACATATTTAATGAATTTTAATTAAGCAAAATTGTAAGATTTAAAAATTATACTTAATGTACCATTAATTTTTTATATAATGTTTTCATTAGGACTATCATTTTTTATTAAAGAAATAATTATTGCTAATGGCAAACCAAGAAAGTATTTATAGTCATTTTAAAAAATACAAAATAAAATAAAGTATTTATAGTTTTGTCATTTAAGGCAATGGCAACAGGACTACCAAATATTCAATTAGCATGGAAATTCTCTTTCATGTCCCTAAAGACTTGTGGCAACTTCCCTAAAAATTTTGTATTCTCCATTTATTAAAAAAATATATTTTTATACTAAAACTTTAATTTAAGGTGTTTAAATATAAATTTAAAGCTAATCATTAATAATTTAACTTCTTTATTAATTTCAAGTATAATAAATAAAAATAATTAAGAAACTATCATAATTTTGTTACCATTTATTGTGATATATATATATATAACTAATTAGGTGGGTGACTTCGCCTACCATTCGTGAGAGACATTATCGGACACTGATTAACTATAGCCCATCTGATTAAATTCGTACATATATTTATATATGCTTTTGATGATGTGCTATATATAAATTATAAAAAGTAAATATGCTAATATCTAAAAATTTTAATCTATAAATTAGACAAATTCGAAATATAATTTTGTTAGTATAACTTGGAAGGCTCAATTTATAGCTAAAAAAAACCCTCAATCTTGCTCCACAATAATAAAAAAATTATAGTATGAATAATGTTATATATCTCAAGTTGTATTTTAAATAATAATATGTTAATTTATTAAATAGTAAAATGATATAAATTTTAAAATTATTCATTACATATAATAATTATTTAATAAATTATTATTTAAGATATAAACTTAAAATTTATAGTATTATTCTTACAATATTAGATCAATTGCATGATCACATGATTTATAATGTTACAAGATTATGATGATTTGATTATGTTGGAAATATATTATATGGGTCGAAGAATTTTGCAAGTTAATAAGTAAATTTGTAACATGAGGATAAAACTTACAATCTTGCAATATCTTCATACTTTTTAACTGTTGGGTATTGTTATTAATTAATTAAATTAATGGGTAATATTTTGTTTGATTATAATAAATAAATAAAAAAGAATAATAGCAAAGTTTTGTTCTAGTAGGGCTTTTATATAAGCTGAACAAACAGTGAACACACACAGTTCCACAAACCTCTCCCAATAAAAAAGAGACCAAACACAGACAGCCAGACACTGAACACAACCACAACACCAACACTTCCCATCTCCCTCTTTCCCGTTTCCATCATCCAGTAAGCTTTCATCTTCTTCAATCTTTGGTTTGCTCTCTCTTTTTTTTGTTCCTTCAGATTTAATGGTGTTTTTCTATCTAGGTTCTCTTTTATTTTGTTTTCTTATTTTTATTTTATTTTTTTTAACTTGGTTGTTGATGACATGATGTGTGTTGACTTGATACAGTAATCTAATGGGAGAGAGAATCACGCCTGGAAGTTACTTCCAGTACCCTCCTTCTGGAGTCCACGCTTCTCCTCATAGGTCTTCTTCTTTGCCTTCAGATCGTGAAAGGTCAGTTTTTTTCATTTGCTTTCAAAGCTTGATTATACTCTTAACTGTATGCCTTTTTTTGTGTTTTTTTTTTCTTTCAAATCTATCCTTTTTTATTTATTTGTTCATTTGCTTATCTGGGTAGTGCTTGGGGTTTTATTTGAATACTTTAATAATTGATGTATTGGCACTTGGAAGTCTTAACTGTGATTCTTGGTCTTTTGATGTCTTTTGAGTTTGCATATGTCTATTTTTTTTTTTTGATGGACTATTTTGATGTTCTGATTTCTGTTTAATTGTGCTTGTGGTTATGTTTGTTGTATATTATGATTCGGTTTGTAAACAGAAGGATATAGAGACAAGGCAGTTGGAATAGGTTAAAGGTTTTATATTCATTTTCATTTCTGGTTAAAGAATAAGGTCTATTGTTCAGAATTTGTATTTATAACGGAGTTTAAAAGTCGCACAACATGAAATTGAACCAAATGATTATTCTCTGCTTTCCTAAGATGGTAAACTTGTCGGATGATCTAAGGATCTACCTCAGATGTGTGAGCATGTAAGCGGACACAGCTGTACACAAATGTGCTGCCTTAATTAATGCAATTCTACTAGTTTAATAGTGTTGGTTGTATTAGTTTAATAGAAAAATTCCCATATTTGCTGTACCTTATTATAGTTATACCACTCCTGCAGCGTTAGTGGCTCTACAATTACTAATGTTGTGGCTAAACATAGAGTATAAATTCTTTTTGGAAGAGAAACTGTTCCTTATTGGAAAAGGTTAAGAGACTGATTGGCGAACTTGGCTACTCGCCTTATCAAATATGAGGCAGTGATAGAAGGAAGATTCTCATGCGTGTAGGAACTTTTAATTGATTGTGCTGTTAGCAAAAGTTCAGCGCTGTGAAAGCTGAGCAATTGAATGGAAACAAACAAATAATGAAAGAATGATTTTGGTATCTATTTTCAAAATTTGGTTTTAAGGAATTGAAATTCATGGCAACATTGCCAAATAATTGCGTAAAACGTAGTTGAGTTGACTTTCAAGTTATTGAACCAAATTAATTGAAGTCTAAAGCTTCTATGTTCTTCCTTTTCTGCTGAGGAACCAAGTGGAATATGTACAGTTGTGCAACATGTTTTCGTTTCTTTTTCTTCTTATTTTCCTCTCCCTTTTTCCATATTGGAGAAAGCTTATCAACTCAATGGGGTGCTGAAGGTGTAATACTCCACAACTCACATTTCATAAAGAACAAGGCAAAATTTGGTAAATGATTTAGAGAGATAAGGAGTAGAAGCTTTGTTCATAATATATATATCCTTTCTTTCATGCTGCATCTTCAGGCATCCAAGTGTATGCTCATGGTTTTAGAACTTTCATTTGAACCAGACCTATTCATGTGCTCCAGTTTAACATTGTATTTAACAGTATTGTGTAAATCAGTCCTGCTTTGTTCAATGTTTAAGTCTGAGAAATCACTTCAAAATCCTTGCTGTGCAATTAGTCATACAATTGTTATTTACAGTATTATGTTTTATCTGAAGTATCTAGCTGGTTTAACTATTGCAGATATTTGGCGGAATTATTGGGAGAAAGGCAAAAGTTAGGACCATTTATGCAAGTTTTGCCGCTATGCAGCAGGCTTCTAAACCAAGGTTTGAATAATCTATCTTTGCTTTTCCACAATGCATAGGTAGGAAAACAAAGAGACTGCAGACACACCTTTAATTCTTAAATCTCTCGTTTACATGTTGGTTTCGATTTCTAATATAGTTCTTATATATGCGCACCATTGCATAATTCCTGTCATGTTACTTGGTTTATTGGTATGTTAGATGTGTACCGGAGTGTCTCTTTGGATTTCCATGTGACTTTTTCATTTGTTGGCATTATACTCATATATCGGGTGATTTTATAACAATGCCAATGATGGCTCTTCTAAAATTTCTGACTTCAGTATAGCTATTCATGCCAGATGCCTTGCTGATGTGAAGCTGCACTTGGCTGATATGTGCTAACAATAAGTGATCTATTGTTGAGTGGATAATATTGGAGATCTTCTTAAAACAGGACTTCGAAAGTTGATAATTTTCTTTCTGAGTTGATACTAACACATATTAGAGATCACTGATTCTATTATTTTATACTGATTCTGTTAGCATATATTTTATTCTTTAATTAATCCTCTTGTGTCACTGCAGAAATCAGACGGATAACAGTTTACAATCCAAGTTTTGTTGATCATGAAAGGTTTGAGCATGATAGTCCATTTAGGTCATTAGGTCAGCCAAATGGAAGGCCAATGGATTTGGAGGGGTTGTCTGCAATGCAAACTGAGGTAATGCCTATTTACAGTTTCATCCTTGCCAGTTATTTTTATCTGTTGTTATAATGAATATAGAAGATTTCTGTCTTTTCTGTTGAAGCAAATTTTTCTTTCTTTTACTGTTTAAATGTCATGCTTCTGTAAAAGTCCAAAGAAAGAAGATTTTACAATGTCAGATGTCTTACTCCAGGAAAATGGGCATCTCCAAAGAATGGCTCCTTTCCAAACTCCTTCAATGGGCTGGCCAGGGGTGCCAGGAATTCCAACCACACCTGTCGTGAAAAGAGTCATTAGACTTGATGTTCCAGTGGACAAATATCCAAATGTATGTTACACTGTGTCTTTTGATTTTGAAGTTAGTTCGTTTTTATTTACCTTTAAAGTATTAGTTCTAACTTGAAATCGTGGCAGTTCAATTTTGTTGGCCGACTTTTGGGACCACGTGGAAACTCCCTGAAAAGAGTTGAAGCCATGACAGAATGTAGGGTGTTCATAAGAGGCCAGGGTTCTGTAAAGGATTCAATACAGGTATGATCCCTCACAATCTTTTTCCCCCTTTTCTCCATATAATTTGATAAAGCAGTCATGTCGGAATGAGTTCCTGGTTAACTAGCAATCATGCTGAAGAGCATTGAACTCTTTGAAGGCACAGAATATGAAGTTTTAATAGCCTTAAGCCGCTTCTTGCTGATATATTTTTATATAACTAATGTTCTCAATTGGAGTTATTCTGTTTGCATGTTTTGCAGGTGAATTGTAGGATTTATGGGTTAAGTGGATTATATTTTCTCTTATTTTAACTACATTGCCTCGCACTTCAACCTTGCTAAAGTAGGAACGTGTCAAATAGTAGTGATCCTGTAGCTCTTGTACAAGTTTATGTTTTTGTGATGTGTCTCATCATATTTGTATTCAAACATTGATGCTGTCATTATGTAAATTTGAAACTTCATTAACAAGAAGATAAATTTTAATTGAAAATAAGATAGATTTGTCAGTTACCTTCATGCGTAGTTTGGTATTCATGTTGCTCATGGTATGACTGTAGAGGTCTATACTTGTCATGGAGTAGTTCCATGATAATCAATGGGATTAAATAATGTTTTGCTAATTGATTGAAGTAACGGAAGATAGATTGAGCATGAAATTACAGTTATCAAGAATAAGCAAAATATTGTCCATTGTTTTGAACTTTAATAATGATTATTCAGAATAAATGTAAGCTAAATTATTTTTGCGATCACAATGGAATGAGTTGAAGAAAACCAGCTGGATGAAATATTTTAACTGGTTTTTTTTTTTTCTGAACCTCCTTTATCTTCTTGTAATTTACGTCCTGAAGTGAGCTTTATAGTAAAAGTCATTTAGAAATGGAACTTCCGACTACAAATTGTTGATAAAAAGTTTATGATGAAGATAGCAAGTCTAATCAGGCAGGGGAGTTTCCAATTAAAAAAACTGATTGTTAGAGCTTAGGTTTTATTATGTAATAAGGACACCTGTATATTCGTGTTTATGGAAATTTATGTACGTAAATTACATGTGTAGTGGGACCAATGTTTGACTATAATATATAATTATATTCTTAAAGGCGGAGTACTTCGTTTCTTTTTGTTGACCGAAAATATTAATTAGTGGCGATAATTTCAGCTTATTTGGTTAACCATTTTGCCTCACTGTTTTTCGTTTGGAACAAAATAAAAATGTGTAATACGTGTTTGGCAGGTCAATTTTGGAACAAAATTTTGTTTCACGTGAAAGCAAAATCTTTTCATTTTCCACTTTTATCTGAAGAGAGCACAAAACAATTTCTTTCTTTATCTGAAGGAAAGCACAAAACAGCAACTTTAGGGTGCGTCTAGTATTTTGTTTTTTCTGAATGGTGGTTTTGAATTATTTTACAAATGAAAATAAGTACTCCTAGATATTAGCTATCTGACAAGTATAGCCCTCAGTGGTACTATTAATGTACTATAAGGATAGGATAGAGACGTGTTGGGGTACGTCATGGTGGAATGTGTTCGAACATTGGCAAAACTGGATGAAATCGATGTCCTTGCCTCATTTGGTCTTGAGTATGCTCAAATGAATACTATACGAACTAATAGGAAGACTGGTTGTATGGCCTTTTGAAATATTATTACAATTTAAAATTTGCATTTAATGACTTCCATACCACTTGGGCTTCACATAACTTTTTTAACTAAAATTTGTGTTTTTACCTTAACAGCTGGTATAATTATGGTGCTTTTCCTTAACTATCTATCTTGAGTATTTTGTTTCTTATTTATAGCATTTTATGTTTTAGGTAATATGTACTGGAAATAAATTTGCATCACAAGTAATTTCATGTCCCGACTTTGGAATGCTTTGAACTAGTCATCATGACTCATTTAATGTGTAGAAATAGGAAAAAGGCATCATATGGTTATGTAATTTTTGTTTTTCATATTTTGTTGGTTGACATGCCTAATTTTATTCAATGCTTGTATGGTTTGTTGTGTGTTTATACCATCTTTGATTATATTGAAGATTCCTGATTCTTTTTATGCTTTAGGAAGAGAAACTAAAAGATAAACCTGGTTATGAACATCTTAATGAGCCATTGCACGTGTTAGTGGAGGCTGAATTTCCGGAGGATATAATAAATTCCCGCTTGGATCATGCAGTGGCGATATTAGAAAACCTTTTGAAGCCTGTGGTACTAACAGAAATACTCTTGTATATCCTCTCTATTGTTCCTCCAGTTTTTCTGATTTGATGATTTTGAGCAACACATCCTCTATGTGCAGGATGAATCCTTGGATCACTATAAAAAGCAACAACTGAGGGAATTGGCTATGTTAAATGGTACACTAAGAGAAGAAAGCCCAAGCATGAGTCCAAGTATGAGCCCTAGTATGTCACCCTTTAATAGTACCGGAATGAAACGTGCCAAGACAGGAATATGAACCCCATACATATCAACAAACAAATCATTGTGAACTGCTGGATCACTGCAGCTGATTGATTGCTGCTCTGATGACTTCATCCGTTTTGTTCTTCATAAGCTTGGGAAACTTGACCAAGAATGATTTGTTGAAATCCTCGAGAGTTTTGCCCTCAACTCCAAGACAGGTATCTGTTTCCAAAGTTGTGTTCTATATCGCTAACATGTTTATCTGTGATCTTGATTCTTTCATGTATTATTTGTTTGAACATCGAATTTGTTATTGCATTGGTTGAAAGTAACTCATTCCCTAATTAATTTATTTGTTATTCCAGCCAGTAGCCGAAGTTATTTGACCGTTTTAACTGTAATTTGCTGGATACTTTGCATGCTATTGACTTGAAACAGATAATAATAATTTGATTGTAATCTCAGTTATCTGTCATAATCTGTTATTGTAGCCTTAAAGAATCAGCTTCTGTAATTCGTTTTGTTGGCCTTCATGTTCCTGCCCTCAAAGGGTGTGTATATTTGTGAGATTTTGACTGTGGGTCTGGACTTAAAAATCATCATGGCTATGATTGAAAATCAAATGTTGCATTCTCCTTGTTGAATTTTGGAGATCCTGTGATGACTGTTCTGATATTGCTTATGGGATGTGGCCGCAAAAGTTTTGCCAGCATGAGAGAGGTCAAGAAATGTTGCTATTCAAAGGGCTTGAAAAATTTAAAATCATTGTCCACGATGATGGGGCATTTCATGTTAAATTCGCTTGTGCGACAGTCTCTACTATGTTATCATACGATCGTCCTACAATGCATTTATGATGGGTTTGAATTATGCCGCAAATATATGAAATAATGTTATACTTTTTAAATGATTTTTAATTTTTTTTTTATTTTAAATTGATTTATCAAGTAATTATTAGATAATAAAATGATATAATAAGTGATTTTGAAAGTTGTATTATTTTAATTTAAAATAAAAATTTTGAGATATTATTTAAAAAGTGTACATTACTTCAAGTATATGTTAATGTCATACCAATGGATTGTTGTATGGTAAGGGTGTGTGTTGAATTGAAAAGTTAAATCGAATCAAATTGATTTGGTTTGAATTTTGATTTTTAAATTTTTAGTTAATTTTGAGTGTATTTTTTAATTTTGAACTAAACGAATAGTAGGATGGGTAAAAAATGCTGAATTGATTAAATTGAATTAAATTGATCAATTTTTATCAATTCGATTTAATTTGAGGTTGGTTCTTAATTAATTTTATTTATTGATTAAAATCGACTCTCAAATGAAACAGAACCAATTAAAAATTGATCAGTTTAATTTGATTTTTTTTTTTTAACATGGTGATATAGTGGGAATGGTTGTAGTCAAGAAAAGGTTATTACTACTAAGGTAAAGGCTAGTTATATGTTACCGGTTTCCTCGTAACGCTCTAACACCAAACCTTGAACAACAATAATCATTTTATTCTTGTAGCTTCCATGAAAAAACTTTTGGATATGCAAAAGTGGATCATTTGGATAAGCCAAAAAGGGTTTAAGAAGAAACAAAACTTTTGAATCATAATGCTTTGCTTGAATTGCGACCATTCATACTTCTTATTAAGGGTGGCAATAGATCATATAGTGCAAATCTATCTGTACAAAATAATGTGGTATTATATAATTGAAGTGAAATAATATTATTTTATTTATTTTAACTTAATTTTTCTTATTTAATTCACCCCATACTACGAAAATTTGTATAAATGAATTACATAAATTTAAGTATTTCTCGACTCAACAAATAACAAAATCCGGCCCATGAACGTAGAACACGGCCCAATAAAATATACATTTTGTCGTATCGTGTTGGGATGATCTCGACGAAACGGCCTTAAGAGAGATAGATACTAGAAAGCCAACCAAGAGTTGGGCCAGTTCGGCCCAGACCAACCCAGTTCGCTTTCCATCTAAACACTCGTCTTCTTCTCAGTTTCAATGAAAATCTTTCGATGCAAGGGGCATTAACTTTGAAGAACAACAGCAAGAGCAGTGATAAAAATGGTAGGTACGTGGGATTTGTGCTTGAAATGTTGCCGTTTCTTCCTGTTATTGCTTTGAATTTTTATTTGTTTATTTATTTGGTTTAATTTTTTTTTTTTTGGTGAGTTTAGGGACGCAATCGGAGAGAGAAGACAAAGTGTCGCTGGAACTTTCTGAAGAAATTCTTCAGAGCATGGAAGTGGGCATGGCTTTTAGAGATTATGTGAGAATTTTTTTTTTCTGTTTTTTCTTCAATTCTTCCAAGTTTTGCTTCTAGAAACAGCTTTGTTTTGCGTTTTTACTGTAATTTTTTATTTATTTACTGGGTGTCGTTTTGTCGATTTGTTTAACAGAATGGGAGAATCAGTTCCATGGATTTTCACAAGTCATCGAGTTACTTGGTAACTGCTAGTGATGATGAATCTATACGTCTGTATGATGTCAGTACTGCCACGTAAGTTTTTTTTAAGTCACTCCTGGACTGCTGAAAGCACTTTTGTCTGAAAAACCTGTTGTTAAATAGTATAAAGCAACTGGGTATCTGTTTTTACTGTTTGTCTGGGATAGACAAAAATTGGGTTTTCAGGAAGTACTTCAGATGTTCTTTTCCAGAGTGCTTCTAAGAGCTTCTGTAAAGTGTGTTTTCACCCGAAAGCACTTTCTGTGAGAGCAGTAGCAGAAGCACTTTAGGGGTGTTAGATGAGTTTGTGAAACTTGGTATTGACATTATTGCTTAGACCATTATGTGATTCTCAGGTGTTTGAAGACCATTAATAGCAAAAAATATGGTGTGGATCTTGTTTGTTTTACTTCTCATCCTACAACAGTTATATACTCCTCAAAGAATGGTTGGGATGGTGTGTTTATCAGAACAACAATGGGTCTTTCTCTGTATATGTTGATGGATTATTCTATAAGTCGCTTAATTTGAAGGTTTATATATTCAGAATCTCTGCGGCTTCTTTCATTGCATGATAACAAGTACTTACGATATTTCAAAGGTCACCATGACAGGTCTGGTTTCTAATATATATGGAATGTAATTTACTATCGAATCACTTATTTCACTATTCATGTTGTAATTATTATTAATTGTATTTATGTTTTGTTGCATATAGGGTTGTGTCACTCAATTTGTGCTCTTCCAAGGATTGCTTTATCTCGGGTTCTCTTGATCGGACTGTATTGCTCTGGGATCAACGTGCTGAGAAGTGTCAGGTTGATATCATAGCATGCACAGACACATCAAATAATTTGGCTTCATTTTCAATTGAATTTATGATCTATTATCTGCATATCAGGGTCTTTTGCGTGTTCAAGGAAGGCCTGCCACCGCATATGATGATCAAGGGCTAGTCTTTGCAGTTGCCTTTGGAGGTTACATAAGAATGTTTGATGCTCGCAAGTATGAAAAGGTTGAAATTATATATACAAGAATGTGTGAGAGGTTTAAACATTGCATGCATTTTTTGTTCTTATACCAATATTTTTGCATGTATTTATTTGTAAAGTTTTAATCTTGCTAGGGTCCTTTTGACATCTTCTCTGTTGGTGGAGATGTATCAGATGCGAATGTTGTCAAGTTCAGCAATGATGGCAGACTTATGCTTTTGACAACTATGGATGGACATATCCACGTACTTGATTCATTCCGTGGCACACTTGTGAGTCTCTTTCTCTCTCCTGCACTTCAACTATTGCACATAATTTCCCCTAAATTAAACTGACAAGATCTTAGCATTGTAGCTATTTTACACTTGAATCCGTGTCTTTAATGTGCTTCTATGGTTGTCATTTTAGTTATCCACATATAATGTGAAGCCAGTCTCCAGCAATTCCACACTGGAGGCGTCTTTCAGCCCCGAGGGAATGTTTGTTATTTCAGGTAGTATTTCTCTATTCAATTTTCATGACACAGCGACTTTTTTATCCAAATATTTCCTTGCAGTTGTTTTGGTGCTTTTATATGCTTATTGCACTTGTCTGGTGTTTGTTTTAAAATAAATTTCTTAGTATCTTGTTGCTGTTTCGGATTACACATGGGTTGAAATGCCAAGAATGGGGCTTGTTTCCACTAAATATGTCACATTAAATTCTTGTTCAAAGGCTTTACATGACTTGCTGGCAAACCTTACCATCCTTCCTAAGCATGTCTTAGTACCTCTATGTTGTTTGTACGAATTACAATCAATGAATTGCTGAAATAGGAGGTGCACACTAGTACGCTTTGAAGTTTGAAGCACCCTTCATGAGTTTTATGGATACAATGATTTGCTGTACTCTTCATGCTAATTTGATGTTCTTGGTTTTGGCAGGTTCTGGTGATGGCAGTGTATACGCTTGGAGCGTACGGAGTGGTAAAGAGGTATGATGAACTAAATTCCTTAATTCACATGCCTCTTGAATTTATTCTTCCTCTTCTACCGCTTCTACTTCAGTTTACTTGTTTAGCTGCTCTCTCTAGTTTCTCCACATGTATTGTTGGTTAGATTATGGTTTTGACTTTTGACATTCTGTGACAATTTTGCATTCATATTTGTGTAATTGCTGGTTAAATTTAAATCTTCCTTCATCTTCTGTTTGATCACATGGAATTCAGAGGGAAAGAAAGAAAGTGTTATTGCTATCACTCTTAATATTTGTTAAATTTTTCTTTATTCTTGTCCAGGTTGCAAGTTGGATGAGTTTTGAAACCGAGCCTCCCGTTATAAAATGGGCTCCTGGAAATCTTATGTTTGTTACTGGGTCGTGTGAGCTATCATTCTGGATTCCCGATTTGTCTAAATTGGGAGCTTATGTTGGAAGGAAGTGAAGTTCCCATTTTTAAAACCTTGATTTCAGGGGTACGTGTACAGGAATATGCATTCTACGGCGGAAGGGGACTTGTCTGTATCAGAAGCTTCATTTTTAATTAGAGGAGCAATCAAGCAGAAGTATACTCCTTATTCAAGTAGCTATCAGAAGTATACATTTAATTCAAGTAGCTATTCATCATCTGGTTCTAGATGTATGCATTGCTAAACTAAATTTGCATGGAAGCAACCTACAACCTAACAATGAGTGCTGAAGAAACAATGGTACAGGTATCAAAATGAGCTTTTTCCTGGTTCTTGGTGTATGTACAGTTAGATTTGACCGTGAATTTAATTACTGAGGAAGTTAGACCACTTAACAGCTATTGTAGCTCATTCATCGGATATATTATATATAATTACGTGTTTTTGCTTCCCTTTTTCTACTGATGCTTCTAATTTTCGTTCATAACACTGTATTGTAAATGTGTCAAAGCTCGTGAACGAAGCGAAGTATTGCTGGAATTATAGGTTTCAATGCATTTGAAATAGTTTCACTCGTAATTTTACCAACTTACTTCATGCCCTTCCATTTGCAGGTTTATCCCTCTTCAAAATTCTCCTCTTAGGATTGTCAAGAATTACTTTTCAGTTTCTATTTTTCTGACTTTAGAATTGCACAAATGAATTAAGCAAATTTTATCTTGTCATTGACATGTACCTTATAACATGTATTGGTTTCAGTTCTCTCGTAAAGTTTTAATTTACAATTTTAATGATTTAGAATGATGAGACACTTGCAACTTAATGGATACTTTTGGTTCAGAAATTAATAGACCTCAAGGTTAGAACAATGAGATACTTAAACAGATGCACTTAAAATGGAGTGAAAAAGCATTCTTTCATTTCGAGGCCAACAAGTGCCCCAGATCATATAATTAAATACTTTCATAATTAAAAGAGTTCATTTACTAAGTAGTTATTAGATAAAGAAAGCACATTATGTCTAAGAAAAACAATCAATTGTTTAGTGCATTCGTCCACAAATAGAACACAACTACAATTGAAGTTTAAGTAACACTCCAATATTTTGGTCAGGCAAGCTATCAGACAAATCGGTTGGCAAAACAAGTTTGGCCTACCAACTTGGAGACATTTAATTCATGCAAATAATTAATGACCATATGTTGCTTCAAGACACACCCAAGGCAGCTCATAGGTTTTACAATTCTTCAATCCATAAAAATATTTGATACTTTTACTCGTGTAAAATGAATAGAGAAGTATTTTTACAAATGATGAATAAAAACCAAACACATCAGCTACAAAATGTTGTCCCTCTCTTCTCTAAAGGCAAACTGAGGAAAAATTTTCATTTAAACATATATCATTATACTTGCTACAAATTTGTGATTAGATGATACCTAACATCACCACAAGATATCTCGTACCCCAATCAGGGCCATCAGAGGAACAGGTCTTCTGAATATGGCACGCCACTAAAGCCTGTAAAATATATACCCAGCAAGAAAAGAATTATGTCAACGGCAAGCACAGTGAACATCAGGTCATCAACAATGATGAAAGTAAATAAGAGTTATTAAATGAGGATCAAGAATCACGATCTCAAATTAAAGATTACACAGTAATGCCTCTAAAAAGACAATAAAACATAAAAGGAAAGCAACAAAATCTTAGCAATTGAGAACCAAAAATATGAAAATGAGTATGCATACCTCAACTATGAGGAGCTCAGTTTCTACAGATGAAATATGGATGTCAGTCCCTGAGGCCAAGTTCAACCTCAAGCTCATCATCCTCTTCGAACAACTTCAAAAGACGGGCATACTGCTCTTCTCTTTTCTTCTTTTGCCATAGCTTAAAAAGGAAAAAAGAAAACAATCCCACTGCCACAATTGCAAGTAATATGATGACTACCTTGGCCTCAGTATGGTTACTGGATTTAGGATGAGACGCAGCATGGTTTCTGTGTTGTGAATTCGATGAGTCGTCAGATAAGGCTGAGAAAACAAGAAAAACAGAATATAAGTTAACACTCGCAACAGAAATTTAACTACACCACCATTTCACGAGAGAAATACACAAATCTCAACACTCATGCTGAAGTTAGTGATTTAAATGTGGGGATCATGCCTAATCAAAGTCCGTCAACAGAAAATAAAACACTGGTCCAATTTAATTCACCCTCAACTAAGTTCAAGCAAAACTAAGAACAGTTACTACCAGAGCCAAGTTCTTTAGCAGAAGCAAAATACTGTTGTTGCTTCACATCTTAGCTTCAGATGTTGCATAAACACTGTCCAGCTATCAATGGCTGCTTACATAAATCCTTACTGACTAGCTTATATTGCAAATAGTGCATTTATCATAATGTTTCTGGATTCAAAAACTAACTGAAACACATTTCACGGCAGTCCAATTTATGCTTGTAAATCAACATTTAGGTAAGGATATTGAGGTCAAAAGTCTGGTTAGTGCAATCATGAATCATCTGCTACAATAACCGGATTGGAAATCCAATCCCAAAATTGTCATATAGCCACCATAATCATATAGACAATTATATACATACATATCTCTTTTTATACCCATAAATCCCTCAACCCTTCTATGTTCACTGAGTTCTAAAACGGGGACTATTGCCGGACTCTGAACTTTGTGTACACCAGTATAGATATTTTCTTCAAGAAACATATCGAAGAATTATTTCTCGAGCAATTGAAAACCAAAGCTATCATATATTTGGCCTAAAAATCTGCTCCTATCCTGTCTTAAGGACCTGACTAATCGAGGATCAACTTTTTACTGTCACCCATCACCTCCCCCTACTCATTGCAATTCACATGTTCTAATACAACTAGAAACATGCTAACATTGAAAAAAAATTATAAAAAAAAAAATTGTAACCGAAGCATTTTTATCTCCTGCAATTATGAAAAGTTAAAATTTTAATATTTCAGCTTTGTAGTTTTTTTTAAAAAAAATGCCATAACAACTACGGAAAAATAAAATAAGTTGAAATCTTTTCTGTATATCAGCATTTTGAGTTCATCGAAAAGTTGAATTAAATTCCAAAACCTAAATAATACAAATTCAAATTTTTGCAGCGCTGAATCTAATTTTCCTCTAATTTTCTCGGCAACCAAACGGAGAAATTAACTGTAAACAAAACAATTCATACAGATTTCAAAAATTAACACTGTAAATAGAAAAAAAAAACATATTTTTTTGCATGATCTTAACATACGAAAATTTAGCAAATTAAAATAAAATTAACGAAAATTAATCATAAAAAATCCAAAATTTTATTATTTTTCCGAAAAGAAATCGAATTCGAAACGAACCTGAGATGAATTGAAGGAAAATCGACGAGAATAACAATAGAAAACGAAAAGATCTATGTGTCGTGATTTCATTCATCGCTTTCCTTTTCTTCGAGTCTCGCTCTTTCTTTTTCTGTGGGCAGATCGCTTGAAGCGGTCGTTTTTGAAAAAGTGAAAACTGAAATTGAAACGAAGGCACGTTTGGTTGTTCCTTTGTCAAAGTACTTTAAAACCATTTTAAATTAAAATGTGTGTACGGTCCGGTTCGATTCGATTTGTTGCAAAATAACAAATCGAATCGAATTGATTTAATTTTTTTTAAAAATAAAAATAAAATTAATTTTTTTAAAAAATAAAAATAAAATTAATTTTTTTAATAAAAAAAATCAAATTGATTTTTTTGATATGGTCCGTTCAATTTTTTTAATTTTTAATTATGAATTTTTTTAATTTTCAACTAATTTTTTTGATTTTTTTGTGAAAAAAATCGAACTAAAACCAAATCAAATTGGTCGATTTTTTTAAAAAAATAAAATTAATTTTTTTAAAAAAATCGGACTGAACCGAACCGACCGATTCGATTTAATTTTTCAATTCTCGATTTTTTTTGTCCACCCCTAATTTTAACATCTATTATACGACATAGTTTTAAATAGTATTTTTTTATTTGGTGGGTCTACCGATGAATGCATTTTTTTGTTTGTATTTTGCACGTTTTTGTTTTTGTAAACGTTTTGTATTTAAAAAATAAATTTTGTAAAAGAAAATGATATTTAAACTCAAAAATTTGATTTAAAGTATAGTTTTATTCTTTTATTTTTAAAATACTTATTTTTTATTAAAATTTTTGATCTTTCTCATTAACTTTTGTTCTTCTTTGACGCTTTTTTTAAATGAAATAATACTATCATCGTGTAGATTATAAGATTTTGAATATGATAGTGTTAATAGTAAATCAAAATTTTATTATCGTTGTTGAAAGAAGTTTTTTTTGAATAATTTTAAAAATAAAAAATAAAATTATCAATTAAGTCAAATTTTAAAAGTTTAAATGCCTTTATCCTTTCTTTTAATTGAACATTATAGTATAGATAAAATTTATTTGCAAATATTATTTCATCAATGCAAAATAAATAAATAAAAATTGATACTTTAATTTTATATTTTTTAGAATTACTCATTAATTCTCCAACATTTTAAAAATTACTAATTACATCCTTTAGTATTGAAAATGATATGTTTCATGGATGAAAATATTACAAATGTATATATTTTTGAATAAAAATGGTAGTAAAAATGTCTTTAAAAAATGTAATTGATAGTTTTTAAAATATTAGAAGTCAAATAAGTAATTTAACAAAAATATAGAGACTAAACAATTATTTCTCATAAATAAATAAAACATTAAAAAAAAAAGTTGAGATGACTTTAGCCCCTTTGAGTTATACTATACCATCTCTTTAAAAAAAAGATTGAAAAATAATTATTTACACAATACAATTTAGTATTAAACCAGCGCAAACATGTTCCTAAAGTAATGTTATATTTTTTAAATTATATTTTAAATTTTAGTTCTCAAACTAAAGTGTTAAGTAATTATTGAATGATAAAATAATATAAATTATAAAATTATCTATTACACTATTTTACTATTTAATAATTACTTAACACATCATTTGAAATAAAAAAGGCTACTTAATGTTTAAAAGTAATTCAATTCAATCTTATTATATCTATCAATTCTAATGGAAATTTTTTTGCAAATAATTAATATTTGTGGTCTCTTAACTATTTTAGCCACAATTTTAACTTTTTAACTTATTTAACAAAACAAATCACTTTTGGACATATTTACCCCCAAAACCATTTTCTCTCAAAACTATTACAAGTGAAGTAAACAAACAAATCGGCAACGGTGGAGGCTTGATGGTGATGACGGAGACTTGACAACGACAACAAAATGATGTAATAACTGTTTCAATTTTTGTAAGTAAAAGAAAATTTAATTTGTTTAATAAAATTTGTGATTGTAGATAAATCTAAGCTTGTGGTTAAAAACGCTTGTTGTTATCTTGGGTAACCTATTGTGTGATTTGTATTATTGTGATGGTTAGATATGAGGTAATGTGTGCAACTATTGTGTGATTGTTTGTTGTTGTGGGTGTGAGGGTTCTGGTGTCAGCGACGGAGTTATCGTGCCAGTTATATAAAACATCTTCTAGTAATTCTAAATAAAAATTGCACTTTTTTGATCACTTTGGATTGTCAACAATATAACACTTATTTTTATTGTAGGCACCGCAATTTTTATAGTGATATTATATTACTTACAATTCACTCTAATTTTACAACACACTAAATTTAAAAATTGTTCATATATCACATCACTAGGAACTGTTATGGCAACGCTTTGATATCCAGCATATCCCTTTTTTTTCCATTTTTAAAAACTCTCTAATTTTTTCTCAAAACATACTAAAAATGACCTAATCCCTATAGTACCTATATATAATAAAAAAATAAAAATTATTAATAAATTAATAACTAACAAAATGTTATCCTTTGACTTATAGTAACCTATCGCGCCTTGTAATGGGCGTGATAAGTTTCTGCCGTTCCCGTTAAATAGTGTGATAGGTCTCATATCAATCAGCGCAATGCTTTTTTGAGTTTTTCAAACATTAATGATCACACGAATAGTACAATATATCTCATTTACACACAAATTTATTTACAATAAATAATTATCTTTTAATCTAAATATCTAGAATTTATTTTCAATTAAATAACTATAAATATATCCCAATATTAAATTACAAAAATATAAATCATAAATACATTTTAATTTTACTTTTTTATTTATTTAGGCAAGTGATTTTCGACGAATGCTGATTGATTTTTGTTCAAATAAAGATTTGTTTTTTTTGGACAAAAAAAATGTAAAAAAAAAATGTTTATTGTTTGACAGGTGAACTAATATATATAAAAAATAATATTTTCGTTCAATAATAATTTACTTAATTAAATAAGTTCAAAATTTTGAAACTATAACTAAAATAGGTAAGCAGCCCCAAATATTAGCTATTTGCGAAAATTTACCATTCTAATGGGGAAACGAATGGCCCTTAATTTCTAAACTACAACACTTGCCCTTAGTTACCAATTTTGGTTGGCGACATAAACAATGGCCACGTAATATGAAGGTTGGCTTTGTTTTTGCTAAACTCTTCGGTTTGAGTTGCAAAATCTTATTGGTTTGACGACGTCACTTCACTTTAAATTTGATGGGTGATGTTTATTGAGTAACACTATTCTTTTTAAATTATATCTTAAATTTTAATTATATTTTAAATTTTAGATATCAATAAATTATTATAATAAAATAATATAAATTTTAAAAAATCTTAATTATTTTGAGTATTATCCACTTATCTCCCAAATATCCACTTATCTTTTATACGTTTTATATTACCTAAATTTTTTTTTTATGCTATTAGAAAAATTCTATTAAATCTTAAATTTTATTATCTTTTTTATTAATTTACCTTTACATTGACGAATAAATATGTTTCATATTTTTTAATAATTTTGTTTAAAAAATATTAAACAACTATAATGTATTATTTATTCTAATAAGCATTAAATCTTAATGTATTAAAAATATTAAATATTAATAAAAATATAAAATTAAAAATTTTAAAAAATAACTAGAATGTTCATGTTTTCACCATAACATAAATATGTTATGGTTTTTATTATTATAGAATTTTAATTAATTATTTAGTATTTTTTAATAATAATAAAATCCATAATATATTTATTATTTCTAATGAGTATAAATACTAATGTATTAAAAAATTAAATATTAATAAAATTATAAAATATAATAAAATAACTAGAATGTTAATTCTTCCACTTATGTTATAGTTTGTTATTTTAGTATTATTTTTTTTAAAAAATATTATTAATTTTAAAAAAAAGATGATGATAGTAATAATGTCATCAAAGTAAGAAAAAATTAATAAAAAGACAATAAAATTATAATTTAACAGAATTTTTATAATAATAAATTTTTTTTTGAGATAATATAAAATATCAAGAGAGTAAATAAATAATGTTTAAAATAGGAGGGGCAATTCTTCGTAGTCTAATTTTAAAATAATTTATTATACTATTTTATTATTAAATAATTATTTAACACATAATAAACAAGCATTGCAAATACTATATTTGATAATTCCACGTGAAATTAAGAAAGTGGGACGTGGTGGTTTGCATGCGTTGTTTTTTTTTTCTCTCTTTGTAAAACTATTTCTCTAAAAGTACCCACCCTCCAGCTCAAACTTTTCTCACACAAAAACAAACACCACAAGCGATTATTTGTAGAGAAAATTACTTTTTGCTTTTCAGTTAAACAACAAAGAAAGAATTATAGAAGAAACTAGATAAAAATAACGAAGACTCCATCAATCATCAACATGTTATTACTTGCTGTATCTCTACGATTGTATCTTTTTTTAATTTTGAGGGTATCAACATACTGAACAGGAAGATTAAACATGACAATCTTAGAATTAAGAAGGATATTTGTGAAGCCTTTGATACGTTAGAATGAGACTTTTTTTTTCGCTTATTTTGCACGCACTGCATTACGTATATTTTTAAAATTCTACCAAACTTTCAATTTTTTTTTTTGTAAGTAAAGAATTGTTATAAATATTAAATCTAGCAAGTATTACAAATAGAATAATTAAAGGAGAGAAGTTAAGACATTACAATTTTTAGAAGTGTTAGATATATTTACCAATTAGTTGTAATGTGATTTATTTCTTGATTATTAATAGTATTTATACATTTAATTTAGACAACATATTTAATATTTTAATGAATAAATTAGTAGAAGGAGTTTTCTGTTGGAAGACAATCAAATTTCGTTCTCTTCAAATAAAATAGATTATAGCATAAAACGAGACTCGTCTGATCTTGCTGAGCAGAGATTTACTTTTAGCTTTCCTACAGAGAAAGGAGATCACTCGTTGCCATATGTTCGGGTATTGATTGAGTTGACACGCCATAAGTACTTTGTGCCATATATCACTACTAAACCTACATTAAAAAAATAAGTGTGGAATTGTCTCCTTGTCACAATTACAAAGAGGGTAATTATTTAATGGAATAAGCTTCCATTTTTTAAGTCTCTTCCTTGTAGATAATCTGTACTTCAAAACTAACCAAGTAACGAAGCTGTGTTTAGAAATATGTTGCGTTCCCCATATCAGTTTATACCATCTCACCTTAGCATCATTATTCTTGAGACTCCTCCAAGCACTCGCAATAGAAAACTTTGCATTGGAGCTTGCTGTCTATGAAATTCTATCATCTCTTTCAGTAATTAAAAATTTTTTACGGAGATAATCCTATACCTAAGCAGTGTTCTCGTTCAAAGGATCAGGGAGGTTCCAATGACCATGCTTATATAGATCATTAACCTTAGCATCCTGTAAAATATCCGCATCAAAGATGTCAATGTGAGAGAATTTATCAACTATTGATTCCTCACCCAGTCTGGATCCCACCAAAAATAGAAGGATTTGTCGTTACCCAAATCATATGAGAACAATTGTTTTATCTGACTTCTCAATCCAAGGATTTTCCTCCATGTCCAGCTACAATCCATTGGCTTTGTGATTCCCTAAAAACTTAGCCTCCGCAGTTTATTATCAATTACCCATTTTGCCCATAAAGAGGATTTCACAGCAACTAGCTCCCAGATATGCTTAGTAACTGTTGATAAATTTCATAACTTTATAGATTTAATGCCAAGATCGCCTTATTTTTTTCCTTTGCACACCTCATTCCAGCCCACTAATCCTCTCTTCCCATGTTGGTTACTTCCATGCCATAAGAAATTACGGCATTTGCTTTCAATTTCTTTGGTGACTGACTTAGGTAGGGTGAACATAGAACACCAGTAGACATGCATACTCATTATGATAGATTTATTAATTGCATCCTCCCCACATAACTCAAATATTTCATAGTCCAACTTGAGATTCTAGCGGTTATCCTATTAATAAGCTCCTGACAGTGGTATTTCTTTAGTCCACCTAAAATTAAAGGAATACCGAAGTATTTGATAGACAACATACTTTGTTGGTACTGGGTAATCTGCAGAATTGTCTCCTTGGTAGACTGAGAAACATTCCTAAAGAAAATGAAGCTCTTACTAACGTTAAGGTGTAGATCTGAAACCATTGAAAATTCATCAAGCACTTACTTAAAGTGACCCACCGACCTGTCATCACCATGAGAGAACAAGAATAAGTCATCTACAAACATCAAGTGATTTAACTGCAGCCTTTTACACCCCCTATGATATATAAACTGGTTCCGAGGAATACAGCTTAGGCTTTTACTAAGGTATTCCATGGCCAACACAAAAAATAGAGGAGACATGAGATCCCCCTGCCTCAATTCTTTCTTCCCCGGGGAAAAGCCATCTAATTTTTTATTTACCACAATTGAGTACATGCTTGTTCTGACACACTTCATAATGATATTGATAAAGTGATAAGGGAAGTTAAGCCCCATCAATACCTCTTCTAAGAAATCCCATGAGACTAAATCATAAACCTAGCGGAGGTCTATCTTAAGAGCACATCTTGAGCTACCACTATTTCGATCATAATCCCTCACAAGTTCATGTGCTAGTAAAACATTATCGGTTATCTTCCTATTAAGAATAAAAGTTGATTGACTGGGGTTGACTAAATAGCTCACCATATTCTTTAGCCTGCATGTTATTATTTTGGTGATACATTTGTAAAGGACCGTACAACATGCAATTAGTCTATAGTCCCCCAAGCTATGAGGATTATGAATCTTAGGCATAAGAGTAATGGCAGTGGCATTTATGGGGTTGTAGAATTCACCTGAAGAGAAAAAATGTTGCACAGCTTTAGTCACCCCCGTTCTAAGAATATGTTAACATTTTTGAAAAACATAACTGTTATAACCATTAGGTTCTGGGGCTTTATCACAATTGATGCTGAAAATAGCATTTTTGACTTCTTGGGCTGTGACAGGAGCATTCAACATGTCTCTATAGTCTACCTTCAGTTTAGGGTCAGCATCTATGATTCTTTTTTGTATGGACGCCTTAAAGGAAGTGTTGGTACCTAACAAATCTTTGTAGTAACCGACTATGGCATCTTTGAAAACCTTGGGATCTTCAGAGTTTTTGCCATTTTGGCTCTCAATCGAAGTGATTCTATTCCGAGCTCTTCTCTGCTTAACTGACTTATGAAAGTAGCTGGTGTTTTAATCCACCATTTGAATCCATCTAATTCTTGATTTTTGTCTGATAATGCTTTCTTCAGCATAAATAAGTTTCCTTAAATGTTGATAAATGCCCATTTCCTCGTCTTAAAGAATTTGGTTGAATGGATCATGGATCAACCTACTTTGTAAAGAGGCCAACATCAATTTGTAATCTGTAATCTTTTGCTGTACAGCAGAGAAAAATACTTTGTTGAGCTATTTTAACTTGGGTTTTAATAACTTGAGTTTGAGCCAGACCCAGGCCATTGAGGAGCCATAACAATCATTCTGCCAACCTTGCTCGACTGTGGAGAGGAACTCAAGATGGGCACACCAGGCATTGAAGAACTTGAAAGGAACAATGCCACTATAGGAAACTCTAGAGATGGTTACCACAAGAGAAGAGTGATCTGAAATGCCCGCTGGTAAAACTTTACACTCAAAAAATGCCAATGCATCTAACCAGTTTCCGTTAACAAATGTCCAGTCAATTTTTCTCCAAATTCATTGTCATCCTGTTTGATTATTGCATCAAGTATAGCGACAACCATAGTTCTTTAACTCGAATAACTCTAGTCTCGATGTCTAACTTTTAAACTATTCTACCATGTTATCATTTATCCATTGGCCTTCAATTCTATCATTGTTGCTAAGGATGTTGTTGAAGTCCCATTGGATTAACCAAGGTGTAGTGTTGGGAGTCAGGTCATCACAAAGGTCTTTCCATAGGTTTTCTTTCTCAATAGAGGTAGAGGCACCATAAACAAGAGTCCAGTAAAACTCATTGCTATCAATAAGAACTCTACTATATATGAATTGCTGGTGCTTTTGTAGGATCATGACATTGCATCTAGCAGGATTAAAAACAATCCAAATTCTTCTAATATCTAGACACTTTGAATTATTTTCTAGCTTCCAATCCCGTAATGCTAATTTATTCAAAATGGTATCTAGATTAGATAGTTTAACTTTTTTTTCTAACAATCCCAAAATACATAATCGACAAGATTTAATCAAAGACCTTACCTCTGATTGGTTACAAGGGTCATGGAGACCCCGAATATTCCAGCTTGCGATCATTGTCCCCTATTTGGGGATTTAGAGCTCCTTATGGCACGTCGACCCTTTCCTATAATTTCCACATCATGTGTCAGATTAATAGTCTTCCTTAAGTTAAATCTGTCCACTACCTGAAGAATCTTTGATCCCTCGTTACTTGCCGCTTGTTTCATTGCCTTGATTGTTCTGATCCATTTCTTTTGCTTTCTACACTTATTTTATCCCTGTCTTACAATCTTTCCCATCATGACCAATTCGTTTATATTTGGGGCAGATAGTGGGCTTCCACTCATAAGTCACCTCATGCATAATTATATTACCCTCATCTTCTCTACAGTAATCATGGAAGAAATTCGCCCTTCACATCTATTTCCATTAGGACTCTTGCAAAAGCCAGCATTGTTCTATTCAAAGAACATTGATCACAGAATTTAATGGATCCCAACGAGCTAGCATTACGACTCAAAAGTGGGGGGCTCCAAAATTCCCACGGTAGTCTTGGAAATTGCACCCAAATAGGCAGAGTTATGATATTTGCTACATTCATAACCATTATGGGCTTCCAACCATTGAGGATCAATGGGCGTTTATTAAAGGTCAGAGGTCCATCCTCAAGTGCTTTCTGCTGCCCAAGTTCATTCTCAAAGTTAAACAGAAACAACCTATCTTTAATGGAGTGAACCGAAACTAATCCAAAATGCTTCCAACGATTCATAACAAAGGCTTGGAGTAGTTGAAATCTAGAAAATAATCTATACACACAACCAATTAACGCATGCTACCATCTTTTTTCCTCTTTTTTAAGTACGTTACAATTGAATTTAACAATTTTCTTACCATTCAAAATGGTAGGGGGGATAAATTGTAGTTCACTTCTATAGCTTCGGGTTCGGTTGTCAGCAAACAAGGACACCCACGGTCAGTTAGTGTGCACGACAATAGGCTTGTTGCCAACTCGTTCCGCCACTGTAGTACCCCAGCCAATGGCGGTGCACTGAAGCTCAGCCCACCACCAGCAGAAGCCGAAGCTAAGTTCTTGTCACATTCGGCCATCGAGACTATAACCCTACAGCCAAACTAGTCGGCCATTGGAAGAGTTGCCCAGAACCAGTGCCAGTAGAAGCCTGAGAGAAGGTGGCCAAGTTCGTCGTGGCACAGCCGCCATTCGTAAGCGTTAGGGCAGAGGATGTGAGAGCTTCACCCGTAATGGAACCAACAGCAAACATTCCTTCGCTTGGAGAGTCAGCGACAACATGGTCGGCACCACTTCGGCCAGGTCTGCATGACCTTGTCCCAACCAGGAAGCAGCATCCGCAGTAAACGAAGGGTCACCCGCGACGTATGCCGGAGACAGCCTCGACAAGGATGGGACGGCAGCAGGTTGGCTGTAATTTGCGACCTCCATCGTTTCGAGATGAGGAACAACAGAAGAAGAGCGCCCCAGGCGACGATTAGGAGCGGCAGGCGACGACGTTTTACTCAATTTTTTCCTCTTCATAAAAAACGGCGTAGGTTAGTACTGTACACTGAGAGAAAAAACCTAGGATGCCACGTCAGCTTTTCAGTTAAATTTCACAACCCAAGCTTTCAGTTTTGATTAGTGATTCTTGAAAGATTTTTCCTCTTGTAGTACAGGTGTTGCGTCAAACCAATCCTCTCTCTCCCATCTCTTTCTCACTTGATGGATTTCCTAGAGGAATATGGTTTGGCTTCAGGTCAATGAATTAATAAGCACGAAAGTTAGGTTTTGTTGGGCAAATATTTAGCTCTACATTGAGATAATGTTATGCAGTGGGTTGGTTTCGTGGAGGGGGATTTTCCTTTTTGTTATCTCGATGTGCCAAATTTTAAAAGCAGTTCTAGTGTCTCTCATCTTTAAGCTTTGGTGGATAAGGCTATTTCAAGGCTTCATGTTTGGCTTGGTAAAATTTTCTCTATGGCTGGCTAGGTGGAATTGGTAAAATCAGTTTTCTAGTCTATTTTGCTGCACGGTTTCTATGTCTATTTTGGCTTAAGTCCCTTATTATTTATCTTTATAAGGCTGCCCGGAGTGTCATTCTTTTGGAGGATCATAGTAAGCGAACAATGTCTCTTATTGCTTGGGAAAAAACTTGTTCATCTAAGACTGAAGATAATCTCGGTTTGCGAAGGCTGGATGTGCTTAATAATGCTTACTAAAATTTTTGTAGGACATTATGCATAATTCTTGCTTTGCTTCATCTTATATTGCTAACTTATTATCGATTTTATGGTAGTAAATTAAATAATCCGTTTCTTCTTTTTGGTCCGGTTTTTTCGCCATTGTTCCATATCTTTTTAGACAATTGGCTTGATCAACCTCTTATTTCTCATGGTTCCTTACTCTGGGTTCAACTAAAATTTTGTGTTTCAGATTTCATCTAGGATGGTTCTTGGAGAATTTTGCTTGCTGTTCTTGATTTTTTTCCCAGGTTTGTCTAATTCGGTGGTTGAGCTTCTTTTGCTTAAAGTTGCTTGTAACGATAAGCTTGTTCGGGTGTCTTATAGAGATGGAGAATTACCATTGCAGTTGAGTTTTGACGCTATTAAAACAACTCTTCTTTTGCAAGATTAGTCTTCTTCTATTTGGAAAAGTTTTATTCCCCATAAGTTTTCTCTGCTTATGTGACGTTTGTTGCAGTGCCGGTTGCCTACAAATAATGCCTTTCAGCTAAAGGGGGTTTGTTTAGTCTCCTTTTGCTCTCTTTGTCCTACTCCGCAACATTCATAATCGGTTGATCACCTATTTCTTCATTAAGCCAATTAGTCGGTGGATCTACCGTGGACGTAGGCAATTAGTCGAACCACGTAAGATTGTGTTGTACTATTTTGTTTTCTGCTTTGAATTCTTGGTATGTTTACTTGATTGACAAGTTATTCCGCTGCGCAAGGAGGTTAAAGTTTTAGGTTGAATCTTGAGTTCTTCGCTTCAACATAATCTCGAAAGGGAGAAGGGCGTTACCTCTCTCAACAGATCTCAATCCATTAATATTAAATACAAGTCTTGACAATATACATTTTACATTCTTAGTTTATTAATGTTTATATATTTGGTCAGGTACAACAACTACCACGTTTTAGAGAATTTATAAGAGAGGACTTGATTAAGAAATCAAACTTTCTCACAACTAATGCCTTGACAACCTTCTAGTCAGTGTTCTAGTATTAGATGGCTCCGGAAGCTGGTAAGCCGTCATGCCACAAAATAATAACCGGAGAATGGAGAATGCCTCTGAAGTCGATAAGCCGTCGTGCCATGAAAGTAATAATCGGAGAATGGAGAATGGCAGTTGACGGGTCTTGACAAGAAGAAAGATAGTTCATCTGATTTGGGTTGACCACAAACCTAATCAACAACACTAATGAATGTAAGTGTAGTAACCAGTATCCACGACTGGTAAGAATAAGTATTTATATATGTATAAATATACGTATTTTATTTGTATGTTGGTGATACTTGAATTATATATTGTTATTAGTAATATTTTTATAGGTTAAGGATATACGATTAGTATTGGGTTTATTTGTATGACTTTAGATTTATTTTAGGGACCAAATTGTTATACTTTGAAAGTTTTGGGGACAAATTCGTAAATATCAAAAATTAGCCTCTTAGTATAGAAATACACATTTAAACCCTAATTTACCATTTTTAGGTCGAGCTACCCATTTTAAGAGAGAGAAGAGAGAAATAGAGGAGAGAGAAAGAGGAGAAGAAGAAGAAAAAGAAGAAGAAATTGGAAATTTGAATTTCAAGAGGTATATCATACGTATTTTTCAATTTATTGGTATTAATTAAGTTAATTCCTTTAAGTTTTGATTTCTGAAAATATGTATAATTGAGGATTTGTTGTGTATTTCGTAAGATCATATGAGAATTGATGATGATCTATAAGATAGTTTGATAAATCATGATGAATTATGGAATTTCTGCTGGATAATCTCTTGATCTAGGAATTTTATAAATTGTTGTGATTCGATTCTGGTTTTTAATTTTGAGTATATGCAATTAGACATGTTTAGGATCATCTGAGACTTTGAATCGACTGAAAATCTCGGAAATTAAATTTGTAGTGAATTTACCAAAATGACCCTGGAATTCTGGAAATTTCCTGTGTAAACAGTATGATACAGTGGAAAATAATTTTTGACCTGCTGAATGATCTTTAAAAATTACGAATTTGTGGAATATGATAATTTTATATGTCTAATATGATATACTCGGAATTGAGAATTTGGATCAATGTGGTTGAAGTGTTATGAATTTCTAAAGTGTATCAGCTCATTGTAATATTTGATTAACAGATTTTTAAAGTTATAGAATAAAATAGTTTTAAAATACTTTTGACAGTGATTTGGAAGTGAAATATTTATCATGGACTGAGATATGTGTTAAGAGTAATTATGTGATAGTTTTATAATTTTTGAGTTAGTATATGATTTTATAAAATTGGGAGATTGAATACTGTTCAGTAAGTATCTTGATCCTGTCAGGTTTGTAGTTTGGATTCGATGGTGTGTATGGAATGGATTGTGTAAGAAATTTGATATAATGTTCATATATAAGAAGGATATATGAGAATGGTATATTCTGATTTTGGAGTAATTGGACATCATTTGATGTATTAGAAATTTTTGTTAAGTGTAAGTGGTCAGAATGACAGGTTTTGAGAAACCAAATATTTAGACCAATTTGATGTGATAAATGCATTGTGTATAATTTTGTAAGCTATTTAAAGTATTTTGTGTGAATTGTGAGGCTTATGAAAGGATTAATCTCCATTGATAGGTTAAGGAGATTTAAGCCTTGTAGTTGAAAGTGTTAAGAGGTAAGTATACTAGACTTTTTACTGAAATCACAATAAACATAGTAATTGTTTTGTATGATTTTGCAAATGGGGTTAAGAATATGTTTATGTTATGTCAAAGTATATTTTGATATGAAATGTGAATATATGTTTCTGAATGTGAGCATTGACATTGAGCATGGACATACATGTATTTTTGTAAGTGAGCTTTTAAAATAAGATGTGTTTAATAAAGAAAGCTTTTGAAGTGTAATATGTCCATGAGAAATATTTTGTATTTTGAGGGTACTTGAACTCACTGTTAACTTAGTAGGCATTTTATGTGATTTGTGGAGCCTTTATGTGTGGCCTTTCCTTTGGGATTGGTATATGTTATGTGTTCCGTATGTAGGGAGGATCCTATTGGTACCTAAAGGAAGAGTGAGTCATCACATTCGTGTGGTGGCGTATTGGTGCATGTGAGAGGACTCACCGATGATCAGGGTGAGGGTTTGGCTTTTACCTTCGGGCATAAGCGTTATATATGTGTGATTTAAGGACCTCACTTGTACTATTCCTCTCATACGGTATGTCACCTACGAGTGACATTTGGCTCATTATGTGATATGTGATATGTAAGTCCTACTAAGTAGTAGTCGAGTAATGGTATTCCTATTATGTGTTTTGAAAGAATGTGTAAGCGCTTACATGATATGTGATTTGATAAGATTATGATTTTGATTGATCACAGCATATCATACATATGCATTGTGTACATATATGTATTTGTATTTGATATATGAAAAACTAATATGCTTACTGAGTTTTATACTCATTATAGTTTATGGTGATTTCAGGTAAATAAGGTGCATGTGTGCTTAGCGGATTTGGCAAGGCTTCTGCTGTTCCTTGGGTTCCCTAAGTTGCTAGGTTGTTGTGTGTTTCATTTGGGGACACGTGGGATATGATATTTGGTTTGTCCCTATTGAATAAATACTTATGTATTATTTCATTGTGTGTGGATTGGATTTGGTTTAAGTTTTATAAAGTGTGGTTATTGGATGATTTTAAGTAAGAATTTGCAATGGATATATTCTGGGCTCCCGGTAACAAAGTTGCTACTGGTGACGTAGTAGAGTGTTAATCTCTGAGAAAACTCTGCGTATCTCCGGTTTAATAATTGTCCCAGTCATAATTCAATTGCTATAATTCTGAAAGAAATTGAAATGAATGTTTAAATATTGTCAAGAGAAGTTTATATTTATATGTTAGGTTATGGTTGATTTTAGTGTTGAACTTACTAGCAACTTGCTAAGGATTTCTGTGTTGAATGAAAGTTGAAAATTTTGTGTAATATTATTTATGAGTGCACATGCAGTGAATGAATGTAAGTGATGTCGTGTGTCGGATCTTTTGAGTTTGGGGCGTGACAGTAAGAGTAAACATAAAGATGGAATTGATCGCATTGGGCACCATGAGAAGTTTGCTGAATTGCTTGGCACAACGACTAATGATAATGTTAACTACTATGAGCAGAAAATTTTAAAACTGTGATTTTATCCATGATTGTTTATGAGATACTAATTGCAAGAATGAATTTTAAAAATTTTATGTTTATTTTAATTTAATAACAAAAGGGTATAAGAAAAATATTTAAATTGTGAATTTTCACGGATTTGTTTTTAACACAAGCAAATTTTTCATGCTGTGTCTTTTATCAAATTTTTTACACTATATCTCTCACCACCAAATCTTTTATGTTGTATCTCTCACCAACGGACTATTCATGTGGTCGAGTTGATAAATTACAGAAGATCTAAATTTCGTGTTCTTAATTTTCTCTCTAAAAATATTTTGCTCAAAAGAAACACTAATTTTAAGAATACGTAGTGATTCTAAAACCCCCTTTTATAGTATAAGAATTCTTATGTTATCTAAACTTTTAATCATAATAAGATTAGGATAAAATAATATTTTTATATTATTTTAATTTAGATAATTAAAAGAATAAATATAATATATAATATTATTTTTAATTAAATAATTTAGATAATTCATAATTATCTATTTATTTAATTAAATTAAATAATCTAATTAATTAATTAAAATAAATTATCTAATTATTTATTTAATTCCATAACTATCATGGATTGGTTGAGTCTAACAAGTTTAATCAAATTAAACATGGGCCAATAATTAGTCATAATAAGTATAATCAAATTAAACTTGAGCCAATTAATAATTTAAATCTAACAATTAATTCAATAGTTTATTTTAGTATTTAGAGAGTCAACTCTTTAAAGTTAAGCTCTAATAAATTAAATTATTTGATTAAACTCTTTAATCAACATGATTTTACTTATTAATTTTATATTACTCAACTAAAAATATAAAGCTGAACTCTTAATTTTGTAAATAAATTATAAAATAGAAAACTGTCTTTATCCATTTAATAATCATCTCATATCCATTCCATGAGCAATTTGATAGAGTAGATACTAGAGTTAACGCAGCTGTGATTTTATCATAGATGAAAGGCAGTGCAAGGTATGACGACTGTGTTAACAACTTAACAAAACGCAAGGTGATGAAACATAATAATAAAGTAAGTTGAATGACAATTTATCTAGTAAATGTTTCACAAATTATAATGCACCGCAATGAACAAATGGTCGATCTAACATAAGGTAGTCAATGAACATACAAGTAAAAGCGCCACAATCCCTACTCTCGATCATCTATTAAGGTACACTATCATTTAAACGAATAATTTGGAACAACATTATATTTGTATTGACTTCTCTCCTTAATTGATAAAATTACATCACTGAAGATAATGTATCATAGAAATACTTAGAGGTGTCGTAAAATTTTAAATGGCTTCATCGGAGTTTTCTTTTACGCTGGAATCATACAATGTAATCATTCTCTAAATAAAATCGACATTTGTTACAAACCAATGTTATTGATTGAAATTCAATGTAATATATACCTGCACAAACTATTCTTATTTTATTATAAACTTATTGTATTTTGAACACTATAATATTACTTAAACTTCTACTATCTTATTGAATGCAGCCCACATTTTAACGTTAATTAAATATTTCTTTGTTCCCTGTGTATATGACAACATCGTTGCGATCCAATAAACATTAACATTTGAACTGCTTCCTATTTGCCAAAGTTGTCTAATGTACTCATAAAAATATAAATATATAACATTAAACTCATTAAAATTAACCAATAATATTATAATGAAATATGCGCAACAACCGAATTTTGTATCTCACTTAAACATATGCATTTGCAACCGTCCAATTTTGTAAGTACATTTATCGAAACATATCTTGTCAGATACGAATCACCTTCAAATACTTATTAATATGCTACAAAACCTCACATAATATATATAAATGTTGTTACCATTAAAAAAAATAAGTAAAAAACTATATAAAAATAAATGTCCCTACAAAATTAGATATGTGTCATCGTTAAACCTAACTGTATTAAACTATGGATCTAAATCCTTATAGATCAACTTATTTTTATCTTTAAAGTATTTTTTTATAGTCAATTATCTAATTTTGATTTCAACTTTTTTACTGAAGGATAATCCTCAATCCTTAAACCCGCAATCAAATAAAAATCTAGATAGGAGATTTCATTTGCATCTTACATATATAAAACCATAACTCTTTATATAAATTTTTTGTATACACTTGTCTTAATAAAATCTTTCGTACTAATATACCTAAAAATGAATGTCATGTACATCTAGAAAATAGCCAAAACAGGTGCTCCTAAATAATTCTATCTGCCTCTTCGTCATTTTTTCCTTGATTGATTTGATAGCCTACATCTTGAAGTAAGTAGTGATTGCTGTCCGATAGACTTCATTTTTTGAAACTATATAATCCTTTTAGACATTTTACATTTTGAAAAAATAAAAAATAATTATCAATATATAATCAATTACATAAGATTTAAAATATGTAAATTTTAACTAATTTTTTTAATTAGTTAGAAATTTTTTTAATAATTACTAAAATTTAAAAATTACAAAATACGAAATCAAGTCAAATTTAATACACAATCAAAACTAAAAAAAATAATAAACATTAATGACAACAAATTAAAATATTGACCAAGTTAAATAATTTAAGTACAATATTTACATTAAATAAAATTAAGTAAACTAACTAAAATAAAATTTTAAAATTTTATTAGAAAAAGCTACTGGCAAGAATAAGTCATTTTCAATTTTTTTTTGGTCACTTTTAATCACTTACATCTATTTTCAACTTATTTGAACAACTATAATACAAAATATCACAAAAATACAACACAATCAAATTTAGAAATAAAATTCACTAATTTTTGCATATTTTTAATTTTTTAAACTCCACAATAAATTATTTTACTTCTAATTTTTAATATGTAATGAGTTTGAAATCGATCTACAAATTATTTAATTAATTTCGTTGATTTGGCAAAGTGGTCGACAAGGAAAAAAAAAAGAGGAAGAGAAAAATGTACGTTGCGTTTTTAGGATGGCAAAATGGGTACAAAAATTTGATAAATGGTTAATATAGTTCAAAAAAAAAATTTGACCAAAGTCAAATTAGTTTAAGAAAACAAAATAATGGTCAACTTTAAAATTTTTCCTTAATATTAAACCCACAGTGCTAAAATAATAATGATCTTCCTTAACCAATCCATTGCCCCAAAAAGAATGATGGACACAAAAACATTCCTGTAAACCATGTTTGTTTTTACTCAATTAATTTTTATTTTTCATTCTATGTTTTATCAAACTTAAATTGTACTTGGTCACATGTTGCACCAACCCAACAAGCTTCAAAATGAAGCTGAGCAACACCATACAAGGTCACTCCATCACATTTTTAAACCTCCATTCAAGGACTTCAAATGTAGACATTGAATGGCCTCTTTGCATTTTGTTTAAAACATACACAACAGAGGCAGTGGAGAAAGTGAGGGGACTAACCATATCGGGCAATGGCATTGCTCTCAAACACAAGACCTTCGGGTGTTTCCAACACAGGAACCTAAAAATCAAATTGTGGACAGTAGACAGTAGCTACATTGTCTCACAAGGGTGTTTATCTTCCCAATAGGGTTCATCTTCAGAAATTCAAAGGGTTTTCTTTGAGACTTCCATTTCGAAATTCTCAGCTGGTAATGAGTTGCCTGCATTTTTGTTTGTCTTCACAGCATGCAAGACCTGAAAAGTGGATTAAACAACAAGATTATTATTTCTGTTATTAATTTTAGAAACTAAAGAGTTGAAAATAATTCTCATTACTGTGAATAAGATCTTATTCCACATATTAGTCCTAATTTGTTCACTATCTATCTCCATAAATGCTAAAAAAACCATCAGTTAATAAATATTATAAAAATAAGAACATACTTGTTCTTTCTTTTTCTTTTTCATGAATAATTGAGAAACCAATAAGTCTCACTGCCAATTATCTTCAATTATTACCAGATAAAAATGTCATAATTCTATGCTTAATAGGAAGATTCAATCTATTCTTTTTTTACTTCAATATATTTACAAAATTTGAAATTCACTAATTAGATAAAATTTATAATTTTTTTTTCCAAAATCTACCCTTAATAAAAATAAACTATGCTAATATATTTTTAATTTTTTTTTAAAACTTAACATATCTCAAATTCTCTATATATTTACAACCATTATATTTTACAAAAAAAACTATCAAATCTTTTGTTAATTATTTTATTTTAAATTTTTATACCAAATATAATAATTTATTTTGATTCGTTAATTATTATGTATTAATTTTATTTAGTTCTTGCACTTTAAAAAATTAAATTTAAGAAAATATATAATAAATTCAAACTCATTTATCAAAAAAGTACTAAATATAAATTTTATCAATTATATTTTTTGATAATTTAATAACAAATAAATAATTTAATAATATAAAACTAAACATCTAGTACTTTAAATTTTTTTTTTATAATTAACAATTAAATGATTAATAATAATTTTTTTAAAATTTTATTTTTAAAAAAATTATTTAAAAAATTTAACCAAACGAACCTTAAAAAGAGGTAAAGAGAGATAAAAAAAAGTGTTCTCCCGAAAGGCCACCGATACGAAGAGAGAGCCTGTGCGTGCATAGAGAGAGATATAAAAGAGTACTAGAACTAGGGTTTTTTTTTTAAGAGAAGGACAAAAGGCAAAATTAAATTATTATGTATTAATTTTATTTAGTTCTTGTACTTTAAAAAATTAAATTTAAGAAAATATATAATAAATTTAAACTCATTTATCAAAAAAGTACTAAATATAAATTTTATTAATTATATTTTTTGATAATTTAATAACAAATAAATAATTTAATAATATAAAATTAAACATTTAATATTTAAAAAAAAATTATAATTAACAATTAAATGATTAATAATAATTTTTTAAAAATTTTATTTTTAAAAAAATTATTTAAAAAATTTAACCAAACGACCCTTAAAAAGAGATAAAGAGAGATAAAAAAAAGTGTTCTCCCGAAAGGCCATCGATACGAAGAGAGAGACTGTGCGTGTATAGAGAGAGATATAAAAGAGTACTAGAACTAGGGTTTATTTTTTGAAGAGAAGGACAAAAGGCAAATAGAAGTCACGAATATTCTATGGCAGGCTGGATCTTGACCCGATTTGAGTTGTGACCCGCGTCAGAGAGTGCTTTTAGGTGATTTGGGCTTTTATATGGGCCCAACTTTTGATTTTATTGCACTATTTTCAATTGGCTAACTATTTAAACCCCAGTTTTTTTCTCTTGACCCAATTGCCAAGCATACCCATCTTAGCTTTTCTGTTGAATAATAAATAATTGGAGCTAAAGCAAATTAATTACTTTATTTTGTTTGTTTTGAATAGAGGAATTCGAAACTTGGGTCTTTTTTTTTCCGCTTCGAATGCTAATTTATTGTTTTTTTTTCAGAAAAAAACTTTTTAGTTTGATTATTTCATTGAATTAACTTCTATTTTTTTTATAAAAGAAAAGAACTGCATTGTGATTCATTAAAATTTGCTAAGGTTAAGTTATAAAGTTTATAAAAGTTTGAGAAAGTTTTAGGACCGTTTGGAATTGTTTTATGGAGGTTAAAGTGATTTTAGAAAACTAAAAGTTAATGTAGATATTTGATATCAAAATCACTTTTGAAAAATCACCTCCTCTTAAAATAAATTTAAAAAGTAAGGAGAGAGTTGCATTTCAAAATCTGAATTTGAGAATTAATATTATCTTTAAATATGATTCAAATTTTATTCTTTTGTACATAAAAAAATTAAAAATTATCCGCCCGTAAATTAATTAATTTCAATTCTACTTAAAAAAATAAAAATCATTAAAGTTCAATTAAAATTAAATATTTTATGTCTCACATCGTATCTTCTCTAAATAATAATAATTTATTAATTTTATATTATTATTATTAGTAGCAGCAGCAACAACAACTCTCATCATGACCATATATATATATTTAATGTTCATTTTAATAAGATTAATTTTTATAATATTACAACAAAATTTATTAAACACATATAAATTATTTTTGAATTTCATAACACTTTTGAAAACATAATTTATCAAATACTTAACTGCTTCTCTTCAGAGTTGATTATTAAACATTTAAAAAATAAAATATAATTCAGGTTCAAATATTCGTGATGTATTAAGCTTTAAATCAATTCAAATTTTAAACCGAAAAAAAGACACAAATAAACAAAAAATACCTTCATCCTGAATTTAATACTCAAAGAGTAAACACAGCCGTGGTAGGCAGAAGCAGGTCATTGTTATGAGAATGAAGCAGAAGTCCCAATTGGCCATGATCATACAAGTACTTCTGGAGAAGCACTTACCAATACTATGACCAAAATTAAACACACACAAACAAACACTCCCCAATGGGCCATTATTATACAAGTACTTCTAGAGAAGCACTTACTAATACTATGACCAAATTAAAGACACACAAACAAGCTCACTGCTGCTGGGTAAGATGGGGGCATCCATATCTTTGGTCATATTGGTTGTCAATTGAATTATTCCATGGGGTTCAGGAACATCCTCACTCAGCTTCTCATATTTCAAAGTCCAGCAAACCAAGCTTCCTTCATCCATTTGAGTGGCTTGAACAGTAGCATAGAAGTTCTTGTACTTGTCCAACAGATGCCCTTCAATCACTTTAAAAGTTATTGAATTATTTTCATCATCTATTTCTTCAATTACGTCCTTCGAAACTTCAGCAACCCCATCTGTGTGTTTTCCGCAAGAATTAATAACCATGCATATATATATTATGAAAGGGAAGATTAGTTAGATCATTAATGTTGATAAAATGTCTTTAGAAAATAATTCAAAGATTAGGAAAGAGGGGCTTACCATGCATATAATTCCAGGTAACTACAGTCCCTGGTTTCCCCCATTCACCTTTGTTCAAATCACAACCCTGTATATGATCAGGAGTCATATTGGAAACATGGTGCGGTCTGCAGCTCATGACATCATGAAAGAGAGAAGCTGGAGCCTTGATCTTTATTTCAGTCTTCAACTCGCCAACTAAAGACATCTTTCTTTCTTTTTCTTTTTTCCTACTATTATTCACAAAGAAAATAACATTTCAATAACAACAGAGAACAAGAGTTGATCTTTATTTCAGTCTTCAACTCGCCAACTAAAGACATCTTTCTTTCTTTTTCTTTTTTCCTACTATTATTCACAAAGAAAATAACATTTCAATAACAACAGAGAACAAGAGTCATGTCTCGAATGACATTGGCTTTGTAGCCTTTATATAGAAATCAAGATTTTTTTTTTTTTAGTGAAGACTTATTTTTAATATTAATATTTAATATTTATTTATTAATTTAAAATTTTGAGTTAAATGATAAATTATTATAATTTTAAAATTAAAATCTTAAATTCGAGTTTTTATATTTTTGCTTTTAATTTTTAGTCTATGAAAATTCACGTTAACTCGTGTTTATTTGGAGGACAAGTTTCAATTTACACTCTAGTTCAAACTTATTTAGATTTATATTTTATGCAAGAGAAATTATTAAAAATTTATGTTTAATATTAATATTGTATATTTATTTATTAATTTAAAATTTAAAATTGAATTATAAATTATTATCTTTCATTATTCTATCCGAGTTGCACGATGTAAATTCTTCCGATTATGTTTTATTTTGCATATGATGAACACAACGTAGTTTTCAAAGTCCGAACATAAGTATAAAAGCAGGACCATCTAAAGGGACCAATAATTTTGTCAAAGTTCTTTTCATGGTGTCGACATAACACTAAATCCTTAATTTTGATTCTTTATTTATCTTTTTCTTATAATTACAATAAGCTTCAATGCAGTCATAGTAATGTTCTGAAAATCAACTATCTATGATAAGGTCAAAAGAAACAAAATCATTTTAAAAAAATAAATAATCTATGAATTCATTTCAATCATTAAAATAAAAAATTATAATAACAAATTCAATTAAATTGAAATATATTGTGGTTGTAAAACGACAATGGATACTTTTTTTTTAGTAGCTTTTAAAAAATATTTATTAAATTTTTTTAGAGATAACTGATTTTTATTAATTTTTCTCTTAAAACTTTTTAACAAAAAATAATAAATTATCCTTTTCAGTTAATTAATTTGCATGTGATGCTTGGAGATGAAATATCGACAACTCCAAATACAAAAAAGATAAGAATTCCGCCACCTAAGGGCCCAATACTATTGACCCCGACAATTGACAATTTGGGAATCTAACGATTTAAATTTATTTCTCCATGAAATATATTATTAAATGTTTTTAGAGATAACTGATTTTTATTAAATTATCTCTTAAAATTTTTTAATAAAAAAATAATAAATAATATTTAAAATTCAAATATAAAAACACTTTCCTTTTCAGTTAATATCACATGGACATGAAATATCTACAACTTCAAACAAAAAAAGATAAGAACTCCACCACCTAAGGGCCTAATACTATTGATCCCAAAAATTGATAATTTAAAAGTTTAACGATTTAAATTTATTTTTCTCCACCTAAGGGCTTAATACTATTGATCCCAAAAATTGATAATTTAAAAGTTTAACGATTTAAATTTATTTTTCTGTGAAAATTTGGTTTGAACAGTAGAGATAAGATCTAAAATTAGACTTATGAGAATGCTTTTATTGTCATAAAATAAGTGTTTGACGAGAATTTTGTAACTAAAAAAGAGATAAGGCTGCGTCGAAGTTTTTTTTGGCATAAATATTTTAATATTTAAGTTATTAAAAAATTTTAAAAAAGAGAAAATAAGGCAAAAAAGTAAAAAAGATAATGAGCAGGTTGCTGTGTATATATATATATATATATATCTGTAGATACATCTTTTATGAGGATATTGATTTTGATACTATTAGATATTTTATGATTTAATAATTTTATTTGAATAAAAATTGAGATAAATATCAAAGAGGAGAGTCACAAGAAGTCTAGAACATGTAAGACATTTATGGGAAAGTCTAGGACGCGTGGGACACGAAGGGGGAAGCGAAACGGGACTCGAAGACGTGAAGGAAGCGAGGAAAAAGTGCAGAGCTAGAAACAGGGGCCAGCGCTGCGGCACCTAAATCAGTACTCTAGTGCCGCGGCACTAGGTTCCCAATTCTGTAGTACTGGATATGTTAAGACCCAGCGTCGCGGCACCTGAACCTCAATGCTGCGGCACCAGAGCGGAGAAAGTTTGTAACCCCTATATAAACATTTGTAAACCCTTTAGGTTGAAATCAAACATTGGGTTTAGGAAGTTTTGAACTTCCTAAATAAGTGGACTCTTACTCTAATAAGGATTAGGGATAATATGTACAAAATAATCCTTATATAAACACTTGTAAACTATTTAAGTTGAAATCAAACATTAAGATAGACTCTAAGAGAGGGAAGAATTGGGTAGACACTAAGTGCTTGTATGCATTAGGGTAGAACTATCGTTTGGGTGTTCATTGCTCGTGGTAGAGTAAGGGTACACTAAATATTAGGTCTTTATTAAGAATTGCTCATTAAGTTTTCCTTATAAACTCTCTAGGGAGTTAATAAGAGAGGTTAAGATCCTTGGATCCACCGTGGACATAGGCAATTGGCCGAACCACATAAATGATTGTGTTGTACTTTTTATTTTCTGCTTTGAATTCTTGCTATTTTTTTGATATACAAGTTATTCGGCTGCATAAAGAGGTTAGGGTTCAAGGTTTAACTTTATTAGGATTTTTCGCTTTAACCTAATCTCACGGTGAGAATGGTGATTCTTCCAACAAACACTAATCTTTAATATCTCAATGATCGCTTGTGCTTAATTCCTCATCTATTTATATGGTAAGAATATGTTTTACCCGTAACATTTAGAATGATTTTTAATGTGGGTGTCTTTATAAACTTTCTCTTTTTGGATTCTGCTATCAAAGTTGTTTTGAAATTGTACTCGATCTTGTTTGCCTTAGTAGGATTTGTGTTGTGATTTTAGGAATATCCATTTCTTTTAGAAGTTTTTTTTTGATGAGCTTGACTTTATCACCATATCTCTATGTCTCTTACAAATTAAGTCATTTTTAAGAATTATTTTAATGAGAAAGTTGTGTTTAAACCTTCTTATGCTTGATTTGAGTAGAGGTTATTTCTCCTCGTTTAGGGTCTAGTCGAACAAGGTAGTCGGTGTTTGAATATCTTTTTTTTTTTTGTGGGTGATGAATCTAACTTAAGAAGGTAGCTGAATTTCGACCATTACTCTGACCAATTTAAAGAGATTGTAATTCTCTTTTAAAAGTTTGGTTGAATAAAGTAATCAGGTTTTGACTATTGTTCTGAGTAACTCAAATTGTGTGGACTTATCTTTTCACATTTAGGAGTGTGAATGAATTGAATGAACTGAATAATCAGACTTCAACCATTATTTTGATCATCTCAAAAAATATACCCTTCGTTTGAGGATGTCTTGTGAGGTGGACACTTTTTTTTAAGAGACCAATAATTTTGCCAAAGTTCTTTTTATAAGTTGATATATCACTACATCATTGATTTTGATTCTCTATTTATCTTTTGTTTTAAAAATAATTGTACTAAGCTCCAATGCAAGCATAGTAATGTACTGAAAATCGTTCAAAGTTAAACAAAATTTAACTATGATAAGGTAAAAAGAAACAAAAATTTATTTTTTAAATTAAGTAATCTCTGAATTCATTTCAATCATTGAGATCAAAAAACAATATAATATTAAATTCAATTAAATTGAAATATATTGTAGTTGTAAAATGACAATGGATTTTTTTTTAATAGAAGATTTTAAAAATTATTTATTATTTATTTTTCAAGATACTTAATATTTCTCTTAAAAATTTTCAACAAAATATAATAATTTTTTGAAAAAAATTCAAATATAAAAAAACTTGCTTTTTAGTTATTTTAATTTGCATGTGATGTATGTGTTGAGTGTCGATTATTTTAAGGTGTATATATGTGGTGTATGTGTTCATCATACAAATATACAAACACACGAAAAATTAAAAATTATACAATGAACACATAATTATACAATTAATCAAATTAATTATAGAATTGAGAAATATCACATTTGAAGTCTTTAGATTAAATCATTTGGAGTCCACATGAAATAAACTTGTTGACAATTCTGGTAATCAATTTGGGTGGGTTTGATTAGTTAGAATAATAATATAATCCAACAATTATTTAACATTTAATGTAATTAAATTAATTTATTTTAACTATTGATTAATACTTGAACAATTAAAAATAAATCTATTTTCGTTATTACAATTAATAGCCTTTTATTTTTTGTTTTAATGTTTTAACATTTAAAACACAAAATTAACAATTTCAATTGAAATGGCCCGTCATAAAATATAAAATCTAAAAACAAAAAATTTATAAATTTTGAATTTCATTTCACTTTATATATTAATACATAAATTTTAAACTAATTTGAATTTCATTTGCATTTAATTTAACCAAGGTTAACATTTAACCTTAATTGAGTTAAATTAACTTAACTCTTATGTTAACAAATATTCAACTAACCTAATCTTAGAGTTAACTATTAACCCTAGTTAGGTTAACAATTATTTAATAATAAAAATAAAATATTTATTCAACTAACCTAATCTTAGAGTTAACTATTAACCCTAGTTAGGTTAACAATTATTTAATAATAAAAATAAAATATTTATTTAACAAACCATAGTTAACAATTAATCATGGTTGAGTTAAGCATAAAATATCTTTTAACCTAACCCTTTGGTTAACAATTAATCATGGTTGAGTTAAGCATAAAATATCTTTTAACCTAACCCTTTGGTTAACAATTAACCATGGTTAAGTTAAATTTTTATTTAATTATTATTTAAATAAATATCTTGAATATTTAACAATTAAATCATCAATAAAGTAAAATTATCATTATACCTTTACTAGGTTACCAAATTAACCCAAAGTGAGTCCTACCATAATTATATACTTTAGTTAACTTAACCATAGTAATTTGCTGTATTTTATACTATATTGAACTATTCAATACGGTATACTGCTTAAGTGCACAACTAGTACATTTTATATTGGGACTCTTTAGGTCAATGCCCGATTTGTCAAATGAAACTATTCCATGAGTTCGTGAACAATGCCTCACGCACACATCATGAATATTACAAATCAGCTTGTTAGACCATACAAGTTGAGGTCAAAATGCATACATATAATCCTTCAGTCATTATACTTTTGATGTGCGGGGATATAGGATAGCACCGTCAAATCTTCATTTTCTCATCCATGAACTTATCTCTACATTCATATCTTAATAAACAATATATGTAAACACTTTTGCGATATTATTTAACCCAATGAGAAACTCTTTTCTTGGGTTTATTACTTATAGTCATAAGATTTTTTTAGATACAATCTCGAAGTATTAGATATACAACTTACCTATGTAAGCTGACGAATTCTGTATTTACGCACACCAAACTCTACGAGTATCGGACCATACCCAGCAACACATAGTAGTCAGACTATGAAAGGTCTCTAACATATATGAAACCAAAGTATGGTGGATCACTGACAAGTCCATCGTAGCTCTCAAGTCAAAAGACCACGAATATTATTAAAGTTGAGAGGACCTACCTTTAATGATTTCATAGGATATTTATTGGGATTCTCATGAGTCTGTTTAGTATCCAATCCTGACTGGATACTCGCATGCTTATACAAGATCTATGTTTATAGTTAGTTAAGAATAATTATCTGTACCACGCTGATATAGACTTATACTGATCTATATAATAATAATTCACCGATAGACCCTCATTGGTGAATATAAATCAGGAACACTGTGTTTGAGAACATACTTGCATAATGATATTTTCTAGCACCTATTATAACTTTTTTTGCAACTATGTCATTACTAGTATACTTAGGTCTTTGTCCCATTTTAGACAAGACTTTTAACTCTTAGAAGTTTTGCTGACTCTTAGCATTTATAACTCTCAGTATTGCTAACTTTTAGACCTGGTCTAAATTCTTTTAGATCAAATTCAAATTCTTTTAGATCATACAATGTCTGTAACATTACAAGCTTAGTACTATATAATTAATTTTAACGATATTATTCAAAAAATTTATTGTATAATATCAAACAATTAATATTCATATAATATTATAATGACACGTAAACATTAACTCCAAAAAAATCCCATTTGCTCTAGTGTCATTCGTATTAATATCTCATACTAATACACTTCATGTGTTTCTTAAACTCTTTAGGAGTTTAGGCCTAAGTAGGTTCGCTACATTATCTTGAGAATATATCCTAGATATTATTACATCCTTAATAGTTAAGAATTTTCTAATTATGTGGGATCAGAGTCCACATGATTAGAATTCTGGTGTGTTGATAAACACTTGAAATTACATATTTAATAAGAATTTTATATCATTGTTTTGTATTACTAGTGTTTTTAACCCCTCCTAACTTAAGTATGTTTACAATATTGTTCCTAATTAACTTTTAACTATTTTGTGGTAGGTTCGGTAAAATTGACATAACTTTTTACCTAAAGATTCAATTAGAGTGGTTCTTGATCCTATGAAGAACTAACTCAATGAGCTAACATATTATATTTCACAATAATCCAAAATTAGAGCTTTTAGAGGGTGAAAATGGCCTAAAACAGAACTAATTTGTAATACAGGCCTAATCCGAACAGTCATCAGTATTTGGCCCATAACTATAGAAATACGTATTTAATATGTATGCGACAACTTAATTTGAAAAGATAAGAGGCTTATTTACAACTTTGATGTTTTAAGTGACAGCTAATTCAGACCACATCAATTTCGAATTGGATAAGAAACTGGGTATATTAATGATAATCAATATAAATTATTTGCCACCATTCTTGACTTTTATCATCCAAGTGGTTCTCTCTTCATTTGTCTCGATTTATTCATATTTTTATATAAATAGATAACATGTTTATTCCCAAAATATGTAATTAGAGAACTAGATTTTAGTTCAAAACACTTATTTTTTGTATTATCTCTTTGTAATATTATTTCTCTTGTTTATTATTGTAAAATCATGTTATCTTTTCTTCCATTTTTTTAGTTTTATTATATCCAAGTAATTTTCTTTATGCTAAGGTGAAAGGGTGAAACTCTTGGCAATGTAATACTTAACTCTTATTCATGAATTTAATGTTTTATTCTTAAGTTATGCAAATTTATATATGATATATTTATTTTGTTTGTAATATTAATATCCTTTCTTCTAAGTGGTGAATCTTGATTTATTATTGACAAACTTTATACTTAACACAATAAATTCTTGAAATCATTTACAAGATTTGGAGTATATACCATTTCTTGTAAAGTGAGAGTCTTGATTTATTGTAGACAAATATAAAGATTGACATAATAAATAATTGAACCCATTTATAAGATTTGGTGTATAATAATTGAAAGAATTAAATACTAATTAATATATAAATGATGATGAATTTTAATTATTATATTTTTCGGTTGGAACCTCCTTTATGTGAGAATTTCAATTGAGTTATAAAAAGAGTTAAATATATTTCTACTTCTTATGCTAAGAGTGGATCCCCATAACCTTAGTTTTTATTTGAATTGGTTAATTGAATTAATATTTGCAAACATCTTATACTGCATTAATTATCTTTAAAGTATTTATAGTTTGTAATTTTAATTCTACTTTATTGTGGATCGACCTGTTCTCACTAGGTTATTTATTACTTCGACAATCCTGCACTTGAGAATAAACTCCTATATTCTGGACGTGTCAAGTTTTTGGCGCCGTTGCTGGAGAAATGAAATTAATATTTTTTTGTTATTTGTTTATTTATTTTATTTTTATGGAAGGCTAAGCCTCCTAACTTGCTTTATTTTATTTATTATTCGCTTTTTATTTTTATGAAAGGCTAAAGCCTCTTAATTTGCCTTATTTTGTTTATTATTCTCTTCTTATATTTGCTTTTTATTTTCATGGAAGGCTAAAGCCTCCTGACACGTCCAAAATATATGAGTTATTCTTAAGTGCAGGATTGTCGAAGTAATAAATAACCCGATGAGAACGGGGTCGATCCACAAGAAAGTAGAATTAAAATTACAAATTATAAACACTTTTAAGATAATTAATGCAGTATAAGATGTTTGCAAATATTATTTCAATTAATCAATTCAAATAAAAGTTAAGGTTAGGGGAATCCACTCTTAGCATAAGAAGTAAGAATATATTTAACTCTTTTTATAACTCAATTGGAATTCTCACACAAAGGAGGTTCCAACCGAAAAATATAGCAATTAAAGTTCATTATCATTTATATATTGATTAGTATTTATTTCTTTTAATTATTATGCACAAAATCTTTAAAATGGGTTCAAGTATTTATTATGCCAATCTTTATATTTGTCTACAATAAATCAAGACTCTTACTTTACAAGAAAGGTTATATACACCAAATCTTGTAAATGGTTTCAAGAATTTATTGTGCCAAGTATAAAGTTTGTCAATAATAAATCAAGAATCTCTACTTTAGAAGAAAGGGTATTAATTCTACAAACAAAATAAATACATCATATATAAATTTGCATAATTTAAGAATGAAGCATTAAATTTATAAATAAGTGTTAAACATATCTTATTACCTTACCAAGAGCTTCACCCTTTCACCTTAGTATAAAAAAAATTATTTGAAAATAATAAAACTAAAGAAAAAGAAAAGAAATGGAAGAATAAATAACATGACTTAATAGTAAACAAGAGAAATAATATTACAAAGAAATAGATGCAAAGAACAAGTATTTTGAACTAAATTTTTAATTTTTAATTACATCCTTTAGGCATAAATAAATCACCTATTTATAGAAAAATATGGATAAATCAAGACAAATTTGAAAGGAACCACTTGGATGATGAAAGTCAAGAATGGTGGCAAAATAATTTGTATTGATTATCACTAAGGCACCCATTTGATTATCTAATTTGAAATTGATATGATTTGAATTAGCTATCACTTAAAACTTAAATATTGTAGATAAGTCTCTTATATTTCTAAATTGAGTTTTCTCATACGTATTAGATACGTATTGCTATAGTTATGGGCCAAATACTGATAACTGTTCAAACTGGGCCTGTACTGCAGATCGATTCTGTTCTAGGCCATTTTGACCCTCTAAACACTCGAATTTCAAATACTTTATGAAATATAATATGTTAGCCCATTGAGTCAACTCTTCACAAGATTAAGAATCACTCCAATTGGATTTTTAGGTAGCAAGTTATGCCCATTTTACCAAGCCTACCACAAAACAGTTAAAAGATAATTAGGTACAATATTGTAAACATACTTAAGTTAAGAAAATTAAATACACTAGTAATACAAAACAATGATGTAAAACTCTTATTAAATGTGTAATTTCAAGTGTTCATCACCTCTTAACTTATTTTATTTTATTTATTATTCGCTTTTTATTTTTATGGAAGGTTAAGTCTCCTACTATTTATTTATTAACTTTTTATTATATAATCTAATATTGACTAATCTAACTTCTAACTATTTATCTAACTTTTATTTTATTGTTAGTTTTGCCTATTTTATTTGTCTTTATTTAATATTTTATTTTCTTTCTTTCTCTTATTTGTAATATTTATTGTTATTGTATTCTGTTTTATTTCTTTGTATGAGTGGTTGGTTTCGAGATTCTAATTCTCATCGTTTGGTGAAAGGTAATTTCGAAACATCCTTTGATAATTTGTTAGATTCTCATTCGTCTTTTCATTCTTCACTAATTAACACCATGAGCGAATATCAAATTGAGGGGCTCATAGACCCAGAGGACAATCAGTCCCAACATAATGACCATAACCGACCTAGGACACTTAGAGATTACATGAACCCTATATGAACCTGTGCACCATCTTGCTTAATTTTTCCTCCGGATGCAACACATTTTAATTTTAAGTCAGACATTATACAATTTTTATCCACTTTCATGGCTTAGATGTAGAGAACCCTTATCTGCATTTAAAAGAATTTGAAGAAGTGTGTAACACGTATAATGAGCAAAATTATAGCATGAACACAATTCGACTTAAGATTTTTCTTTTTTCTTTAAAAGATAAAGTTAAAACATAGCTATAAAACCTTAGGCCAGGATCCATTTCTTTATGGGATGAGATGCAACAACAATTTCTGGAAAAAAAATTTCCTTCCCATAAAACAAATTCTTTTAAAAGATAAATTACCACTTTTGCGCAAAAATCAAGAGAGACCTTTTACCAATGTTGGGAAAGGTATAAAGAATTACTTAATACTTGTCCTTATCATGGCTTTGAAACATAGAGATTAGTCTCAAATTTCTATGAGGACTTAATACCTCAAGTTAGGCAAATGGTAGAAATGATGTGTAATGAAACATTTGAGGACAGACCCAAAAGAGGCAATGAAATATTTAAACTTACTAGTTGAAAATGCTTAAAATTGGGACACTGTTGGTACTTATAAGACACCTAGAAAAAAATCAAACCACTGCATCTAGTAGGGGTATTTATCATCTTAAGAAAGACCATAACTTTTAAGCCAAATTAGCATCCTTAACTAGAAAAGCAAGAGTCTATTAATTCTCAAAATGTTCAAACATTTGCTAATTTGAAAGATACTCTTACTAAATTTGCATTCGCATTGAACATTCATGAGAAAGAAAAATTTCCTTCTCAACTACAACCAAACCCTAAAGGACAACATAACTTAAATGTATATAGTTCAAGAAGTCAACACATGGATCAAGTTAAAGTGGTTATCACTCTTCGGAATGATAAAATTGTTGAAAAAGATATTTTTGAACCTCATGAGAATGATGAATCAATCTTTAAGGGTAAGGAAAGCATTGAACCTACACCTAATGAAGAAAACACCAAACGCTTACCTCTACCCCTATTTTCTCATGCATTACATAATATTAAGAAGATGAATCACAATCCTGAAAATTTTAAAATCTTCAAACAGGTAAAAGTTAATATTCCTTTATTGGATGCTGTTAAACAGGTTCCCTCTTATACAAAATTTTTGAAGAATTTACACACAGTAAAAAGAAAACTAAATGTGAAAAAGAAAGCATTACTTGATCTTGGTGCTAGTGTGAATTTACTGCTGTATTCAATTTATCAGCAGCTCAGTCTCGGTTAGTTAAAATTAACTTCTGTAACTCTTTTGCTTACCAATAGATCAATAAAAGTACCAAGAGGGACAGTGAAAGATGTTTTAGTTCAAGTTGATAAAATTATATATCCTGTGGATTTTATTGTCTTGGACATAGAACCTGTTAAAGGATGTAATCCGATATCTGTTATTTTGGGTCGTCTATTTTTAGCAACTTCTAACGCTTTGATTAATTGCAAGAATGAAATTTTCATTTGGAAATATGATACTTAAGTTCAATGTTTTCAATATGTGTAAGCAATCACATGAGGGAAGAGATGAAAGTGAAGAAGTTGACATGATTGAAATGATTGTGGAGAATCATATTCAAAAAAGGAGTTCTACCGATCCCTTAAAAATATGTTTAATAAATTCATTTGAGTCAAATATACAATTAGATCCTGAAATCTCTGACATATGTTCTTTACTTGACTGTGCACAGGTGATTGAAAATAAAGGTTGGAAACCAAAGTTTGAAGAATTAGGAGAAAATGAGGATAAACAGAATGAAATTTTAAAGTTGAAGTTAAAACCTCTGCCTAAGGACTGAAATATGCATTTCTTGGAGAGAAACAAACTTACCTGGTGATAATCTCTTATATACTCACAAGCGAATAAGAAGGTAAGTTGATTGAATTATTAAAAATGTATAAAAATACAATTGGGTGGACTTTAAAAGACATAAACGGCATTAATATTTTGATTTGCACACATAGAATACACCTAAAAGATATTGCCAAAACTTTCCAACAACCTCAAAGGAGATTAAATCTACATATAAAAGAGATAGTGAGAGTTGAAGTTCTTAAATTACTTGAAGTAGGAATCATCTATCCTATCTTAGATAGTAAGCGGGTAAGTCTTACTCAGGTAGTACAAAAAAAATCTGGAATCACAGTCATTAAAAATGACAAAGGTGAGTTAATACCAACTCGAGTCTCATCTAGTTAGAGGATGTGCGTAGATTATAGAGAGTTGAACTCGACCACTAGAAAAGACCATTTTCCTTTACCATTCATTGATCAAATTATAGAAAGAGTACCAGGACATCCTTATTATTGCTTTCTAGACGGTTATTTTGGCTATTATCAAATTCTTATAGTACTAGAAGACTAAGCAAAGACTACATTCACATGCCTTTTTAGGACCTTTGCTTTTTAAAAGAATGCCTTTTGGACTTTATAATGCCCCAAAAATATTTCAGAGATGTATGTTAAGTATTTTTAGCGACATGGTTAAGCATTATTTAGAAGTTTTCATTGATGATTTAACTGTGTTTGAAAATTATTTTGATAATTGTCTTGAAAACTTAGAAAATATCTTAAAACGATGTGAAGAAAAGAGTCTTGTGTTGAATTGAAAAAATGTCATTACATGGTTACTTATGAAATTGTTTTGGGACATATAGTGTCTTCTAAATAAATTGAAATGGATAAGACAAAAGTCGAACTTATTACACATTTACCTCCACAAAAAACAGTCAAAGAAGTGCGATCCTTTTTAGAACATGCTGGATTCTATAAGAGGTTCATAAAAACTTTTAGTGCTATATCTAAACCTTTTTGTAATATTTTAGCAAAAGATGTATCATTTGAGTGAACTCAAGAGTGTCAAAATTTGTTTGAAAAATTAATTGGCCTCTTAACATCTGTTTCTATCATACAATCTTTTGACTGGTCTTTACCTTTTGAACTCATGTGTGATGCTAGTGACTATGCTGTTGGTACTGTATTGGGACAAAGAAAGAAAGGTAAATCCTATAAAATTTATTACATAAGTAGAACTTTAAACAGTGCACAAATGAATTACATAACAATTGAAAAAGAACTACTTGTTATAATATTTGCATTAGACAAATTTAATTCTTACTTAATTAGTTCTTCAACTATTGTGTTTACTGACCATGCTGCTATAAGGTACTTAATGTCAAAACAGAATGCAAAATTAAGACTAATTCGATGGATTCTATTGCTTTAAGAATTTATTATCACTATCAAGAATAAGAAGGGAGTTGAGAATGTTGTTGCAGATCATTTATCAAGACTCGCACCAGATTCATCAATAGAAATAACACCTATTAATGATTCTTTTCCAGATGAATTTTTATTTTTTACTGTTACAATGTCTTAATATGCTAATATTGTTAATTTTCTTGTAACAGAAGAAATGCTACCTCAATGGAATGCTCAAGACAAAAAGAAATTTTTAATTGAGGTAAGAATATTTTATTGGGATGATCCTTATCTCTTCACATATTATCGTGACCAAATATTTTGAAGATGCATACCCAACAATGAGGTAAGTAAAGTTATTGAATTTTGTTATTTTGAAGTATGTGGAGGACATTTCTCATCAAAGAAAGCAGTTGCAAAAATCTTGCAGTGTGAATTTTATTGGCCCACTTTATTTAAAGATACACATGTATTTTGTATAACGTGTAAAAATTGTCAAAAGTTGAGATTAATTTCAAAACGAAACATGATGCTTTTGAACCCTATTCTTGTTATTGAAATCTTTGATTGTTGGGAGATAGATTTTATGAGACCATTTTCGTTATCATTTGAATTTACGTATACCTTAGTTACAATAGATTATGTTTTAAAATGGATTGAGGCTATTGCATATCGAAATAATGATCATAAAACAGTTATGAAATTTTTGAAAGAAAATTTCTTAAGTCTATTTGGAATCTCTCGAGCCATTATAAGTGATAGGGGTAAGTATTTTTGTAATAGGCTATTTGAAATATTAATGAAAAAATATGGTATTACCCATAAAGTTGCTACCTCTTATCATCCTCAGATAAGTGGATAAGTTAAATTAGCAAATAGGGAGATAAAATAAATTTTAAAAAAAACTGTAAACCCAAATTGCAAAGATTGGTCTTTAAGACTTAATGATGCACTATGGGCTTATAGAATTGTTTTTAAAACTTTATTGGGTATGTCTCCTTATAGAATAGTTTATGAAAAATCTTATCACTTACCTGTAGAACTTGAACATAAAGCTTACTGGACTATTAAAACTTTCAATGCAAATTTTGATTTTGTTGGACACATACGTAAATTACAAATAAACGAACTTGAAGAATTGAGAAATGATGCATATGAGAATTCAAAATTTCATAAAGCTAAAATCAAAGGTTTTCATGATAAAAAACTTCAAAAATAAACATTTGATACTGGTGAGAAGATTTTGCTTTATAATTTCCGACTTCACATATTCTCTGAAAAATTAAGATTAAGATGAAGTGACCATTTTATTGTGAAACATGTGTATCCTTATGGAACAATTGACATTGAAAATTCTAAATATTGGAATGTGTCTAAGGTAAATGGGCAAAGACTCAAACTGTTTCTAAAAAACTAAACTTTTTATGAAGAATTTGTATCCCTGTCTGACCCTTGTTACGAGACCAATTAATTTTTATTTTATATATATTTTTTTATATTTATTCTTCTTCTAACCTTTTTTTCTTGTTTTTACTTGCAGGTTAATTTAGTATTTCTGTTGAAGTTTTATTTTGTACCCCGGTTAAGTAGCAGATAACAATACTCCGTGATATTTTAAGTTAATTTTGTCAGTTTTTCATAATTACTAATACCTTATCTTCTTCTCATTTTCTAAAAAAAATGGATGACATTTTAAAGAATTTGAAAAAACGTTTTCCCTCATTGTCTCAAAATTCCTTAAAGAAAATTTACCAAGTAAGATATGAAAGATTAAGGTTATTAATGATTATGAATATGCCTGTTGATTTACGTTAGTTAATTGAAGCCAAAGTTCGATTAACAGGTGAATTTTCAGACTTATTAATTTTTTATATGCTTGGCTTAGGTAAAAGCTCTTTTGCAAAAAAACGAAGAGCAAAATGATTAAGCGTTTGTTACAAGTGTGCACGCATGGCTTGCAACACACATTGCCGTACTTTAAGAATGATGTTTATAAATTGCAAAGATAAAATTAGGTTAATTAAGGATGGCCAAAGTAAGGAGTCTTTAAATGATATCTTATTTACTCTTGAGACGCATCCTAGTGGATATGTGCATATTGCAATTCGTGAATTATGGGACATATTCCTAAAAATAATGAACAGTACAGTCTTGGGAATCTGACTTTAAAAGACCCTGTTTGTCAATTTATAAGAAAATTAGGTGGGAAGCCTATCCCCGACTCATAGAGGGAGTTTAAGCCATTACTGGATATAAAACTAGAGGAAGATGTGAGCCACAATCATAACTACTTGTACATATTTACTGTAGCTGTTATTTTTAAATGTTTCATTTCGAAATCAAATGTCTTTTTCAACAACCAACCACCAATGTGACTTTTTCAGCTAACAATTTGAAAAAATGGTAAAAATATGTTAAAAATTTTACATTTTAAGCCAACAGCCCATGTGATTTAATTTTACAATACCTTTTGGCTCTATAAATATATTGCATTATTTTTGAATCTTTATACAAACTCAAAATCATTTAAGAGAGAGGATAAGTGTAATAATGGAAGAAACATCAACTCGTAAATTCACAAAAATTTGTGTCTTTTGTGGATCCAGCCCTGAAAAAATTAAAGAGTTTGTAGAAGCAGCAGAAACCCTTGGTAAGGTGTTAGCTGAGCAAAATATTCATTTAGTATATGAGGAAGGTAGTCTTGGATTAATGGGACATGTGGCAACTGCTGCACAAAATAAATACAGTAGAGTTTTGGGTATCATACCGAAAGCTCTAACTATTGGAAACATTGTAGAAAAAATAATTGGGGATGAGTTACAAGTATCATTAATGCATGAACGAATGTCTTTTATGCTTTGTAATGCTGATACTTTTATAGCTCTACTTGGAGATTTCAGAACTTTGGAGGAAATTTTTTAAATTGTCTCATGAGCATAATTTCAAATCCATAAAAATTCATTGGTTTGTTAAATATTGATGGTTTTTATAATGGGTTGTTATCTTTTCTTGAGTATGCGGTGGAAAAATAATTCGTCTTATCTGCAGCACAACAGATCCTCATTTCTACTTCAACTGTTGATTAGTTACTCGATGAACTACAAGCTTTTATACTTCTATCTGATCCAACAATAAGTCAAATAGATTGGTATACTGATGACAATGAAAAGAAACACAAGATAGATTTGACGCTTCGTCTGTAGCCTATCTACTTTTATGTAATTTTAAGTATTTTGTGTAGTTTATTTTATTTTTTTGTAGGTTTTATTTCCAATAAAAGATGTTTCAGGTGATATCTTTTATACTTTACTCTTTTTATATTTTGACATTGAGGACAATGTCTCAATCTGGTTAGGGGTGGGGGGGGGGGGGGGGGGGGGGGGTGAGAATAGTTAATAAATAATGTTAATGTTATTTATTTTTCGCTATCATTTTTTTCTCTAAAAAAAAATTCATCATGAATGGCGTGAGTAAAATGTTTATTTATGCATTCTTGAGACGCATTCTAGTTCTAAAATGGCCAAGTAAAGAGTACATTACTGAACTTTTGAAACACATTCTAATTAGTTTATTTTTAATGCATTTTACGTATATTTGTTTGTTGCTTAAGTTTTTTTATAACTTTTGCATAAATAAGTTTGCTTTATTATCGAGGTATGATTTCAAAATTATTTAGTTTAAATCACTTTTTTCATCTAGGTTACTAAAGAATAACTTCCGAAATTATTTCTTGAGCACAATACTAAGCCTTATGGTAAGATGGATGATTCAATATATATAGGTAAGAGAATTTTCATGTTTAAGTATATATATTTTTTTCAAAACTCACATATCTTTTGTGAGTAAGTGTAGAGGTTTGAGATAACAGCTTACGAACTTTCATTAATATTTTAAAATAGTTAATTTTTGTTTGGAATAACATTTTTTAGGATAAGAAATGATTTGGTTGCTTAGCTGAAGGATGAAAAAAAATTTATTATGGTGAGAAATTGTTCTTATTTTGTAATGATTCTTTATATCTTAAAACAACACAAAAAAAAGCAAAACAAAAAAGTATATATAAAAAAAAATAAGTCAATTCAGTTCAATAAAGTATTCGTTCAATTATAGAAGACAAAAGTCATTAGGAAGCAATTTTATTACTGGACTCTTTATTCGTAAGATTCACATAAAATAATTAAAATCCTGAAGCGAGCATGTGGAAAGAATGGTTTCATTCTAAATAATTGATTTTCTTATCTTTGGATTAATGTTAGTTTGTAATTTTAATTCTACTTCTCTGTGGATTAACCCCGTTTTCACCGGGTTATTTATTACTTCGACAATCCTGCATTTGAGAATAAACTCCTATATTCTAGGCGTGTCATGTGTCATATGACTTCTTAACTTGAGCAATTATTCTGTTATTGTTGCAATATAGTGGGATTAGATCCACTAATCTTGAAACTATTTAAAGCTTTGCAACTAACTTGAATATCCATAGTGCTTCATTTGTAAGCTTCTCAAGTTGCAACATATTCTACCTCGAAGGTAGAATTAGTTATGGACATCTAAATTACACATTTTCAACTAGCTCTGATACCAATAAGGAGAAATACATAACTGGATGTAAAATTTTCACCATTCAAATCAGACAAGAAGTCTGAATATGTGCGTCCCTTAACTTGTAATAAACTTTTCTCTTTATTTTAGAAACTTATCTTCTATACCTCTTAGGTATTTTAGATATGTTTCACACCTATTTGATAGTCGTGATCTAGATCAGACGGACACCAGCTTATAACACTTACAGCCATCTAAATCCAAGTCTCGTACATAACATGAAATGCATCAAACTATCTCTAGTTGATGTATATGATAAGTTAGACAATCTAATTATTTATCTTCTTCCTGATGACATTTTCTCATAGAAAGATGAATGTCATGTCTGAAAAATATATTAACTGTCTCACAGTATATAAAGTTGTACCTTTTCAGGACCTAGTATATGTACAAAAATTAGGAGAGTCCTATCAGCCTCCTAACTCTATCTCTATAAAGTTTTATACCTAATATATATTAGAATTTGTACTTATATGTCATCCCTTTATGTATAAATATTTGTTTAATATTCATACTAGTATTATCATTTTATTAAATCACTAATTATATTTTATATATGGTAAGATGCTTGTAAAGTTTTAGACATTGTATGATTTGAAAGAGTTTAGATCTGGGTTAAATGAGTTTAGATCAATGCTAAGAATTAGCAACGCTGAGAGTTATAAATGATAAGAGTTATCAAATTATAAGAGTCAACGATATTTAAAGAGTTAGAGCCTTGTCTGAAATGGGACAAAAATCTAAAAATATATTAGTAATGAAGTAGTTGCAAAGAGTTGCAAAGAGTTACAGATAGTGATAGAAAATGTCATTATATAAATATGTTCTCAATAATTATGTTCCTGGTCTATTTTCACTAATACTTGTCAGTGAATACCTTAATAAATATATAGATCGGTGTATGTCTATATCTAGATAGTCCAGATGGTTAGTCTTAGCAGACTATGAGTTTAGTGAAAGCTCGTATAGAGATACAAGTATTCAATAAAGACTAGATACTGAATAGACTCATAAATATTTCTAATAGACATCCCATAAAACTGTCAATGAAGGGTTTTTTAAGTTGAGTAATATTCGTGGTTCTTTGACCTGAGTGCCATGGTGGACTTGTGAGTGATCCACTATATTTTGGTTCCACACATGTCAGAAACCTTTCATGGTCTAATCACTGGGTGTCGCTAGGTATGATCCGATGCTCATGGAGTCTGGTGTGTATAGATATAGGATTCATTAGCTCATTTAGGGGAGTAATCTATCATAATGCTCTAAGATTATATTTCAGAAAGTATTATAACTATAAGTAGTAATTCTCGAGAAAGAGTTTAACCCAGGGATAAATAATATCACAAAAGTGTTTGCGAATATTATTTATTAAAATATAATTTCAGAGATAAGCTTACAGTCGAGCATATGAAGATTTGACGGTATTGATCTATATCTCCACTCTACCCGGATATGAATAGTGGAGGGATTATACAAATTTTTTTTTTTTTTTATCTTCTTCTATTTTTGAACTCTTCTTTCTCCCCCTTTTTTTTATAGCTTAACACTTTCTTTTTTGTTCACACTCGTTTTTTTTTAATCCTCCAGAGGAGGTACACCTCTTTTGCCTTTTTTTTTTAACTTACCATGAAAAGAGCAATAAACCTTTCCTTTATGTTTGCTGGTTGGTTGTTTGAGACAGTGACCCGAGGATGTTGTTTTAATTGCAAATTCGGCTTCCAAAGTCTCTACCACAAAATTAATTCAATAAAAATTTGCAAATGAGCACCAAAATTGTAGTTATATCAGTATCATTAAGGAATTCATTATACAATATATCAAAATTAAATATTAGTATAGAAATTGATGTTAAGAAAGAACTTATCTTTAGGTCATCGTTCTTCATAGTTAGGCTCTATGAATTTTTGTTACATTCCCTACAGATGGCGCCAAACTATTAACTTGAAAATTTGTAGAACTCCCGAGTCAACCAGTTAAATTTATTTGTTTGTTGAAAATGATTTAATAGAGAAAAAAAATAAACATTGGAGAGAAAGATAATGACACAAGATATATGGTGGTTCTGCCCAATTTAGGCTTACGTTAACTTTACCGAGCTTTAGGCTCACTCACATGCATTATTTATAAAGATGTTTACAACAATGTACCATAACCATTACAAAGAGTATAAAAAAATACGTAGTGTGTAGATACAAAGTCTTCTGTCTAAATAGAAAAGTTTTTTTTTTTTATCTCTTGGAAAGGCGTCCTTTTATAAGTATGGTAGGTGAGTCTTCTTTAAACATATCATCAATTCTTACATAAATTTCATAATTAAGGGGACAATAATTCCTAATTCAAGGGATAATTATTTCCTAATACATTTCTTGATTTTTGGGACATCATTTCCTTGTTCTTTTAGATGTATCTACTCTTTATTTTGACTAAGATTCCTAAAATGGAGGGACCTCATTTTTAGACATAGGGTTTGACCCAAAATCTATGGGGGATCAATATAAAATTTATTTTTCAATGAACATGACTAATTATATAATACTTTATTAGAATTTAGTGATTCTAAATCGTGGTTGAGTATGATTTTAAGTTGAAGACTAATAATGAGACGAATGAGATTTGAAGCAAAATAAAAAGTCGGAAGCAAGAAGGGGCTCATGGTCACCAAAGACGATTTCTAGGGCTTGGGGCTACGACCCAAGCTTGGTAAAGGGTACTGTGGTCTAGCCTTGACTAGGCTGCGAGACTGAAGCTTAGGCTGTGACGGCACAAAGTTTTGCATTTAAGTGCATATTCATTTTTAAATTTGCTTTGAAATCCTTTCATGCTTGTACTCTTATTTCAAATAGATATAAGATTTTTAGGGATGTTTAAAAGAATATATAAACCCTTATAAAGTTATTAGGATGATAAGTATCAAAGAGAGAGATAATAGAAAGTATAAAGAGAGCTTGAGTACTGAGAGTACAAGAGAGAACTGTGTAGACCCTTAATGAGCTCATTTATTATTGTATTCATTACAATATCTTGAGCGATCTTTATGATTATTGAGTAATTCATTATTAATCAATGGTTAATAAAAAAAAACTATGATCCCATGATCTACAAGACATAGAAAATTTATCAAGCAATGTATATTTTTATGCCTTATGGGAGTTTGATTATTATCTCTATTGTTATGTGTGATCTTTTGAAATTCATGAGTACTTGTGAGTGAAGAATTCCAAGCAAAAAATCCTAACAATCAGTATCAGAACTAAGGTTTTTTTTTTATTATAGTATCTCACAAGTATGAAGTTGAGATGTTTAATGGGTAAAATGATTTCAATCTATAGAAGGTGATAGTGATGACTTTACTAATGATTTAATGGTTAGATTTAGCCTTTAAGGAGACTCAAGCAACATAGTACCATTATTTCATGATTAAGTGATGAAGTGTTGAGAGATGTTTCTAGAGAAAAGAATACAATTTTTTTTGGGAAGAAACTTGATGATTTATACATGATAAAGTCCTGACTAATTGCATACATATCAAGAAGAAGTTGTATTAGTTGTCCATGACTAAAGGCACTTCGATTAAAAACCACATTAATACTTTTTACAAGATTATCATCGATCATGAGACTATTGACGTCAAGATAGAAGATAAAGAGAAGACCATTATCTTGTTGAGTTCTCTACTAGAAAGATAAGAGCACTTCGTTGATACACTTCTATATAGTAGAGAGACTTATCGATAATTGATGTTAAAACCTTATTGAACTCTAAAGAATTAAGAAAAATATTAGAGCCTACAAATACTACGAGGGGAAAGACTAAAAATAGATATGGTAAGAATAATCAGCCAAATGACAAATAGAAAAAAGACATCTCATAAGGGATTGCCCAGAGAGGGCATAAAGAATGAAAATAAAAATGAAGCTAATACTTATAGTTTATGAGGAGTACTATGATATTGCAGAAACCTTGATAGCTTTTATTGGAAAGTAAGTTGTTGAGTAGATACTTGGTTCAGGTTGTTATTTTTATATATGTCTTGATAGATTTTTATTTACCAATTATAAATATATTAAAGCGATAAAATTTTAATGGGTAATGATGTAGCTTGTGAAGTAATAGAAAACAATAGTATAAGATTGAGAATGCATGATGACAAAGTTAGAGAGTCACTTGATGTAAGATATGTCCCTGATGTTAGAAGAAACTTGGTATCCATAAGGAAGCTAGATCAAGTGAGATATTCATTTAAGGTGAAAAATGAATATTTAAGGTGTTTAAAGGGTTTATGATGATCATAAAGAGTCAAAAGTACAACGGGTTGTATGTGCTGAATGAAAAAGTTATGAGTGGTTCAACATGTGTTGTTAAAGGGATGCAGACCAAGAGACAACATTAGAGATTAGCTCACTAGAGTGAAAGATGTCAAAAGAGAATTATAGAGAAAGAGTTACTGGTAGGGATGAGTTTCAACCACCAAGGGGTTGTGGTTATAAAGTCAAGAGTGACAAAGGAGATCACAACAAATCTATCCTAGAGAAGATACATTACGATCTTTGGAGACCTAAGGAGTTAAGCCTATGTAAAAACTTAATGAGATCGATGCTAAGTAATTGAGCATGTGATGAGGAGTGGATGGATTTTGAAAAGTTTCTTAGTAATTTTGAATCAATGAGGGGTTTGTTGGAATTTAATGATTTAAAATCGTCATTGAGTATGATTTTGAGTTCGAGACCAATAAAGACATGACATGAGGTTAAGACCATGATGGACAAACGAGATTTTGAGCAAATAAAAAAGCTGAAAGTAAGGAGGGGATCATAGGTGACCAAAGGCAATTTCCAGGGCTTAGGGTAACAGCCCTAAGCTTGGCAGAGGCTGGGCCTCAAAACCCCAAGCTTGGCAGGGGCTAGACACTGCGATTCAGCCTTGGCCAAGTAGAGGTTGGCACCGTGGCCCTAAGTTTCGAGTTTAAGTGTATATTTTTATTTTTAAGGTATCTTTGAACTCCTTTCACGTGTGAATTCTTATTCTAACTAGATATAATATTTTTAAGGATGTTTTAAAGTTAACATAAATCCTTGTAAAGCCATTAGGATGACAAGCATCAAAGAAGTATTTAGAGAGAGCAAATAAAGAGCTTTTGAGTGTTGAGTTGATAAGAGAATGCTATGTAGACCATTAATGAGCTTGTTTGTATTATTTATAATCTCTTGAGCGATCTTTATGATCATTGAGTTATTCGTTGGTAATTACTGGTTAATAAAGAAGTTAGGATCTTGTGATTTACTATACACGTAGGTAATTTGTCAAATCATGTATATTTTTATGCTTTGTGTGATTTTGATTGTTATCTCTATTGTTATATTTATTCTTTTGTATTCTTAAATACTTGTGAACGAAGACTTCCGCGTGAAAAAGCATAACATACTAATTAAAAGTGTTATGTTAAAAGCATAACATAATTACATATCAATAATGAAGCCAAATTTAATGTAAATTAAAAGAAGAATATGTAATTACTATCTTAGTATAACATTGTTATTGTGATAGTAAATTGCTAAAAGACATTTATCTCAATAAAAGGTCAAGAATATTGAGAATAAGAATAGAAGTTTACCGATAAGAAAAACATTGTGTAGTAGGTTTATAATTTTATAGGAATCGAGAGGAAGACAAAATAATTAATCAAATTAGATTTTTCAGTATTCTAAAATATCAATTTGCATCATCTAACGCGTAACTGAATTTAGGAAAAGTTTTGTCTTACACATTTTATGTTACAGTGTTGTTGTATAAACTAAGCTACCTGTTTGATGTAGTGCTTTTAGCCCACAATTTTTGTGATCTTGGATATGTCTTCATGATCTTTTTGCTTATGTTTTTCTCTTCTCAAATCTGTAATTCGATCTTGTAATTCTAATGAGCAAGTGATTGTTGGCTTTAGGCTTGTACAAAATCGATGGCGTAGAACATAGTTCCAATGCTGAGCTTGAGTAAATATTGTAGAGATTTAGAGAAAAGGAAAAATATTGTATTATTTGTTGTATTCTTATTGACAAATGTTTGAGTATTGTAGAGTTTAAAATAAATCAAAATAAGAAAAAAAAATACCTAAAAAAGAAATAAGTCTAATAGGAATAAACTAAAATAGAAAAAATAAACCTAATAAGAATAAATTAAAATAAGAAAAATATAAACATAAAAAAAATAGACTTAATAGGTTGAGAAAGCAAAAAAAAAAAATTTTAAAACAAATAAATTTAAATTGAACTAAATCTTTTTATTTTTTTTATCATAGCCTTGTAAAATGTGACTTCAAAAAGAGAGTTCAATCTTGTCCATAAAGAGGTGAAGGCCGAGGAAAGAGTCTGATCTTGTTCTTTACGAGGAGAAATTAAGTGTGTGAAAGAGATTTCGTAAGAGTTCCACGATAGTTGGTGTAGGCAATGATGCAGTAACTATAATGCAGAGAAAGGGCATTGTGGTAGTATTTATACTAATTATGATGGAGACTGTTGAGAAAAATTGAGACACTTGTTGTTGGACAGACAGTTGTTGATTTGATCTAGTGAACAATAAATTGTAGAAAGATAAATAAGAATTTTGTATTATTGGTGATTCTTCTTCATTGAACAGCAATTCATAAGAAATCATAAAGCAATAACTTATTAGAAATTAAAGATGCAAAAAAAAGTAAAAAATTAACTCAAGTTATTGAGTTTGAAAGATTTTGAAATTAGAAGAAGAATGAGGTCATAGTAAGAAATTTTTTTTTTTAAGATTTGAAAGGAGAACTTTAAAATAAAATAAAAAATAAAAAATTATTTAAAAGTAGAAATAGAGTAAAAGTAAGGATCCGTTTAAAAATAAAAGGGAATTAACTATTAAAATAAAATAAAAAAATAAAAGTCTCGTTTGAGAATAAAAAAAATAAACCCTTAAATAAAAAATGTAAAAGTCTCATTTAAAAATAAAAATAAATTAACTCTTAAATAAAATAAAAATAAAAGACTCAATTAAAAATGAAAAGAGAAAAAAATAATTTATAAAAATTTAATTTTATAACAAAATAAAAAGAGAGATAATTTATAAAAATTTAATTTTATAATAAAATAAAAAGAGAAATAATTTATAAAAATTTATTCTTATAATAGAATAGAATAAAAGAGTAATTGTTTATAAAAGTCTCAATCACAGACATCTTGAAAGGGTTTTGCTTTCTTAACTATATTACAACAGATGCGTCCTTATATATAGAAAACAAAGGAAAGTTTTTAGAGTTTAAATGAGGCCACTATTTGTTCTTAGCTCTTTTGGCAGCACTAACCTGTTATAGCTGAAGCGTTAGACACAACTAATGAGTCTACTGTTTTATCTTTTTAAACAGATATATTCTTTTTTTAAAAAAATTTTAAAAGTAAAACACATATTTATCTAAAATATGCTTGTACTCTCAAAAAGTAATTTGTAAATTAAAACATATATTTATCTAAAATATGCTTGTACTTTCAAAATGTAATTTGTACACAAACATGTCATAACAGTAGGAACTAATCGAATATATAATAAAAAATTAAGGACTAAATTAATAAATAACAATAATATCAGTTACTAAACTGATAATTCTGTATAAAATGAAATTATGCTGATTTTATTATTATTATTATTTTCAGGTTATTGTTATTGTCAAAATTAAGCATTACAAAAAGAGTAAAGTTAAGCATTCTAAATTTTTATTTCAAATTATATTTTAAAAGTGATGTGTCAAATAAATATTAAGTGTAATAAATGATTTTAAAATTTGTATTATTTTATTATTTAATATTTATTTGACACATTATTTTTAAAATATAATTTAAGATAAAAATTTATAATGCTTACCGTTACTTTTACAAATTATTAAAGATATCAACAAATAGATTACTTTTCATTATTTAATTCTTTTAGTATATAATCTATATTTTCCTTTTCTTGACTTGGTCTATTTTTCATTTTTGTTTCAATACATAAATACTCAAAAATATTTTGTTATGTAAATGGAATATATTTCAATTTAAAGAAACACATTAACGTGTGTGGCAATATTTAAAATATCTATGCACTTTATAATATTTTTATTCATGACTGAAAAATATCATAGTTTTCGAAAATAATGAAAAGTCTCTAATCTCAACTTTTGATAATAATATTTTCTATATCAAACTTGTATTTTTGTTTACAATTTTTTTTATTTCTTAAAATTAGTTTAAAATATTTATTTTTCTAAAACTTATAACATAAGAAATTATTTGTATTTCTTGCTTTATTAGATTAGGAAATGTCTTACATTTTATTTTTTAAATTATTTCTTATTTTATTATAATGAAACATGTCTTATATTTTCTTTCTATTCTTAAGTGTTATGAATAGGCTTGTCAATCAACTGTTTAACAAGCTCTTCTTAATAAATTAAATTTGTTTATCTTAGACAAGTAACTATTTTTTCTACTTTATATAAGGGTTTTTTTTTTTAACATAAAACCTTTTTAGACTATTAACTTATATGAAGAATACTAAGGAAAAAATTTTAGCCAAGTCAAAACTAAACTCCAAATTAAAATTTTCTTTCTAAAGTATAAATAGCAAAAAGAATGCGTGTGTGAACGTGTTTAAACTTCAGAAAATTTTAAGGATTTTCGCTTGCTTTGTCTCCTCATTTTTTTTTATTAAAGTAAGAAATTTAAACTTAAAATCTCTATTTTAATAATTACTAATGTGTCATTCAAACAATCATTGCTTTGCCTCACCTTTTAAAAGACCTTAGTAACTATAAAAAATAGTCATTTCGTGTTTTTTTTTTTAGTTCAACTTTCGATAAGTTGCCAAAAGAATCTAAGATTACTCTTGTTAGTAACTTGCCTCAGTCGGTTTACGCCCTTTCAAGTTTCATTTTCTTTGGATTGAGAAAATGGAGGCCTCGTTCTCTCTCTTGTCTCTGCAGGTACATCTTTTTAAGCGACCCCAATGTAACATTGACGTGGCGTGGACCAGGTGCCGGAATCAGGACCATGGATTCTCTAACGTGGGCCCATGAATCTGATGTGGCAAGGATCGATGGTGTTGATTCAGTGGCACATCACAAATTTTATACGCAATTTACAACTTCCATAAACTGGCCTCCATTCTTATTTGGTCAAATAAAATCGATGCTTATATTTCTTAAATTAGCAGTCCACTTTTGATGTCCCACGATTCTGCTAGTTTAGAAACTAAGGAGAAGAACAGGGTCGCTAGGCCAGAAAAGCGATAACTAAAAATTATCATTAAGTAGAATTTGAATCTATGATTAGTCAATTAATAGCCGACCTCTACCACTGAGCTATTGAAAAACAACGGACTTAAAGAAGTCGACTCTCATTCTTTGGACCAACCTATAACCGAATAAAAATGGGTTCGTCACTCTTTTTTACATACACCGGGAGAAAAGGTTACGATAACAAGCCTCTCTCCAGCCGGAGAGCCTCCAGGACAAGGGGGCGGCGGTCAACCATCTACTTTTGAGATTCATATTGATCAATCGATCTCCGCGTCCTGCCAGTTCGCTAAGTAGACTTACTCTACCGAGGGGCAACAAATGTCTGATCAATGAGAAAGACGCTTGTCAAAATCTTGCACCTTCCATTATAAGATCAGAAACAAATAGCAAAGTTACAGTGAGCTGACGCCCTGGAGGACGGCTTTTTTCTGTGCACTAAATATGCAGATGTCTTTATACAAACAGGCTTAATAATATATATATATATATATGCATGTTTAATAAGCATTTAAATATGCATACGATGTTAAATATGTTAATTTCCATCAGGCTTAAACATCAAAGTTGAATTATATTTGTTAACGTTGTGGCCGTGCTTCATGATTGAAATGTGTATTTCCAAATATAGCATCCCCAACTGATCAGGGGCTTTCCAAATATGGATGACAACGTTGTGGCGTAGCAAGGAACGATGGACTTACTTTGTTCTTGACATTGCTTGTATCCTTTATTATTTATATGCAATGGAGGATTTTACTCTCATAGTTAAGAGGGACAAGAGATAAAAAGATAATGTTATAAATGAAGTGATATTCAGTTTTAATTCAGTTTACTTTAATTTAAAATTTAAAAAATAGATTTAAAATAGATTTAAAAAATTAAAAAAAAAAGACAAAAATTGAATTGAATTGGTTTATTCGATTTCTTAGTTTTAATCGATTAGTTTCATTTATAAAGAAATTAATTTGGTTCAATTTTGGGTCAGTCAAAAAGACCAACCCACCCAAAACTTATGGTTAAAGTGGTCGTAAATCCACCATTTTATAAAGGTTTTTTTTTATGTCCACCACTTTATATTTGAGTTAAAAGTGGTATTGAACGTATGCTTAAAATTAAGACAATAATTATGTAAGAAAATTAAATTATTTTAATTATTTACTGTAATAAATTAAGAGGTGGTGTTGAGGATTTATAAACTTATAATTTTAAGTTATATTAAATTTTAAATAATTAATTAAATTCTAATTTTACTATTATTCTATTAAACACTTAGAATTGCACTTTTGTAGTTGTAGATATACTTTACTCAATAAACTTAGAGTAATTCATTGATTTAATGATTATATATAATTCAAACCCCTATAGATAATTCATTGATTTAATGATTATATATAATTCAAACCCCCGTAGATAATTCATAATTAGAGTTAGATCAATTATTATTTTATCTCTTCTAACATTTATTAGAAAAGAATGAACTTCATATCTTTAAATTATAATTTTAGTTGCTTATCTTATTGTGCCACCAAAATACAAGTTTTTAGTATACTTTTAAGACAAACAGTAACAAATATTTTAAATGATACAGTAATACAAACAGGAGTTTATAATTACTTATGATTAAGCTTGATCTGCATATAATCATTAGTTTACATTATTTAAATTCTTAATTAACAATATTATTTTTTTTATAAAAATTTAAACTACATCTGGTTCAGTTCTATACATAAAGTACCTCCACCACAACGTTATTACATTAGTGATCAAAATAAAAATCACAATATCTCAATGTTTGTAGACTGTACTAGTAATATTTAATCAAATATCACAAACTTGGATTAATTTATGACAAACTTGTTTTTTTGTTTATTATCTATAACTTTAATTCTCTTGTACATAACAATTATATACTAAAGTTATAATCACATTAATAAACTCAAAATTTTCTAAAATTTATATCATAACATTATAATCACTTTCTAAGTATAACGTTACAATTTTATTTATTTGATGAAGAATGGTAAAAGTAGATATTTTTAGGGTATTATTAAAGTATTTGAAAATATAAAATGAGTCTTATTCATATAAGCCTTAAAAGACTTTATTTATACAAAAAAAATTAAAAATAAAAAAAAGAAAGGAATAATTATATAATTTCAAGGACTGTAAATATAATGATTTGACTTATAATATTGGAAATGGCATACTTTGATTTTGATTGATATTGTCATATTTGGATGCTAATAATTCAATTAACAAATTTTTTAAAGAATTAGCTTTGATTCTTGTTATTCTCTCTCAAGTTGGTAATGATTTTTTTTGGAAATCCTAGCTTAAAATCCTTGATAATGTGAATTATAGTTACAAACTTTTTTGTAATCTTATTATAAGATTTTTCCTATGATCTCATCATAAAGGCTTTCTAATGATCTTGTCATTGATTTTCCTTCTATTAACATGTCATAAAAATATCATACAAACCCTTTCTTTTATTATCCCCTCATCATGAATTCTTTGAATTTTTTTTTCTCTCTCTCTCTCTCTTTCTCTCTTTTCTTAACACACTAAAAAAGTAATCAAACATGCTTTGGAACTATTTTTTACAATGGCCTATCATCATATGAGTTTATTCAAAATTAAATTTTAAAAGACACTAAATGACTCTCAAAATGAAATCAAATCCACTTTAATACAATGAAGAATTTGAAAATATAAAATGAGAGTGTTAGTCATATAAGCCTAAAAAGTTTCTACTGATAAGAAATTGAAAAAAAATAAATAAATAATTACATATTTTTAAGGACCATAAATATAATTATTTGAGTTATAATGCTAAAAATGGTATACTTTGATTTTGATTGATGTTGCCATATTTACATGCAAATAATTCAATCAAGGAATCTTTTAAAGAATAAGCTTTGATTCATATTAACTATCTCTAACACTTCCTTTCCTATAGAGATCTTTTTTCTTTTCTTCAAGTAAATAAACTCTTCAAAAGCTAGATTTGAGAAGAAGAAACAAATCAAGATGATGCAAAGCTACGAGTACCATCAAAACCCTTCAAGGTACATATAAATAATAGTTTATTTTTATTACCATTCAACTGATTGACCATTTTCTTTTCTATAGAGAACTTTTTTTATTTTATATATCTTTAAATAGACCACAGAGGATGGGTGGTGGGTAGAAAGAGACTAAGTTGTTTAAAGGAACAAAGTAAAACAGATTAATACTATTAATCTTGTGCACTAATTTTTATATATGCATCGATCCATAATTTTCTTATTTGCTTAGTCCTACAGAAAAATATAGTTAAATATAACAATAACAATATCTCCTTATCTCTATATTGATGAATGGTGATCTTGCAATTAAGGAAATTTTATACCGTCAATGCCATACCATTCCATTTTCTGATTTCTTATTTCCTTCGTATAGTGGATGCGAATAATCATGGAACAACTAAGCCCTTGTCCAAAACACACGTAGCAAATGTTGGGTCTTTTCTATTGGCTACGCACGTCTATATCTTTGCATTTGTAGCTGATTACAGGTCTCAACATTCCTCCATACAGTTTCAGGGTCTTATTGCTCTTGTTAGTTGTTAGGGAATTAGGTCAAGGGTCTAACATCTCACCTAAAATACTAGCTTATTAAATAATGTGACTATTTTTCTTATATTTTTATTATCTTCCTATTTTCCTTCAATGCAGGATAGTAACCCAATAATCCCCTAACAAAATCTCCTTTAGTAAGGGAGCAACACCTCTTTTGTTTGATACACTGACTCTATTCTCATATTTTCTTTTTCTTTTTCTTTTCTTTGCACCGCAGAACCATGGTTAGTTGGCTCCGATATTACGTCCAAGATCTTTGGTTGGCTCTAATACCACTATTAATTGATAGGTGATTGGGTTTATGATCTAAAATCTAACTCAAAAGACTAGCCTATTAAGTGGTGGGACCATTTTTTTTCTTATAAATCCTTCTATCTTCAACCCCTTCGAACGAAACCTCATTTGGTAAGGTAGCAACACCTCATTCACTCGACGCACTAAATTCATTCTCAATCTTTTTTTTTCATTATTTTTTTAAACTCTAGAACCACGGTTAGTTGGCTCTAATATTGAGCCCAAGATCTTGGCTTGGCTCTAATACCACTTGTTAGTTATTTGGCTTTGAACCATGGTTAGTTGGCTTTGATATTGCGTCCAAGATCTTTGTTTGGCTCTAATACCATTATTAGTTGATAGGGGGATTGGGCCTAGGATCTAAAATCTAATTCAAAAGACTAGCCTATTAAGTGGTGGGGCCATTTTTTTCTTATAAACCCTTCTATCTTCTACCCCCTCAATGAAACCTCATTTGGTAAGGTAGCAAGAACCTCATTCGCTCAACACACTAAATCCATTCTCAATCCTTTCTTTTTTCATTATCTTTTTGAACCCTAGAACTACGGTTAGTTAGCTCTAATTTGAGCCTAAAATCTTCAACACACTAAATCCATTCTCAATCCTTTCTTTTTTCATTATCTTTTTGAACCCTAGAACTACGGTTAGTTAGCTCTAATTTGAGCCTAAAATCTTCGGCTTGGCTCAAATACCACTTGTTAGTTGTTTAGTTTAAACAATGGTTAGTTGGTTCTAATATTAAGCCCAAGATATTTGACTTGACTCTAATACTACTTGTTAGTTGTTTGGCTTTGCTACCACTGACAGTTGATAGGGGGATTAGATTTAAGATCTAACAGCCAATCCAAAAAATTAACTTATTAAGTGGTGTGACTCTTTTTTTTATAAATCCTTCTGTCTTCCCATTGTTTTTCTATGTGGGATAACAACTCAACAATTCCTCTTATACTACTTGTTAGTTGTTTGGCTCTACTACTGTTAGTTGATAAGGGGATTAGACCTAAGATCTAACATCCAATCCAAAATACTAGCTTATTAAATGTTGCGACTCTTTCCTTATAAACCTTTCTATCTTTCCATCGTTTTTTTCACAATCCTCCCTCCAACAAAATCTCAACACCGACCTTTTTAAGCAAATATAAAGAGTTCATTCTCAATTTGCTTCCTCTTTTTTTTTTTTTTTTGGAACCCAGAGCCAATTAACCTTTTTTTTTTTTTTGAAAACCTAAAACCACAGTTAATTGGCTTTGATAAATTTTTTTTGAACCACAATTAGTTGGCTCTGATATTAAGCCCAAGATCTACAATATAGCGTTGATACCATAGTTAGTTGATAGAAATTAGGTGTAGGGTCCAACATCCAACATAAATGATTAACGTATTAAGTGACGTAACCTTCTCCTTATAACTTTTATTATCCTCCCATTCTTCTTCAAACAATAACCCAACAATTATCTTTTATCTCTTTTTTCAATCTCATTAAGCTCCTTCTTTGTTAAACCTTTGATTAGTCATATCATTCTGTCCATTGCATGATTTCCGTGGCCACTATATCCTATTATGGCAGATTTTTCAACGATTAAACTCGCAAGCCTTATGACCAAATCGTGAAGCCATTTTTCATCAAAATTTGGAATTAATTTATAGGTTACAACATCATACCTGCAGAGAAGCAACTGCCGCCAGTGTAAGTGTCTCAACTCAACAGGGACGAAGCAAGAATCGAAATTGTGGGAGCCAAAAATGTCTTCGAGTTAAGAAAGTATAAGGGCAAACGTTTATATACGGAGTTTTTATAACTAAAAACAAATAATTATAAAATGATAAATTAAAACTATGAACGCATCTTCTATGCATTAACACCAGTCACCGAACCAACGTTCCTATAATACTACCAATTACCAAACCCTTATTCCAATAACACCAACAATCACCAAACCACCATTCCTACAATACCACCAATTGCCAAACTATTATTCCAATAACACCAACAATCACCAAACCATCATCTAGCAATAAACATCAACACATTAATTTTTTTTTTAACCAAAAATTAATTTTATTAAAATCTATTTAATGCTAGGGGCTAATTGAGATATTTAAAAAAAGATAAAAATCAATGTAATTAAGTAAAAATAAATTATCAAAGAATTAATTTCAAATATATATATATATATATATATATATATATATAGGATATCTTAATCATGTGGCAACTTAAAAATATAGTTTGGATAAAACACTTGATGTTTACTTTGGTGTATAATACTTTGACTATCACAATACAAACCGGTGTTAACATCTTTAGTAGCTATTATTTCTGCGCATATATCTTTCAATTACATAACCTTCTTAATAGTTTCTCTTATACCCTTTATCTCAAACTAATTTATGAAGTCCTATTTTACTTAAGATACAAATTAGGGATGATTTTTAATTATCTTTTCATAGAGTTTATTTATGAGTATTTTTTAGCAAAGAGTACCAGTCCTCTCTCCGTTGATCTAAAGCATTTTTCATCGTCAATTTCAATCTAATTTGTGACCTGTTTATGAAAAAATTAAAATTTTATTTAAGGGTGCATTTGAAAGACTTAAGAAGAAGAAGAAGAAGGTTTACTTCTTGATAGAGGTGGTGAAATTTGAAATTTGGATTAAAAAATGAGAAGAAGAAAGATAATAGGATTTTTTTATATATTTTTTTATTTTTTAAGATAAAATTTATAATATTAATTTATAATACAAATTAAATGTTATTTTTTATTTACATGTCAACCACTTTAACCATTATGTTCAACTAACATAACTAAAATAATTGAGATAAAATTAAGAATTGAACTAAATTTGTGCCACAAAAAACCTTTAATATCTAGACAAACAAAGATTAAAGAATATTAAATTTTCAACCCACGAAGAAAGCAAAAGGTGGATAAAGAAAGAACCAATATTTTTTTTTCCCACAATTTTGCATGCAGGCCGTAGGTAAGTGCGTGTGATTGTCGATCATATATGATACTGTCAATGTTTAATAAACAATAAACAAGGGATATTAACATTGTCACCCCTTGAAATTTATATAAATTATATTTTAATGGCAACTTTAGTTTTAATTACACATTGACTCCTCTACTTAATTTAAACAATACTTTCAAGATTATATTTTTTTAATCATATAAATAACTAAAATATTCTTTAAAAATAAAAGTATTTTTATTTTTTAAATTAAATACTGAGAGGTGATTCAAAATTAAAAATAATTTAATTTTGAGATTGAAAACTAAGGGAGAGTTAAATACATAGTCAATAACGCAATTAAAGGATAAAAGATGCGTGAAATAGGAAGTCATAAAGAAGGTAGTGTTTCGTAGGTACTATTCACTATGGTTACTGTTTATGCATTTACCGTTCACACAGGTACTGCTCACTAGAATTATTGTTCAAGTGGTGCTCTTGTTTAAGTCCTATTTTGGTTCTAATTGCATGTTTAAGTCAATGTTAGACTTTTTTTTTATGTGAACTCTTATTTCAATAAGAGAATTTATAAGAATTTTTCAAATACTATATAAACTATTGTAATTCATTTGAATTGTCAATGCATCAATAAGAAAAATAATAAATAACTAGGGTAACTTTAGGTCATTGGGTGCAAGCACAAAAGAGTACTATGGAGTACTTGAATACTAGGCACATAAACACCAAAAAGCACTGGAGATCCTTAGGAGTTTCTCTAATTGGATTTCTCTTATAAGGAGTTCTTTGAGTACAAAAGATCTTAATAAAAGAAGTTAGATCTGTGATCCACTGTGAATGTAAATAATTTTGTCAAACCATATATATTTTTGTGCTTTGTGTGTATGATTGATTTCTCTATTTCTTAGTTGATCTTATTTATTTTTAATTTTACTTGTGAAAGAAACTTGTTGTAAAATACATAAGGTTTTAAAATGCTAAATACCAAGTTAAAAAGTATGAGAATGCATAAGAATCCTCAACATATAATTTATGTAAATCTTAAGAGGTAATAGTATTAATAACCCCAACCAAGAAACTTGATCGTTGTTAGTAAGGCCTCCAATTTTTTTTAATTTCTTTTTTATAAGGGAAATGTTCAAAAATAGCCAAATTTTTAAAACAAAATTTTAATTTAGCCACAAAATAATTTCATGAACTTTATTAGTCATATATTTTATTTTTGTACTATTTTACCCTTGAAGCATTTTTGCATCTCTCTTCCATAAATTATTTAAAATTTTAATTAAAATATACTTTAAAATTAGTTAAAATAAATAATTTGGAGTAAAATAAGCTAAAAATTAATACATTTAATTGAAAAAATTTGACAAAAAAAGTAAATTTTGATAAAAAAAAGTCAAAGAAAAATGTTTAGGTCAACAGCCCTACACCCAACTCACAGCCAACTCGCGTGTGAGATGTTGTATGAGTTGGGGCCTCGCGTGCGAGACATGATGCGAGGCCCCTCCCCGCTCCTTGCGTCTAAGGTGTTGTGCAAGTTGGGGTCTCGCGCCACACTTCACAGGTAGGGAGTTGTGAAAGACCCCAATTCAAGCAATGCCCAACATGCGAGGCCCCTCCCCGTGCCTCGCGCGAGATGTGAAAAATTCTTGCTTTGTCCCTTATTTTATCATTTTTTATATTTTTTTTATATATTAATACAAAAAATTACTTGTCATTAATTTTTATTGTATTTTTTAAATTTTATTTAAATAATAAATTTTTTTTAATTTTATGACTTAAATTATAAATATTTTTTAAATTATATTATTTATAAAAATAATTTTATTTAATTGTTATCTTCTTTAACTAATAAAAATTTCATTTTTATAAAGTTGAAGTAAAGCGCGTATTTCCAAACCCGCAACAAACGTACGTAAAAGTATGGGAAAAGTACCTCTCGTCCTTGACGTAATGATTCTTTTACACGCACGGCAAAGATTTGGTCAACGTCATCACGTCCTGTCAACCCGGCCATCTTCTCTATATTGATTTGTCAAAATAACATCATAACATAGTAATATTGTTGTGGTCTTCAAAATATAAATATATAATTACAACACGTGATAGCCAACACAATGTTAAGAGAGTGGTACCAGACATCGGGCCAATATAATCGGTTCGACTCAGTTTTAAATTGAATTTAAAATCAATCTTAATCAATTTATTTTTTAAAAAAAAGTGACTCGAGAATTAAATTAAAAAAAAGGTTATGATTGTCGATTGTTGGAGAATCACGAATTATTCTATTATTATTTTGATTTCTTAATTTCTTTTTGTAGGAGGATTTTTTCCATATAGTTTTAACTTATCATTTTCCAACTCTATATTCTTTTTATAGAACAACACATTGATCTTGCAATCTACCACCTGATGAAACACATTGTAGAAACAAACATAATTAGTACAAACTTCTCTCTTCAACATCTATAAGATAAGTTAAAGCAAAACAAATCAAATCACCTAACTATATGTTTAGATCCACTCACAGAAATTATTGCACATAACCCATTCACATAACATTTCATAAAACTCATTCACAGAACACATTTTAGAAACCCACGCCTGCTTACACCCACTTCAAAACTTTTTTAAGATAGATTTTGAAAGCTCGTTGACATTTCAGAGTACATTTACAAATAACAAATTGACGGAGTGAAACCACCATTCCCCTGTCGAGGCCCACGAAATTAACTGATTGAGTTCCTAAACAAAACTATGCAATTTAACAAAACCCATTTCCTATTTAACGAAACCCTCGTCATCAACCACCTTATTCAAACAAAAAAAAAAAAAAATTGAATCCATATTTTTCGACAATATTATGAATTTTTTTATATGCTTACCGTATTTTTGGTAAAAAGAGCTACAATCTTCATTGTCTTCTCAACTCATTCACAGATATCTTGAAATAGTTTTGCATTCTTAACTGTATTATTACAACAAATGCGTTCTTATAAAAAAAACAAAGGAAAGTTTTTAGAGTTTAAATGAGGCCACTATTTGTTCATAGCTCTTTTGGCAGCACTAACCTATTATAGCTAAAGGGCTAGACACAACTAATGAGTTTACTGTATTATCTTTTTAAACAGAGATTATTCTTCTTTTAATTTGAAATTAAGACACAGATATCTCTAAAATATACTTTTACCCTCAAAAAGTAAACTTTCATGAACACATCATAATGGCAGGAGCTAATTGAATATCTAACAAAAAGAATTAAGAACTAAAGTAATATATATTAATAAAATCAGGGACTAAATTAATAATTCTGCAAAAAAAAAAATGCTGATTTTATTATTATTATTTAATCTTGTATTGCTTGTGTAAGTTATTGTTACTGTCAAAACTAAGCATTACAAAAATGATTAAAGATATCAACAAATAGATTACTTTTCATACACATGATACACCATAATCACAACATAAATCATACCAAACCCAATCTAGAAACAACAGTAAAAAAAAAAACGTGGAAGACCAAAAGGCCGCTGGTAGATGCAGGGCGGCTGGAAAACAGATTTGTCAAAGTACCGATAACAGATAAAATAATTAGTTCGATACTGTTTTTAAATTCAATTGAAATATTAATTTATTTTTAATAGAAGTAACTTGAGAATTAAATTGGCAAAGAGTAAAAGGAAATTGAATCGAATCAACTCATGACTAATGATGACAAAGAAGGATATACATATTTTATTAGTTGAGAAATTAAAATAATTGTAAATATTTAAATTTAAAAAAAAGACATCTCAACCCCGTAATTGAAAAAAAGAGATATGTAGGCTTTTATAATTTTAAAATTTTCATTTATACTCTTAACAGGTGATAAAAACTATTAAAGTTATGTCTAAAGGGAAAAAAATAGAAAATCAACTATTTTGACCAAAAGTCAGTCGACGTCAATTAACACCGGTCAACGTCGATTAACAATAGTCAATATTAATCAATAGTTAGTTAAGGATCGGTCAATGCCGATTAACACTGGTTAGTCCAACAGCCGCTCAATAGTCATTGGTCAATGACGATCAATAATCACAATCAACAATGTGGTCAACACCAATCAATATTGGTCAATGCCTCATTTCATGAATAGTTAATTAAGAACAATATCTCTAATAAATTTTTAATTACCTATATAAACAAATTTAGTGAAACTATTTAGTTAGTTAAAGTGTTTACAATTATATTAGAGATTAAAGGTTCGAATTTCACTTTAAGAATTTTAATTTTAATTTTTTTTTAGATATATAGGAGGGTATAATAGTAATTTTATTAATTTTAACAAATTTTTTATTAAATTTAACAATTTTCATCATCCAACAAGGGTGTACATGAAATTTTTAAAATTATAAATTTCTGCATTCTCCAAATTACGAGGATCCAGATGTCTTTTTCTTTAAATAAGATTTAAAAGATATTTTACAAAAAAAATAATAATGACTTTGATTTTTTTTTTTTAGCTTGTAAAAATATCTTCTTAAAAAAATATAAAAATAAAGAAAAAATTTGTGAATTTTAAATATTATGTTTTTAACAAGAGATAAACTTCACACTTATAGAGGCAAATTTTCATTTTAACCAAAAAATAGGATTTGAATATTATTTTGACCCCAATCAAAATTTTTATACTTTATTAATCAAAAAGCAAACATTATAGCCATTTTACCTATTTTGTGAAATGCACTCAAATCAAATCCCTTATGTAAATTCACCATGGTGCTATCCTAACCTGTCATGTGGTAAACTTTTTTAATTAATTATTAAAAAAATTTATTAGAAAATTTATTATTTTCTTAAATTTATTATTTTTTCTAACTTTATTACAAATACATCAATCTCTCTCTCTCTCTCTCTCTTGGACACTCAAAATTTTCTAAATTCACTATCAGATTTGCACATAATTTGTATATCGACCTAAAACGTATAATATTTTAAAGAATAGAAGCGAAATAATCGACTGTGCATTGAAAAAAATTAAAATAAGGTAAAATTGGTAAGTTTTTATTTTTTATTTATTCTTGTTGTGTTTTTATTGTTAGTTTGTAGATGTAGAGTTAAAATGTAAAAATGTAGTGTTAAGATATATTAAGAATATTAAAATAATGTTGAAAATAGGTGCAAAAGTTAAAAATGACAATAAAATGACAAAAAATGATAGATTTAGGGCTAGATCTATATGCATCTCATGATGCACATGCCAGAGCATGCTCTCTGCACCAGCACATGGTTGCACACGCCAAGCTCACACTAACACATTAGGGCGCGAATCAACGCGTTTGGGCGTGCAACAAAGTGCGCCGACAAGGTGATGCACGCCTTAGCAGATTGAGCCTTAATGCTTATGCCTTTTTTTGTTATAAAATAATTAAAAAAAATTAAATTTTAATTAAAAATTTTAACAATATAAAATAATTAAAAAATATTTTTTTAACATTTATTTTTATAATTTTTTAGTTAATTTATAATAAATAAATAAATAAGGCACAAGTAAAGCACAAGCTTTGCAAAGCTAAGCGCCCACAATAGATTTGCAAAACACACATATTTGCTTTTTTTTCTTTTTTTAATAAATTGAATTAAAAAATAATTTATTTCTCTCTAGAAATCTTCATAAAAGCCCAGCTCTTAGAGGCCCAAGAAACTAACCTTTTAAGATAATTCTTTATATGCCACCCTCAAAGGCCCAAACCCAAGGCAATTGAAGTTATCAAGGCATGACAAAACTAGGCCTCAAGATAAATTTCAAGCTTGAAATATGTTCGGTCACTTGGATTGGGTTTCATCCAAGCTTCTTGTGCATTAGCCCTGCATACTCACGATCGAGTGGACCAAAGTCATAAACTTCTACATGACCAAGACGAATAGAATATAAAAAAAAAAAACTAATTCTGGAATAGATCTACCCAGAATCAAGTAGCTTATATTCCGATTAGAAACTAATGCAATGACAGATACACATCCATTCACTCGGTCCATAGAAATAGAACTTAAGCTAGCTAGAATCCAATACGTTATAAGAAAGACCAACTCAGTAAGAGACTCACGACAGAAATAGCCGAGCCGAGAAGGAACTATCAGTCTTAATATAAAAAAAAAACCTGAAAAAAGAAAACCAACATTATAAAGAAAATATAATTGTATGAGGAAAGAACTATGATGCCTTTATGAAAGAATCTCGTAAACCATACTAAGAGATTAAAGAATAACCCAAAATAATCAAGACTTACCTGAAACCAAATAGATTAACTAAACAACCACAAACACCGATGAAGATAAGCATAAGTATAATGAATATTTTTAGAATACCGATGTTATAAATAGATGAGAAAACTACATGAAAAACAATGACAACTTTTGATATCCGAGTTCTTATTACTTTTAGATTTGTTCTTTTTGTCCCCTCAAACCTCACCAAAACATTCCTATTTGACTTAAACATCACAGAGTCTTCACCGTAACCCACCCCGACGAGATCTTAACGACAGTCTTAGTGTTTTACCGGTGTTTTATCAACAAGCGAAGTTCAAAGTTTGAGGTCTATTTAGACAAAGTCAAACGTGATAATTCTTAGAACAAAATAAATTTAAAACTCGTTGGCTCGAGAAATTATTTTTTCTGTTAACATAATTAATTAAAAAATAATTTTTCTTTTTAATTTTAATAATATTTATTTTTTAAATATTTTAAATATTATTATATAATTTATAACTTCAGGAAAGCACACATTTAGTTTTTTATTTTTTTTATTTTTCAATTATATTGTATTTTTTAATTTAATTTCTAATTAATTAATTTTTTAAAAATAACTTATAACTACAACAAAAAAAATTTTAAAAAAGGCAAAGCGCTGATGCATGCGCATTTATGGTTAGCGCGTGCACATCAGTTGCTTTATTTTTTTTTTAAATTTTACAATTATTTTTTGTAATTTAATTTTTATGTAAATAATTAATTTTGATTATTTCTATAAAAATAATTTTTTTTGTTAAATTTTTTTATTAAATTAATTATAATAAATTAAATATATATTTATATAAAATATATAAATGAGGGTAAAATAAAAAATATATTACGTCTTTGGTCACTAAACTATAAGAATTTTGAGTGTAATTAAAAAAAATTATTTCAAAAAAAAGGTTAACAGTGACAGTTAATAGTTCAGTCAATTGGACAATTGGTTGCATTGATGTCCCATACGAAGCTGGCACATGACAACACATTCTTAAATTTTTGAAGACTGGTTTATTTTTCTCATTACATCATTCTGTATGTATGAAATAATTCTTATATATATTATCAAATTTTCAAAAAATTTATTATACTTTTAACTTGAATAATGTGACACTTTTTAATTTTTATTTTAATAATTTTTATTCTCAATATTATGTCAAATATTAATTAAATAATATTTTTTTAAATTTTTAAATTATTTATTATATTATTTCATCTTTAACATATCATATTGTATTTAAAATTAGAATGTGTTGTTAAAAATTATATTAAAGTAAGCATACACACACACACACACATATATATATATATATTGTATACTATTAACTATCTATTTTATTGACCATTAAAAGATCAAATAAAATTTATTAGTTATTAAATTTTTAGGGTATTATATATGGTATGGGCTTTAATGTATATAGATGGCGTTATTTTATTTTATTTTTATGATGGATCAAAATAAAATAAAATATTATAAATAATATGATAAGGTCATCAATCTAAACCCTAACATATTATTTACTCACATCGTATCTGTGAGTGAACGATAACTTTCTCTCAAAAAAAAATGTTTAGACGTAAAAAGCAATCAATCTTAATTTTTTATATTTTCATAAATTCAAGTATGCTTCCAATTAATTTTTTTTTTTAATGATTTAACATGAAAGTTTAGATATAATGATTCTTTCACCAATTAACATTATCATGATTTAAAATTTTGTCTGCTACGTGCAACATGGATTTAATATTATAATCCATAATACAATGGCTATAAAACAAAAAAGAAGGGCGTTATACACGGCACGCAATTAACGCTACATATTTAAAATTTAATTTTAAATGTATTAATGCATTATTTATTTATATTTACATTATGGGATTGAATTGTTGTCTCCATGTGTCAAATTCAATATGATAACGTTAAATCTAATTAGATTTTTTTCTCTAACTATAATGCACATTAGATAGTTAGTGTTCACAAATTTTAAGAATTTATCAAGTCAATTTCATAAGGCTATAAGGATTCAAACAGACCCAAGTTCTTTTAATTCAATATATTGATCAAAGTGGACCTGACCCATTTTTGAGTTTAAGTTATTGAACAAAGTTTAGGATTTGAATAATTTGATAGATTTCGGTTTGACCCGACCCGATCACTTCGGTCCTGACCCACTCCCATCCCGTTCTGTCCTGACTTTAATCTAGTTTGACTTTAACCTAACTCGGTTTGGCTTTGACATTTGACTTTGACTATTTTTTCTTCCATTTTCTTACAAATTAAGACTCAATATTTCAAAGTAAACTAAATTGAAATAAAATACCATCAAAATGATCTTTATTATGTAAATTTGTTTATTTTGAAATACATAAATATTATTAAAGAAACTAAATAATTGTGTTTAAATCTATGCAAATAATCGACCTAAAGGAACATTATTTTTTGGTCAAATAATAAACACATGTGATAGTAAGTATGTAATAAATTTTTGCATTTTCATAAGTATAATGTGTCGGGCTAAAGAATGACATATTATTAGCATAATTTATTATCAATATTTACTAACCAATTTTGTTAAGAGTACCATTTACAAATTATTATTTTTGTTCAATATTAAATTTTAATATTGTGCTTTATATCTTATAATGAACCAATTTACTATATCTTTTGCCATATACATATATGTACATATGATTGAATGGCATGGTTATTAATTGTCAGTTTTTTTGTTTGTTCTATATTTAGTAAATCCTTCTTCTATATGTGTCAACTTGAATAACATTCTAGTGTTTAGTTGCACTAACTTCAAAAAATAGAAATAACACATTACCACTATACTTGGGTGTATGAATTTTGACTATGCGATTCAGATGGAAGAACCTACCATCCCTACTAATGGTAGTACTGCTGAATAAATGGTACTTTATGAAAAATAAAAACGTTCTAATCGTATGATTCTAATGATCATAAAGCACTCTATTCTATATATCATCATAAATGCAATGCCTGAGGAAAGAAATGCTAAAAAGTTCATGAACCAAATAACAAACCAATTTGTTAGTAATGAAAAGATCGAAACGAGTACCATTCTGTCTAAACTTGTTTCAATGTAGTATAAAGGCAAAGAGAATATAAAGGAGTATATTATAAAAGTGTCTAATCTTGTTACAAGATTAAGGGCACTAAAGTTAAAAGTGTTTGATAACATTATTGTGCACCTAATCTTGATCTATCTTCCTTCACAATACAGTCTTTTTAAGATCAGTTAAACACTCAAAACGAGAAATAGACTCTTAATGAGCTTATTGCTCAATGTATATAAGAGGAAGAGAAATTGAAAAAAAAAAAAATAGAGAGTGCTCATTTAGCAACTTCTTCCAATGACAATGTTGCCAACAAGAAATAATATGATCAATAAAGAGAAAAGAGCAGTACAGATTAGAACTTCATAACTTAAGGTGCAAGAGAAATAGAATGATAAAACTATATATTACTTTTGCAAGAAAGTTGGACATGTGAAGAAGGATGTTCCAAATATACAAAATAGCTCCAAAAAAGGTAAACTTCTCAACTTTGTTTGTTCAAAAGTTAATTTGGCTTTAGTACCAAATTACACTTAATGGATAGATACGAGTACAACTACTCACATAAGTGTGACTATACAAGATTGTCTAAAAAGCCAACTGCCAACTAATGCTGAAAGATTCGTCTATATGGGTGATGGCAACATGACCCCCTATTGAGACAATTGTATTTTTTAGATTACAATTAAAATCTAGTTATTATTTGAATTTGCATAAGACATTTTATATACCATTATTTAGACAGAATTTGATTTCTATTTTTTCTTTAGACAAATTCAGTTGCTCTTGTTCTTTTAGAAATAAAAAGTTTAGTCTTTTTCACAATTCAAATATTATTAGTATCAATTCTTTAGTTGATAATCTATATCAGTTAGATCTTCATGCATCACAAATTAATGAAACCTTGCATGCAAATAATTGTGGTATAAAGCACAAATTAATTAATGATAATTCTTGCATGTTATGATATAAACGTTTAGGACACATTTTTAAATAAAGAATTCAAAGACTTATGTAAAAAGGAATTATAAATTTTCTTGATTTTTCAAACTTTAAAATATGTAGTGAATACATTGAGGGAAAACAAACAAATGTTAGAAAGTTGGTGCCAACAATGGAAGCTTAATTTGTAGCTTACTATGAGGTATTAAACCAAACAATATGGTTCTGAAAATTGTCGATGGCATTGAAAAATCATTGAGAATAAATTTTAATAATAAAACTGCTGAGCTATATTCTAAGAACAACATAAGCTTATCAAAATCGAAATATATTGACATAAAGTCTCTTATTGTTAAACAGAGAGTTCAGAGTTTTCAAGTATTTATTAAACATATCAGTACAAACTTAATAACTACAGATCTGTTTATTAAGAGTGTACCACTTAAAGTGTTTCATGAGCATATGACTTGTATAGGTGTAGTTCATCCTGATGATATGCTTGTATAGTGAGAGTTTGTTTCTTAATGTTTAATCATAATTGACATATTTTCTGATCAAACTAAAATATTATTATTTGTTTATTTATTGAAAACTTTAAAGTAAAGTTTTATCCTTTCGTTTACGATTGTGCATAAAGTTTTGAAAGTGTATTATTGAATTCTTTTGAGTTATAAAGTATGACTATTTATAAATAAGCATGTTAATGGATGATATTACATAAAATTTTATGCTATACATCCATGCTTATCTATGTCATTAATTATATTGATGTATGCGACCACAGATAAACTAGTTAGAAACAAAAAGATAATGAATATCGGTTTCATACTATATTGATATAATTGATAGACCAGATTATTTAGAGATATTTCTTTGTTAAGATAGTAAATATTGAGCTCATAAAATTATTTGATAATGCATAATTGTAAAGTGACATATGTGACTCAAGTGGGAGATTACTAAAAATTATAGTAATGTAAGCCTATATATATCACTTAATTGTACATTATTGATTATCTTTTTTGTTGTCTATTAAAAGTGATCAAACAAAGTTTATTTGTTATTGAATTTTTAAGACATCTCATATGATATGGGCATTAATATGTAGAGACCAGGTTATTTTATTTTATTTTTATGATGGGCCAAAATAAAATAAAATACTATAAATAATAGGTTAAGATATTTAATGTAAACTCTAATGTATTATATATTTACATTCCATCAGTAACTGAACAATTATTTTCTCTTAAAAGAAAAAGGTTTAGACATGGAAAGTTATCAACCCCAATTCTCTGCTTCTTCATAGATTCATATATGTTTGTGATTAAATTCTTCTTAATTATTTAATATGAAATCTTATGTTGCGGATATCAAGCTCTGATATCAGTTTGTTACGGATATTAAGTCATGCACTTCAATTTGATACCCATATGGCATCAACTAAGTCACAACCTTGATACCCCTTTTACTCTATACGCGGCAGAAAACTATAACTCACGCCATAAGTAAGAACATATAAGATTAACACACCAATAAAAATAAAGAAAATAAACTAATCAACAAAACACAAGATATACGTGATTCAACCCAAAATTACCTACGTCCACGGAGGATCTATGATCCAGCTTCTTATTATTGATATAGATCACTAAGTATCTTCTTGCATCATCAATAATCCCATAAGACACCTTAGTATCTCCCATAGAGACCTCTAAGTATCTACTCTTGATCACTATGACTTCTTAAGACCTCTTAGTATCTCTTTATAAGAGATTTTTACAAGGAACACAAAAATAGCTTGAGCATCTAAGCCAAAGGATCTATGGTGTTTTTCTTTTATTCATTCAAAGAATTTAAAGAAAAAAACACTCCTCAAAGGTTACACCCTAATGCACCACGCACTTAGTACCTACATAGCTCCTCTATTCTCTCTTATGGTTACATCTTGAAACTTTAGATGCTTAATCTTAAACAAAGGTTTACATGTGTTTATATAAGGTATATTTCGTGCCTACTAACTCTATTTCTTGTTGGAGTAAAAGTCAAATTGTTTTGGAAGTCTAAAACTTTTTAAAACTCAAAATTCCGAACCAAAATGGACATCCTGATGCGTTTGGGGGCCGCGGCGCTGGCCCTTCTCGCGCCACCACCATGGCGCTGGCCCTTCTCGCGCCACCGCCACGGCGCTGGATTTCTGTGTTGAGCACTGCGGCGCTCAGCCCTGGGCGCAGCGGTGCTGGCAGTTTCTCCCGCGATTTTTTCGTTTTCTTCGTGTCTTTAAGTCCCGTTTCACTTCCTCCTTCGTGTCCCAGACATCCTAAACTTCTCCATACGTATCCCATACATTCTAAACTTCTTATAACTCTTCACTTTGATATTCATCTTAATTCTTATTCAACCAAAATTATTAAATCACAAATTTTTCAACATCTTAAATATGATAATCCTTTTATCAATTAAAAATTTTCTTCTACCGCATATAGTATTATTTTTTCAACTTATAAGTTATATTTTATTAATTTACATGAATGAAAATACCCATTTATAATATTACTCTTCCTTTTACAAAACTTCATTCTGATTTGAAGCGGTTTCCATCGGTTGGATTACGGAGTTACTATTAATATTGTGTTTGTATCAATAATCAATATGGTAGAAACAACTTTAATTAGCAAAAGATTGATTTCGTTTTTAGCTTATTGAGCTAATGATGGTTTATGAAATCATATTATAAATTTATTGGTCTCTTAATTTATGTAAAAATGTATTCAAAATTTGTTTAAGACGTAATATATATATATATATATATATTCAGGATTTTAAATTCTAATGATGATTTTTTAAGTTAATATATATATATATGTGTGTGTGTGTGTGTATATAAGTTAATATATATTAAAAATAGGACAGCAACTAATTACTCCCTCTTAAATTTTAAATTATCTAACAAAACCCTCCAAGAAAATCCTGCAATGTTAGTAGAATTTAATTATGTAAATGATTTTAAGACATTAATGTTATGACCAATATGATTTTTTTATATATATAATATGAAACCTAAGAGAGTAACATATAGTTTCTTTGTAATAATCCTTTATAAGTTTCTGTAGAAATTACTATTACTCAAAATTGATTTTTTACGAACGTACTACCAATTTTTGATGAGCTATGTACAAAGTTGACCATGAAATAGTAAGTGAGAACAGAACTTAATAAATAGCTTAATTAATTAAAATTTAAAAATTAACCCCCTATGTTTATTAAATCCAGCTATCACTTTATTAAAACTAATTCTTATTTAAGATGGTCCGCTGATTTAAGAATTTATAATGTATTATTTAGATCTTATATTTGATTCTCCCATTTTTATATATAAAAAATATATGTATTTTTACTCGTTCTTAATACGAGCGTCTAAGTATTTTGTTTTGTATTTGAATCAAATGGGTCGAGTTAAAATCGGTGGGATCCTGCCTTGGACATAAAGGGCATGCAATATAAGAAGACTCGCAAGCACTTTACAAAAAGATCACCCTATATGAATCGGTGCACTATCTTGCTTAAGTTTTTCTCTGGATGTAACACATTTTAGTCTTTTTCAGAATTCAAATATTATTGGTATCAATTCTTTAGTTGATAATTTATATCAATTAGATTTTCATGCATCACAAATTAAAGAAACCTTGCATGCAAATAATTGTGGTATAAAACACAAATTAATTAATGAAAATTCTTACATATTATGATATAAACGTTTAGGACATATTTTTTAAATAAAGAATTCAAATACTTACGTCAGAAAGAATTATAAATTTCCTTAATTTTTCAACCCTTAAAATATGTAGTGAATATATTGAGAGAAAACAAACAAATGTTAGAAAGTTTGTGCCAACAATGGATGTAACACCTTAGACAAATCCTACATCGCCAAGGCACGTGAGAGATACTAGGTTTATAAGGGGTAACCCATACCTTAATTGACAAGATGCGTTTTACGTGAAGGACGCTTGCGTGAAGCTCAAGAACAAACCCATACAAGCTTGGGCCCAAAACGGATAATATCTTGCCAAGTCTAAGTTGGGTCATGAAAGATGGTATCAAAGCCACTCTCGGTGTCTACTTGAGCGGTGGTGGGGGCAAACTTCAGCGAGGACGCTGAGTCCCTAAGAGGGGTGTATGTAACACCCTAGGCAAATCCCACATTACCAATGCACGGAAGAGATGATGGGTTTATAAAGGGTGACACACACCTTAATTGGCAATACGCGTTTGGGTGAAGGACACTTGCGTGAAGCCCAAAAATAAAACCGTGCAGGCTTGGGCCTAAAGCGAATAATATCTTGCCAGGTTTGGGTTGGGTCATGACAATGGAAGCTTAATTTGTAGCTTGCTATGAAACATTAAACCAAGTAATATGGTTGTGAAATTTTATTACTGGACTGCAAATTGTCGATGACATTGAGAAACCATTGAAAATGAATTTTGATAATAAAACTACTGAGTTATATTCTAAGAACAATAGAAGCTCATCAAAATCGAAATATATTGACATCAAATTTCTTATTGTTAAAGAGGGAATTCAGAGTCTTCAAGTATTTATTAAACATATCAGTACAAACTTAATAACTACAGATCTGCTTATAAGAGTGACTCGTATAGGTATAGTTTATTCTGATGATATGCTTGTATAGTGAGAGTTTGTTTCTTGATGTTTAATCGTAATTGACATATTTTCTGATCAAACTAAAATATTATTATTTGTTTATTTATTGAAAACTTTAAAGTAAAGTTTTATCCTTTCGTTTGCAATTGTGCATAAAGTTTTGAAAGTGTATTATTAAATCCTTTTGAGTTATAAAGTAGGACTATTTAAAAATAAGCATGTTAAGGGATGATATTACATGAAATTTTATGCTACACATCCATGCTTTATTTATGTCATTAATTATATTGATGTATACGATCGTAGATAAACTAGTTAGAAACAAAAAGATAATAAATATCAGTTTGACACTATATTGATATAATTGATGGACCGGATTATTTAGAGATGTTTCTTTGTTAAGATAGTAAATATTGAGCTCATAAAATTATTTGATAATGCAGAATTGTAAAATGACATATATGACTCAAATGGGAGATTGCTGAAAATTATAGTAATGTGAGTTTATATATATAACTTAATTGTATATTATTTATTATATTTTTTGTTGCCTATTAAAAGTGATCAAATAAAGTTTATTTGTTATTAAATTTTTAAGACATCTCATATGATACGAACATTAATATGTAGAAGCTGGGTTATTTTATTTTATTTTTATGATAGACCGAAATAAAATAAAATATTATAGATAATAGGTTAAGGTAAATTTGAACAATAGTTTTCTCTAAACTCTAACGTATTATTCATTTATATCCCAGTGAACAATAGTTTTTTCTTAAAAGAAAAATATTTAGACATGAAAAACTATCAACCCCAATTCTTTGCTTCTTCATAAATTATGTGCGTTTCTGATTAAATTCTTCTTAATAATTTAATATAAAATCTTAGGTATGATAATTATTTTACTAATTAAAGTTTTTCTTCTAACATGTATAGTATTATTTTTCAACTTATAAATTATATTTTATTATTTTACACGAATGAAAATTTGAAAATGTGTAAAGAAAAGAGAGAAACTGTAGTGATATAAACCAATTGCTATATAGATAGACTTGAAAATTTGACACCATCTAATTTGTGCGAAAAATTTAAAATTTTTTAAGTTAATATATTTCACCCCATTTGTAATATTACTCTTCCTATTACAAAACTTAATTCTGATTTGAAGCGATTTCCATGGGTTGGATTACGGAGTTACTATTAATATTGTGTTTGTATCAATAATCAATATGGTAGAAACAACTTTAATTAGTAAATGATTGATTTCGTTTTTAGCTTATTGAGCTAATGATGATTTATGAAATCATATTATAAATTTATTTGTCTCTTAATTTATGTAAAAAGTATTCAAATTTTGTTTAAGACGTAATATATATATATATATTCAGGATTTTAAATTCTAATGATGATTTTTTAAGTTAATATATATATATGTGTGTGTGTATATATAAGTTAATATATATTAAAAATAGGACAGCAACTAATTACTCCCTCTTAAATTTTAAATTATCTAACAAAACCCTCCAAGAAAATCCTGCAATGTTAGTAGAATTTAATTATGTAAATGATTTTAAGACATTAATGTTATGACCAATATGATTTTTTTATATATATAATATGAAACCTAAGAGAGTAACATATAGTTTCTTTGTAATAATCCTTTATAAGTTTCTGTAGAAATTACTATTACTCAAAATTGATTTTTTACGAACGTACTACCAATTTTTGATGAGCTATGTACAAAGTTGACCATGAAATAGTAAGTGAGAACAGAACTTAATAAATAGCTTAATTAATTAAAATTTAAAAATTAACCTCCTATGTTTATTAAATCCAGCTATCACTTTATTAAAACTAATCAAATGTATTTACCCACTTATTTAAGATGGTCCGCTGATTTAAGAATTTATAATGTATTATTTAGATCTTATATTAGATTCTCCCATTTTTATATATAAAAAAATATATGTATTTTTACACGTTCTTAATACGAGCGTCTAAGTATTTTGTTTTGTATTTGAATCAAATGGGTCGAGTTAAAATCGGTGGGGTCCTGCCTTGGACATAAAGGGCATGCAATGCAAGGAGACTCACAAGCACTTTACAAAAAGACCATCCTACTCATATTTTTGTCGTTGCTTTTGTTGGTCAGTTCCAACGTAGTAGTAACTTGAATGAGTGAATGAAAACTCCCCCGACAAAAGTTGACACTTCACTTTCCTTAATGAGAACTTTGATGCACAATCCTCCAATGGGACAAACTGCAAGAACCTCTTAATAAATTAATAATTTTAAATTAATTTAAATTATGAAAAAAAATTATAAAATTTATTAAAAAAAAAAGTAAAGCGGACAAAATAACCATTGCTAATAACGACCATTTCGGCCGCTATTAACAACGATTATTTCGGTCGCTTTAACTATGGCCAAAATGATCACTTTAATTTTTTTATTTTTAGTTTTTTTTAAAAAAATTAAATATTTAGATTAAAAAATATTATTATTTGTATAAAAGATAATGTGTTTAGTTAGATAAATAAAAGTGTGTAGATATAAGATTATAATTGTTTAAATAAAATAATATTAAAATAATGATATTATTTTTTATTAATTTTTTTTAATAATTAAATAATAAATATTATTAAAATTAAACCATATCTTAAAGAGGTATTTTTGATAATATCTCAAATTTTTTTAATAATTTAATAATTACATTCATAAATAAGCCATTACAAAAATTCCTGCATATTGCAGCTTGCAATTTACAAATTTAAATTTCGTAAGGATCAGCTGTCCATTAATAGCATAGCTCATTTGATGAAATGGAAAGATCCACAATACACTTTGAAAGTGAAGGAGAAAACAAATTAGGTATAGCAGAGAGATAGAGGGACAACAATATCTTTACTGCTCATCCCAGTCATCGTTCTTTTATGATCCAAAAGTGTCGACCTTGTGTATTTGCAAACATTACCACAATAGCTAACACCGGAAGCCAATATTTCTTCAACTTCAAAAATTTCTTCTAGATAAACTCTTCGATTGTAAAGTATACTAAATAATTCAACACCTAAAATATCAATTTTTACCCTCATAAATTTTATTATAAGGCGTTAAAAAATTGGTAATTTAATAATTTTAATTAAATAAAAATTGAGATGAATATTAAAGTGAAGAGTCACAAGAAGTCTAAAATGTATGGGATACGCATGAAGAATTTTAAGATGTGTAAGACACGAAAGGGGAAGCAAAACGGGACTTAAAAAGGTAAAAAAAGTAAAAAAAAAAAAGCGAGAAGTGCATATAGGGCTGAGCGCCGCGGCACCCAGGACAGCAACCCAACGCTGCAACGCTAGACGCAATTTTGGCCAACGCCGCGGCGCCCAAAGAAGAACGTCGCAGTGCTAGATGCGTCAAAAGTTCATTTTTCTTAGACTTCTAAAATAAGTAGACTCTTACTCCAACAAAGAATAAGGTTAGTAGGCACGAAATACACCCTATATAGACACTTATAAACCCTTTAGTTGAGATTAAACATTAAGATAGACTCTAAGAGAGAGAAAGAACTGGGTAGATACTAAATGCTTGTGTGCGTTAGGGTAAAACCGTTGTCTGAGTAATTATTATTCGTAATAGAGTAAGGGTTCACTAAATATTAGGTCCCTTTGAAAATTCTTCAGATTAAATGTAGACAATTGACCGAATCACGTAAGATTATGTTGTGTTCTTTTGTTTTCTATTTTAGATTCATGTTATTTTATTTGATTAACAAGTTATTACACTGCATAAAAAAATTAAAATTTTAAGTTAATTTTTCACTTTAACGCAACTTCTCGAAAGGAAAAATAGTATTTCTCCCTCGACACAAGGTTTTATTAATAACGTAAAGAAATGAATCTAAGGGAAAATACCAAAAGCTTTAAATAAAGAGAATAATATATACTAAAGAACTCGCTGACAATTGTTGCAGAACCATTCTCAATGCCATGATTTCAAAAGAAAATTTGGGTTTTATTTCGAGAAAGAATCAAAGATACTAAATGTAACTTCCTTTTAAATTCAAAAAAGAAAAAAACAAACCAAATATGTATATTCATACTGCCCATTGCGAACAAACAAACAAAAACTTCACAAAAACATTATTTGAAGATCAAATGGGCATCCTCAAAACCCACTCTTGCTGCGGAATTGAAACCCAGGAGACTGGCGATGAAGAAAAGATCCTGCCGAATCAAAATCCAAATGACCGGCAATGAAGAGAATATCAAAAGGCAATCAAACCCAGTTGGTGTAAAACTATTTTCGTTATGGGTTTCGAAACCCAGGTGGCCGGTGATGAATGCGCCTCCTGCCTCTGCCAGAACCATCACCGCGAATGCGCCTCTTGCCTCCGCGAAAGCGAACTCTACCACCACCAAAACGACTTCTGCACCACCACGAACGCGTCTGGGCTGGCCGCGATCTGAATTTGCAATCTGAATATCCCGCCGGGGATGATGATAATGGACGGTGTGCCTCTGATTTTTAATGATGATATGTTAGGGTAAAAAAGAATGTGTGAAAGTAAGATTGCGTCAGGTTTGAACTTTAAAGGATAAAAAAAATTAAAGAATTAAAAAAAAATAAAGTTTAAATTCGATAAAGGTATAAAGATTTTTGGATAAGAAAATAATAGTGTTTAGGCATGGATAATAGGTGTTTGGTTAATATAGTGTTGAAATAACGAAATCATCCTTTTTTTTAATTAATTTTAATAAAAGATTTTTTAATGGTTAGATATTATTATTTATTTTTTAAATTAATAAATTTTATTAAAATTAAGTAATGCTTAAAAATATTTATAATAATGTCCCTTTGTATAAATATAATTTATTTCAGTTTGAATATTTTGTTGTAGAGGATTGTGATCCTCAAGTTTTTTCTCAATAATAATTTATTTCAGTTTCTAAGATGTGTATATATGTTATTATTTCTACACAGGCAAAAGTTATTCTGTGAACCCTCTGGAGAACATATAACTATCTCCAAACCAATTCAAAATGTTAGAGAAAAATTGTTCCAAGATTTCATGATAAAGCCAACGACAAGCATCCATAAAACGAATTGCCATATCGATCAGAAATAATGACAACAGCAGCACAAATCCATGCGATGAATAAAATGATATTACCAATTAAGTATGGAATAAAAATGGAGATGAGTGAGATTAAAATAAGAGCTTAGGAGATTACAGCAACAAGGGACAAGAACTGGGATGAATTTACTTGATGAGTTGCTAATGCCATACAGTAAATGGTTATGGCTACTAGAAAAGTCCACAAGCTTGCATCATATGTTTTGATTAAGGGCTTGTATATGCCTCGAACATTTGCACCCACAATACCAATAAGAGTTGGGATAAGATATCCAAAGATGTTCGCATATGACATTAAGGAAAAAAAAATTCGTGCACTGCAAAAACCATAAAACAATTGAACCCATTTTTCATGGGGTATTGATTGTAAACAGCCTCGGTAATTTCTCGATGTCGTTGATTTTTAGTCAACAAAATTGTTGGCCAGTGGGGTCTTAAGCACGTGGTACGCACATTAAAATTTTAATATCATCAGCTTCTCAATTCTCATCCACGTATACTTTGTTTATTCTTCAAATTATATATATATATATATATATATATATATATTAATCTCTTTGGTAACTTAGTTTTGTTTATATACGGCATAGAACAGGCAATGCATGTGCATGATCTTAGCCCAAATAGTACTGTCATCTGATAATCAAGTAGTAACTTTGTTTTCTAATCCGCTAGCCATCCAGTAATTTTTATAAATAATTAAAATAAATACATATATAGGATATCTTAATCACGTGACGTGGACTTATATAAATTTAACGAGTATTTTTTTCCTCCGGAAGGATGATGGGTATGTGTGAAAGAAAGGAAAATGAAAGAAGAAGGGAATCCGGGATGGATTATCACAGACCAAAGAAGAAAAAGAAAAGGACCTACGTACCCCTCAAATTGTATATTTGAATCTTTTTTAAAGATTTTCTACTTTCATATTTTATAAATTTTCCTTCCACGTGTCATCATAAAAGAAATGTCATGCTATCTCTTTTTTTTTCCTCCGTACCACATTATCCCTTCTCCGATTTAATAAAATTTACCTTTCCTTTTAATTCCTTTCAGAGATAAACTTATTCTGTAATGAAAATTTATTAATAAAAATAAAAAAATTTATATTTTAATCTTTTATTTTATAAGTATATACCAACTTAATTTTTTATGTTTTAATAGTTATCATGTTAATCCATATTATTATAAATATGCTGTTAAATAAATTTTTTTTAAAGACAAAAGAGTATTTCTGTCACTTCTAAAATAAATCAGTTTAAAAAATAATAAATATTATAATATAATAAATTAATGATGACACGTGTTATTATATAATTACTTAATATTTGTAATAAATATATATATTTTTAAAGAATAAATATTTTTAAAAATAAATTAATAAATATATATTTAATAAAAGACAAATATTATAATATAATTACTTACAAATGATATATGTTATCATGTAATTAGTTCATATTTTTAATAATATATTTTTTTAAAAATAAATATTTTTAAAAATAAGTTAATAAATATATATTTAATAAATAAATAACATGGGTCATCATATAATTAGTATATTTCTAATACATATTTTTACAAATAAAATAAATAATATGTAGTTAATACATTTATTACCCAATATGGCCAAAAAAAAGGGCGATTGAGTATTAATAAAAGTCAAATTTAACATCATTAAACTTTATTTTTTTCTTATTTACACAACAACAAAAAATGACAAGAGAGGGGCGGCGGTCACAGCTGCTCGCCGTCAAACGAGGGAGCGGTGACTTAAACCGCCCCAATATATAGATAGATCGACAATCGACATATCTATAATTGGGAGTAGTGCAAGTTATTAGCTCTCCGTTTAAAGGTAAGCGGCGGTGACCGCCGTCCCTCCCCCTCTATTTTTAATCTTTTTTTGCATTATGTTGCAAAAAAAAAAATAATAACTCCACCATTATATTTATTAAAAAAAAATAGAGTTTAATAATATAAAATTAAATAATTTTTATCATCAAAATTTTGTCAAAAAATGGTAACTAATAACTAGCCGATTTTCGTTTTTCAATCACGATAACAATTTTATTTTAATTTCTTCTTATTTTTTTATTTAATTTTATTTATTTTTAAAAATATTTAATAAAAATTTAAATTAATTAAGAAACGGTAATATGCATTAGTGTTGTTCGATCTTGATTGCTTGCAGAAATATTAACAATGGTTTTAATGTTGTCGCCGGTGTAAATTAACTAAATCCACAATTTTTACTTTTAAATCATCCATATATTACTGGCAGTTCATTAGTAAAACTAGTATAGCCTATTGCATTGAGATTCTTTTCTGCTGTTTAACATCATGATGTGACTGAGTTTTATACATCCGTTTTCTGGATGAGTCTCATCATCTAACCCTTCCATCTGCAATATTGTTCATGTGCCTTTAGCACGTGTCTTTAGCATGTGCCTTCGGCACATGCATTTTCAAATATTTGAGAAATTGACTATTAATAATTTAGGCTAAACATGTCCAAATGGGAGCGTCCATGCATTTTCTATTGGAAGCTATCGATCTCACGTGTCCAACATTGGCTCAACAACATGATCAAATAAATGTACTCCTTAAAAATTAGTGATTAAATAATTTTATATTAACAAAAATTATAAAATATATTTAAAAAAAATTATAAAAAATTTAAAACATAAGAGACAAAAAAAAAAAAAAAAAATTGACTCGTAAAAGAAAAAAGAAGCAATAAAAATGTGAATGTTTGGTTTAAGGTTTAGCGTTGCGACAGCCAAGATTGATTGCCGACATGCCGAATGGCAATGTCCATGCTGCAGCACTCTGAACCATGTTAGAATTAATGTTAAACCTTCGTAACCATATCAATTTTGCCATACCAATTTCCAGCTTTATGATCTCAACATGATTATTTATTGAGTACCTAAAAAGTATCTTATGATAAATATGTCTAAATCACCATAATTTATCAATTTAAAACGGATAAAACAACAAAAATCCAGGAATAGTAATGCGAATCCAACGAATCTTCCTCTAATAATCTTCAAAAAATATTTTTAAAGCCAACTGGAGGTTTACAAATGTGGAGTATTTAAGGTCATCTTCAGCGGTCTAAATGAATATAAATAGTCATGGAAGAGGAAATACCCAGAACCAAAAGAACGAGGCCAGTTCAAAAGCGTTCTGCCACGAGAATCAAAGTAAGAGAGAACATGAATATTAGTTTCACTGCGCTCACACAAAATAAATAAACTTTTAAAGAAAAATATTATAACTTATGGGGACTTTCATAAATAAAATGTTAACCTGGAACAGAATAAAGTGAATCAAGGACGATAATAGTTCTGGCTTGTTGAACCAGAAAAGTTCATCTCGTGGTTTGAGTTTTGCTCCTGCAAAGTATTCAGTTATGCCAGTGTTCTCCAATGCAAAGGTTGCAATCACATTGTTAAAAAATTGGTGATTCAATAATTTTAGTTAGATAAAAATTGAGATGAATATCAAAGTGGAGAGTCACAAGAAATCTAAAACGTGTGAAATACGTATGAAGAAGTTTAGGACGTGTCGAACACGAAAGGGGAAGTGAAACGGGACTCGAAGACGCAAAGGAAGAAAGAAATCGCGAGAGCTTCCAGCGCTGCAGCGCTCAGGGCTGAGCGCCGCAGCGCTCAAAACAGAAGACCAGCACCGCAACGCTAGGTCCTCAGCACTGGACGCTAGAAGAGCCAGCGCCGAGGCGCCCAGGGACGAGCGCCGCGGCGCCAGAACACGGGAAATAGTCCGTTTTGGCTCGGGATTTCAAGTTTTGGACTTCCAAAACAAGTGGACTCTTACTCCAACAAGGAATAGGGTTAGTAGGCACGAAATACACCCTATATAAACACTAGTAAACCCTTGTTTAAGATTAAGCATCTAAGGTTTTAAAATGTAACCATAAGAGAGAATAGAGGAGCTAGGTAGGCACTAAGTGTTGGGTGTATTGTACAAATCACTAGGGTGTTTGCATGTGGGTTGTGTTCATCATACAAATAATATACATATCTTATACATACATGTGCATAGCAGAAGATTATATACAATGAATACAGAAAATACATATTTGATTAAACTGAAATCCGAAATTGAGAAATATCACCAATGAAGCCGTTGGATTAATTTTCTTTGAAGTCCACCATGAAATGAATCTTTGATCAATCCTAGCAATCAACAAGGGTGGGTTTGATTGTATAGAATAGCAGCATCTTAATCCAGCATCTATGTTTAACTCTTAAACATGATTCAAAGTTAAACTATTTAACTTAATTAAATTTGTTTTTCCTTTTATTCAACTCTTGAATAAATAAAACAAATCTTGTTTTTAGTTATTATATTTAGTAACCATTTATCTGATTTGTTTTGTTGTTCTAACACTTAAAACACAAAACAAATAATTTCAATTTCTCAAATTGAATTGGCTCCCAAAATGCAAAACCTAAAATCTAAAAACATTAATGATTTTGAATTTCATTTCACTTTATATACTAATACATTAATTCCAAACTAATTTAAATTTTATTTGCATTTCATTTGACTTAACCTAACTTTAGTTAACATTTAACTATAGTTAGATTATTTTAACTTAACCTTTATGTTAATAAATATTTAATTATTCTAACCATAGTTAACTAACTTAATCATGGTTAAATTAACATTTACTTAACTATTAAGTAAAGTTAACTAACTTAACCTTATAGTTAACCTTTAACCTTAGTTAAGTTAAATTATTTATTTAACAATTAAACAAATAAATATTTATTTTTAATTATTTAATAATTAAATAATCATAAAGTAAAATTACTATTATATCCTTACTCGATTACCAAGTTAACCTAAAGTGGGTCCCACTATTTAACCATATACTTTAGTTAACGTAACCTTAGTAATTGCTGAATTATACTGTATTGAACAATTCAATACGGTACACTGCCCAAGTGTTCAAAGAGTACATTTCATATTGGGACTCTCTAGGTCTACACCCGATTTGTCAAATGGAACTATTTCATTAATCCGTAATCGATGCTCCACGCACATGTTACGAATACTACAAATCAGCGTGTCAGACCATACAAGTTGAGGTCATAACGTATACGTATAATCCTTCCATCATTTATACCCTGGATGTGCGGGGATATAGATCAGCACCATCAAATCCCCATTTGCTTATCCAATAATCTTATCTCCAGATTTGTATCTCGATAAACAATATACGCAAACACTTTTGCTACATTGTTTAACCCTGTGGGAAACTCTTTTCCCGAATTTATGCTTGTGGCCATAAGACTTTATGAAATACAATCTCGGAGCATCGGATATACAACTTACCTACGTAAGCTGATGGATCCCGTATCTACGCACACCGAACTCCATGAGCATCGGATCATACCCAGCGACACATAGCGGTCAGACCACAAAAGGTCTCTGACATATGTGGAACCAAAGCATGATGGATCACTCACAAGACCACCATAGCGCTCAGGTTAAAGGACCACGAATACTACTCAACTCAAGAGGACCTTCCTTTGACGGTTTCATAGGATATCTATTGGGGTCCTCATGAGTCTGTTCAGTATCCAGTTCTGACTGGATACCCGCATGCCTATACAAGCTCTAAGCTCATGGTCAGCTAAGAACAACCATCTGAACTAGTCAGATATAGACATACACTAATCTATATATTGTGAATTCACCGATAGACCCGTATTGGTGATCATAGATCAGGAACATTTAGTTTGAGACATACTTACATAATGATATTTCTTAACTCTTATTGCAACTCTTTGCAACTATATCATTACAAGTATACTCTCAGGTCTTTGTCCCATTATAGACAAGGTTCTAACTATTTAGACCTCGCTGACTCTTATAAACTGATAACTATTAACAGTGCTAAGTCTTAACATTTATAACTCTCAGCTTTGATAACTATTAGTTCTGATCTAAACTCCTTTAGATCAGATCTGAACTCTTTCAGATCAAACAATGTCTGTAATGTTACAAGCATTATACCATATTAATATGATATTAACAATCTTTATTCAAAATAGTTATTGTATAAATATTAACAATTAATATTCATACAATATTCGAATGGCACGTGAGCACCAGCTCCAACACTAAATGCGTGGTGCACTAGGGTGTAACCTTGGGGGGTGTTTTCTTCTTTAGGTTCTTTGAGTGAATAAAAGAGAAATACCATAGATCCTTTTGACTTAGATGCTCGGGCTATTCTTGTGTTTCTTATAAAAATCTCTTATGAGGAGATACGAAGAGGTCTTAGGGAGTCATAATGATCAATGGTAGATGCTTAAAGGTCTGTATGGGAGATACTAAGGGGTCTTGTGGAATCATTGATGATGTAAGAAGATACTTTGTGATATATTTCAATGGGAAGAAGCTGGATCATGGGTCCTCCGTGGACGTAGGCAATTTGGGCCGAACTACGTATATCTTGTGTCTTGTGATTGGTTTGTTTTCTTTATCTTTATTGATGTGTTAATCTTATGTGTTCTTACTTATGGTGTGAGTTATGATTTTCCGCTGCGCAAAGGGTATCAAGGTTGTGGCTTAGTTGATGCCATAGGGGTGTCAAATTGAAGTGCACGGCTTGATATCCCTCAACAAACTGGTATCAAAGCAAGGTTGAAGCTACAAACTGCTATCGGAGCGTATGTTGAAGTACAAACCGATGACAGAGCTTGAGTTGAAGTCCAAACTGATATTAGAGCCATAGGTTGAAGTCCAGATTGTAGAGCATAGGCGGCAGAGTCAAATTGCAGAGCAAAGGTTGTCAACCATGGGGAACCACAAATATAAGAGAAGAACAATAAGGAAAATGATTATCTGAAAGAGGAAAAGATGATGGCCTTACTAGAGAGTTTTGAAGTAGAGATCACTCTTGAAGAAGACTTCCAATAAGATGGTGTCATCTAGGTCCTAGTTAGAAGAATCATTCAGATTGGACACAAAATAAAGATGGAAAAAGAAGAACAATCAAGATTGAAGGGCAGATCCAAAAGGTGTCTAGAGCACTCAATGAGATAGTCCTAAGAGGAAGACAAAGATAAAAGGAAGGTGGATTTGCAAGTCTGTTGGATGACTAGGCAAAGACCTTGATTGCATGAGAGCTTCTGGAGGAATCAATGTCTAATGAACGAACTATTTTTGGGATCTAGGGTAATGTTTTCATATTAGTCATGGAGAATCGTTATTTACCAATTGGAGTAATATGGCTTATGGTAAGTCATAGGGGATTGGTAGAATAAGATTGAGATTATATAGTGAAAAAGACAAGGGAGGGACTAGGTATGAGATTTATTCCTCATCTCATGAAGACCTAGAGGACTCGGGACTGCTAGATTGAAATAGAAAGATTCATGGAAGGCATACAGAAGAAACACTAAATGGGAAAGCAAAAGGATCGGAGAAGTGATAAAGCACAGATGGAGGCTATATGCTTGTAGGAAAGTGCTTTGAATGAGATCAACATAAGGGGTTGATTTGAAACAGACCATAAAGCAGCTTTCAATATATCACTTTGTGGCAGGAGTCGAAAGAGAATGTGTGGGAAGAGTAGCAATGGCGAGAATGGGTTTTTCCACCATTAAGGGTTGTGGTTATGGTGTCTTCGGGACATAGAAGATCACAACATTGAATTACTCTAGACATCAGCATTCAGGAATCTTTGGAGACCGTAGTCGCAAGAGCCTTAATTAAGTCAGGGACTTGACTTATAGACCATGCTAGTGAGCATTAGTCAAGGAAGGGTGACGGTGGTTAGCTTCATGGGAAGAGATTTTGAATCAATGAGGGGATTTGTTAAAAAATTGGTGATTCAACAATCTTGGTTGGACAAAAATTGAGATGAATACAAAGTAGAGAGTCATAAGAAGTCTAGAACGTGTGAGACACGTATGGAGAAGTCTAGGACGTGTGGGATACGAAAGGGAAAGTGAAACGAGACTCGAAGACGCAAAGGAAGAAGGAAATCGCAAGAGCTTCCAGAGCTACAGCGCCCAGGGCTGAGCGCCGCGACGCTCAAAATAGAAGACCAGAGCCGCAACACTGGGTCCTCAGCGCTGCAGCGCTAGATGCGAGAAGGGCCAGCGCCCAGGGACGAGCGCCCCGACGTCAGAACGGGGGGAAAAGTCCATTTTGGCTCGGGATTTCAAGTTTTGGACTTCCAAAACAAGTGGACTCTTACTTCAACAAGGAATAGGGTTAGTAGGCACGAAATACACCCTATATAAACACTTGTAAACCTTTATTTAAGATTAAGCATCTAAGGTTTCAAGATGTAACCATAAGAGAGAATAGAGGAGCTAGGTAGGCACTAAGTGCGTAGTGCACTAGGGTGTAACCTTGGAGGGTGTTTTCTTCTTTAGGTTCTTTGAATGAATAAAAGAGAAACACCATAGATCCTTTTGGCTTAGATGCTCGGGCTATTCTTGTGTTTCTTGTAAAAATCTCTTATGAGGAGATACGAAGAGGTCTTAGGGAGTCATAATGATCAATGGTAGATGCTTAGAAGTCTCTATGGGAGATACTAAGGGGTCTTGTGAATTCATTAATGATGTAAGAAGATATTTTGTGATCTATTTCAATGGGAAGAAGCTAGATCATGGATCCTCCGTGGACGTAGGTAATTTGGGCCGAACCACGTATATCTTATGTATTGTGATTGGTTTGTTTTCTTTATCTTTATTAATGTGTTAATCTTATGTGTTTTTATTTATAGTGTGAGTTATGGTTTTTCGCTGCGCAAAAGGTATCAAAGTTGTGGCTTAATTGATGCCATAAGGGTATTAAATTAAAGTGCACGACTTGATATCCCTCAACACACATACTATAGTTTTGTGCCCACAAAGAGAACAAGCTGCATATATATATATATATATATATATATATATATATATATATATATAATATGAAGCATGAGGTAATGAGGCTCCTAATTGAAAGGTAAATTTCTCTTTCAAACTAATCCTAGCTAAGGTGAGACTTGCTCAATAGAGAGAACTGCATTATATAATCTGCTGAGACTAGGGTTGTATTCATACTAGAGACCTCTAACACTTAAACTAAATGTTTCAAACAAAAGAAAAAAAACAAATCAATAAATAAATAACAGAAGTAGATAGAAAATACTTACCATGATAGGAATGATGGCAATCTAGAAATAGAGATTAGACCCTGTAGTATGTTACAAAACCAAATAATTGAGAGTTTCAGTTTAGGAGACTAAATATAACCTGATCATTCACAGATAACTAAAGGGATAGACAACAATAGGAAGCAGCAATTTCTATATCTATCTACTACTTAAACTAGCAAATGTGGTTAGATTGACCCGCGGAAAGTAAAAACTGGACCAAAGAGTGAAGAAAGCACAATAATTATCTCGATGAGGGCATGATTACAAATTTCTACAATTAAACCAAGGAAGCTATTCATAAGAACAAATATATCAGACTCAATTTCCATTGATAATGACATACCTTTCACATTAAACAGCAAAAAAGCAACACAAATCCCCAAAGCGGGCCACAGCAAAAGGTTTAACAGCAGGCACTAAAATGGGTGAACATGTGAAGTAGCAGACAAATTATTAAGAATTTCAGTAATAACTTGATTAAGAATAATCGGAAAGTTAGATCTGCATGTTTCTCACCTCACACCAACTATCCATTGGAATTCTTCTTCCATGGAGCAAATCATATAGCTGTGAAAATCATATTTTGGCGAGAGGTGGTGGTTCTGCATGAATAAAGGGGAAATTTTTTTTTTTAAAAAAAGGTGTAGATATTCTTAAGCCTAAAGCAGATGTTACCGAGGTATTAAAGAAAAGGGAGAACTTTCATACTATGAGCTCTGCTACATTCAACTTTTTTCTGGAAAACAAATTTGGAAGATTGGATAACCACGCTTCAACTCTGGCTGACTTCCACAATTTTCATACATATCTATGAAAGAATTTGTTTGTGTATACATCTATTTTTGTAATGTCAAGCTTTAGCTTCTAGCTGATGTCTGCAATTTTTAAAGATACTGTTCATGTACATTTGTAAATTTCTGTTGTTTATCTTTTCTAAATTTTAATACACATATTCAGAAACACGGCCACATAATCCAACATAGGCAGTTAGAAATACTTGGAAATTGATGATACATTCAAGTAATATCCTTACGGAAAGTGGATCTGTGATTATTCTGACAAAACCATGTAAAAATATTGCAAAGCATATTCACTATATTTCTGGCAAGTTAGAAAACTGCATACCATCGAGAAAAATGCAATATAAAATTTCAAAGTCAGAAAAGTAAATGAATAATTTAAGGTCAATCTTCATTAATTTTCATTTCCTAGGTCGGCCTAATCCTCATTAAATGCAATCATACTAATGAGGAAGAATGGCTGGTTGGTATAACTCAGGCCAAAACTCAGCTCCTACTAGTTTGATCAGAGCATATTCCCATACCTGAAGATTTTCAAGGAGGTACTCGTGCTTCATGGAGAGGTCCACGGCGTCCTTGAGACGCTGGTTGCAGGCGTCGACGATCTCTCTTGGCAATCGATTGAGTGCCTCTTTAATGTCCAAATCGTAGGACGGATCGTACAGATCATCGCATCTAAGTCCCGTTTATTCCCGATTCAATCAGATAGGTACGCGTATGCATATATTTCGAGATTCAGAAAAATAAAGTTTCGAAAAAATCCCAGTATTTACGGAGGGGTTTGGAGAGGGCTTTCATATGCTGAGCCGCTAACCAATGCCTTCAAAAACGATAACATTTTTTCCAGTCGCTCTGCCGCTCGCTTGCAGCTCTGCTCCAATTAGTAAAACACCATAAAAATATCAGAAGCCAATGATAAAGAATCAAAAGTCCAGCCAATCCGAAGCTGAAAATAACAAAATGAGAAAAACATTTTTGCGTTGCAAGGACACGTGTGTGGCTGATATCAAGAGATTAATATCAAAAGTGATCATTACATCTTTTGCTTTCAGTGAATGCTTGTGGTCCACTTTTTTGTATGATCGAACGCGCAACATCCCTTTTCCATAGGTCCAATTTCATCAAATAAAAGCCCCAGCCCTCAACCTCAAGCACTGTTGATTCCTGACCTCCGAGTGTCGTTGCCAATCAAAACAAGATTATTTATTTAACGCTTTACTCCAAAACGGAAATTGGACTTTTAGTGAACTTTCATTACCTTCCCGAAGATTTTCATATGCATTGTCTTCCTTTCGCCGACGACGGCAACCGGAAAAAAATGTCTGTTTTTCTGTCACTCCACATTTTTTCTTACTTTTGTTAGTATCTAATATTAGTTATTGCATTTTATTCTTAACGGTTGTCGTCGTTGGTGTTGGCCGTAATTTGAGAAAAGAGACTGAAATTGAGAGGAGGGAAGACGAGCTGCTTTTTTTTCTTTTAAAATAATTTTGTTAAAATATTTTTCATTCATTTGCACAAAACCCAATATAAAATAGGTGCTTCTCTTGTAGTGGATCTCGGATTCATATGCTATAGCAAGCAATAGGAAAGGAACACTAAAATTGAGGTTATCACAAATTTGGAGTACTGCTTATTACCTCAACAAAGCAAACAAACATACACACAAACAGACAAACGAATAATATAAATCAGCGAAAATCTGCAGAAATAATAAATATTAAACTTGAGGCCTTCGCTGCAGTGCCATGTTGTTGTCGTCGATGTCACCTCCAAACCAAACGCAAATTTTGGATAAAAATGACTTCAATAATTTTTCGTAAAGCCTATCAAATGCTTCGCCAAACAACCTGCCATATTTGTAGACAAACATGAAGGCTGTGCAAAAAACCCATGCAAAGCACAAGACAATATAACCAATCAAGCGTGGAAGGAACATGGAAATCAACGAGACTGTGGAAAGTGATCCAGATACAACAGCGGCAAGGCCCCAAATTTGGGACGAATTTGTTCCACTGAGTCGGTAGAAGGTATCAGCTGCAAACGCGATGGAGAAAAGGAGTGAGGCCAACACAAACGACCACAAATTTGCTGCATGTGTCTCGGACAAGGGCTTAGTTGCTGCCTGAAAATTGGCGCCAACTAGACCGGTGAGGGCTTGCATGAGAAGTACGAAAACGGCATAATATATTTTCGACGAAATGAAATCTCCATTCCTGCAAGAAAATAAGAGAGAGACGTGTTACTGATATAAGAATTTGCACGTATCAACGGTACTACAACAATAACCCAGCATCTAAACTTTAACAGCAATGATAAAACTTAAAAAACAGCAACATAACAATAGTAGAATTGGAACTTCCGGAAACAAAAACAGCAGAAAATGAAGGATTTAACAATAACAGAAGCAGCAGCAAAAGCAACAGAAAATCAAGGATTAACAAAGACAGAGAACGCTTGTCTATGATTTAGCAAGAAAAAAAGTCGCAGCAACAGAAACAACAGAAAATCATGGATTTAACAAGAACAGTAGAGCACCAGTAGCAACACCAGAAAATCAAAAATCAAACAAAAACAGACGTAGCAGCAGTGGAAACTACGATTTGACAAGAACAGCAGCAGAGGTAACCGAAACAGCAAAAAGTCAAGGATTTAACAAGAACAGAAGCAGCAGCTGCAGAACCACACAGGAGAAATGTTCCTCTATATAAACACTTTAAACCCATTGTATGGGATTGAATATTTTGAACTACTCTCACATATATAACCAAAAATACAGCCAACCAACCGCCAGCATCATCGCCGGCCAACTACTACTCATAAGTCCTCTCCGGCCAACCAAACCGCCATCTGCTCTCTCCCGCCTATTCAAAAATATTAAATAAAACAAGTCTCCTATAAAAAAAAAAGGTCACTCAGTTGAATGGTGATAAAAACAAACTATATGTACCTTGAAGGGTTTTGATGGTACTCATGGCTTTGCATCATCTTAGTTTGTTTCTCCTCAAATCTAGCTTTTGAAGAGAAAGGAAAGAGAATTTAAAAGAAATTGCAATGGGAAAGGAAGAATGCAGAAGAGTAAAAGCTAGAAAAATGGAGGGTGCGAGGAGAAGGGATGAGCTTGGTATATATAGCACAGGTATTTAAGGATTGGGGTTGCCCGTCCTGACTTTTTTAGCCCTTCGCAGTCTCTCTCTCTTTTCTTTTTCTTTTTGTGTATCTCTGTTTCGCTTTCCTACAACAGAGTGCCACATGAGAACAAAAAAAATCTTGTGAATCTACATCAAAAATTAATATGTACTCTTTTAAAAATAATTAATGTCAAATATAATAAACTATGTACTAATCAAGGGAGAGCTTAGGAGAGCCATGACTCCTCCAATCCAAATTTTTTTAATTTAATAATATATTTTTATAATTTTTATTATTTAAAATAAATATTTTTATAATTTTTCTTTTCATATTTTAAATTTAACACTAAAAATCTTCATAGAAATTTCACTCTAATTTAATATAAATCATATCTTAAATTTAAATTTTTAATTTTAAATAAAATGTCAAATAATTATTAAATAGTTAAATTTTTATAATTTTATAATTTTAAAATTTTTTTATTAGACTATTTTTTCATATAATAATTACTTAACATCTTATTATTTAACTAATATCACTGAATTTTGAGTTAATTGAGATATTTTAGAGAGAAAAAATTAGGAATCAGCGAGTCTTTAAATAAATAAATATGATCACGTGGTAACTTTTAATATAGCTGGGTTAATAATAATATCTAGACAAACAAAGATTGTCTAATGATGATTCATGAAAGCATATTATAAATACATTGGTCTCTTAATTTATGTAAAAAGTACTCTAAATTTTTTTAAGAGTAATAATTTCTATTGGATAAGTGTTTAGTTTGACTTGATTCCTGGTTGATGTTGTAGTAATCAACTCTTTCATTTGAAATCATGACTATATATTTTTCAATTTCTCATCTAAAAAAGTTAACATAAATTTCTTCCATTGGAGGCTGGGAGGAAGCTTCCTTGATCTATCTGAATTTTTTTCAGAAAGGAGAGACCATTGAATTTATATTGCGTTAACTGTAAGCAACCTCAAGTCATTTTACCGATATCGTCGGTTTGTTGTCAACAAAAGGTTGGGCCGGTGAGGTCTCTGATATTAGCCCAAATCCTACTGTGATATCTTATGCATGTGCTAACATCATCAGCCGTATCTCGGTTAAAAAAATTAATATTTAGACAAACTAAGATTAAATTTTCAACCCATAAACAAATTAAAGCAAAGAGTTGATAAACAATGAAAAATTGAGACAACGAGAAGAAAAAATTGGGATAAAAATTATGTATTATTGTATATTAAAATATAAATAGTACATTTTGTATTTACAGAGTTATTTTAATATTGAAAAAGAAAAAAAAATTAAACTAAGCAATTACATATAAAAAAGATTTGAAAATATTTTACCTAAAAATTAATTAAAAAAATTATTTAAATTTCTATATGTAAAATTCGAGGTATTTAAAAATTAATAAAAACGATGAGACTCAAATGCCCTGAATGATTCTTAAATTTCTCAAGTGGATTGTTAGCTGGCAAGCCATTTGGTAGGTTGGGGTCTATGATAATAGATAGATTTTCTTCTCTGGCTAAAAGTCAATATTACTAGAAAAAGGACAAGGACAAGGACAAGGAGATGAGAGGAATCTTGCCACGTGGGGATGGGTAGTGAGTTGTATAAGTTGTAACAGAGAAGGAGAGAGAAGGTTTGAGCAGTGGAACACTGTTAAGCATGTAAAAGGGGGTTTAACTGACATTGCCTGTTAAATTTTCAACTTAAATATTTATTACTTTTCGTAATGATTAAAAGAAATAACATATGAAAAGTTTATTCATATAAATAGAAGTTTCAATTTGATTTTGTTGTTTCTCCTTTTGGTGAATCGTCACTACTAATTCAGTTAGTTGAAAACAAACTTATTTATTTAATGAAGTTGTTTAGTTGACTTTAACTAATCATGAGGAATAATCCTTCAAAAGTACGATTTTAAGATAAAAGGATGAACATGCAAACATATTCAAAGACATATTCAAAGAAGAATTATAGCTCATATATCTTAAAACTAAATAATTAAATAAGTACAGATGTTGATGTAAGACCCATCTTGTTATCCAAGAGGAAAATTTCCAGTCTTTCTTCAAGAAAAAGAAAATTAATAGGTTAAGGATACTTTGCCAAACAGTACCTACAAAAAGCAAAAAAAAAAAAGAATATAAGAACAACTCACATTCTTATGTTTCTACAACTATTAGTTTTTAACTGTAAAATCTCAGTAATATAAACTTTTTCCCTTATAATTTCTTTAACTCAAACACATTTTTGGGCTCCCACCATGTCAATTCTTGCCCCCTTCCTGTTGACACACTTACGCTGGCGACTCTTCCTCATTATGTGGCATGACGTTATCACCTTTAAACTGATTCCAAATGTTGACGAACAATGGCTTCCCGATTTGGTCGTACAGTTTGCGAGATTCATCCTTAAAGAATCTGCCATAATGATAGGCAACGATGATAATGGCCGCAAAAATCCACGCAACGTACAGAATGATGCGACCAATCGAGTGTTTAATAAAGACGGTGAGTAAAGAGACTGAAGAGAGAGATCCCGAGAGAAGAGCAACAAGCCCCCACAACTTCATGGAGGAATGTCGAGACCTGTAATCAGCTGCAGATGCAATGACATAGATGTGTGTAGCCAATATAAAAGACACCACATTTGATGTATGTGTTTTGGACAAGGGCTCAGTTGCTCCTCGAACATCCGCATCCACCATAACAAGGAGGGTTGGAATGAGAAATCCGAAACCGGAATGGAACGGCACCGGCATCAGCATCAGCGGAGCGGAATTTCCTTCACTTCAAGATCATCATTCGTCAATATAGAGAGAGAGAGATATTGTTACTGTTATATTTGACTGCATTTATCTGTAAAGACTAGGCAAATAAGAAAATCAAGGATCAATGCATATATAAAAAATTCATATACCTTGAATGGTTTTGATGGTGCTGTTGGCTCTGCATCGTCTTAATTTGTTTCTTCTTCACAAATCTAGCTTTTGAAGAGATTGCTTATTTGAAAAAAGGAAAAAGAATTAAAAGAAATTGCTATGAGTGAATGGAGAGTGTGAGGAGCAGCAAGGGAGAAGTGAGTATGTATACAGAACGGGAGGTATTGGGCCCGACTCAATTATTGAAAAATAACAAAGAATTCCGGGCAGTGTCCCTTTCATAATCTTACTTTATGAATAACTGAGTGGTCAGATTCACTCTGGATTTGCTTAAGTAGGCCAACCTTAATCTCAAGGCCCCTGATTGCCTTTTGTTTTCTTACAAGTAATGACAGATAAGAAAATCGAGAATCAATGCATTATTTAAAAATATCAGCGCACACGATTGATAGCATTAATCTGTTTTACTTTGTCCCTTTAAACAACTTAGGTTTCTTCCACCTACCACCCGTCCTCTCCGCCAAAAAATTAGAATTTTGATATATATACATATATATATATATATATAAAAGAAATTGTCTTTAAAAGAAATTGCAACGGAAAAGGGAGAGTGGAGAAGATTAATAGCTCGAATGAATGGAGAGTGTTGGGAGGAGCGCGGTGAGTATATCTCTAACTTTAAAAGAACCCAACTGCACACGCTATATCAATGGGAACTCCTCAATTCTCACTTACGTCTTCTTTTTTCTTCAAATTAACTCCCCAAATAATAACCGCGTTATTTCACAAGGCAAGAAAAAGAATTAAAAAAATTGCAATGGAGGGAAAATGCAGAAGAAAACGAAAAAAAGATGGAGTTGTAGGACCGACCTCTTGGCATAATGTGTAATGAGGGTTACCATAGTTCTTAATAATTGTTCACGCCCCGACATCTTGGAGCGTTCTGAGTTGGAAAAAATCTTAGAATCTTGATGGAAGATGAATAGATCTATTAAGGAATATCATTTCTCGCAATATAATTGAAATACAAGAAATATAAAGAGTGTGTCACTACAAGATGAGTATAAGATTGGAATATAAGTAATGCTACATGTTTGTTTTAATTTTAAATACAATATGATATAATATAATAAATGATTTTAAAAATTAACTATTTAATCAGTATTTAACATAATATTTAGAATAAAAAAATAATTGAAAAAAAAATTGAGGAGTGTAACATCATTCCAGTTAAAAATATAACAAAAAATTTAGAATTTTGATATATATATATACACACACATAAGATTTATTTCATACATTCAGAACAAGGCAACCCTCTCCTATTGATGTAATGAGAAAAATAAACCATATATATTTTGCACAATGAGGGGAATGTTATAATGTCGGCTCCGTATTTGATAATGTGTAATTAGTGTGTACCTAGATGTTCAAATTTGTACATGACATTAACATTAACATTAATCTTCATAGGAGTGGCGCCGGTTTAATTTGTTTATGGGTTGAGAATTTAATCTTTGTTTGTCTAAAACATCTGATGATGTTAAAACTTAAAAGTGCGGACGTGCTTAAGATGGCCTATGTATGTTTACTTATTTATAATAATAAGTTGCTTGATAAAATAACAAAACTACTTGATTATCACGTTGTCTATTAATATTAGTTAAATAGTTTAGTATGATGTTACATAGTTTATTGCATTTCACAGATTATTTATTTATAGAAAAGGACATATTATTAATTTTTTATATAGATTCACATGAGTTTCTTTATATATACATATTACTAACATTATTGCACCACTATGGCCGACACTAACCGCAGATGAGGATCCTTAGCCAAGAGGAGCCCACTTTTTTCTTCTGTGTTCTGCCGCAGTGGCCCACGCGGTATCAAAAACCAAAACGGACGCTTCCAATTGTCATCACTACGGCAAAAGATAACAGCATTATTCTTTTTTCCAATTGCCTAGCAAGCACCCTTTTTCCAATTTGATTACAAAATTACAAAATGGCAAGTTTGGAACTATTTGGAATATCATGGATGTTTGTTTCAGAAAGGAGATCACATGTCGGAGTTTGGGCTGATGGTGGGCGCTGGGTGGTGGGGCAGAATTCCTGAGGGAGGAGGGCAACTGGGTAAGGGTTTTGAGTTTTTACTTTTTCCAGTAAGTCAGCTACCTCACAATATTATCCCAAAACTTGTTTATTAGTCAACTATATCAACTTTTTAACTACAAAAACAAAGTAATAATAATTAATAATTAATTGATTGATTAACTAATTAAATCGGATCCATATTGAAAAGGACATCATCATATATGACTATTTAATTTTTGTTTATTTTATCAACTCTTTGCTTTAATTTTTTTATAGGTTGAGAGTTTAATCTTTGTTTGCCTAAATATTATTATTTTCTTAACCGATAGATATAACTGATGATGTTAAAACTTAAAAGTAAGAACCAAGTGCTAAAGATATCCTATGTATATTCACATATTTATAAAAATTGGTTGCCTGATATTCGATAAACTAAAAGGCGAAAGGTTTTGAAATGGAAGAGCCTTTTCTTATTCATTCTTTTGTGGGTCTTATAGGAGCTGTATAATCTATAGAGTACCACCCATTATTTTTATTATTATTATTTTCAGATAGAAAGAGCCTTTTTTTTCATTCTTTTATTTATGGCTCGGCAATGTCTGGTTTCCGTTGGTGCATGACACAAATTTTTCTACAGTTGTGGTTTGGTAATGTTCCAGATTAGATGGTTTATGGTATTATTGGAAACCAAATTTATATCACTTTATTTTTTTAGTTTACGATAATGTTATTGGTTACATGGTTTATGATATTGAAAATAATAGAATATAAATAGAATATTTTTATTAATATAATAAATTTATAATTTATAATATAAATTTTAAAATTTTTTATTTTTTATATTTAAAATATCACACTCACAATTTAATACTTACACATTTTTTGTTGAGCTTATTATTTGTTCAACTCTCTAACACTTTAAACTTTTAATAATTGATTAAATACTTGATCAACTTTTTATTATTAACTGCTTACTTGCAAAACCAAATGAGGGAGGGGGGGTATTTATACTTAGTTTCAACAAACTAAAACTACATAAATAAAATAATATAAAAATTTATTGACCATATAAGTTTATAATACTTATCTCCTTAATATTAACTTCAAAATATCTTATCTAATTTAGAAATTTCAAAAATTGGGCTTATAAATATTTGTACTTAATCTTGAGCTTGGTGTTATAATTTTAACTTCATTTGGTGTTGTAATTTTAACAATCTCCCTCAACACCAACTTTCGTTCTTCTAACCACATTGAGTTGTCTTCGAAATTTTTCAAAGTTATCAACACCCAAGCTTTTTGTGAACAAATCAGCCACTTGATCTTCAATCTTAACATAAGTAACTCAATTTCTTCTTGCAGAACTTTCTCCCGGATAAAGTGATAATGCACCTCTAAATGCTTTGTTCTTATATGAAAAATTAGATTTTCTGCCAAATAGATTGCTGGCCGATTATCACAATATATTGACACTTTATAATCTCTTGGCTGATGTAAATCCTCCATCAGCTGGATCAACCGTATACTTTCTTGAGCTGTCATTGCTGCTGCTGCTCTGTACTCAGCTTCAGTAGTTGACAATGATACTGTCGGTTGTTTTTTACTGCACCAAGAGACTGTTCCTGAACCAATCTTGAAAAAATACCTAGTGGTCAAACGTCATGTGTCATGATCTCCAACTAGTCAGCATCACAATAGCCAACTATTTTACAATCTCAGTCTTTCTTATAGAAGAGACCTTATTCAATTATGCCTCTCACATATCTCAATATTCGTCGAACTACTTTTAAGTAAAGTTTCTTAGGATTTTGCATGTATCGACTTATTACTCCAATTGCATAAAAAATGTCTGGTTGAGTCAATGTCAAATAGATGAGACTTCATACCAGTTATTGATATATAGTTCCACCTTTTAAATCATTTCCGTCATGACCGTACAACTTGGCATTGGCTTCTAACAGTATTGAGATACGCTTGCACTCTAACATCTCAAACTTCTACAACAAATCTTTGGCATATTTTTGTTGTCCTAGAAAAATTCCTTCTACTGTCCGAGTGACTTCTTGCCCAATAAAATACTTAAGTTGTCCAAACTCTTTAATCTATAAGCGAACCGCCAAATTCTCTCTTGTTCGACGAATCTCTTCTTCATCATCTCCAGTGATTATTAATTCATCCATATATATCAGCACAATTATAAGTTTCTTTCCATTAGCTTTGACGAACAGGCTAGAATCAACTGGTGTTACAGAGTAACCACAATGTATTAGAAATTCTTCAATTTTACCATACCATGCCCTTGGAGCTTACTTTAATCCATACAATACCTTTCTCAATTTACACACATAATCAGGATGAAATTTTCTTTCAAATTTCATTGGTTGAATCATGTAGATCTCCCGATCCAACTCTCCATGTAGAAAAACATTTTTTACATCTATTTGCCACAATATCCAACCTTTGCTATCTGCCAATACAAGTAGAATTCGTACTGTGGTGATCTTGGCTACTAGACTAAACATTTCATCATAGTCTAGTCCATACTGTTGAGAAAATTCTCGAGCTACCAATCGAACTTTATACCTCTCCACTGATCCATCATAACGTCTTTTAATCTTATACACTCATTTACAAGATATAGGTTTCACATCTTTTGGTTTTGGCACTAAATCCCAAGTTTGATTTTGCTCCAACGTTATAATTTCTTCTTCCATAGCTTTAATCCATTCAGAGCTTTGTGATGCTTTTTCAAAAGTCTTAGGCTCTTTAACATTTTCCTCTTTCGCCATAGCTGCATTAGCATATTTAGGAGGCTTTCGTATTCTTATTGACCTTCAAGGATGAGATTGAGGGGTTGCAAGTTCTGCTCCTTCATATTTGGCCTTCATTGTTGGTTGTTGATAGATGCCAATTCGCCAAGAACTTTGAGTTGTCTCTTATTCGGTGTTGTCATCACTGTTTCCATCATCAAGTTCTTATTGGCTCAGTCAAATTTCAGTAATTTGCTCACCTATCTTTTGTTGTAGTCGTTCTTCTATTTCTTTTGAATCTAAAAGCTCCTCTTTTTGTGGTGACCACCATAAAGATGCTTCATTAAACACCATATTTCATGATGTGTAGCACTGCCCACTAGTAGGGTCACAACATTTTTATCATTTGCGTTGGTTAGCATATCCAATAAAGATACACCTAATTACCTTTTTGTCGAATTTGTTTCTCATGTGACTTAGCACAAACACATAGCATATACAATCAAATACTTAAAAATAACTCATTGTAGGTTTCATATGCCACAACTTCTCAAAATGTGATATGAACCTTAACCTTAGTTGAAAAAGCTTATTAATTACATGGGCTGCAGTCTTCATTCCTTCAGCCCAAAATCTTTTGGGTATATTTTTTGTGTGCAATATACTTCTACAAATCTCTACAATATGTCGATTCTTTCTTTCTGTAACACCATTTTGTAATGGCCTATTAGCATATATGAACTGATGTCGTATCTCATTTTCTCGAAGATATTGTAAGAACTCATCAGAGGTATATTCTCTTCCATTATCTGTGCGGAGATAATGAATCTTCCTTCTGACTTCTCCTTCAATTGTTTCTCTAAATTGCTTGAACTTCAAAAAAGTATCTGATTTTTTCTTCATAAAAAAATCCATACATACCTCGAGAAATCATCAATAAATGTTACCATATACCGCATGCCATAAATTGATGGTTGCTTGACAAGTCCAAACACATCAGAGTGAACCAACTCTATTGGCTCCTTAGCTCTAAACTTTGACTTCTCATATGGTAGTTAATGTGTCTTCTCATACTGACATTTCGTACATACTGTATCCATTCTTACATTAAGTTGAGGTAGACCCTTAAGAATTACCTTGTTCATAATCACTTTTAGCTTATGATAACTTACATGTCCCAATTGTGCATGTCACAAATCTACTGTCTCATTCTTTCTAGTCTTATCTACATAAATTGACTCTTCTGATAGTACATAAACTGACTCTAGTCGTTGTCCTTCTATTGTTGGTGTTCCCGTGATTTTTAAATCTTGGTACACCTTAACATCTTGTAGACCGAACAAGACATAGTGTTCAGAATATATTAGTTGTGATACTAACAATAGATTCTTTTTCATGCCAGGGACATGGTAGCCATCTTGAAGTATTACCTTGTTAGGACTGTAACGAGGTGCAAGGACTATGTTACCAATGTGAGCTATAGGCAATCTTGAGTTGTTAGTTGTCACCTCCATGCGACTTCTTTTGTACTTAGTCATATCTTGCAGCTTTTCTTTGTCACCAATCATATGATTTAAACATCCTAAGTCGATGATCCAATCATTTTTATAGTCAATCCGTCCAGGCATTATCACTGAGATTGATAGATCTTATTCCTCTATAGCAATAGATGCTTCAGTATCCTACTCATCTTCACTTTTTCTTTCTGGCTTTGATGTGGCAGCATTACTCCCAACAGACCTTTTTCGTACCAATAATCTTTTACCATGTGCCCTATTTTTTCAGTCGCTCTACCACTCGCATTGCAACTTTACCTAAATTAGTAAAATTTCTTTACCTTTCACTATAAAAATATCAGAAGCCAATGATAAAGAATCAAAAGCCCAATTAATTTGAAGCTGAAAATAACAAAAGGAGAAAACCATTTTTGTGTTGCAAGGACACGTGTATGGCTAATATCAAGAGATTAATATCAAAAGTGATCATCGCACCTTTGGCTTTCGGTGAATGCTTGTGGTCCACTTTTTTGTATGATCGAACGTGCAACATCCCTTTTTCATAAGCCCAATTGTTGGATAAAAAGCTTTAATTGGTGAAATAATCACTATAGCTAGAATCTCATATTAAATCATAAAAAAAAATAAAATCGAAAGCGTACCTAAATCTATGGAGACGTAGAAAAATTAGAGTTAATACCTTCTATGTCTAAACCTTTTCTTTATGAGAGAAAAATTACCGTTACTCACTGATAGGATGTGAATAAATAATACGATAGGATTTAGACTAGGGATCTCAACTTATTATTTATAGTATTTTATTTTATTTTGACCCATCATAAAATAAAATAAAATAACTGAGTCTCTACACATTAAAACTCATGTTATACGTGATGCCCTAAAAGTCCAATAATAAATAAACTTTCTTTGATCACTTTTAATGGGTAACAAAATAGATAGTCAATAATGTACAATTAATTGATATATGTAGGCCTACTTTAATATATAATACCCAACAATCTCTTACTAGGGCCACATATGTCACTTTACAATTGTATATTACCAAATAACTTTATGAGCTCAATATTTGCTATCTTAATAAAAGACATCTTTAAACAATCTGATCCATCTATTATACTAATATAGGATCAAAGCGATCTTCTTTATCTTTCTTGTAACTAAACGCATCAATGGTCACATACATCAATATAATTAATGATATACATTAAGCATGGATGTGTAACATAAAAATTTCATGCAACATGATTCCTTAACATGCCTATTTCTAACTATTCCTTCTTTATAACTCATAAGAGTTCAATAATATACTTTCAAAACTTTATGTAAAATTGCAATTGAAAAAATATAACTTTATTTCAGAGTTTCAATAAATAAACAAAGAATAATACTTTAGTTTGATCAGAAAATATGTCAATTATAATTGAACATTAAGAAACAAACTCCCACTATAGAAGCATATCATCAGGATGAACCATGCCTATACGAGTCACATGCTTATAAAACACCTTAGGTGGTACACCCTTAGTAAGTGGATCCGCAATCATTAAGTTTGTACTGATATGTTCAATAGACACCTGAAGACTCTAAACTCTCTCTTTAACAACAAGAAACTTGATGTCAATGTGCTTCAATTTTGATGAGCTTCTGTTGTTCTTAGAATATAACCTAGCGGCTTTATTATCATAATTTATTCTTAATGGTCTCTCAATGTCATCGACAATTTATAGTCCAGTGATAAAATTTTGTAGCCATATTGCTTGATTTGATGCCTCATAGCAAACTACAAATTCTACTTCTATGGTGGACGAAGTTACGTGTGTCTGCTTGACACTCTTCTATGACACAACTCCTTCAGCCACTAAGAAGACAAAACCTAAAATGGATCTTCTGCTATCGAGATAACCAGGTAAATTGAAGTCTAAATACCCAATGATCTCTAAATGATCTGATCTCCGATATATGAGCATATAATATTTTGTTCTCTGTAGATACCGCATAACCTTTTTAACAGCTCTCCAGTAATCCATTCTTGAGTTACTTAGATATCTGCTAAGCATTCGAACTACATACGTAATATCCAAACGCGTACAAACTTGAGCATACATGAAACTCTCTACTGCCGACGCAGAATGGATATTCTCGATCTCTTTCTTTTCAATCTTATTTCTTGGGCATTGAAGTAGACTATATTTATCACCTTTAGCACAATGGGTGTGTCTCCTGATGCACAGTTCTTCATGTTAAATCTACTAAACACCTTATTCATATATGCCTTTTGTGATAAGCCAAGTATGCCACGAGAACGGTCTCGATGAATTTGTATGCCCAACACAAAAAGGGCATTCCCAAGATCTTTCATTTCAAATTTTTTTGAAGGAAATATCTTGGTTTCATGCAACAATCCTATATTGCTGCTTGCTAGTAGAATTTCATCCACATATAAGACAAGAAGAATAAATTTGCTCATAGTGATCTTGTGATAAATGCATTGATCAACAATTTTTTCCTTAAAACTAAAGGAGGTAATCACTTGATCAAATTTTTGATACTATTGACGGGATGTTTGCTTTAAACCATAAATGGACTTCTTTAATTTGCATACCAAATATTTTGAATCTTTGGATTCAAAGTTCTCTGGTTACAACATGTATATATGGTTTCTTCAATGTCGCCATTGAAAAATGCAGTATTTACATCCATCTAATGTAGCTCTAAATTATAATGAGCTACAAGTGCCATAATAATTCTAAAAGAGTCTTTTAATGAAACCGAAGAAAAAGTCTCTTTATAATTAATGCTTACTTTTTGAGTGAAATCTTTTACGACTAGATGTGCCTTATATCTTTTTACATTGCCTTTCGAATCCCGTTTGGTTTTAAAAATTCATTTATAATCAATTAGTTTCACTCCTTTAGGCAATTCGACAAGATCCGAAACATCATTGTTTTGCATTGATTTCATCTCATCTTTCATGGCATTTATCTATTTCTAGGAGTTCACACTTTATTTGACTTGACTGAAAGTTATTGGATTATCTTTCAGTCCTATATCAAACTTATGTTCTTAGAGATACACGACATAATCATTTAAAATTATTGATCTCTTTTCCCTGGTAGATCTCTTTAATGGCACTTTCATTGAGGTTGTTGTTATTGCTCCCCTACATGAGTAGGAGCAGGTTCTTCAATATTAGCGGGAGGTATCTCAGGAACGTCTTAATTTTCTGTATTTGCATCTAGCATAATAACAAGTGCAATTATCTTACCATTTTCAATTGCAATATTAGGAATAGTTATATATTCCTTTTCAAAGACAATGTTCTTGAGTTTAACACTCCCACTATATTCAACATCCTTAATGAATTTAGTATTTTCTATCTCAAAAAAGGATCTGGTTGAGGGATCATCAAACTTAAAACTTTTCGATCTCTCTGAGTATTCAACAAAGTAGTAGCTTATTGTTCTTGAATTTAACAATGTTCCTGAGTTTAACAATAGTTATATATTCCTTTTCAAAGACAATGTTCCTGAGTTTAACACTCCCACTATATTCAACATCCTTAATGAACTTAGTATTTTCTATCTCAAAAAAGGATCTGGTTGAGGGATCATCAAACTTAAAACTTCTCGATCTCTCTGAGTATTCAACAAAGTAGTAGCTTACTGTTCTTGAATTTAACTTTTTTTTATTAGGCCTGTATGGCCTAGTCTCGGCTGAAAAACCCCAGATATGCAAATGCCTAATACTAGGCTTCTTTCCAGTCCATAGTTCATATGGGATTTTAGCTACTACTTTACTTGGAACTCGATTAAGGATAGATACTACAGTCTTTAAGGCTTCACCCCAAATAGATTTTGGTAAAGAAGAATAATTTATCATACTTCTAACTATATCTTTTAGGGTCCGATTTCGTCTCTCAGCTACACCATTTTGACTTGGAGTCCCCAGCATGGTGTATTAAGGAACGATGCCATATTCTTACAAATATCTCGCAAAAAGGCTTGGACGTTGTTCACTTGATCCGTTATATCTGCCATAGAACTTACCACCACAGTCAGATTTAACGGCTTTAATTTTCTTACCAAGCTTATTTTTAACTTCAACTTTATAGGCTTTGAAAACATCCAATCATTGAGACTTCTTGTTACACCCTAGACCCAAAAGACCTGATATATGACATAATTTACACTTATTCAATAATGTGCACTCATAGTTAATATTATATAAATTTCAAACTTGAATTCTACATAGGAATCCTTAGTAAGTTGCTAGTAGGTTTATCACCAAAATTAACCCATGACCATACTTGGTAAAACATAAACTAAATACAACCACACTTAATAAAATAATACATAAGTATCTATTCAATACGGACAAATTAAATATCTTAAACTACGTGTCCACAAATAAAACACTTAGCAACCTAACAACTCAGGGAACCTAAGGGATAGTAAAAGCCTTGCCAAATTCACTAAGCACATATGTACCTTATTTACCTGAAATCACTATAAACTATAATGAGTATAAAACTCAGTAAGCATACGAGTTTTTCATATATCAAAATATAAATACATATATATACACAATGCATATATATGATATGCCGTGATAAATCAAAATCATAATCTTATCAAATCACATTTTAGGTAAGCACTTACACATTCTTTCAAAACATATAATAGGAATACCATCACTCAACTACTATTTAGTAGGACTTTCATATCACATAATGAGCCAAATATCACCCGTCGATGACATACCTATTAAGGGGGGTGCTTACGTGTCATCCCTGAATATACATATACTTGTATATTTATATAAGTGTAAATTTTCATTAAATCGCTAATACCTATTTATATGGTATTATGCAATATAACGTTACAGACATTGTACGATCTGAAGGAGTTCAGATCAGATCTAAAAGAGTTTAGATAAGGGTTCATAGTTAGCCACGCTAGAGATATACATGCTAAATGTTAGCACAATTAAGTGTTAGCTAGTTATAATACTCAGCAGATCCAAGAGTTGGAGCATTATTTGTAATGGGACATAGACCTGGGAATATACTAGTAACTGTATAGTTGCAATGGGTGCCAAGAAATGTCAGTTGCGTAAGTATGTTATCGAATAATTATCCATGATTTATTTCTATCAATGTGGGTCTATCGGTGGATACCTTTATATATAGAGCAACATATGTCGTACCTATATGGTATAAATGGTCATTCCTAGCCGACTGTGAGCTTAGAGCTCGTATTGACATATGAGTATCCAATTAGGGCTGGATATGGGACAAACTCACGAAGGCATCTGATAGACATCCTATATAAGCCGTCAACGAAGAGTCCTCTCGAGTTGAGTAGTATACGTGGTCCTTTGACCTGAGTACCACGATGGGCTTATAAGTGATCCACCATACTTTGATTTTACTCATGTCATAGACCTTTCATAGTGTGACCGTTGGGTGTCGCTAGATATTGTCCGATATTTATGGAGTCTGGTGTGTACAGATATGAGATCCATCAGCTCGTATAGAGAGTCCGATATCTAAATGCTTCAAGATTGTATCTCAAAAAGTCTTGTGGCCACAAGCATTAATCCCAGGAAAGAGTTCCGTTGAGGTAGAACAATATGGCAAAGAAGTTTGTGCATATTGTTCAGTGAAATACAAGTCTGAAGATAAGATATGGATGAGCATAAGGGGATTTGACGGTGATAATCTATATCCTTGCACATCCAGGATATCATGACGGAAAGACTATACGTATACGTTGTAACCTCAGCTTGCATGTTTCAATGTGCTGATTTGTATATTCGTGACGTGTGCGTGGGGCATTGCTCACGAACTCATGGAATAGTTCTATTGGATGAATCAGACACAAGACTTAGGGAGTCTCGCAATATGGAATGTACTCGTTGTGCATTGAGGCAGCGTGCCAAATTAAATTGTTTAATTCAGCAATATTCAGCAGAACTACGGGAATGTGTACGTGTCTGTATTTAAGTGTTAAATACAATAATTAGTCAATAATTATTATTTACTAATTGTATAATGACATATGGCGCATTGTAGATCTTCAATTGAGTTTACTCAAGTGTGAAATTTGGTGGGATCTATTAGAGGGTAGACTTGATAACTATTTATGATGGGTAAAATAGTCATTTCATACTTTAATTATTTAATTATTAAATAATCAAAATATCACTCTTATTATATTATATTATATATTTTTATATTATATTATATTATATTATATATTAATATTATATTTTGGGTGTCAAATAGTTGGCACTCATTACTAATTTTATATTATTATTATATATATTATATTGTATAACATATTATATTAATATTTTATTATATATATATATATATATAAAGAGAAAGAGAGAAAGTGTGAATTGTGTTTTGTGGCCGAGAAGAGCAAAAATGAAATTGAGAGATATGGAGGAAAAGAAGAAGAAAAGAATGAGGAAAAGAAAAAGAAGAAGAAAAGAATGAGGAAAAGAAGAAGAAAAGAATGAGGAAAAGAAAAGGAAGAAGAAAAGAATGAGGAAAAGAAGAAGAAGAAGAGTAAAATTGTTTCATTTTTTCCTGTGGTTTCAATTGAAGTAATGGTGAATTACTTTAAGCTTTCAATTTCTTATCCTTTTAGAGAAAATGATGAAAATACACCTGGTTATTTTGGGGTTTAAGAGTTAAACCCAGTGTTGCGTATAACACTGCTGTTCTAGCTCACCAAGCCCACCGTATTGGTGACTAGAACTGTCTGCGAGTTGGTCTCTATACGGACTCCAAAAAAAATACATGTATAACGTTACACGTTAAGGTGAGTTCTCTATACTACTAATATATTAATGTGATTAATATATTTTATTTATTGTGTTTATTGTAATTTACACGCTTCTACTGCGTAAAATATGTATAAGATACGTATTTTAGGTAATAAACACAATTGCACATGCATACACCCACATACATTAAATTCCTAACAATATCGTATAAGAGGAATAATACAAGTAAGATTTAAATTACACATATATAATGCTAATGCCCGAAGGTAAGAGCAAAACCCTCACCCTGATCATTGGTGAGTCCGCTCACATGCACCAATACGCCACCATACGAATGTGATGACTCACTTTTTCTTTAGGTACCAATAGGATCCTCCCTATATACGAAACACATAACATATACTAATCTCGAAGGAAAGGCCATACATAAAGGCTCTACAAATCACATAAGGTGCCTACTTAGTAAATAGTGAATTCAAGCATTCTTAAAATACAAAATGTATCTGATGGACATTTTTTTCACTTTAAAAGCTTTCTTTATTAAACACATTTCATTTTAAAAACTCACTTTTATAAACACATGTATGTCCATGTTCAATGTCAATATTCACATTCATAAACATGTGTCTTTCACATTTTATATCAAATATATTTTTGCATAACATAAACATATTTTTAAGCACATTTACAAAATCATACATAAACAATTACTATATTTATTGTAATTTCAGTAAAAATCTAGTATACTTACCCCTTCACACTTTCGAATACAAGGTCTAATTCTCCTTAACCTATCAATGAAAATTAATCATTTCATAAGCCTCACCATTCATACAAAATATTTTAAATAGCTTACAAAATTATACATTTTGCACTTATCTTATTGAATTGGTCTAATGATTTAGTTTCTCAAAACTTGTCATTCTGACTATTTATACTTAATAAAATTTTCTTATACATCAAATGATATCCAATTACTTCAAAATCAGAATATATCATTTTTGAATCATACATTCTTGAATCATACATTCTTTTTATATATGAATATTATATCATAATTTCTACACAATCCATTTCATAAATACCATCAAATCTAAACTATTATCCTGATAGGATCAAGATATTTACTTAACAGTATTCAGTCTCCAAATTTTATAAAATCATATACTAACTCAAAAATTATAAAACTATCACAGAATTACTCTTGACACATATTAAATTCATGATAAATGTTTTACTTCAAAATCTCTGCCAAAAGTATTTTAAACATATTTTATTCCATAACTTTAAAAATCTATTGATCAAATATTGTAATGAACTGATACAATTTAGAAAATCATAACAATTTAATCACATTAATCTAAATTCTCAATTCTGAGTATATCATATTAGACATATAAATTTATCATATTCCAAAAATTCGTAATGTTTGAAGATCATTCAACAGATCAAAAATTGTTTGTCACTGTAATATACTGTTAACACAGAAAATTTCCAGAATTGCGGGGTCATTTTTATAAATTTATTAAAACTTCAATTTCTAAAATTTTCAATCGATTCAAAATCTCAAATGATTCTACACATGTCTAATTTCATATTCTCAAAAAACAAAATCAGAATTGAAGTACAACAATTTATAAAATTCTCGGATCAAGAGACTATCAATTAAAACTTCTGTAATTCATCATAATTTATCAAGTTATCTACATAATCATCATTAATTCTCAATATATCTTACAAAATTCACATCAAATCCCCAATTTTTTATATTTTCAAAAATAAAAAAATTAAATGAATCAACTTAATTAACACCATGAGACTAAGAAATGATTATAATATATCTCTTAAAGTTTAAAATTCTAATTTTCTTCTTCTTTTTCTTCTTCCTGTTCTTTTTCTCTCCCTTCTCTTTCTCTCTTTTCTCACTCTAAAAGAGGTGGCTCGACTAAAATGAGTGAATTAGGGTTAAAAAAATTTATTTTTATACTAAGAGGTTATTTTTAATATTTACAAATTAGCCCCAAAATTTTTTAAAGTATTATAATTTGGTTCCTAAAATAAATCTAAAGTCTTGCAAATAAACTCAATACTAATAGTAGGTCTTTAATGTATACAAACACTACTAATAACAATACATAAATCAAGTATCACACACATACAAATAAAATATATATTTATATATATATATAAATACTTATTCTTACCGGTTGTGGATAAGTGGTTACTACATTTCTCATGAATCAAGTATAGATATCGAGAACGAGAACAATCGTCTATGAAAGTAATAAAATATTTTTGACTATTCCAGGAAATCGTAGGGAATGAACGACAAATATCAGTATGAATTAATTTCAAGACGTTTGAACTCTTGTTGGTACCAACTTTTTAATATTTGTTTGTTTTTCCTTAATGCATTCAATACATATTTTAAAATCTAAAAAATCAAGGGAATGCAGAATTTTTTCTGACACAAGCCTTTGAATTTGTTGTTTAGAAATGTGTCCTAAACGCTTATGCCATAACATATAAGAATTCTCATTAATTAATTTGTGCTTTATACCATAATTACTTACGTGTAATGTTCCGTTAATTTATGAGATATGAAGATCCAATTGATATAAATTATCAACTAAAGAACTGGAACCAATAATATTTAAATTCTAAAAGAGATTAAACTCTCTATTTTCAAAAGAACAAGCGTAACTAAATTTGTCCAAACAAGAAATAGAAATTAAATTTCATCTAAATAATGGTATATAAAATTTCTCATGTAAATCCAAATAATAACCAGATTCTAACAGTAATCTAAATAATCCAATTACCTCAACAGAAGCCTTGTTGCCATCACTTATATAGATGAATCTTTCAGTATCAGTTGGCGGTCAGCTCTTTAGACAACCCTGTATAGTCACACTTATGTGAGTAGTTGTGTCACGCCCCAGACCCAAAAGATCCGACACACGACATCACTTACATTCATTCACTGCATGTGCACTCATAAATAATATTACACAAAATTTTCAACTTTCATTCAACACAGAAATCCTTAGCAAGTTGCCAGTAAGTTCAACACTAAAATCAACCATAACCTAACATATAAATATAAACTTCTCTTGACAATATTTAAACATTCATTTCAATTTCTTTCAGAATTATAGCAATTGAATTATGACTGGGACAATTATTAAACCGGAGATACGCAGAGTTTTCTCAGAGATTAACACTCTACTACGTCACCAGTAGCAACTTTGTTACCGGGAGCCCAGAATATATCCATTGCAAATTCTTACTTAAAATCATCCAATAACCACACTTTATAAAACTTAAACCAAATCCAATCCACACACAATGAAATAATACATAAGTATTTATTCAATAGGGACAAACCAAATATCCTATCCCACGTGTCCCCAAATGAAACACACAACAACCTAGCAACTTAGGGAACCCAAGGAACAGCAGAAGCCTTGCCAAATCCGCTAAGCACACATGTACCTTATTTACCTGAAATCACCATAAACTATAATGAGTATAAAACTCAGTAAGCATACTAATTTTTCATATATCAAATACAAATACATATATGTACACAATGCATATGTATGATATGCTGTGATCAATCAAAATCATAATCTTATCAAATCACATATCATGTAAGCGCTTACACATTCTTTCAAAACACATAATAGGAATACCATTACTCGACTACTACTTAGTAGGACTTACATATCACATATCACATAATGAGCCAAATGTCACTCGTAGGTGACATACCGTATGAGAGGAATAGTACAAGTGAGGTCTTGAATAACACATATATAATGCTTATGCCCGAAGGTAAAAGATAAAACCCTCACCCTGATCATTGGTGAGTCCTCTCACATGCACCAATACGCCACCACACGAATGTGATGACTCACTCTTCCTTTAGGTACCAATAGGATCCTCCCTACATACGGAACACATAACATATACCAATCCCAAAGGAAAGGCCACACATAAAGGCTCCACAAATCACATAAAATGCCTACTAAGTTAACAGTGAGTTCAAGTACCCTCAAAATACAAAATATTTCTCATGGACATATTACACTTCAAAAGCTTTCTTTATTAAACACATCTTATTTTGAAAGCTCACTTTCAAAAACACATGTATGTCATGTATGTCCATGCTCACATTCATAAATACATATCTTCACATTTCATATCAAAATATACTTTGACATAACATAAACATATTCTTAACCACATTTACAAAATCATACAAAACAGTTATTACGTTTATTGTGATTTCAGTAAAAAGTCTAGTATACTTACCTCTTAACACTTTCAGCTACAAGGCTTAAATATCCTTAACCTATCAATGGAGATTAATCCTTTCATAAGCCTCACAATTCACACAAAATACTTTAAATAGCTTACAAAATTATACACAATGCATTTATCACATCAAATTGGTCTAAAAACTTGGTTTCTCAAAACCTGTCATTCTGACCACTTACACTTAACAAAAATTTCTAATACATCAAATGATGTCCAATTACTCCAAATTCAGAATATACCATTCTTGACTCATATATCCTTCTTATATATGAATATTATATCAAATTTCCTACACAATCCATTCCATACACACCATCGAATCCAAACTACAAACCTGACAGGATCAAGATACTTACTGAACAGTATTCAATCTCCCAATTTTATAAAATCATATACTAACTCAAAAATTATAAAACTACCACATAATTACTCTTAACACATATCTCAGTCCATGATAAATATTTCTCTTTCAAATCACTGCCAACAATATTTTAAAACTATTTTATTCCATAGCTTTAAAAATCTGTTAATCAAATACTGTAATGAGCGGATATACTTTAGAAAATCATAACATTTCAACCACATTGATCTAAATTCTCGATTCTGAGTATATCATATTAGACATATAAACTTATCATATTCCACAAATTTGTAATTTTTTGAAGATCATTCAGTAGGACAAACATTGTTCGTCACTGTATTATACTGTTCACATAGGAAATTTCTAGAATTTCAGGGTCATTTTGGTAAATTCACAACAAATTCAATTTCTGGAATTTTGAATCGATTCAAAGTCTCATATGATCCTTAACATGTCTAATTTCATATAATCAAAATTCAAAACCAGAATCGAATCACAACAATTTATAAAATTCCTAGATCAAGAGGTTATCCAGCAGAAATTCCATAATTCATCATGATTTATCAAACTATCTTATAGATCATCATCAATTCTCATATGATCTTACGAAATACACAACAAATCCTCAATTATACATATTTTCAGAAATCAAAACTTAAAGGAATTAACTTAATTAATACCAATAAATTGAGAAATACGTATGATATACCTCTTGAAATTCAAAATTCCAATTTCTTCTTCTTTTTCTTCTTCTTCTCCTCTTTCTCTCTCCTCTATTTCTCTCTTCTCTCTCTTAAAATGGGTAGTTCGACCTAAAAATGGTAAATTAGGGTTTTAAAAGTGTATTTTTATACTAAGTGGCTAATTTTTGGTATTTACGAATTCACCCCCAAAACTTTCAAAGTATAACAATTTGGTCCCTAAAATAATTCAAAAGTCTTGCAAATAAACCAAATACTAATAGTATATCCTTAACCTATAAAAACACTACTAATAACAATATATAAATCAAGGATCACCCACATACAAATAAAATACGTATATTTATATATATAAATATACATATTCTTACCGGTTATGGATACTGGTTACTACAATTCTCTCCTCCTTATAAGAATTTCGTCCTCGAAATTCATAACTTAAGCACATAGATGAGGATACTTAGATCTCATTTCTTCTTCTCATTCTCAATTTTCCTTTTCAACTGTATGGTTTATTCATAAAACATTTACAAAGCAATCTTCCTTGTATATAGGATTTGCTCATTGTGGTCCAAAATCCTAATAAATACTCATTCATATGTTAGATTATCTCTAAGTTAGCTCATAGCTGAGTATACGAGAGGAGTACGAAACATATATCCATAAAATAAATATATGACACACATTATGGACTTATAAAATTATACACACATATTTTTATTCTTTTTTTTTCCTATTCGTTCAATATTTAATGGGTATCTATACACTTCACCTTTCATTCATTAAAGAATAACATAGATGTAGAATACCCATACTAATCTCTTACATAAAATTCTTAACTCCTTTAAAAATTTTAATCCCTTCAACATATACTCATACGTCATAATATCATTCACTACCTTGATATCATTCAAAAAAATAATGTAGTATTTCTACGCAACTAAGTTGTCATTCAAATCAGAATATTGAAAGCATTATCTTAAACGATCAAAAATCAACTTCAATAAAAAGACCTTTAGTTCAACTGATTCTTAAACTATAGATCTTAACATTATATCTCTTACTTTAACTCTTAAAAAAAAATAGTCCACCTTATTGGACATCATTTTCTCATTGAGATTGACATGTCTGCTTTTTCTAATATGCTCGATTTCAAATAGAAAAGATTCTACTAGCACAATTACTGTGATGGCAAATATGATTCTTTTAACTATTCCTTTAACGTCATCCACGTAAAAGGAAAGGACAAAACAATTATTGATTTTCTTTCATAAAACTCTATAAATAGCCTAAACCTCATAATCACTTTTCTAGCAATAAATAAAACCAACCTTCTTACCATCTTCATAATGAATCCCATTATCATAACTCCTCCTGTTCCTTTTTCTCCACCACAATTTCCAGACCTAATCAAAACCAGAACATTCCATTCCCGTGCCAAAGAATTCATCAGACACTACGCCATCTTAGCAGTCCAAGAACACGGCCTCACAGTTCTTGGTGGCCCTTTGTTCAACTTAGAATACCCTTTCTTTCACCTGCACTCTTTTTTCCCATTTTCCCAATGGTCCAAACCTGTCCTTTACTTGTTATGGTACCTGTTGGATCTGTATACAATCGCCATGGAATTCCCATTACTTAGAACCCTCCAAAAATTAGAAAAATGTGATGAAGATCATCCAGCCCTGATTTTTCTCCAATGGTTTTACCCAAAGACATGGTGGATAACTAAATTTCAATACATGATTGTAAACAACACAAATGCTGCAGTCCCCAGACAACATCTTTGGTCAGTCTTACTTCTCCAACGGAAGGGTATGATTATTTCAGATCACGAGATTTATTATTACCCTACTGTTAAGGATTACTTCACATTTACCCTTTCACTAAAGGGATCAATTAAGCTCTGGCCTGAAGAAGTAATTCAGCAAAAGAGAGAACTTGAAAGAATTCTTGCTCAGGAAAATCAAATAATTCCTCCGTCTGTTTGGATCTCCCCAGAAGATGCTGCACCTTGGGAACAAGTTGAAGCTGACTTTACAGAAGACCTGAATTTTGCCAATATACTCAAATTCCAACAAAGACAAAAATATCATCTTTCACATCTCAGAAATACAGATTACTCTACTCATCATCACCATATCCCAAACATGACTTATTATGCCAGATACAGACAAGCAATGGATAACCTTCACCAATGGTCTCAGCTAACTGTCCCGACAGAACCTACCCAATCTCAGCCAGTTGTCCCGACAGAACCTACTCAATCTCAGCCAGTTGTCCCGACAGAACTTGACCAACACTAACCCAATCTTGACTTATCCCTCTTTCAAGACTCCCAACCTTATCCAACCGACACCCAAATCTAAGAGGAAGCCAACACATCCCTCATCCAGACCAGCTCACCTGGAAAAGATTAAGATATGGTAGACCCACATTCCACTCCGCCAGAGCCCTCATTCAATGTATGGGAACAACAACTCCATAAGTTCCTCTCTCACGGATACGACACAGATGAAAGCGACCAAGGAGACTCATTTTGACCTACATTGCTGTTTCTATTTTCACAGAAACTAGATCCGTGTTGCTCTATCACATCAAAGAGAGACTGATTACTGCTTTATCTTTATGTCAAATGTGCTTTATCTTTCTTTATATCTGCTTTTAATCTATCGGCCAAAAATTAATGTTAAGACCACAAAATCTTTGTAATTAATAAAGTTAATTTGGCCTCATGTCCAAAGTCCAATTGTTAGCTTAAAAAGTCTTCAAGTCATTGATGTATTGTCGACCATTAGTGCCAAAATGGCTAAGTCCCTAAATCCATGAAATAGGCTTTTATTGACTTTTCTTAATTATCTTACCTAACTTATCACACTTCCGGCACAATTTTTATCACACTTACATATCAACATATATTTATTCAAGATTTTGCGACCTATTGTCCCTTATAAAATGATAAAGTAAAACTCATTCTCTTTTTTTTGTTTTACCTCACAAGAATCGAGAAAAATATATACTTGAACATACTTACACATATGCTCCACAGCTATTATCAATTTGTTTCTCTATAAATACATTATTATTGCATCCTTATACAAACTCAAAAATATTCAAAGATTAGGGTAAGCGTAACAATGGAGAAAACCTCAGCTCGTCGATTCACAAAAATTTGTGTCTTTTGTGGATCAAACCCTGGAAATACTGAAGAGTTTACAAAAGTTGCAGAAAATCTTGGTAAGGTATTAGCTGAGCGAAATATACATTTAGTAAATGGAGGAGGTAACCGAGGGTTAATGGGGTCTGTGGCAAAAGCTGCACACAATAAAGGTAGTCGAGTTTTGGGTATCATTCCAAAACCTCTAGCTATTGAAAATGTTGTAGGAAAAACATTTAGGGATGAGTTACAAGTCTCATCTATGCACGAGCGAATGGCTCAAATGCTTAGGCATGCAGATGCCTTCATAGCTCTACCAGGAGGTTTTGGGACCTTGGAGGAAATTTTTCAAATTGTCTCATGGGCACAATTACAAATCCACAAAAAACCCATTGGTTTGTTAAATGTTAATAGTTTTTACGACGGGTTGATATCTTTCTTGACTATGCAGCGGGAACACAATTCATCCCACTTCTAGCACGACGGATTCTTATTTCTGCTCCAACTGCTGATCAACTGATTGATCAATTGCAGTCTTTTATTCCTCTGTCTAATCCAACATTGCATCAGTTAGACTAGTCTACTTATGACAGTCAGAAGAAGCGCAAAATAGACTTAAATCTCACTCCGTAGCCTCTACTGTATTATTGTTGCTGCTATTGTTGTTGTTTTCCTTTTCAATAAAAGTTGTTTCAATTGATGTCTTCAATACTCAACTTCTCTATATTTTGTCATTGAGAAAATTTTCTCAATTTGCTCTATGACATGCAAATTATCATTATAAGATATTCGACATCATTCTTACTAAGCATATTAGTCATAACTTAAAAGAAAATCTAAATGGTAACATTAAGATCCACAAGGTACCATTATCCACAACAACAACAATCTTAGCAGCTCTTGGATACTGTGTCATCTTCACAAAATCATACAAAATTTAAGGAATATGTCAAACTTTTACACAACAAAGCTACAAATACAATCCTAAGGATTTGGCATCTGCTCGGTTCCCTTAACTCGACACTTAAAAGTCTACAGAATCATATCTTAGCTCTGATACCAATAAAAGCTGTCACGCCCCAGACCCAAAAGATCCGACACACGACATCACTTACATTCATTCACTGCATGTGCACTCATAAATAATATTACACAAAATTTGTAATTTTTTGAAGATCATTCAGTAGGACAAACATTGTTCGTCACTGTATTATACTGTTCACATAGGAAATTTCTAGAATTTCAGGGTCATTTTGGTAAATTCACAACAAATTCAATTTCTGGAATTTTGAATCGATTCAAAGTCTCAGATGATCCTTAACATGTCTAATTTCATATACTCAAAATTCAAAACCAGAATCGAATCACAACAATTTATAAAATTCCTAGATCAAGAGGTTATCCAGCAGAAATTCCATAATTCATCATGATTTATCAAACTATCTTATAGATCATCATCAATTCTCATATGATCTTACGAAATACACAACAAATCCTCAATTATACATATTTTCAGAAATCAAAACTTAAAGGCAGATATCCTTAGCAAGTTGCCAGTAAGTTCAACACTAAAATCAACCATAACCTAACATATAAATATAAACTTCTCTTGACAATATTTAAACATTCATTTCAATTTCTTTCAGAATTATAGCAATTGAATTATGACTGGGACAATTATTAAACCGGAGATACGCAGAGTTTTCTCAGAGATTAACACTCTACTACGTCACCAGTAGCAACTTTGTTACCGGGAGCCCAGAATATATCCATTGCAAATTCTTACTTAAAATCATCCAATAACCACACTTTATAAAACTTAAACCAAATCCAATCCACACACAATGAAATAATACATAAGTATTTATTCAATAGGGACAAACCAAATATCCTATCCCACGTGTCCCCAAATGAAACACACAACAACCTAGCAACTTAGGGAACCCAAGGAACAGCAGAAGCCTTGCCAAATCCGCTAAGCACACATGTACCTTATTTACCTGAAATCACCATAAACTATAATGAGTATAAAACTCAGTAAGCATACTAATTTTTCATATATCAAATACAAATACATATATGTACACAATGCATATGTATGATATGCTGTGATCAATCAAAATCATAATCTTATCAAATCACATATCATGTAAGCGCTTACACATTCTTTCAAAACACATAATAGGAATACCATTACTCGACTACTACTTAGTAGGACTTACATATCACATATCACATAATGAGCCAAATGTCACTCGTAGGTGACATACCGTATGAGAGGAATAGTACAAGTGAGGTCTTTAAATCACATATATAACGCTTATGCCCGAAGGTAAAAGCCAAACCCTCACCCTGATCATTGGTGAGTCCTCTCACATGCACCAATACGCCACCACACGAATGTGATGACTCACTCTTCCTTTAGGTACCAATAGGATCCTCCCTACATACGGAACACATAACATATACCAATCCCAAAGGAAAGGCCACACATAAAGGCTCCACAAATCACATAAAATGCCTACTAAGTTAACAGTGAGTTCAAGTACCCTCAAATCACAAAATATTTCTCATGGACATATTACACTTCAAAAGCTTTCTTTATTAAACACATCTTATTTTGAAAGCTCTGATACCAATAAAAGCTGTCACGCCCCAGACCCAAAAGATCCGACACACGACATCACTTACATTCATTCAATAATACTGCATGTGCACTCATAAATAATATTACACAAAATTTTCAACTTTTATTCAACACAAAAATCCTTAGCAAGTTGCTAGTAAGTTCAACACTAAAATCAACCATAACCTAACATATAAATATAAACTTCTCTTGACAATATTTAAACATTCATTTCAATTTCTTTCAGAATTATAACAATTGAATTATGACTGGGACAATTATTAAACCGGAGATACGCAGAGTTTTCTTAGAGATTAACACTCTACTACGTCACCAGTAGCAACTTTGTTACCGGGAGCCCAGAATATATCCATTGCAAATTCTTACTTAAAATCATCCAATAACCACACTTTATAAAACTTAAACCAAATCCAATCTACACACAATGAAATAATACATAAGTATTTATTCAATAGGGACAAACCAAATATCCTATCCCACGTGTCCCCAAATGAAACACACAACAACCTAGCAACTTAGGGAACCCAAGGAACAGCAGAAGCCTTGCCAAATCCGCTAAGCACACATGTACCTTATTTACCTGAAATCACCATAAACTATAATGAGTATAAAACTCAGTAAGCATACTAATTTTTCATATATCAAATACAAATACATATATGTACACAATGCATATGTATGATATGCTGTGATCAATCAAAATCATAATCTTATCAAATCACATATCATGTAAGCGTTTACACATTCTTTCAAAACACATAATAGGAATACCATCACTCAACTACTACTTAGTAGGACTTACATATCACATATCACATAATGAGCCAAATATCAATCGTAGGTGACATACCGTATGAGAGGAATAGTACAAGTGAGGTCTTTAAATCACACATATATAACGCTTATGCCCGAAGGTAAAAGCCAAACCCTCACCCTGATCATCGGTGAGTCCTCTCACATGTACCAATACGCCACCACACGAATGTGATGACTCACACTTCTTTTAGGTACCAATAGGATCCTCCCTACATACGGAACACATAACATATACCAATCCTGAAGGAAAGGCCACACATAAAGGCTCCACAAATCACATAAAATGCCTACTAAGTTAACAGTGAGTTCAAGTACCCTCAAATCACAAAATATTTCTCATGGACATATTACACTTCAAAAGCTTTCTTTGTTAAACGCATCTTATTTTGGAAAGCTCACTTTCAAAAACACATGTATGTCCATGCTCAATGTCAATGCTCACATTCATAAACATATATTCACATTTCATATCAAAATATACTTTGACATATCATAAACATATTCTTAACCCCATTTACAAAATCATACAAAACAATTATTATGTTTATTGTGATTCCAGTAGTAAGTCTAGTATACTTACCTCTTAACACTTTCAGCCACAAGGCTTAGATCTCCTTAACCTATCAATGGAGATTAATCCTTTCATAAGCCTCACAATTCACACAAAATACTTTAAATAGCTTACAAAATTATACACAATGCATTTATCACATCAAATTGGTCTAAAAACTTGGTTTCTCAAAACCTGTCATTCTGACCACTTACACTTAACAAAATTTTCTAATACATCAAATGATGTCCAATTACTCCGAAATCAGAATATATCATTCTTGACTCATATATAATTCTTATATATGAATATTATATCAAAATTCATACACAATCCATTCCATACACACCATTGAATCCAAACTACAAACCTGACAGGATCAAGATACTTACTGAACAGTATTCAATCTCCCAATTTTATAAAATCATATACTAACGCAAAAATTATAAAACTACCCCATAATTACTCTTAACACATATCTCAGTCCATAATAAATATTTTACTTCCAAATAACTGCCAAAAGTATTTTAAAAATATTTTATTCTATAACTTTAAAAATCTGTTAATCAAATATTGTAATGAGCTGATACACTTTAGAAATTCATAACACTTCAACCACATTGATCTAAATTCTCAATTCCGAGTATATCATATTAGATATATAAACTTATTATATTCCACAAATTCATAATTTTTGAAGATCATTCAGTAGGACAAAAATTATTTTTGCACTGTACTATACTGTTTACACAGGAAATTTCCAGAATTTCAGGGTCATTTTGGTAAATTCACTATAAATTCAATTTCCATAATTTTCAATCGATTCAAAGTCTCAGATGATCCTTAACATGTCTAATTTCATATACTCAAAATTCAAAACCAGAATCGAATTACAACAATTTATAAAATTCCTAGATCAAGAGGTTATCCAGCAGAAATTCCATAATTCATCATGATTTATCAAACTATCTTATAGATCATCATCAATTCTCATATGATCTTACGAAATACACAAAAAATCCTCAATTATACATATTTTCAGAAATCAAAACTTAAATAAATTAACTTAATTAACACCAATAAATTGATAATTAGTTGTGATATACCTCTAAAGATTCAAAATTCTCATTTTCTTCTTCTTTTTCTTTTTCTTCTTCTCTTTCTCTCTCCTTTATTTCTCTCTTCTCTCTCTAAAAATGGGTAGCTCGACCAAAATGAGAGAATTAGGGTTTTTAAAAGTGTATTTTTATACTAAGTGGTTAATTTTTGGTATTTACGAATTCACCCCCAAAACTTTCAAAGTATAACAATTTGGTCCCTAAAATAATTCCAAAGTCTTGCAAATAAACCCAATACTAATAGTATATCCTTAACCTATAAAAACACTACTAATAACAATATATAAATCAAGGATCACCCACATACAAATAAAATACGTATATTTATATATATAAATATACATATTCTTACCGGTTATGGATACTGGTTACTACAATTCTCCCCTCCTTATAAGAATTTCGTCCTCGAAATTCATAACTTAAGAACATAGATGAGGATACTTAGATCTCATTTCTTCTTCTCATTCTCAATTTTTCCTTTTTAACTGTATAGTTTATTCATAAAACATTTACAAAGCAATCTTCCTTGTATATAGGATTTGCTCATTGTGGTCCAAAATCCTAATAAATACTCATTCATATGTTAGATTATCTCTAAGTTGGCTCATAGCTGAGTATACGAGAGGAGTACGAAACATATATTCATAAAATAAACATATGACACACATTATGGACTTATAAAATTATACACACATATTTTTATTCTTTTTTCCCATTCGTTCAATATTTAATGGGTATCTATACACTTCACCTTTTCATTCATTAAAGAATAACATAGATGTAGAATATCCATACTAATCTCTTAAATAAAATTCTTAACTCCTCTGAAAATTTTAATCCATTCAACATATACTCATACGTCATAATATCATTCACTACCTTGATATCATTCAAAAAAAAATGTAGCATTTCTACGCAACTAAGTTGTCATTCAAATCAGAATATTGAAGGTATTATCTTAAATGATCAATGATTCTTAAACTATAGATCTCAACATTATATCTCTTACTCTAACTCTTTAAAAAAAATAGTCCACCTTATTGGATATCATTTTCTCATTGAGACTGACATGTCTGTTTTTTTCTAATATGCTCAGTTTCAAACAGAAAAGATTGCACTAGCACAATTACTGCGATGGCAAATATGGTTTTTCAACTATTCCTTTAACGTCATCCACGAAAAAGGAAAGAACAAAACGATTATTGATTTTCTTTCACAAAACTCTATAAATAGCCTAAACTTCATAATCACTTTTCTAGCAATAAAGAAAACCAACCCTCATACCATCTTTATAATGAATCCTATTATCATAACTCCTCATGTTCCTTTTACTCCACCGCAACTTCCAGACCTAATCAGAACCAGAACACTCCATTCCCGTGCCAAAGAATTCATCAGACACTATGCCATCTTGGCAGTCCAAGAACACGGCCTCACAGTTCTTGGTGGCCCTTCGTTCAACTTGGAATACCCTTTCTTTCACCTGCACTATTTTTTCCCATTTTCCCAATGGTCCAAATCTGTCCTTTACTTGTTATGATACCTGTTGGATCTGTATACAATCGCCATGGAATTTCCATTACTTAGAACTCTCCAAAAATTAGAAAAATGTGATGAAGATCATCCAGCCCTGATATTTCTCCAATGGTTTTACCCAAAGACATGGTGGATAACTAAATTTCAATACATGATTGCAAACAACACAAATGCTGCAGTCCCCAGACAACATCTTTGGTCAGTCTTACTTCTCCAACGGAAGGGTATGATTATTTCAGATCACGAGATTTATTATTACCCTACTGTTAAGGATTACTTCACATTTACCCTTTCACTAAAGGGATCAATTAAGCTCTGGCCTGAAGAAGTAATTCAGCAAAAGAGAGAACTTGAAAGAATTCTTGCTCAGGAAAATCAAATAATTCCTCCGTCTGTTTGGATCTCCCCAGAAGATGCTGCACCTTGGGAACAAGTTGAAGCTGACTTTACAGAAGACCTGAATTTTGCCAATATACTCAAATTCCAACAAAGACAAAAATATCATCTTTCACATCTCAGAAATACAGATTACTCTACTCATCATCACCATATCCCAAACATGACTTATTATGCCAGATACAGACAAGCAATGGATAACCTTCACCAATGGCCTCAGCTAACTGTCCCGACAGAACCTACCGAATCTCAGCCAGTTGTCCCGACAGAACCTACTCAATCTCAGCCAGTTGTCCCGACAGAACTTGACCAACACCAACCCAATCTTGACTTATCCCTCTTTCAAGACTCCCAACCTTATCCAACCGACACCCAAATCCAAGAGGAAGCCAGCACATCCCTCATCCAGACCAGCTCACCTGGAGAAGATCAAGATATGGTAGACCCACATTCCACTCCGCTAGAGCCCTCATTCAATGTATGGGAACAACAACTCCATAAGTTCCTCTCTCACGGATACGACACAGATGAAAGCGACCAAGGAGACTCATTTTGACCTACATTGCTGTTTCTATTTTCACAGAAACTAGATCCGTGTTGCTCTATCACATCAAAGAGAGACTGATTACTGCTTTATATTTATGTCAAGTGTGCTTTATCTTTCTTCATATCTGCTTTTAATCTATCGGCCAAAAATTAATGTTAAGACCACAAAATCTTTGTAATTAATAAAGTTAATTTGGCCTCATGTCCAAAGTCCAATTGTTAGCTTAAAAAGTCTTCAAGTTATTGATGTATTGTCGACCATTAGTGCCAAAACGGCTAAGTCCCTAAATCCATGAAATAGGCCTTTACTGACTTTTCTTAATTATCTTACCTAACTTATCACGCTTCCGACACAATTTTATCACACTTACATATCAAAAATATTTATTCAAATTTTGCGGCCTATTGTCCCTTATAAAATGATAAAGTAAAACTCGTTCTTTTCTTTTTGCCTCACAAAAATCCAGAAAAATATATACTTGAACATACTTACACATATGTTCCACAGCTATTATCAATTTGTTTCTCTATAAATACATTATTTTTGCATCCTTATACAAACTCAAAAACATTCAAAGATTAGGGTGAGCATAACAATGGAGGAAACCTCAGCTCGTCGATTTACAAAAATTTGTGTCTTTTGTGGATCCAACCCTGGAAATACTGAAGAGTTTACAAAAGTTGCAGAAAATCTTGGTAAGGTATTAGCTGAGCGAAATATACATTTAGTATATGGAGGAGGTAACCGAGGGTTAATGGGGTCTGTGGCAAAAGCTGCATACAATAAAGGTAGTCGAGTTTTGGGTATCATTCCAAAACCTCTAGCTATTGAAAATGTTGTAGGAAAAACAATTGGGGATGAGTTACAAGTCTCATCTATGCACGAGCGAATGGCTCAAATGCTTAGGCATGCGGATGCTTTCATAGCTCTACCAGGAGATTTTGGGACCTTGGAGGAAATTTTTCAAATTGTCTCATGGGCACAATTACAAATCCACCAAAAACCCATTGGTTTGTTAAATGTTAATGGTTTTTACGACGGGTTGATATCTTTTCTTGACTATGCAGCGGGAACACAATTCATCCCACTTCTAGCATGACGGATTCTTATTTCAGCTCCAACTGTTGATCAACTGATTGATCAATTGCAGTCTTTTATTCCTCTGTCTAATCCAACATTGCATCAGTTAGATTGGTCTTAAACCACATTGATCCAAATTCTTAATTCCGAATATATCATATTAGACATATAAAATTATCATATTCCACAAATTCATAATTTTTAAAGATCATTCAGTAGGTCAAAAATTATTTTCCACTGTATCATACTGTTTACACAGGAAATTTCCAGAATTCCAGGGTCATTTTGGTAAATTCACTACAAATTCAATTTCCGAGATTTTCAGTCGATTCAAAGTCTCAGATGATCCTTAACATGTCTAATTTCATATACTCAAAATTCAAAACCAGAATCGAATCACAACAATTTATAAAATTCCTAGATCAAGAGGTTATCCAGCAGAAATTCCATAATTCATCATGATTTATCAAACTATCTTATAGATCATCATCAATTCTCATATGATCTTACGAAATACACAACAAATCCTCAATTATACATATTTTCAGAAATCAAAACTTAAAGGAATTAACTTAATTAATACCAATAAATTGAGAAATACGTATGATATACCTCTTGAAATTCAAAATTCCAATTTCTTCTTCTTTTTCTTCTTCTTCTCCTCTTTCTCTCTCCTCTATTTCTCTCTTCTCTCTCTTAAAATGGGTAGTTCAACCTAAAAATGGTAAATTAGGGTTTTAAAAGTGTATTTTTATACTAAGTGGCTAATTTTTGGTATTTACGAATTCACCCCCAAAACTTTCAAAGTATAACAATTTGGTCCCTAAAATAATTCAAAAGTCTTGCAAATAAACCAAATACTAATAGTATATCCTTAACCTATAAAAACACTACTAATAACAATATATAAATCAAGGATCACCCACATACAAATAAAATACGTATATTTATATATATAAATATACATATTCTTACCGGTTATGGATACTGGTTACTACAAGTTGCACCTGTATCTATCCACCAAGTGTGACTTGGTACTAAAGCCAAATTAATTTCTGAAGGAACAAAGTTAAGAAGTTTACCGTTTTTGTCAAGTCATTTTGCATACTTGGAACAATTCTTCTTCACATGTCTAATTTTTTGTAAAAGTAAAAAGAGATTTCAGCATTCTATTTCTTTTTCACCTTAGGCTGTGAAGTTCCAATGTCTGCAGCTCTTTTTCCTTTATTATTCCATTTCCTTTTCTTGTTGGCGGTATTATCATTGGAAGAAGTTACTAAATGAGCACTCTCTATATTTTCTTGTTTCAATCTCTCTTCCTCTTGCACACATTGAGCAATAAACTCATTTAGAGTCCATTTCTCATTTTGAATATTATAACTGATCTTAACAAAACTATATTGTACAGGAAGAGAGATCAGGATCAAGTGCACGAGAATGTCATCAGACAACTCTAACTTTAGTGCCCTTAATCTTGTAATAAGATTAGACATTTTCATAATGCACTCCCTTATGTTTCCTTTGCCTTTATACTACATTGAAACAAGCACTATTTTGTCTAAGTGCTTGTTTAGCACTAAACTTAGACAAAGTAGTGTTTGTTTTGAGCTTTTCATTACCAGTGAATCGGTCTGTTATTTGGCTCAGAAACTTTTTAGCATTTTCTTCCTCAGGCACTGCGCCTTTGATGGTATTTGGAATAGAGTGCTTTATGATCATCAGACTCATGCGGTTAAAATACTCCCCATTTTTTATAAAGTGTCATTTGTTTAGCAGTACTGCTATCAGTAGGGGTGAGAGGTTCTTCCATCCAGATTACATAGTCTACATCTATACACTCAAGCACAATAGTAATGTGCTTCTTCCATTTCCTGAAGTTAGTGCCGTTAAGCATTGGAATGTTGTTCAAGTTGACAGGTATAGAAGAAGCATTTACTGTATAGAACAAACAAAAGCTCACAATTAATAGCCATTTAATCATGTATACATATACACACACGGTATAAGATATAATAAATTGGGTCATTGTAAGATATCAAACACAACGTTTATCACATATTTATTGTCACATGTATTTATTATCTGGCTAAAAACTAATCTTCCTTTGGGCCGATTATTTTTTGCATAAATTTAAAAATAATTATTTATTTTCTTTAATAATATCCACATATTTCAAAATAAATAAATCTGCATAAAAGATGTCACTTTGGTGGTATTTTAATTTAATTTAATTTATTTTAAAATACTAAATATTAGTTTTCAAAAAAAGAGAGAAAAAATAAAATGGTCAAAGTCAATAATAAATAGTCAAATCATGTCAAAATTAAGATGGGATTGAAATCGGTAAGGACCGAAGTAGTTGGGTCAGGTCAAACCTAACATTTCTTAATTATTCAAATCCTAAACTTTATCCAATAACCTAAACCTAAAATGAACTCAAGTCCCTCATAACTCACTTTATTTGACCAGAATTATTGGGCATAAAAATTTAGGCTCGATAAAATTAACCTCATAAACTCTCAAACTTTGTGAACACTAACAATTTAATGTATACTACAATTAAAAAAGAATCTCATTTGACATTATCAATTTGACTTTAAATAAAATTTAATTTCATCTCTTTTCTTCTTTTTTGTTTTTTTAAAATATTTATTTAATATTTCAAAATTAAATACAAAATTAAAAAATTTATATTCAATTTCATACAAATACTTCTTTCAGTTAAATCCGTAGCAATTATTGCACCAAAAAAAAAATTTATATGCATTCATGACTTTTAGATGCAACAGGAATCCATGGCAATCAATGCAAATATAGTTTAGTGCGATCCGAAATATGCATTGATTTAGTATATTAATATAATATATATATATATATGTAAAGGCAAATCAATTATGTATGTTAAGGCATATATATATATATATATATTTATAGTGAATTCAAATTGCTGGAGAATTAATATGTGCATATTTTTTTTTTTAAATAATTACGCATGCAACTTAAAGTGAATTCAAATTGTTGAAGAATTAACATGTCGTATATTTCTTTTTTATTTTTAAATAATTACGTATGCAATCATATATATATAAAACATAATTTAATTAATGCATAATTTAAATCTCATAATTTAGTCTTAATAATTTAATACGAGGTATCTCTGATACTACTTGTTGAATAAAAAATTTTAATTAATAAAATAATTATTATAATTAGGATCTCATGTTAAATTATTAAAATAAAATTAGAAGCGTATTTAAATTTATGGATATACAAAAAAATTAGAATTGATGTCTTCCATGTCTAAATTTTTTCTTTATGAAAAAAAATTTGTTGTTATTCGTTGATGAGATATGAATGAATAATACGTTAGGATTTAGACTGGGACCTCAACCTATTATTTATAGTATTTTATTTTATTCTATTTAATTATAAAATAAAATAAAATAATTGAGTCTCTACATATTAAAATTCATACCATACGTAATACTTTAAAATTTTAATAATAAATAAATTTTATTTAATCATTTTTAATAAACAACAAAACATATAATTAATAATAAACAATTAATTTATATATAGACCGACTTTCATCAAATACTCAACACCAATTTCATCAAATAAAAGCCCCATCCCTCAACCTCAAGCACTGTTGATTCCTGACCTCTCAGTTTCGTTGCCAATCAAAACAATATTATTTATTTAACGCTTTACTCCAAAACGGAAATTGAACTTTTAGTGAACTTTCGTTACCTTCCCGAAGATTTTCATATGCATTGTCTTCCTTTCTCCGACGACGGCAACCTGAAAAAAATGCCTGTTTTTCTGTCACCCCACATTTTTTACCTTACTTTTGTTAGTATCTAATATTAGTTATTGCATTTTATTCTTAACGGTTGCCGCCGTTGGTGTTGGCCGTAATTTGAGAAAAGAGACTGAAAATGAGAGGAGAGAAGACGAGCTGCTTTTTTTTTAAAAATAATTTTGTTAAAATATTTTTCAGTCATTTGCACAAAACCCAATATAAAATAGGTGCTTCTCTTGTAGTGGATCTCTGATTCATATGCTATAGCAAGTAATAGGAAAGGAACACTAAAATTGAGGTAATTACAATTGAGGTTATCACACTAAAATAATAAAATTGAGGATAATTGGTGCCAGTAAATTTGTAATGGTGGACAGCTAAGTCACTTGCTCAATTCTCTCTATAAAAGGGAGAGTTTAGTAATGTATTTTTTATTGCAATTTAGAGAGAATTTTTAAAGCTTTGAGAGAGTTTTTTGAGTAATTTGAGAGAATTGAGTGTATTGGGGTTTTGGGTTGTAAGGCTAAAACACTACAATACTTGTATTTTTCATTTCTGATAATAAAAGATTCTTCTGTCTTCGCCCGTGGACGTAGGCTAAAAGCCGAACCACGTAATCTTGTCTTTGTCTTATTTTTATTTTCATTATTTTTCTCAATTTTGCTTTAGCTGCGACCCTGCATCACCCATCAATTTCCCAACAAGTGGTATCAGAGCTTCTGGTTGAAGGAGGTCACTATTTACGTATATAGTTACTATTCACGTATATAGTTACTATTCATACATACGGTTACTGTTTATACATACGGGTACTATTCACGTGAAACAGTGGGAGCCGATCCTAGCAGAAAGCAGTTCGTGGTGAAAAGCAATGGCGGCAAAATACGAAGTTGAGAAGTTCAATGGAGGTAATTTTACATTGTGGAAAATGAAAATAAAGGCAATTTTAAGGAAAAACAAATACTTAGAAGCAATTGATGAAAGACCAGCTGGTATCACTGATGATATCAAGTGGAATGAGATTGACGATAATGCAGTTGCTGATCTGCATCTCGCACTTGCTGATAACGTGCTATCCAGTATAGCGGAAAAAAAGACAGCAAAAGAGATCTGGGATACTCTCATAAAATTGTATGAGGCCAAATCTTTGCACAGCAAGATCTTCTTAAAAAGGAGATTATATACTCTTCGAATGGCAGAATCCACTTCAGTGATAGAGCACATCAACACATTAAATACTCTATTTTCCCAACTCACTTCCTTGGGGCATAAAATAGAGGCAGGTGAACGTGCGGAGATTTTACTTCAAAGCCTACCAGATTCGTATGATCAACTCATCATCAACTTGACAAATAATATCCTAACGGAATTCTTAGTCTTCGATGATGTTACAGCTGCTGTATTGGGAGAAGAACGAAGACAGAAAAATAAAGAAGACAAACAGGAATGTTCGCAGCAAGCAGAAGCTTTGACAATGATGAGAGGTAGATCAACAGAACGTGGCCCCAGTGGGAGTCAAAATCATGGTAGACCAAAATCCAGAAGTAAAAAGAACGTCAAATGCTACCATTGTGGCAAGAAAGGCCGACTGAAGAAGGATTGTTGGGGATTGAAGAAAAGTGCAGAGGACAAACCTCAAGGGAATATTGCAAGCACCTCAGATGATGGTGAAATTTTATACAGCGAGGCAGCAACGGTTGTTGAAAGCAGAAAACGGTTCTCTGATGTATGGCTCATGGATTCTGGAGCTACATGGCACATGACCTCTAAAAGAGAATGGTTCCATCAATATGAACCTATCTCTGGAGGATCTGTATATATGGGGGACGATCATGCTTTAGAAATTGCTGGAGTAGGATCCATCAAGATGAAGATGTACGATGGTACTGTTCGTATTATCCAGGAGGTGCGACATGTGAAAGGCCTCAAGAAGAATCTTTTGTCATTGGGACAATTAGATAACACTGGGTGTAAGACCCAAATTGAAAATGGGATAATGAAAATTCTCAAAGGCGTGCTTGTAGTAATGAAGGCAGAAAAGGTTGCTGCAAATTTGTACATGCTTAATGGAGAAATACTGCAGGAAGAAGATGCATCTGTTGCATCAACTAGTTCAGCAGAAGAGTCAACGATAATGTGGCATCGCAAACTGGGCCATATGTCAGAACGAGGTTTGAAGATTCTCTCTGATCAAAATTTACTTCCTGGGCTCAAATCGGTTCATTTACCTTTCTGTGAGCACTGTGTCATAAGTAAGCAGCACAGATTAAAGTTCAACACATCCAATTCTAGAAGTAAAGAAATTCTAGAATTGATCCACTCTGATGTTTGGCAAGCACCGGTGATGTCCTTAGGAGGAGCGAGATATTTTGTGTCATTCATAGATGATTACTCCAGGAGATGTTGGGTGTATCCAATCAAGAAGAAGTCATATGTGTTTGAAGCTTTCAAAATATTCAGAGCGCGTGTAGAACTTGAATCAGAAAAGAAGATCAAGTGTTTAAGGACAGATAATGGAGGAGAATATACTGGTGAGGATTTTATTGCATTCTGTCAACAAGAAGGCATCAAGCGGCAATTCAGCACAGCTTACACGCCTCAGCAGAATGGAGTAACAGAGCGGATGAACAGAACCTTGTTGGAGAGAACAAGAGCTATGTTGAGAACTGCAGGTTTAGCCAAGACATTTTGGGCAGAAGCAGTCAAAACCGCCTGTTATGTGGTAAATCGGTCACCATCAACAGCAATCAAGTTGAAGACACCGATGGAGATGTGGACTGGAAAACCAGTTGATTATTCTCACCTTCATACATTTGGAAGTCCTGTGTACGTGATGTATAATCCCCAAGAAACAACGAAGCTGGATCCAAAATCCAGAAAATGCCTTTTCTTGGGATATGCTGATGGAGTCAAGGGGTATCGCCTGTGGGATCCCACTACCCACAAGGTCGTCATCAGCAGAGATGTGATATTTGCAGAAGATAAACTGCAAAGGAATGATAAAGATGATAGCACAGTGAAGGAAAATCCAGAGACTACAATGGTACAAATGGAAAATAATCAAGTACAAGAAGATTCAGATTCTCCTGAAGCAGCACCAGGGCACGAAGAACAAGAACCAGCAGAGTCTGAGGCTACAAATGATCGTCGATCAACTCGTGAGAGACGACCACCAGCGTGGCACTCGGAGTATGTCATGGAGGCTCATGTTGCATACTGCCTTCTAACAGAGGATGGAGAGCCAACAACTTTCCAGGAGGCTTCTAAAAGTCAAGATGTTTCTCTATGGATGACAGCAATGCAAGAAGAGATTGAAGTTTTGCATAAGAACAAAACATGGGAGCTGGTTGCACTGCCACGTGGAAGAAAAGCCATTGAAAACAAATGGGTCTACAAGATCAAACGGGATGGCAATGACCAAGTAGAGCGGTATCGTGCGAGATTGGTGGTGAAAGGTTATGCTCAGAAAGAAGGTATTCACTTTAATGAGATATTTTCCCCTGTGGTTCGACTCACAACAGTCAGAATAGTCTTGGCAATGTGTGCTATATTTGACTTACATCTAGAACAGCTAGATGTGAAGACAGCTTTTCTTCATGGAGAACTTGAAGAAGAAATTTATATGCTCCAACCAGAAGGTTTTAAAGAAGAAGGAAAAGAGAACTTGGTTTGCAGGTTGAACAAATCTCTGTACGGTCTCAAACAGGCGCCGAGGTGTTGGTACAAGAGATTTGATTCCTATATCATCAGCCTTGGATACAACAGACTTAGTTCAGACCATTGTACATACTACAAAAGGTTTGAAGATGATAATGATTTCATTATTTTACTGTTGTACGTGGATGACATGTTGGTGGCAGGCCCCAACAAAAATTGAGTCCAAGAATTAAAGGCACAGTTGGCTAGGGAATTTGATATGAAGGACTTGGGACCAGCAAACAAGATTCTAGGGATGCAAATTCACCGAGACAGAAATAACAGGAAGATTTGGCTTTCTCAGAAGAACTACTTAAAGAAAATCTTGTGGCGCTTCAACATGCAAGATTGTAAGTCAATTAGTACCCCACTCCCTGTTAATTTCAAGTTATCCTCTAAGATGTGTCCTAGCAAAGAAGCAGAGAGGAATGAGATGTCTCGAGTACCGTATGCATCAGCAGTGGGAAGTTTAATGTTCGCTATGATTTGTACCAGACCAGACATTGCACAAGCAGTGGGAGCAGTTAGTAGATACATGGCGAATCCTGGTAGAGAGCATTAGGGTTGTGTCAGGAGGATCCTTAGATACATTAAGGGTACCTCAGATGTTGCTTTATGTTACGGAGGATCAGATTTTATTGTTAAGGGCTATGTGGATTCAGATTTTGCAGGAGATCTTGATAAAAGAAAATCCACTACTGGCTATGTGTTTAAACTTGCAGAAGGAGCTGTAAGCTGGGTTTCGAAACTGCAAACTGTTGTGGCATTATCTACTACAGAAGCAGAATACATGGCAGCTACACAAGCTTGCAAGGAAGCAATTTGGATACAAAGATTACTGGAGGAGCTCGGGCACAAGCAAGAGAAAGTTGAATTGTTTTGTGACAGTCAGAGTGCCTTGCACATTGCAAGGAATCCAGCTTTTCATTCAAGAACGAAGCACATAGGTGTTCAATATCACTTTGTTCGTGAAGTGGTAGAAGATGGAAGTGTGGATATGAAAAAAATTCAAACAGATGATAACCTAGCAGATGTGTTGACCAAGCCCACCAATACCAATAAATTTGTATGGTGCAGATCCTTGCATGGCCTAGCAGACACGTAGGCAACATGGCTTTGGCAAAGAAGAAAGAATGGTGTGGAGACTTGATTGATTTTCAATCAAATCTCCAAGTGGGAGAATTGTCAGCAGCTGGCACCGTGTGCCAGCTGCAGATTTGCAATGGTGGACAGCCAAGAAATGGTTGTCCACTTGCTCAATTCTCCCTATAAAAGGGAGAGTTTAGCAATGTATTTTCCATTGCAATTTAGAAAGAGTTTCTAAAGCTTTGAGAGAGTTTTTTGAGTGATTTGAGAGAATTGGGTGTATTAGGGTTTTGGGTTGTAAGGCTAAAACACTACAATACTTGTATTCTCCATTTCTGATAATAAAAGATTCTTCTGTCTTCGCCCGTGAACGTAGGCTAAAAGCCGAACCACGTAATCTTATCTTTGTCTTATTTTTATTTTCATTATTTTTCTCAATTTTACTTTAACTGCGACCCTGCATCACCCCTCAATTTCCCAACACATATTACCTCAACAAAGCAAACAAACATACACACAAACAGACAAACGAATAATATAAATCAGCGAAAATCTGCAGAAATAATAAATATTAAACTTGAGGCCTTCGCTGCAGTGCCATGTTGTTGTCGTCGATGTCACCTCCAAACCAAACGCAAATTTTGGATAAAAATGGCTTCAATATTTTTTCGTAAAGCCTATCAAATGCTTCGCCAAACAATCTGCCATATTTGTAGACAACCATGAAGGCTGTGCAAAAAACCCATGCAAGGCACAAGACAATATAACCAATCAAGCGTGGAAGGAACATGGAAATCAACGAGACCGTGGAAAGTGATCCAGATACAACAGCGGCAAGGCCCCAGAATTGGGACGAATTTGTTCCACTGAGTCGGTAGAAGGTATCAGCTGCAAACGCGATGGAGAAAAGGAGTGCGGCCAACACAAACGACCACAAATTTGCTGCACGTGTCTCGGACAAGGGCTTAGTTGCTACCTGAAATTTGGCGCCAACTAGACCGGTGAGGGCTTGCATGAGAAGTACGAAAACGGCATAATATATGTTCGACGAAATGAAATCTCCATTCCTGCAAGAATATAAGAGAGAGCCGTGTTACTGATACAAGAATTTGCGTGTATCAACGGTACTACAACAACAACCCAGCAACTAAACTTTAACAGCAATGATAAAACTTAAAAACAGCAACAAAACAATAGTAGAATTGGAACTTCCGGAAACAAAAACAGCAGAAAATGAAGGATTTAACAATTTCACTGTAACATTAATCATTATGCTTCTGGGAACAGCATTAATATTAAGGGAAATCCATATTATAAGTCAGTTTATTCTGCAAATATAGTGTCTAGCTGAAAGCAAAGGAAACTAGTTTCAACTAAATGGCCACACGACCATGGTCTAAAGAATTTCCAAAGAAATAATTTTATTAGACCAAGTAACAGAGATATGTTGCAAAGATTCTACAAATAATGCATCCTTTACAACTCAAACTGATCATTTACTCTTCTTTGGCTGATCCAAGTTCTCATTGTACAGCTTTAAAAGTTCAAGAGCTTCATTGTTCTCAAGCAAATAGCAGGAGCTTTACATATAAATAGCTAAATACCTATTCATTTGAGATATAGCTCTCTATATAAACACAATTCTTTGTTTATCATTTATTGAATTTAAATTTTAATAATCACTGTTAAAAAATTAGTAATTCAATAATCTTGGTTGGATAAGAATTGAGATGAATACCAAGTGGAGAGTCACAAGAAGTCTAGAACGTATAGGACATGTATGGAGAAGTCTAGGACGTGTAGGATACGAAAAGAGAAGTGAAACGAGACTCAAAGACGCAAAAAAAAAAAATAGATGAGCGCCGCGGCGCTCAACACAGAAGACCAGCGCCGCAGCGCTGGACGCGAGAATGGCCAGCGCCGAGGCGCTCAGGGACGAGCGCCGAGGCGCTCAGGGACGAGCGCCGCGGCACCAGAACGCGTGGAAAAATCCGTTTTGGTTCGGGATTTCAGGTTTTGGGAAGTTTTGGACTTCCAAAATAAGTGGACTCTTACTCCAACAAGGAATAGGGTTTGTAGGCACGAAATACATCCTATATAAACACTTGTAAACTCTTGTTTAAGATTAAGTATCTAAGGTTTCAAGATGTAACCATAAGAGAAAATAGAGGAGTTAGGTAGGCACTAAGTGCGTGGTACACTAGGGTGTAACCTCGGAGGTGTTTTCTTCTTTAGGTTCTTTGAGTGAATAAAAGAGAAACACCATAAATTCTTTTGACTTAGATGCTCGGGCTATTCTTGTGTTTCTTGTAAAAATCTCTTATGAGGAGATACGAAGAGGTCTTAAGGAGTCATAATAATTAAGAGTAGAGGCTTAGAGGTCTCTATGGGAGATATTAAGGAGTCTTGTGGGATCATTGATGATGTAAGAAGATACTTTGTGATCTATTTCAATAGTAAGAAGCTGGATCATGGATCCTTCGTGAATGTAGGCAATTTGGGCAGAACCACGTATATCTTATGTTTTGTGATTGATTTATTTTTTATCTTTATCGGTGTGTTAATCTTATGTATTTTTACTTATGGTGTGAGTTATAATTTTTTACTGTAAAGAATATCAAAATTGTAACTTAGTTGATGTCATAAAGGTGTTAAATTAAAGTACAAAACATGATATCCTCGACAATCACTTACCTTTTCAATAAATCTTTACCTTTTCAAATAAATTAATATTATGATTGATATGCATTTGAGGTTAGTTGAGAAAAAGATAGAAGGTTTGTCGGAGCACAGGAAAAATAATACAATATCAAAATATGAATGTATAATGTGTATACAATATGTGAGTCAAAACTATCGTCAACCGTTGCTTAAATTTATAAATTTAATTATTATAAACGGTTTCCATTTTCAAAAATTTATCAAAATATTTTTTTTCCTTTAATTTTTTAATTTTTCTCACTAATTAAAAAATAATAAAAGTGAAGTTGTTAAAAAAAATTAAATATAATATTTGTATACAATAAAAATAAAAAAATAATATGAGATAAAAAAAATAGTTAAATGAGATAAGAAAGAAAAATAAAATATAAAAGAGAAAAAAATAATTATATTATTATGATTTGTCTTATTAATAATTAAATAATTTTTTAAAATATAATAATTATATATCATCTTTAATTTTATTTATACAGTAAAAAATGATATAATATCCAGTAACTTGTGTTAAAAGTTGTGACGGCATATTTGAGCTTTTTTTTGTTTCAATATTTTCCGTGAACAAGTTGGCTTTAGTTGTAAAAAAACAAAAAAAAAATATAGAAACGATAATTTTGATTGACATAAGAATTTTGTCAAAATTATCATTTTGACAAAATGAGACCCCAATTGGAAAATTGGCAAGTTGACTGCATTGATATCCAGACGAAGCTGGCACACGACAACACATTCTTAAATTTCTGAAAACCCCAATTTCCCTGCATGACTTTGGCCGCTGCCACTGACACTGACCGACAGAGCTGGCCCCTCTGCCCTCTCGGTCACCAACACACATGGGCTGTCTGTCGGTGACCGAGAGGGCAGAGGGGCCAGCTCTGTCGGTGCCAGCTTCGTCTGGATATCAATGCAATCAACTTGCCAATTTTCCAATTGGGGTCTCTGTTATTTGGAATGATACTGAGGCGGGTTGGGAGGCATTTTCCATACTCCGTTCTATATTTTGTTTCAAGCCTCGATTTGATTTTATTTTTAATAAAATTTTAATAGGACAAAAATGAAGATTTTTTATATGGGGAATATTTTTTTTGTCCTCTTATCATTTTCTATTTTTATTTATTATTATTAAATATTAATTTTTATTTATAAATTTTACTAATATAAAATTAATCTATAATATAATATAAAAGAATCAAACTAACAAGTTAAAATAATATTAACAATATCTTTCAATAATATATATAATAAATACATTTTTAAGTAAATAAAAAATAAAATAATATTTTAATACCTAATATCATTGATATTTTTAATAATTATTTTATCTTTTTTCATTAAAAAATCATGACAATGAAACTTCACTTTACAAAATAAATAAATTATTTTTACCTTCTTATTAATTTTATTAAAATAATGTAATAAATAATTTAAACTACTTTAAAGTTATAAAATAAAAAGAAAAATTGTAAAAGATTAATTCCTTTAAAACAATTTCACTTGTTTAAACACTTTATAATATATTCTTCTATTAATAAAGAAATCGAGTTTAAGGCCTCGTATTAAAATGTAGAAAATTAAAAATTAAATAATTTTTTGAAAAATATTCTTCTATACGACAATTTCGTGGTATTGTGAAAGTTTAATAAATAAATACATAAAAATAAAAAAATTTAGTATATTATCTTGGTACTTGGTAGACATCCGATACGTCACAGTCTGAAGTTTTAAAAACAGATGGAATGTACGGACATATTATTTAAAAATATGCATGTGCCGTTTTCAGGCGCATGTAGGACCTTTTTCAGCTAATTTTTTTGTCGAAGATCCCTCCCATATTTTCTTACTCTCTTTTGTTCAATTCATTTATTCCCCTTTTCGTCTCATTTGCCCTCACTTTCACCAAACTACTTTCCTCTCTCCTTTTTCTCTTTTACACAAAAGTCTGATATGTTAAGAATATTGGTATCTTTTCATAATCATTCATTTCTACTTCTTTACAACTAAAGCCGTTGTTCACTGAAAATATTGAAACATCAAAAGTACTCAAGGATGGCCTCATTTCAGAGTGATAGCTTGGCTCAATTCAGTTGAACATAACTTAATTAAATTAGTTTGTTTTTAATCTTGCTGAGCTAATTATGATGATTTACCGAAATGAGAAAAAGGAAAATGAGATGAAAAAAAAGAATTGAAAGATACATATAGATTTTTCATTCGGTGTCTATCATATATGAAGGACTCTCGTCAAAGTTCTTACGATGATATCAGTCATATCATTAATTATAATTAAAAAAATATAACAAGAATGATAAACATTTAATTAAAATACCGTGATATGTAACCCGTCAAAAATTTTCTTCTATTGAGATCACCTGTAAAATTTGAATCAACGTATTCTCTTATTATATCACTCTCATTTTCAACATTTTCATACAATAAACCAAGATCCGATGTTCTTTTAAAATATTTCAATATCTATTTTACTGCAAGTTATTATTATTTTTTTTTGAATTCGCCATATATCTACTCACGACACTCATTGATTGTGCTATGTCAGGTCTTGCACAAATTATCGCATACATGTTGCTCCCAACAACACAAGCATATAGTACTTTATTCATCTACAGTTTACCCTCTTTGAATTTCGGCGATTATGCTGTTAAAAGTTTAAAATGCATAGCTAAGGGTGTGAAGACAGCCTTTACATTGGACATATCAAACTTCTTTATGATCTTGAGTATATATCTCTCATGTGATAAGAAGATAACATTTCTTTTTTTCCTCACAACATGTATATCTAAAATCCTCTTTGTTGCTTTCAAATCCTTTGTTTTAAACTCGTCACTCAACTACTTCTTAAATTTTTGTATCTCTTCCATATCTCTATATGCAATTAGCATATTATCCATATATAGAAGCAAATACATAATTATCTCACTACTTAAACTCTTAAAGTACACACAATCGTTATACTTGCATCTATTAAACCCACAAGTTATTATAAAATTATCAAATCTCCTATATCACTACCTAGAAGATTGTTTCAACCCATATAATGACTTTTTTAATAAGTAAGCGTGCTTCTCCATGTTGACACCGTCCAAATCCCTTAACTAGGTGGGCTCCACCTTTTCTTCCTTCATATTCTAGTAGGCTGCTTGTGGCCCCCATCCTCTCACCTCCTTCTTTCAAAGCAAAGTATATTCCAAATTTCACTTTTTTATTTTTATTTTTTTATCTTTTAATTAGAAATATTAGGATAAGATCGTTTTGATGTGAGTTAGTATCATCTTTATCAATCTATTATCAATGATTATATATTTTATTAGTGGAGAAATTAAAATAATTGTAAATATTTCAGTTTAAAATTTTAAGTTTTAAAAGAAATTTTGCAAGAAAAATATAATGACTTTGATTTTTTTCTACAATAAAATCTTTTTAGAAAAATAAAAATGAAAAACAAAAAAAAAGGTGGATTTTAGTACCAATTTTTTTTTTTAAAAAAAAGAGATGGACTTCTTCAAAGTGATAATGATAGATGGTAGTTATATTCAATAAGTGATCCTACACTTCTTAATAATATTCTAAATTTTATATACTAAACTAAAGCATCAAGCGATTATTGAACAATGAAATAACATAAATTTTAAAATTAATCATTATACTATTTCATTACCTAATAATTAAGATACTATTTAAAATATCTAACATCATTCATATTTAATTAACAAGTTGATTGTTTTGATATCCGATATGAAGCTGGCAAGAAAACACATTCTTAAAATTTTGACGACCCAAAATGCCCTAAATGATTTACTGCCACTACAAGAATATTTGGCCCCTACTAAATGAAAAGAAAGTTTTTTTTTTTATTACCATAATTAAGGGAAAACGACCCTTTCCCTCTTGGAGTTTCAGTTAATATTCACTTACCTTACTGTGATTTCAAAAAGTACCAAAACTTCTCTATTGTTATCACTATCACTGTTTTGTTATCATATTTCATTAATTTTAACTATTTTTGATGAATTGATATTTTTATCTTTGATAATATATGGTTTGATAATTTTACCCATAAATAAATAAGAGCAAAAAAAAAAAAAAAAAGAGTTTGAAGTGAACTGCACCATTGACTTCAAAGATAAAAGCACTCATGTTCACCACTAGGCCAAAATAATATTTATATAATATTTTATGAAAACTAATATATGTATATATCCCCCATAAATTAATAAGATGAATTGTTAATTCTAAATTAAATAAATTTTGGTACTCAAAAATTATAAATAATAATAAGTGTAAAATGTTTTAATAAACAATAAATTTAATTAAGTATGTACAAGTTTACAACAAAAGACTTAATGATTAAGTTTTAGGAACTTATTATAAAAATGAATTAATTTATAATTTTTTAAAATTAAACTAAAATAATAAAAAAATACCAAAATATAATAAAATTTAATAAAGTTAATATTAAATAATAAAATAAATTTTCATGAAGAATTAGAAATTTAAATTATAACTTATGAGAATTCACAAAAAATTATAAATAGTAAATATTTAGAACTATTTTAAACTCATACAAAATAATTTTCATAAAATTTTAAATTAAAAAAAATTACCACAAATAATACCAAATTCTTTTAAGCTCTCAAATGAGCTGTTAATAAAGAAAAATTATTATATTCTATTATAAAAAAATATTTTTAAATGATAATTAATGGCTACATATGAACAATAAGTTTTGAGTTTTGTCGCAAAATAATTTTTTATAATTAATATAATTATCAATTCTTTTTTATTTTTTTTCAATTAATTTAAGAATAATTAAAAAATAAGATTTATAATGGGTCCCCCCCCTTTTACACTTATTATTATTTATGGTTTTTGAGTACCAAAATGTATATAATTTAGAATTAACAATTCATCTTATTAATATATAAGGTTTATATATTAGTCTTCATAAAATATTATGTAAATTTTTGTTTAGCCTAGTGGTGAAAATAAGTGATTTTAACCTTGAAGTCAAGTGTTCAATTTTCTTTAAACTCTTTTTTTTTCTTCTGCTCTCATTTATTTATGGGTAAAACTGTTAAACCATATATTATTAAGGACAAAATTGTTAATTCATCAAAAATAGTTAAAATTAACTGAACAATTATAACAAAACAGTGAATAATGATAACGGCGGGAATTTTTGATACTTTTTTCTTCTGCTCTCATTTATTTAGAAGAAAACTATTGAATTGTGTATTACCAATGACAAAATTATCAATTAATCAAAAATAATTAAAATTAACAAAATAGTAATAATGGAGCAATAAATTGTGATAACAATAGATGAATTTTAGTACTTTTTAAAACTAAAAGAATAAATGAATATTACCTAAAACTTTAGAGAGAGAAAGGGTTTTTTTCCACAGTTAATAATAAGATTAATATTATATTTTTTAAATAATATTTTAAATTTTTTATTTTAAAAAATATGTTAAATAATTATAAATAATAAAAAAATATAATAAATAATTTTAAAAATTATACCATTATTCTGAATAATTAAATAATACATCAATTTAAAATAACATCAAAATGTTTTGAAAGTGTACAATTTCTTCAAATAGAAGTTAAGTCAGTTTTCAAAGTTCTAGAAGTTACGGACCTCTTAAATTCATTCGCCCTTTTCATCTCATTTGTCATCTCTCTCACTAACTCCATTCTCTCTCTAATAAAATTCTGACGTCAAACTTTCTTAATCCGTTCGTTTCTACTTTATTACAACTAAAAGACAACATGTTCACTGAAAATATCGAAACATAAAAGACTTAATTTCAGTGTGCTTGGCTCAATTCAATTGAACAACTTAATTAAATTAATTTGTTTTTAATCTTACTGAGCTAATTATGATGATTTACCAAAAGAAGAAAGAATAAAGAAGAAAACAAACTGAAACCTATTTATTCATAAATAGATCCCTGATCATTAGTGTCTATTCAATCATATCATTATAATAAAGCATAAAACAAGAATAATGAACATTCAACTAAAACACATTTTTGGCTCCCACCATGTCAGTTCTTGCTCCGTTCCTGTTGACACATGCACTTGCACTGGCGCCCGTTGCGGATCATTTGGCATGATCTTGTCACCTATAAACCGATTCCAAATGTTGGAGAAAAATGGCTTCACGATTTGGTCGTACAGTTTGCGAGATTCATCCTTAAAGAATCTGCCATAACGATAAGCAACGATGATAATGGCCGCGGAAATCCACGCAACGTACAGAATGATGAGACCAATCGAGGGTTTAACAAAGATGGAGAGTAAAGAGACTGAAGGGAGAGATCCCGAGAGAAGAGCAACAAGGCCCCACAACTTCATGGAGGAATGTCGAGACCTGTAATCAGATATAAATGCAATGACATAGATGTGTGTAGCCAATATAAAAGACCCAACATTTTCTGCATGTCCTCCGGACAACGGCTCAGTTGTTACTTGAACATTGGCATCCACTATACCAAGGAAGGCAGGAATGAGAAATCCGAAAACGGACTGGTAGGGCAACGACGAAGCGGAATTTCCTTCACTGCAAGATCATCATTCATCGATATAGAGAGAGAGAGATATTGTCATTGTTATATTTGACTGCATTTATCTATAAGACTAAGCAAATAAGAAAATAAAGGATTAATGCATATATCTGTGTTAGTCTCCTTCCACCCGCTACCGTTCCTCTCTGGCCTATTTAAAGATATATAAATAAAAACAAGTTCCCCGTTGAAAAGAAATTAATGGTCAGTGAAAATATCCAAGCAAGCCAAGCATAATATAAGGAAAAATGCGAGGTATCCTCTGTGTAGCACTGTATCTATTAAAAAAACGAACGTGTACTTTTTAAAAAAAAAAATTCTGTTGACAACTTGACATAAGGGGGAATTTTGACTGATGATTTTTATGTTGTTTTAAAGAACTTGATGTCCTTGATGATGTTATATGATGACGACTTAATCGCTGTTTAACAACTCCAAATACAATTAGAAAGTTGAAAATATATAACAATTTATTTATTTAGGGTATTTCATTCATTAAATTGTAACAAATTAATGATCTAAAATAGATAAACGTGAAAAAAATTGACACCATCGTTTGACTTCAATTTCAATCCTTAAACTACATGAAATTAAGGATTTAAAATTTGTGTGAAAAATTAATAATATTTGATTTTAATTTTTTAATCAATTATTTGTAAAGAAAAAAATCTATTATATATTGGCCAATTTTATGTATAAAAAAAAAAGTACTCATGATTGATCATACTTTTTAATAATTAATCTTCTAATATTTAACTCCCTTGGTCTTTATGATTGATCAAGACACTAATGTATTCATAAGCCTCTTCCAAGGTCATGCAAGTATACCTTAATTTACCATATACCTATATTCCTATGGTACTTGTAATAAACTAAGATTCATTAAGATTATGTCTTATTGATCATACATGCCAATTAGGTATATTCCTATCCTAAATTGAAACTTGCATATGCAACATTGAATGTTACTCTACAATCATGCATCAAATTACCTAAGTCTAAATATTATGATTCCTCTTCTGAGTTTATCAAAATATTACCAATTCATTCACCATATATTGGCCAGATATATTGAAGCATTAAAATCAAGTAATTTGAATAATAAAGGACTAAGTTTATTAAATATTCCAAAGATATGGCAATTAAGCGCACATATTGAGTTCAAATATTAACCTTAGAAAATAAGTTTAGCTCGCGGCTACAAGAGAATCACAGTAATAAAAATAGAAATAAAATATGATACAATCAATTGCAAACCGATGTAAATGTCGAATTACTCTTGATTGATGTTGCTCTAGATTCTTGGTGCTCTTGAACTGCTCTAAACTCTCTTTAGGTTGATCTAGGTTCTTCTCTGGTCTCTTTTTTTATGTCTGGGGTCGAGTAGCCTTTTATAGAGTTTGATTTGAACTTGAAAAACTCAATTCTAGTCGCACTAGGATTCGCACTATCGCTAAGGTGATATGCTTCTGTCGCTGGGGCGCTGCATGAAAACGGCTTCATCGCCGGAGCGGTGGGATTATAGCGTTGAGGCGCTGGAGCTTCGCTGGCACGATGACTCTTTGGCGCTGGAGCGCCAAATGCGACTTAAACAGGTCGTATTTCGTATTTCAATCACTATTCCAGCGCTGGGGCGATGGACACATTCTTTAAATTTCATTCAAGTCCCTATAAATAATAATAATGCACATAAATAATCATTTATTCTCATAAAATCATAAAATATCAATAATAAAAACATGAGAAAATATATGACAAATTTGCCCTTATCAATTGGTAAATTAATAGATGTGATGTGAATTAATAATACGTTAAGAGTTAGACTTGAGACCTCAACCTATTTATTTATATTATTTTATTTTATTTTTGTTCATTATAAAAATAAAATAAAATAATTTGGTCTCTACACATTAAAACTCATATCATATGAGACGCTCTAAAAGCTAATAACAAATAAACTTTATTTGATCACTTTTAATTGACAACTAAATAGATAGCCAATAATATACAATTAATTGATATATGTAGGCTCACTTTTATACAATTACCCAATAATCTCTCACTTGGACAACATATGTCACTTTACAATTGTACATTAAATCATTTTATGAGATCAATATTTGCTATCTTAAGAAAGAGACAACTCTAAACAATTTGGTCCATCAATTATACCAATACAAGATCAAAGCAATCGTCATTACTTTTTTGACCCATCAATAGTCATGTACATCAATATAATCAATAATATAGATCAAGCATGGATGTGTAGCATAAAAATTTAATGCAGTGTGATTTCTTAACATGCCTATTTTCAACCGGTCCTACTTTATAATTCAAAAGAGTTTAACAATATACTTCCAAAACTTTATGCACAATCACAATTGAAAGATATATAGCTTTACTTTAGAATTTTCAATTAATGAACAAAGAACAATCACAATTGAAAGAATATAGCTTTACTTTAGAATTTTTAATTAATGAACAAAGAAATAATTCTTTAGTCTAATAAAAAAATACATCAACTATAATTGAACTTTAAGAAATAAACTCTCACTATATAAGCATATCATTAGGATGAACCACGCTATACGAGCCACATACTTATGAAACACCTTAGGTGGTACACCCTTAGTAAGCGGATCCACAATCATGAAGTTTGTTTTGATATATTAAATAGATACCTAAAGACTCTAAACTCTCTCTTTAACAACAAGAAACTTGATGTCAATATATTTCAATTTCAATAAGCTTCTATTGTTTTTAAAATACAACTCAACAGTTTTATTATCATAATTTATTCTCAATGGTCTCTCAATTTCTAACAAATATAACCACAACTTCTAACAAATCTAACATTTTGAATATATATGATAGAAAATATATAACATGACATAAACATATCTTACATGAAGAAGATATTTTACAACTTTAAATTTATTTATTTCAAAATTTAAATAATAAATTGTGTTCTTGGATATGGATTAGCTCAAATCAAATTTGAATTTGTTAGACTTGACGTTCAAATATTTTATTTAACACTATATTATGTAAGGATGGGCAATTTAAACTGAAAATTGAAAAATTGAACTAAACCGGTCCAGACCGATGGGTTTGGTTTAGTTATTTTGTAACCAAAAAACCGATCAATTTTTATTTGGGGAAAATTAAACCGAAATTGAACAAAAAAATCAAATATTTTAGTAAAATTAATTTAAATTACCACATGTTGTTAAATATTTAGAGGATTGAAATGAAGATATAAACTTACCCACATATAATCCCTCACAAAATTAAAAATATAAAACCAAAAAAATGAAAAAAAAACTAAAATTTTAATTTATGATATATAAACCCACGTATAATCCTTTTATTCTATGGATATTATTAGAAATTAGTATATCGTTAATAAATAAAAATTTTAAATTTATCTTAAATTTAAAAAAAATTGTAATTATGTTAATATAAAATAATCCCAAAATTAGGTCCAAAAATGATCCAATAATTTTTTTGGACAAATAAATTAAAAAGCCTAAATTTTAAAATCAAAAAATAAAAAAGGCCAAAACTATAAAAATTGAACTGGATCGAACCCAAAAAATCGATTCAGTCCAGTTTGATTTCGTTCCTCGAATTAATTTTTTCGGTTTCATTTTTTCAAAAAATCCAACTAGATAGGTTCAGTTCAGTTCAGACAAAAACTGGACCGAACTAAACCATGCCCACCCTTAATATTATGTATACAAAATTAAATATATCTATTTATAGTTTATTTAGCTAGTAAAAGTAGATAATTAAAAAGTGGTTAATAAAAAATATTTATAAAATTAAAGAATTATTTTTAAAAAATTTCCTTCTATTAATTGTATTGTAACAATTCATCAACTCATAACAATGAAAAACAATCATATAAATTTAACACAATCAATGCATTGTCATAGATTTTCTTCACACAATTAATGCTAGCCAATTCAAAGAAAAACGTTTTTATTATCTTCGGATTCGTTTGGTTGAACTTTTCAAATAGAGATTTTGGAAGCATAGTTTTTTAAAGTAGAGTTTTAGAAGTAAAGTTTTAAAAAAAAAAATCACTGGTCATTTAATTGTCAATTAAAAAAGCTCTTTTGAAATATTAGATCATTTGGTCATACATTATTAAAGTGCTTATCTGTTATTAAATTATCAAAAAATGACACTTAGTAAAACTAATATACAAATTCTAAATAATTTGATATTTTTTATATGTAAGTTTAAATTTGTCATGTATTTTTTCAAATTCAATTTATTAAAAAAATAAAATAATACTTCTTTTTATTTAAAAAATAAACTAATCAACAATAAATTTTGGTAAATTCTTATAAAAATAGAATAGTTGTAGAGATATAAATAATTAGAGGTATAATGACTTTTAAAAAATATTAAAAAAATATTAGTTGAATCTGGTTCATTTTTATTAAGGGTACAATATGAAAATAAGAAAATATTATTATGATATTTGTGACATTACACAAATATTAAAAACACTCTACTCTCAAAAGCTCAAAATTTGAAATTTTGAAAATAAAGGTAAAATAATTTTTTTAATCTCTAAAAGTTCTTTTTTAATTGTAACCAAACATCATCAAAAAAATTGAAAAGAGTTTTTAACGTTAAAAAAGTTCTTTTGACCAATAAAAAAACCTAACCAAATGGACAATTCATCGTGAGTTCCTATCAAAACAAACTATAGATGCATGGGAATATGAATTTGACTTTTGGAGCAAATTATAATAATTAGTGAATTTTAATATAATCTTAAAAGTTGATGATGTATATATTTTTAAATTTTTAGTATTTTTAAAAAGATTAATTAATTGTAAATGATTTTCTACTAAAAAATAATAAAAAATTTAAACAACAAACATGTATTGGATTATTAATAGAAATAAATTTATTTTTAAATTTAATAAATTAACGTAAAAAGTACAAACAACAAGATCCATAAAAAATACATATAAAATTATAATAGTAAGATATTAAAAAATTAATATATAAATAAAATTATTAAAATATATAAAATATTCTAATTTATTTCATGAAGAATTATTCTTCTTGGCCTTTGAGTTAAGAAGAATAGTTTAACATAAATTGAAGAGAATATAAAATTACCAATATATGGTGTTCCACAATTGTAATCTATTTATATAAGTTAAATAGAATTTTTTTTCACGTATAAAAAGAATTATAAGTGTAAATTTTTTTGTATTAAAGAAAATATGTATAGATGAGACCGCTGGTAAATAAAAAATTATTTTTTATTAAGATAGTAAAATAAAGTTGAAAAGAAATATAAAATATGACCATTTGCAAATTTTAAAAAAAATATATATTTTTTTTTGAGAAAGATAAGATATTATTTGAATATTAAATAATATATTAAAAATAAGTCTTTAGTGCCAGTAGGGACTGCTTTTTAAATTGATAATTTAACCAATTAAATATAAGAATTATGAAAAAAATTGAGGGGCCAAATAGGTATTTTAATACTAAAAAATTATATACATAATACAAATTTAAAGGGTTATGTTAGAGCTTGGAGGGTCATGGCCCCCCTAGGCCCTATAATAGGTCCGCCCATATATAGTTGTCAATTTACTTCAATCATAATTGACTATCTGAATAAATTTACATTATCAGTTTAACAAATTTAATAGACTATGCCATCGTAATTTCATAATACTAATATTTACCTTATTAAAAAATTTCAAAATTCAACAAAACAAAAATTATTAAAAAATTCAATGAAAAAAGTAATTTTGATATCATTTTTTAGTAAAAATTTTAATTGATAAAAAAAATCATCATAATCAAATCTCATGTTAAATTTTTAAAAAGATTTAATCGAAAACATACTTAAATCTATAAAAACGTAAGGAATTAGAGTTGACAGTCTTCTATGTCTAAATCTTTCTTCTAGAGAGAATATTGTTGTTAACCAACTAATAAGATATAAATAAATAATATGTAAGATTTTAAATTGAAGACCTTAATATATTTATTTATAGTATTTTATTTTATTTTAGCACATTATAAAAGTAAAATAAAGTAATTAGGTCTCTATTTATTAAAATTTATATTAATAATAAACATATTTTATTTAATTATTTTTAATAGACAACAAAATACATAACTAATACAATTAACTGATTCGTATAGGTATAGGTCCACTTTTATATAATTACCCAACAAAGAAAAGAGCTACGGAAATTTCGGTCATGAAATGAATCATCTCTTCTCACTTCTCACCCAACATTTTAAATCATGATTATTTTTTCCTTCTCGTCTTGAAAAAACCTTATTGTATACAGTGCAGCAGCCACACCATGTGAGCTTCCTCGATCCATCTCTAACTTTAAAAGAATCCAACTGCACACGCTATGCATCGATGGGAACTTCTCAATTCTCCTTCACACCTTCTTTTTAATTTCTTCACATTAGTCTGCCCACTATCCTAAAAGAAAAAAAAAAACAACAACGCCGTTATTTCAGAAGGCACATGATTAATATGTGATGTATATGAATAGATAACACCAAAAGGCAATAGTTTAGCGTCATCTGCGGAAGGAGAGAATGTAGATGAAGCACTGAATTTACTTTGCATTGACTGTCAACAAGCAGACTTGGTCATTTTCTCGATTTCCTCGGTTGTAGTCAACATCCTTCGAACACGCAGTGCATGCGCATGCATGTATATCTTAAGCACGTGGTACGTACTTTAAACATCATTAGCTTAATATTTAGACAAACTAAGATTAAATTCTCTTATTGTCTATGCTCTCTCTCTCTCTTCTTTCACCATCTTTCTTATTCTCTCTCTCCCATTTTTCTCTCTTTCACCCCCTACACTCTTCCAAACACCCAATTATTTTTAGTTTGGAGAAAATATGTCAACCGAAAAAAAAAAAAATTTAATTGTCATTCTTGACTGACTAAAATAATATCAAACAAGAGACCATTTACGTCCCTTGGATTGCTACCTTCACTTGTATTTATATGCTAGAAAAATTTGCCCATTTTACTGTTCACAGTCAAATAGTTATTCATACTTTCGTTCTTTGGTGCATTCACCGACTTTGGATGAATTTGTGGAGTCGAAGTCATAATATGAATCCGGTTCAAAATTTCACAAGTCTGCACCATATCATCATATGCCCTCGTTTTGAAGTCCTTTTTCGCCTGGTTTCGATTTCAACGTGAAAAATCCGTGTAAATGTAGATGGAGAATATTGTCTTCTTGTTTGGTGCAAATACAAATTTGTGCCTTTTTTTTTTTTTAAGTTTATTGAACTAAACTGATGTGATTGATATCCACATGAAATTTCTCATGTTATAAGTTTTACAAATATTAATCTTTTAAAGTAAATTAATTTTGAGTATTAATGTGTGATATTAGTCTTAAATGTGTGATATGGTATCAATTATATTAATAATATAATATTCTTTATTTATAACGTATAATTATTTTCTTTCATGTGTATTGTTATTTTTTTATTTTCTAATAGATTTAAAGTCTATAAAGGCTTCCATTATATTGTTTTTAGACACAATGAAATATAGTATTTCTTATATTTTTTACATGGTATCATAGTCTAAGTTTTGATTCATTCATTGTTTTGTTGTTTAGTGGGAACTTGTCAGAATTTTGTTCAAAAACTTGTTGGAAGTTCACCGGAGTTTCGCCCGAAAGCCACCGAAAGTTTGTTGTGATCGACACCGCCCAGACCAAGACGTTCAAACACTGTCGATCGATTGAACCCCACCGGAATCAAGTTGCTCCTCTGCCGCACGCCCTCCCACTCGCCAACCAAACTTTCTACCACTGTTATTGTTCACATTGAATTCCAATCTTTTTCCAGTGAGTTAACGTGCATTGCCTAGACCACTCCACTTAGAATTGATCGGCGACTTTAATGGCACTAGAATCTTGTCGATTCACCGATGCCGCCGTATGCGCCTCTAACAGAACTGCCCCCCACCACCATCTACCTTAGATCTCAGCAATTTTTCGGCGATTGATTTCTCCTCGCTGGCACTATTCAACTCCTCGTCGCTGGATGTATCAACCCGTGGTGTCACATTTTCCCAATTGATCTTCCAATCTACTATAAGGATCTATTTACAAATATTTTAATACTTTAAGGTCAGATTATAATTTCCTATGCTTTATGGGTAATTTTGTGGCCATTTTATAATTTATAAAAATTTTAGAGGTCAATTTATAATTATTAAAACTTATAAGGTTAAATTATAAATTATAAACAGTTTTAGGGTTAAATTTATAACTATTACAAGTTTAAGAGCTCATTTGTAATTAGTTGAAGGATTTATGGATAAGTCTGATACTTCTGAATATTATTTCTTTGCTGGTTTTGCTCTACTTAAGCCATGTCATCATTACCACTTATATGAACTGTCTCGAAGTGCTACTTTTACAGGACATGCTATTACTATTACACAGGATAGTGAGAATCTCTTTTCCAACTTCACTAGTAATCTTTAACTTTTACTCCGCCTACTTCTCCCTACCTTTGGTAAACCCTTAATTTTTACTTCCTCTAGTATTTCAGGTAATTCTTCTTAGTATTTTGACTTTGCATGTTGCAATCACATGACTTATAATTCCACAATTTTGTCCTCTAAATCTCTTACTTCTTTTTTACCCTCTATTCAAATTATCAATTGTTCTCTCGTAAAAGTTAATCATGTTTGTCAAGTATCTTGCCTTAATCTTTCTATATCTGACACCTATTTTATTCATAACCTCACATTATATCATTTATCTGTTGGTCAACTATGTGAACTTGGTCTTAATGTCTTGTTTACTACTTCTGGTTATTATGTGCAAGATCCAAAGACAGGTCGAACACTTGAGATAGGCCGTAAGGTTAGACGTTTACATGAACCAATTTCATTAGATTAATCTTCTCTATGTCTTTCATCTGCAAAATCTATCTCTCCAAAACCTTAGCCAGTAGCATCTACTTCTTCAATACCTATATTACAAATTTGGCATTTTTGTTTGGGTCATGCGTCAGTTGATTGCGTACAATCTCTAGTATTTCGTGGTCATTTATGTATTATTTCTGATAATAAAGATGATTGTCTTATATGTCATGTAGTTAAACAATCAGCTTTACCTTTTAATGATAGTACTTTTATCTTTCATGCTCTATTTGATCTTATACATTCTAATATATGAGGTTCTTCTCCCAATACCACAATGAAGGATCTAAATAATTTATGAACTCCGTTGATGACTACTCTTAATATATTTGGTTGTTTCTTATGAAACAACGATCAGAATTTAATAAAATTTATTAAGATTTTGCTCAGATGGTTAAAACTCAGTTCTCCTATCCTATTAAGGTTTTTTGTAGTGATAATGCCATAGAGAAGAGATTTTAACTTTCTAAATCTTCTACAGAAATATGGTACTATATATCAAGGTCTTATCATGGTACTGTTAGAGTGTGTGGGGCCCACCAACACTTTGGTACCCAACCAGTGGCTGACACCTCAGCACCTACTGGCGCCCCAGCACACAATCCGCAGGTAACCTGCACCCCCAAGGAATCGAACCCCCGCCCCCATCTCCATGGAGGCCTTATAGGCCTTTAGAGGTTCGTCCTTGTACCCATTGAGCTGGCCAGCCCAATGGGTACAAGGACGAACCTCTAAAGGCCTATAAGGCCTCCATGGAGATGGGGGCGGGGGTTCGATTCCTTGGGGGTGCAGGTTACCTGTGGATTGTGTGCTGGGGCGCCAGTAGGTGCTGAGGTGTCAGCCACTGGTTGGGTACCAAAGCGTTGGTGGGCCCCACACACTCTAACAGGTACATCTCAGCAAAATAGGAGAGTCGAACGTAAACACAAACATAATTTACATACTATATGCGCTATTCTTATCTCTTCATCTTGCCTTAAACATTTTTTGGGAGAAACTGCATTGACCGTTGTCTTTATTATTAATCGTGTCATTTCTCCTGTTATTAAGAACAAGCCACCTTATAAGCGTTTTTATGGAATTCTACCTAATTATAGTCTCCTCAAAGTATTTGGTTATGTCTACTTTATCATACTTCAAAAATATGAATACACCAAACTCGAGCCATGTACTATATTATATTGCTTCTTAAGATGCGGAATAAAACATAAAAACTGTCACGCCCTAAACCCAAAAGATCCGAGACATGACATCACTTACATTTATTCAATTTATGTGCACTCATAAATAATATTACATAAAATTTTAAACTTTAATTCAACATAGGAATCCTTAGCAAGTTGCTAATAAGTTCAACACTTAAATTAACCCATAACCTAACATATAAACATAAACTTCTATTGACAATATTTAAACATTCATTTCAATTTCTTTCAGAATTATAACAATTGAATTATGACTGGGACAATTAGTAAACCGGAGATACGCAGAGTTTTATCAGAGATTAACACTCTACTATACCACCAGTAGTAACTTTGTTAACAGAAGCTCAGAATATATTCATGGCAAATTCTTACTTAAAATCAACCAATAACTACACTTGGTGAAACTTAAACAAAATTCAACCACACACAATAAAATAATACATAAGTATTAATTCAATAGGGACAAATCAAATATCTTATCCCACTTGTCCCCAAATGAAACACTCAGCAACCTAGCAACTTAGGAAACCCAAGGAACAGCAGAAGCCTTGCCAAATACGCTAAGCACACATGTACCTTATTTACCTGAAATCACCAAAAACTATAATGAGTATAAAACTCAGTAAGTATACTAGTTTTTCATATATCAAATACAAATACATATGTGTACACAATGTATACGTATAATATGCTGTGATAAATCAAAATCATAATCTTATCAAATCACATGTCGTGCAAGTACTTACACATTCTTTCAAAACATATAATAGGAATGTCATTACTCAACTATTACTTAGTAGGACTTACATATCACTTATCACATAATGAGCCAAATGTCACTCGTACGTGACATATGGTATGAGAGGAATAATACAAGTGAGGTTTTTAAATTACACATATATAATGCTTATGCCCCGAAAGTAAAAGTCAAACCCTCACCCTGATCATCGGTGAGTCCTCTCACATGCACCAATACGCCACCACACGAATGTGATGACTCAATCTTCCTTTAAGTACTAATAGGATCCTCCTTACATACGGAACACATAACATATACTAATCCCAAATAAAAGGCCACACATAAAGGCTCCACAAATCACATAAAATGCCTACTAAGTAAATAGTGAGTTTAAGCATCCTTAAAACACAAAACGTATCTTATGGATATTTTTCACTTCAAAAGCTTTCTTTGTTAAACACATTTCATTTTGAAAGCTCACTTTCTTAAATACATGTATATCTATGCTCAATGTCAATGCTCATATTCATAAATATATTTCTTCCACATTTCATATCAAATATACTTTGGCATAACTTAAACATATTTCTAAGCACATTTACAAAATCATACATAAAAAAATTACTATGCATACTTACCTCTTAGTACTTTCGGCTACAATACTTAATTCTCCTTAACCTATCAATAAAGATTAATCCTTTCATAAGCCTCAAAATTAACACAAAATACTTTAAATAGCTTACAAAATTACACATATTGCACTTAACACATCGAATTGGTCTAATTACTTAGTTTCTCAAAACCTGTCATTCTGACCACTTACACTTAACAAAATTTTCTTATACATCAAATGATGTCCAATTACTCCAAAATCAGAATATATCTTTCTTCACTCATATATCTTTCTTATATAAGAATATTATATCATAATTCCTACACATTGAATTTCATAAACATCATCAAATTCAAACTATTATTTTGGCGTGATCAAGATAATTACTAAACAGTATTCAATCTCGTAATTTTATAAAATCAGATAATAACTCAAAAATTAAAAAACTATCACAAAATTACTCTTGACATATATTTCAATCCACGATAAATATTTCACTTCAAAATTCCTACCAAAAGTATTTTAAAACTATTTTAAAACTATTTTATTCTATATCTTTAAAAATCTGTTAATCAAATACTGCAATGAGCTAACACTTTTTAGAAAATCATAACATTATAACCACATTAATCTAAATTTTTAATTCTCAGTATATCATATTAGACATATCAACTTATCATATTCCATAAATTCGTAATTTTTTTAAGATCATTAAGCAGATCAAAAATTATTTGTCATTGTATCATACTATTAACACGGGAAATTTTTAGAATTTCAGGGTCATTTTGATAAATTCACTAAAAATTCAATTTCTAGAATTTTCAATTGATTCAAATTCTCAAATGATTCTAAATATGTCTAATTTTATATATCAAAAATTTAAAACCATAATCGAATCACATTAATTTATAAAATTCTTAGATCAAGAGACTATCAAGTAAAAATTCTGCAATTCATCATGATTTATCAAGCTATCTACATAGATCATCATCAATTCTCACAATATCTTACGAAATACACATCAAATTCTTATTTGTACATATTTTCAAAAATTAAAACTTAAAGGAATTAACTAATTTAACACCAAAAAATTAAGAAAGAGTTATAATATACCTCTTAAAACTTAAATTCTAACTTTCTTATTCTTTTTCTTCTTCTTTTTCTTCTTCTTCTTCTCTTTCTCTCCTCTTTCTTTCTCTCTTTCTCTCCTCTTTCTTTCTCTCTTTCTCTCCTCTTTCTTTCTCTCTTTTCTCACTCTAAAAGAGGTAGCTCAACCAAAATGAGTGAATTAGGATTTCAAAAGTGTATTTTTTATAGTAAGAGGCTAATTTTTAATATTTATAAATTTGCCCCCAAAACTTTTAGAGTATTACAATTTGGTCCTTAAAATAAATATAAAGTCTTGCAAATAAACTCAATACTAATAGTATGTCCTTAACCTATACAAACACTACTAATAACAATACATAAATCAAGTATCACTCATATACAAATAAAATATGTATATTTATATATATATATATAAATACTTATTCTTACCGATTGTGAATACTGGTTACTACAAAAGTTATAGGTGTTAGGATCTCATTTCTAACCACCTTCGTGTTTCTCATTTTGTAGTATTTTTTAGTATAAAATATTTTTCTCTGTATCTAACTTTAATTCTGTGTCTCCTCATATTTCAAGATTTTTTACATATAATTTTATTGATCTTTTTTCTAATACTTTACCTATAGATACTTCTTCTGAGTTTTATACAGGTGAGTCTGCTAATACGATGTCTACTTTTGAACCTCTTACCTCGTCTAAAGAATCTACTCTTAACATCCCTGAGGCCTCCTTTACACCCTCTCTTCGTCATTCATCTCGAGTAAGAGAACTTCTTGTAAACTTCATGATTATCACTGTTTCTCTACTATTCTTTCTATATATAAGCCTCAATCCTATTCTAAGACTTACTCTAATCCTGTTTGGCAGTAAGTAATGACAGAAGAATTACAAACCCATGAGCAGTCGCATTTTTAGGATTTTATTACTCTTGTACCTAATAAGACTATCATTGGGTGCAAATAGGTTTGCAAGATCAAGAATAAATTTGATGGATCTGTTGAGTGATATAGAGCTCGTCTTGTTGCAAAAGGCTTTACTTGAGAATATAAAATTGATTATGAAGAAACCTTTGCTCCTATTGCTCTCCTTACTTTTGTTCAGAGTTTGTTAGTCATTATTGCAGTTCATAATTGGACATTATTTCAGATGAATGTGAAAAATGCCTTTCTTAATGGTGATCTTTCTGAAGAAGTCTATATGAAGCCTTCTTATGGTTATCCACATCCTTCAAGCAAGGTCTGCAAACTTTGTCGAGCTTTATATGGTCTTAAACAAGTTCCTCGTGCCTGATTTGTAAAATTCAGTAGCACTATTCTTCAATATGATTTTCACTCCAACCCCTATAACTCAACTTTTTCATTCATAGAACATATCGTGGTTGTGTTCTATTTCTTCTATATATTGATGACATGATTATCACAGGTAATGATCTTATTGATATTTCTACTCTCAAAAATTTTCTTCAACAACACTTTGAAATGAAAGATCTTAGCAACCTTAGTTATTTTCTCGGCCTTAAAGTATTGTCTGACTCTACTAGGTATTATCTCTCACATACTAAATATGCATCAGATCTACTTGTTAAAGCTGGTTGATAGACAGTAAGACTGCTTCTACTCCTCTAAAGCTTAATATCAAACTCTAATCTTCTGATGATACTATCCTCAGTGATGCACCACCCTCTATCGTCTATTGGTTGGTAGTTTGGTTTATCTCACTATTACTCACCCAATATAGCTCATGTTATTCATGTTGTCAAACAGTTTATGGCCGCTTCTCGTACTTCTTATTATATAGCAATTCTTCATATCCTACCTTATCTCAAAGGTACACTTTTTCATAGCCTCTAATTTTTGACTCATTCTCCTATCGTGTTATTAGCTTATGCTGATGCGAATTGGGCGCATGATCCTACGAATAAATGATCAACTATTGAATTCTATATTTTCTTGAGTGATTCTATTAATTCATGAAAAAATAAGAAACAGATAATTACTACTCGCTCTAATACTGAGGCTGAATACTGTGTTCTTACTGATACTACCCAATAGATTATTTGGCTCCGCTAACTTCTTCAAGATATGAGTATTTCTTACACGCCTCTTTATTGTGACAATCAGAGTGTTATTCAAATTGCTCGCAACAATATATTTCATGAGTAGACTAAGCACATTGAAATAGATTGTCACTTTATTTGACAATATGTTTCTCAGGAAAAGATTACACTTTATTTCATCTCTTCTGAAGATCAACCTGCTGGTATCTTCACCAAATTTTCATTTCCTAGTCATTTCCAGACTTTAGTCTCCTAACTCAAGCTTATTTTTACTTTACCATCTCCAAACTCAAGCTTGGTTCTACTTCACCATATTGAATTTGAGGAGGTATTAATGTGTGATATTTGTATTAAATATGTGATATAATATTATTAATATAATATTCTTTCTTTTATAACTTGTAATTATTTTTTTTTTGTATATTATTATTTTTCTATTTTGTAATAAGTTAAAGTTTATAAAGACTTTTAATATACAATTTTTAAATACAGTGAAATATATTATTTTTTATATTTCTCACATTGAGCAATTAAAAATATAAAAATTTGTAAGCAAAGTTACAGTAATTTCTTCAATGGCAGCTTCCTTTGATCTGAATTTTAAAAAGAATCCAAATTATGTACACACTAAAGCTTCTCATACTCAAATGGACATGATAAACTTAGAATGATTACGGTAAATCCATCTTCTAAGCTTCAATCTTTAACTATGAAAAAATTTTAAAACATGTGAGAAGGCATACGAATGGTGTGGTCAATATATAGTACTGACCAGCTAATTGGCAAATATGTAAGCCATTTAAAAATGGCATGATGGCCACCAAAGAAAATGGTAATAAACTGTATTCTAATACCACCGGCCTAAAATCTCCCCCAAAAGCTACAATGACAACCCAAATGTTGATTATTTAAGCAAAACAGAGAAAGCTGGTTCTAAGACTGTCATGGAATTAAAAAGATTCTTCTTTTTGTCACAACCCACGAAGTAGAAGCGAAAAAGCTCAGTGGAATTCCCGACATGAATGGCAATCAACTGTCCTTTATCCGTCCTTCTGCGATAAAGAAATGACTTGGCTTGGCTTTGCAATTGGATGTTAAACTTTTTTATAAAATTTTATTTTTAATATTAATATTAATTTTTTATTTATTAATTTAAAATTTAAAATTGAATGATAAATTAATATGATATTAAAAATAAATTTTTCTATTTAAATTTTTATATTTTTATTTTTAATTAATTTTTTAATTTTTAATTTATGGGATGATAAATCAACTTGATTATTAATTAATAAAAGAAAAGTAATATTAGACAACCTTTTTTTTGTTTTTTTTTCACAAATATATAAAAATAAAAAGTTCCATCTACAATTTATATAGTAGGAGAATTATCTATTATAACACAAATTTTTTTTGCCAATCTTTTTTAATCAAGCCACTCAATCTATCATTATCACTTGAGAGGTTGAGAGATTTTTGTTTTTAATTAATTTTTTTTATTTTCAATTTATAAGACGAAAAGATTCACTTAATTTAAATTTATTAAAATTTATGTTTTATATAAAAAATAATTATTAAAAATTTATTTTTAATATTAATATTAAATCTTTATTTATAATTTAAAATTTTTAAATTAAGTGATATTATAATACTTGTTATAAACTTGATTACACTTCAATCACCTGCATAAATACCTTTCTTTGGGATACTCTTTTATTTGTTGGCTCCAACACCAGTGCATATGAAGAGCTGCAGTGCCATTAACCAAAATTGACTTCAGTGAACTTAAAAAAAATTAAAAAGGCAAAATGACTTCAGTTGACAAGATATTGATGCAAAAGTCAAATATCCCTCCAGACACCTCAAGGCCAAATCAATTCTCAAGAACTATGCGTCAGGTTGTAAAAAGAAAAAAAGAGATTGTTTTTAATTATTTAATTATATATTATTAAAAATATTTATTTATTTTTAAATTATTAAAATAAAATAATTAATAAATTTTATATTTTAATTTTAAATAATTTAATATTTTTATGCAAAATAAAATTTACAATCTAATTTTTAAAATTTACTAATGTATTTTTAATAGATAACACAAAATTTATTTATGCTAAAATTTAATTTTATAATCATTGTTAAAATAATAACTAAAATAATTAGAATTTTAAACATCAACAAATACTAATTTATAATAATTTAAATAAAATTAATATATAGTAATTAACGAATTAAATAAATTATTATGTTTGTTATAAAGATTAAAATAAAATATATGAATGCTTCATACCTATGACAATTTTGTTTTTGGTAGAACTTTATAAAAATACAATAGTTACAAATATATTAGTTAAATAAAGTTTATTTTTATTAAGGATATGATATGAAATTAATAGATATTATTAAGATATATGTGTTAATACATAAATATTTTTTTTTTAAAAAGTTTAAAAGGCTCTATTTCTAAAAATTCAAATTTTAAACTTTTGTAAATAGAGGTGAAATATGTTTTTTAGTGTTTGTTTAGTTGTACTTCTCTACTGATTAAAAAAAAATTTAATACCAAAAACTCTTTTTAAATTTTTTAATGACATTTGGTTGTAAATGGAGAAAAAAATTTTAATATTAAAAAAATTATATTATCTCTACTTCAAAACTTAAATTTTAAGCTTTTGAGAATATAACTTTTTACATTTTTAATATTTGTATAATGTAACATATATTCTAATAATTTTTTTTATTTTCATAGTATACCCTTAATAAAAATAAACTCTATTCAACTAACATATTTTTAATATTTTTAAAAAAATTATTATATCTCCAAATTTTCATATTTATACAACCATTGTATTTTTATAAAAATCTACCAAAAAATACATAATAAATTTAAATTTATATATAAAAAATATTAAATTATTTAAAATTTGAATATAAATTTATAAGTGTCCTTTTTTATAATTTAATAATAAGAAATCACTTTTAATAATATATAATTAAATAATTAATATTTTAAAATAATTTTTTTAATTAATAACCAAACGATTTAATTTTTTTACAAAAAAAAAATTCTTTTAAAAATTTTATTTAAAAAGTTCAATCAAATAAATTTTTAATTTTAAAAAAAATTAATTATAATAAAATATTTAAAAATTTATAAAAAAAAATTAATATTAAAAAAAATAACCAATAAAAAAGTCCGACGAAATATACACTTTATCAAGTATTTAAACTTGATGTGACTGATGCCATATTTTTTTGTTATTATGAATATGTAGAGGTTGAATACGATGACTTCTTTTTCAACTTTAAAAGTTTTAAAGCAAATAAACAAATTTGAAAGCAAAGTTACAGAAATATCTCAACTTTAAAACAATCCAAATGAACACTAAATCGATGGGAGCCTTGCTTTTTCATCCGCGTGTTCTTTTTTCTTCCAAATTAAATAACTGCGTTATTTCAGAAAGCTAGATAGATTCTGTAAAATCTACCTTTCTGAAATCTTACCCTATTTTATTAATAATTTTAACATATAAATAAATAAATAAAAAGTTAATTGTATCTTTAATACAAAAAGAAATATATTGCTTATTTGTAATCAATTCGGTTCCTGGGCCCGGGCTAATTATGGCTCGGACCAAGTGGAAGTGTCGGGGCACATAAGTTGAGTTATTAAATGCACCCCGTTGAAGAGTTGTTAGGGGCCCACCTACCTCATTTGTATACACGGTCAAAATTAAGGGGTGTGGATAGGGATAATAAAAAGGTTTGGATCCGAATTCGAAAAAAATTCAGAGTCCTATCAGGCTTGAATCCAAAATTTCACCTGAAAAAATATAGATTTTTATTTAGATTTAGATTTTTTATTTTTTAAAAAAAATTCAAAATTAATTTTTAATCTTTGTGTGTGTGTGTGAGTCTAACAATTTCTTTACAAAATAAATGCCTTAAAAATTTAAATTTAACCTAAAATAATTGAACAAAAATTTGTAACAAAGATAAAAAAATACATATTAAACTATAAATACAAATTATACGTGTCACTTATACAAATTATACATATTAAACTATAAATATTAATTATACAATACAAACTATAAATATAAATCTAATAATTATTTTATAAAAGAAATACTCTAAAAATTTAAATTTTACTAAAATAAAAAATATATATATAAAAAAGGATTTAACTCGGATCCGACCCGGCTCAAAAAAACTCGAGCTAAACTTGGGTTTCGAATCCCAAAAAAAATTCAAATTCGAATTGGGTTGAGCAAAACTCAAATCTGGATCCGAATTTTGTCATTCCTAAATGTGGAGAATTTCAACTTAGAATCTCAATTATAATGGTAGAGTAATACACTACAAGTCTTTTTATCACTAAGCATTCAAGTAAGTGCATTTAAAAATATAATTTGTTGTTAGTTGTAAATACTCAAATTTATCTTGGTCATGTTAAAAAGATAAGAAAAATGGACATTTGGACCACAAAGAGTTCAATAAAGGAAAATGTAGATTCTAATAATTTCAAAAATCTCATAATACCCTATCAAGCAAAGGATTCTATTAACTTTAATATAGAAATGATAAAAATAAAAATTTACCCATTTTAACTTAAAAATAAGTCAAAATTCAATTAAAAGACATTAACTTTAAAGGTAAAAAGAGTAAAAATAAAAAAATAATAATAATAATTAAACACTAAAAGAGGAATTGACCATTTGACCTCATAGTTAAAGATAATATATTTTAATTAACTAAAGTTATTCCTGTTTTATATTTATGTATGGATCTGTAAATATTATTAACATATTATTCTCAAAATTACATGTTAATGACTTAATCTATTGTTATTTGTTAACGCTCAATTTTTTTTTTATCATGTTATAAAGATAAAGTAAAATGACATTTGAACTCCTGAGGTTTTAGAAAATGGACGTGCAGATCTCAATAGTTTTAAAAACCTCATTTACACATTTGTCAAGTAATGGATTCTATTAATTTTAATGATAGAAAGAGTAAAAATAAAAATTTATATTTTTTAACAAAAAAAAGTCAAAATTTAATTAAACGACATTTACTTTAACGATAGAAAGGGTAAGAATAAAGCTTTACCAATTTTGTATTTAAAAAAAATAAAATTAAATTAAACGCTCTTTACTTTAACAATAGAAATGGTAAGAATAAAACTTATCAAATTGTATTAAAAAAAAGTCAAAATTGAATGGATTTAATTAATTTTAACTATAAAAAGACTAAAAATAGAAATTCACCGTTTTGATAAAAAATAAAATAAAATTCAATCAAACATGACTTTAAAAAAATCAAAAATCAATTAAATGTTAAAGAAAAAGACTTGAACCTTTGACTTCATAATTAAAGACCGTATACTTTAACCAATTAAACTATCTAACTTTATATTTATATATAAATCTACAAATATTGTTAACATATTCTCACGACCACATGTTAATAACTTTAAAAATGTCATTGAGCTACAACAAATTTTATGATATAATATCAAAATAACAAAATACAAAATAGCGAAACGACAGAACTGCAACCACTACCTGTCATTGTTAATCATTGCCCATTGTCGATCACCTCCCGTTATCCTTGGTCACTACCCAATGCCACTAACCGTTGGTCATTGGTAATGGTGAGTAATGACTAGAGTCTTGTCGTTTCATCTTTTTGTATTTTTTATTTTGACATTATGTCATAAATTTTGTTATAGCTCAGTGGTGTATACAAGACAATATATTAATAAAATTTATAGATTTATAAATAAACACAAAGTTAAAATAACTTAGTTGATATTTTTTAAAATCATTAACATATAATCAAAAAGATAATATATTAATAAAATTTGTAAATTCATACATAAATATAATTAAAATAACTTAATTGATTAAAGTGTAGAATCTCTTGAGATCAAAGGTTCAATCACTTTTTCTAGCACTTAATTGATTTTGACATTTTTTAGTTAAAATAGGAGTAAAAATATATTTTTACCCTTTTTTTTTGTTAAAGTTAATAAAATATAAAATATTGACTTTTTTCAATTAAAATGGGACAAAAACGTACTTTCATCATTTTACCCATTTTTCATCAAAATTTAAAGGAATTCATTGCTTAACAAGTAAATATCATTTCTTGAAGTTTTAGAAGTCCAAATAAAAAAGCTTCTCATTTTCGTGTGAATCTCTTTCAAAAAAATAAAAAGAAGTGTGAATCTATATAAAAAAATTAATATGTCCCGCTCTAAATATAATTAATATGTCAATAATAATAAACTATGTAATAACATAATCAATTAGTTAACTAATACCATTGAACTTTTGAGCAAAATATAAATAAATTTGAAGATTTCAAAATTAAATTAATTTACGTTTCAAAATTAAATTAATTTATGTTGTGTGTGTCTATATAATTTACGTTGTGTGTGTGTGTCTCTCTATATATGGAGTAAAATAATATAACATAAATTAATTTAATTTATAAACTTTTTATTTTAATATTTTGTTGAAATTTTTAAGTCACTTACAAATAGAGAATATTTAATTTAACAAGTGTATATTCTTATTTCCTAATCTATGTTATAGTTCTTTTTAATCATCCTGAACTATTTTATAGTTTTTTTTTAACTACAAGTTTTATCTATTTCAAATTTTAATATTATAATATTATAAATTACTATAATATCAATCATTTACAACTACAATTATTTTCAAAATTCATACCCATCTGGTGAGTTAGTGTGCTGGGCCAACCTAGACACAACAACCTCAAAGTAGCCCGGGCACGGTCTATAACACGAGTTTGTGTGGGTTGTGCCATGCCCATGCATGCAAACTTAATGAGTCGTGTCATGGGTTGGCCCATAAATAATTTTATTTATTTGTTTTTTAAATATATTTTTTATTTATATTTATTTGTAATTAAGTTTATAATTTAAAATTCAAACCCATTAGAGTAGGTTAGTGTGCTGGGCCGACCCAAGCACGATAGCCTCAAAATAGTCCATAACACGAGTCTGTTTGGGTTGTGTCATACCTAGGCATGTAAGCCTAATGAGCCATTCCATGGATCGGCCCATAAATTTTTAAATTTAAATAAATTTATTTTTTAAAGATTTTATTTATTTATATTTATTTACAATTGAGTTTACGAGGACTTCATTCACTACCCACGAAATTCATATCAATTTATGTTGGCATGCTTAGCCGACCTAAGCATGACACCCTCTGAATAGCCCAAGTATGGGCCTAATGGGTCGTCATGTCAAGGGTTTGCTCATAAATATTTATATTTTAATTTATTTATTTATAAATATATATATTTTATAATTAAGTTTACGAGGATTTGAACCAAGCCCTCATTAAAAAAAGTATAAAATTTAACCACTCAAGCAACTTAAATATTTATGAGAATTTTAATTTTTAATATATATATAGCAATATCAAGTATTTGAATGTTGTTTTTTTTTAATAATTTAATCAATTTATGCATAGTGTACAATTATATAAATTATAATTGATAAAATAAAGTGAATTAAATAATAAATTGGATTGTTAAATAAAAGGATAAGGATAATTTTATACCAAAAATTTGACTTAATTAACAAGTTCGCCTCAATTATATCTAAAAATTTGAGTTTTCCCAAAACCGTTAATTTTTTCCGTCATTTTGGATGAAAATAGTAGTTTTCATTTACAATTACCAATTTATCTCCATTGTTTGTTGTCTAACTTTGGACATGTGGCACAATCTTACTTATTTACTGTCTTTAAATACGTGATGCAATCTCATCTATTTATTTAATTTAATATAATTTTAAAATTAAATTTTAATAAAATAAAACATGTCATAATACGATAAGTTACAAAATGACACGTGTGATAACAAAATTTGAGTTTGATAATGTCAATTTTAAGTCGAATTACCATTGGTCATTATGGTCAGCCATCGATGGTTGTGGCCACTAGTTAAACTAGTGGCCGACTACTCCTTTTTTATTTTTATTTAATTTCATATATTTTAAAAATATTTATTTGTTGAACTTTTTGACATTTGTAAAAAAAATTTCGTCAATGGATTATCATAGAAGTGCCAAAAATGGGGAGAATATAGTGGGATGGATAGCGGCCACCGCCCTCCATCACAAAATGTTGGTAGCTGTCAAACAAGACGGATTATGATAAAATTAGGTATTTTAAATCTAATTGGAAAAAACTTGTCAATTAGGCCAAATTTTTGAGATAAAATTGCCATTATCCTTTAAATAAATTACAACCGTTATAATGAAATTATGTAAATAACAAGTTATATAAATATGACATTAAAATAAATTAATAAGTATAATAAAAAAATACATAATTTAGTTCTCAAAATATAACTTAAATAAATTAACATTAAATTTAAAAATAAAAATAACATAACTAAACTATTAACCCTCAAAATATAACTTTCTCGATAATCCATACACTTTGAAGTATATCGATGTAAATTTTAAGTCAGAACGATTAGTATAAATCAAATCTTGGTTATAATATTTGCAATACAATGTTATAGTATGATTATTAATTATTTGTGTTGAACCTCTGTCTGTATAATGATTTGATATCATTTTTTTGTGCATTGTTACGTCAAGCAAGTTATATTTATAATAAATCTTTATCATCACTGTCTTGGTGAAACTATGACTGAATGTGGTTATTGTTACCTTAGGATGACTAAGAATTAGAGTTATAAAAAAAGGCTCGTAGGTAGCATTTGTAACTAGAATTATAATTACAAATTTTAATTGTAATTTTAATTATATTTACATTAATAGTAATTTTAATTATAATCATAATTACGATGCAATTTCAATTATGATAAAAATAAAATTTTAATATAGTTATAATTAATAATTTTAATTATTATTATTATTATAATATTATAATTACAATTACATTACAATATTATGTTACAGTGAAATTTAATATGTTTATGAAATAAAATATTTTTTCAAAAATAGTTATTATTTTAATTGTATTCTAACACAAATATTAAAATTAAAAAATATAAATAAAAATTCTATGTTGGTCTAGTGGTTAACAATCTTCACTTAATTAAGTTATTGGTCATTAGATTTTGGGTTCAAAAATCCATTGCCACTAAACTTAATATTTTGTAATGAGACATTGTAGCGTGTCGTGGGCCTGAGCCTGTAACGGATAGTGCCTAGCACAAGTATGGTTCATTAGGCCTCAAAATGCGGCCCAACATGGCATGGCATGACATGACATATTAAGTCGTGCTATCTAAACATAATACAACATGTTAAGTACTATGTTAGGTCGTTCCATGCTTAGGTTACTTAGCACAATTATCACCTCTATTCATAATTGATGAAAAATAAATAATCCTCCATAATCAGATCCTAATAAATAATCCTTTTAAATTGTCTATAATCGAAAAAAATAAAATAATAAATAATTTTTTTAAATAATTAGAGAAATTTTAGCTTGAATAATAAATAATCTTCTTAAATAATTAGAAAGATTTTAGCTTGAATCAAATCCAAATATTTTAACAATTAAAATATTAACACTAACCACTAGACTATAAGATAATTGGTCTAAACTATTTGTGAACTATTTTATATATATATTTGTAACATAAAAAAAAGAGATTTAAATTCAAAATCTCCACTAAAATAGAGATGATTGTAGTCCATAGTTCTTTACCGCTTAACACAAGTAATAACTATTTCAATGTTGCATTCTAAACTTTTCAATTTTAAAATAAAGGGATAGATTTCACTTTCTCATTATACCCATAATAGAGTGAAAACCTTAAAAAAGATTTAGGGGTAATTTAGTCATTTCAGTCTCACGCCCAATGCTTCAAATCAATTAAACACCCCATTAGATAAACCGAGAAATGATTGATATTTCCGATTCTCTGAAAAAAAGATTTTCACATCTTTCATAATTTCATTTCTTCTACGACCGATTCTTCAGGAGTACTCGTCGGTTTTGCAATTTTCTTATCTTTAAGTATTAATATTATATGGCGAGGAGACCGGACGAGGAATACGATTACTTGTTCAAAGTGGTACTAATCGGCGATTCAGGAGTAGGCAAATCGAACTTACTCTCCCGATTTACTCGTAACGAGTTCTGTTTAGAATCCAAATCCACCATTGGCGTCGAATTCGCCACCCGTACTCTTCAAGTAACTACTTCACTCTTTCTCTTTTAATCATTTTTCATTATATTACGTTATTATTTTATTTAATTTGTTTATTACGATCCAGTAGTAGTAATTAATTTTATTTAATTCTTAATTTGATCTTTCTTTTTAATTACGATCTTATATTAGTTTAATTTGAGATTTATTTGAATTCTACGTGATTTAGTTTTGATCTGTAAGTTTTATTGAGCATGATGATTGATTTGTGCTTTTGGAGTATATTTTGTGATTGATTTAGTTTTTATGATTTGTTTATTTATTTATTTTTGGATCAAATTTTTGATACGTGATGGTGATTGTAATGGTTTTGTTTGGATCCTGAGAATAGTTTGTAGTGTTTATATTGAATTTTTTAGTGAAGGAGGTTTAATGAACTTGATGAAATGTTAATTATTATTATTATTATTATTATTATTGTAATTATGTAACTTTTAAGTAAGAGTAATCAAACTCCTTTTAAACTTTTATCCAAAAAATTTCATCCTGTTTGACTCCCTAACTAATTTCAAATTGATAGCCATGTGGTGATGAAAAGATGGGATTCAAGTTTGTTAGAGTGGTGTAAATTTCCAAGTTCTTTAGATGCAATTAATTCGTGAAGTAGAATTAATGGATTGGCAATTTTCAAAACTGAAATGGATAAGCATATACAAATTTTGGTGTTTGCTTGAGTATCTATAGCACATAATGGTATGTTAACAAAATAAAGGAGACTACGGGCACTCATCCTATCCTACTCTTATGGTATTTTACTAGAATATGTTTGCTGGTCTCTTCTCTCGATGTGAAAGTTATTGCTGCAAGTCGAACATTGTCAAGTCCAATGTAGACCTTCAGTGAGATAGTTGGTATGATCTGTGCCTATCATGGACACATATGAGGGATCTGAGGACTGGGATCATGTGAATTACAATAAAAAGAAAACCCAAAATAAAATTGTGATTTGTGGGAGAACTCCTTTACTACATGAATACAACCTTTATCTTGTAACCTTGGGTGGCAGACCACATTTGGAGCAAATATTTGTTTGGGCTTCTCTCTTTGGTTGGAGTGATTTAATTCAACCTAAGCCCAATCTGCATTAAGTTAGGATGTGATGCAAAGGTCAAAGTCTAGATCACTTTTCAGTTGGAGTTGAGTGTTACATTGCACATGTTTGGGTTTGATCGGTATAATACGGTAAACTACTTGATTAAGCCCTAGAGTTACATCTTGCTCGTGACTATTATCTTTTCAAAATACAGTATGTTGTACTTAGTTATGTGCTACTCATGATTATGGAATTATCAAGATGCTATGTATTGTACTCAACTTGATAATATATATACGTGTTAAATCAGGCAGAAAGAATAGTTTACTAATGTGGTATGGGTTCATTCATGTTATGACAAGATTTCAATTATGTTAGTATTCCATTATCTTTTTACGTATGAGAAATTATCAAATTAACACTATGTTTTTATTTTAATAATACTACACATGCTCTAGTGTAAGAAATGAAAATAACTTGGGTAAACTTTATGGTGTCATATTGTACCATTACCTTTTGTGGCATTAGTGGCACATAGTGTAGAATGACATTGTCAACTCATACTAGAAATGAAACTTGAGGTCTTTGAGTTGGAAAAGATGGGGAAAGGTATATGAAATTGTACGAGTTTTGGCTAGAAGGAATAAAATGATTTAAATCCACTGTCTATAATATATGATGACACAGCTACATCATGTAAAATGGATTGAATTTTTGTAAGATTTGTCCAAGTTAAAATGTTTAAGCTTGTTTGTAGGCTCATGAAAACAAAAGAATTTATTTCAAACATCTCCAAAGTATTTAATAATGAAAATTTTGTCAGAAAGCTTGTTTGTTTATGTTTTCATGTTTTAAAAAGAAATCTGTGATTTTCAGGTTGAGGGAAGAACAATCAAAGCACAGATATGGGACACAGCAGGTCAAGAGCGATATAGAGCAATCACCAGTGCCTACTATAGGGGTGCACTCGGAGCTCTTTTAGTGTATGATGTGACAAAACCAACAACTTTTGAAAATGTGAGTAGGTGGCTTAAGGAGCTGAGGGACCATGCAGATTCCAACATTGTGATCATGCTGATTGGCAACAAGACTGATCTGAAGCACCTTCGAGCTGTTGCCACAGAGGATGCCCAAAGCTATGCAGAGAAAGAAGGTTTGTCATTCATTGAAACCTCTGCTCTTGAAGCAACAAATGTCGAGAAGGCTTTCCAGACAAATCTTGGCGAGATATACCGGATAATCAGTAAGAAGTCACTCTCATCAGGCGAGCAAGCTCCTTCCAACATCAAAGAAGGACAGAGTATCGTAGTAGGAGGAGCATCCGAGGCCAACACAAAGAAACTGTGTTGCTCTTCATCCTAAAGGTGGCCTTTGTTTCCCTCAATTTCCTGCCTTTTTGTCATGTACCCTCATTTATGTTAATTTTTCATTCTCCTCAGTGACTTATTGTTTCTAGTTACTTTTATTTTTATCTTATGTTATCATTTCATGGTTGAATTATTCTCATAATTTGTTGTTGGGACATTGGATTGATTTTGTTATGGCAAATCACAACAGGCATGTTACAGCTACACTGGTATCTAGTGTACATTCCTTTATTATGATTCAGTTTTCAAGGTATTGAACTCTGGTTCTTACAATTTCTTTGGTCACACTTTATAGTGATTTTCGAAAAAAGATGGATCACCTCCCGTGTTGGCAGAGGCCTCATGTTAACATAATAATCCTTAATTTTTAATCCTCTTTATTAGTTATTAGACAAATATATAATTGAACATGTATTTATCTGTTTTGACCTTAATTTTATTCTAATTTAATAATTGTTTTTAATGATGCTATAATATTGTTCATTTCTTTTATATATATGAAGAGAGAGATTTGTGACTCAATAAAAGGTATTGAATCCGTTGCAAATTTTGTCAAAATGATGTAATAATATATTTAATTTAGTAATGAAAAAAAAAAAAGTTTAAGTTTCCAACTTTGTTTATGTTCTTTCTCCGTGCATTTGGTGAATCATCTTTAGGTCAGTAAGCTAAAAACGAACTCTTTAATAAAGTGTTGTTTTCTATTGAAACTGAACTGAACTGATTTAGAGAAGCTAGCCAGCATGCGTTGAAATATTCAATTTTCTGCGTCTAATGTGATTAAAAACGTAGTAAATTGTACGGATTACATCTGCCTTATTTGGAGTATTATTTATTTATTCTCTTAATATTTTATATTGTTTAAAAAATATATTATATATTTATTGTCTTTTTATTAAATTACCTTTATATTATTATAATGTAATTTTTTTAAAATAACTAAAATAATTAATGTAAATTTTTTAAAAATTAAAATAATAAAAACCATAACATATAATATTATGAGAGAATGATGAATATTTTAATTACTTTACTTTAATTTTTACTTTTATTTTATATTTTAAAATTTTACTCAGTAATTAAAATTTTAAAATATATTAATATTTAATATTTTTAAAAAGAATAAATATATTATGATTTTATTATTTTTATTATTTTTTAGTAATTTTATTTTAAAAATTAAAAAGTTATAACATATTTATTATTTTTAATGAGCATTCAATATTAATGCATGAAAAAATATTAAATATTAATAAAAATATAAAATATAAAATAAAAAAATAAAAAAACCAAAATATTCATCCTTCTATTATTACATAAATATCTTATAATTTTAATTATTTTATTTTTATTTTTTCTTAAAAAAGTACATTAATAATTTATGACAATAATAATATAATAATAGATTAGTAAAAAGACAATAAAAATTAATAAATAATATAACAACATGAGATTTTTTAAATAATATAAAATATTAAAATAATAAGTGAATAATACTCCAAAAAAAAAAAATTAATCTCTGCGCTTAATTAATTAAAGGGTTCAAGAACTTACCTTTGACGCTTCCAATTGCCTCTTCTCTAATTGTTAATTCAAGAATCAAATAATCTCTTGCATGATAAAGCCAATAATTTATATATTTGTTTTATTTATTTCAGACCATCCAATGAAGTATTATTTCAAAATTCACGCAACTCTAATTTCCAGGTTAGAGAAGATCAATTGCTGACCAACAAAAAGCACACGACGATCGTGATATATAGAAAATTAATTGATAGTTATAATAAAATGTTCTCATTTCCCCATATAAATCTCTCCGAGTTTTTTTTTTTAAATTTTTTTCGAAAGTGAAATGAGGAACACATGATTTAGTCAACCATAAGAATACTCTCAACATTTTCACTCAAAAGATTTCAAATACTGAAAGAATACAAATTTTGACATATTATATGCACCGCAATTTGATTTTTTTTATAACAATGAATTTTTCGAAAGTTGTAAGATAATTTTAATAGTTCTAATTTATTACAAAAAAAAAAGGAAAAAAAATATTCTAAAATGTATATTATAAAATTCATTAAAATAACAAAAATATATAATTAAAAAATATTAATTATATGCTTCAAACAACAATTTTGAAATTTTGTTTACATCTTTATGTGAATAAAGATGTAAATATATCATATTAAGTAAAAATATTTTTGAGAAGAAAATTAATTAAATAATTCAGACTTTTTATATTCAGTCAACTCACTTTTTTTAATTTAACTAAAATTGACTTAAAATTCCTATTAAATTAGAAAAAAAAACAAATTTAATGACTGAATAAATGAAATTAACTATATACATCATTAAGCCAAAAAAATAAATAAATAATAAACAGACCTTAATATTGTCATTTTGGTCTATCTAACCATCTGTCATCATTGTCTATATGAAATTATAAATTCTAAACCTAAATCCCTCAATAATATTTCCTATCTTGATTATTTTCATATATATATATATATATATATAAATTCTTATGTACGGACATTTACATATTTTTATAATACATACTTAATTTATATAATATTATTTAAGTTTTCATAATATTATTTATTTATTGCACAACTAAAAAACCACGTTAACTAAATAACGTTATATAAATCTATTTATATTTTCTTAAGAAAAATGTAGACCTTTCTACTAAAATAAAAGCTATATGAAAACATTAAATGGTAATGATAGAATTCTCTATTCAAAAGCTCAAGTAAATAGAGGCAGCATTTGCATGTAAAATTCATTGTAAATGGCTTCTCTCGAGTATTTTCAGTATTTGATTGGTTAAAAGGAGAAAGAAAAATGAAGTACAAAAAGAATTGACTTTTTTTCATCTTAAGATTTGAATAGGGATGAAATTTTTCATTAACCAAGCACCAACAATTATTCTTATTTTTAGTCAATTTTGAGTGATTTGTATGCGTAAAATACATTCACAATCATTCGAGCAATACCCATAACTTTGAATATAGTAGATAGAGAAATTACAAATATTTGTAAATGACCTTTTTTTTTTGGTAAACGACCAACAATCCATTTCATAAAATAGAGTATATTTACGTTTTGCTAATATTTTTAAAAAAGAATCAAAGTTGTTTTGAAAGAAAAAAAAAAGATATTGTAGCACGTTTTCAAAACAATAGAACATTATTTTTCATTTTCTTAATTATAATTTTTAAAACCAATTTTTTTAGAACAAGTAACACTACTTTTGGAGACGCATTCAGTCTAAGGGTGTAGAAGAAAACGCGCTTAACGAGTCTTTTTGGTTTTACATGCAAAGTTTCGTCGTTTGTTGGTTTGTTTTGTGTGCTTTGGTTTGTCAAAGTAAATATGAAATAATTAATACCATATCTGTTTTGACCTAAGTTTCATCTTAATTTAATACATTATGCTATAATATTTGTTCATTTCTTTTATATATACAAAGAGAGATATCTGTGACTCAATAAAAAAGTTGTGAATCCATTACAATTTTTGTCAAAATGATGTACTACTACTATCTGCAACAGAAGAAATTATTAATTTAGTGATGAAAAAGGTAGGTTTCAAATTTTGTCACTGTTCTTTCTCCATCTTTAGATCAATAAGCTAATAACGGATTCTTTAGTAAAATTTTAATTTTTAATCAATCAAAAAGAAATTTTATTATTAAAAAAAACATCAATACAACAGAATCTCACAAAATAATAGTACCACAATCTATCAATTCTTTACAATGTCATTTATAGACTATTTATTAATAGCTCCTAAATAACTAGATCAAATAAAAGACAGTATTAACAGAAGAATTTTTTTATTGAAAAATCAATTGGTTACGCTTCCACCATATAAAATAGATAATAACACATATAACAATTCTTCTAATTTCATTGAGTATAATTTTACTTTTAATTTTTTTATAAAAATAAACAATCTCCTTTTTTTCAAAGAAAGAAGTATTCTCTTTTTCAACTCTTTAATAAAGTTGTTTTTATTGAACCGAACCGATTTAGAGAAGCTAGAATATGTTGAAATAAGTACGTAATCTAATGAGATTTGTAAGATCTGCGTATAATGAAATATTCAATTTCCTTCTATGACAATATTATTGAATGGGTTAAGCTTTTTTATCTTGTCTTTTCTTTGTACTAATTACTAAACGCGGCCTAGGACAAGCACGGGGGCAGCAATTCTGGCATATTTGTGAGATGTGTACTTAATTGATAAATTAAGAGAAAAGAAAAGAAAAAACTGAAATCCCACATCGGCCGAGAAAGCAACAGAAAAGTACTTTAATAAATAACTTGACACACATATTAACAATACCCACAAGAGGATGTGTGTGGGTCTTGGTCCATCTCAACGGTGGACCAAGACCCAGGAAAGTCCCCGGGCCAACTTCTGTAGAGATGCAGCCTCGTAAACGAGAGACCCATGATTGGGAATTTCTCCTCTTGCCTCCGGCAAGAACGGCTGAGACGTGTGCGGAGCCGTTGAATTTCCTTCTTGAGTAATTGGCCGATAATCACAGTCATTCACATGGGTTCCTCGAGCCAACTAAACGGGGCTTACCATCTTGTGGTTCTCATTTTTACCCCCCTTTTCCCAGAAAAAATTTTCAACTCTATTTTTTTTCCAAAAATTGATTGAACTCTTAGACAAATCAGTGGGACTTTTAAGCTACGAAATTTTACATAACAAATGTGACATTCCCTGAACCAAACTATTCTTTGGATAACCAACCATCCAATACACCACATTTTTGGAGTATCAGTTGTCAATGTGGATAATCAGGACAATTCTAAACACACACCATAAGTTGTTCTTTACTCAGAGTAAGTTCACGTTTGATAAGAATCCTAAGATTTATTCTAATTCTGAAAACGCGTTTACTCCGAGAATAAATGTTAGGTTTAATATGGAAGTCAGTGTCTTTCGCTTAGTGAGGGGTGTATTCATCAAAAGTGTAAACCTACTTTACACGTCCCCTAAAAACAGGTAAACATGACAAATGATATTCCACAAAGACTAAGCTGCTGTGACAATTACTCATAAGAATTATCAGAAGATAATGTGTTTCGATTTCACAAGAAAGAAAATACTCCATTCTAATTATTCCATTTTGAAACACCTTCAACATATTTAAAAGCTCTCTTAGAACCCAAAAAGTTAGAAACAAAAGAGTGAATTTCTCTAGTTTCAATCCCCCCTGCAGTGTTATAAAATGACAAATGAATAGAAAAAGAAAACAAAAACAAAAAGAATTACTCAAAACAGCTGCCCTCACAGAACTTAGAAAATTTTCTTCTATTTCTTCTCTTTTTTTCAAGATAATCAAAAGTTGTCAGCGAGTGTAAATATTTAAGTACTCATCAAACAGAACAAGATGCTTAAAGCAGGAAATATTTGGATGCTTTAAAGATTTCATATGCTAATGCAGTCAACGGAGTTAAAACTGTCTTACAATCTGCTAACATAATTAGAGTTATAACATCAATGGCTAACCACAACAGTTGCTGTTCTGCTGGATTGGCTGTCCTTTCATCTGCACTGTTCCAGTAGACTTGTTCGCAGTCGGCTGATTACCCATTCTGCAGAGAATTTGAGCACATGATTAGGGAATCGAGAATTATTTTACTGGGTACATTTTAACGAAAGATTTAAGAACAAAATATTAATGGTGCATGACATTGCAATACAAAAATAGAGTTTCATGATTCCCAAAGGAATGTTTTGCGAAGCTTGACAACCACCACCAATCGTTTGGCTTGAGTGGTAGTTCTCCACTCTTCCAGAGGTGACAGTGGATTTTATCCCTTAACTTGTTACCAATCCGATTTTGGCAGATATCAAACTTTGAATCCTTTTATGCACTACAAAACAACACTAAGAACGAGAAGAACATTTCATAATTCACATATAATAGACAACACCTCCATAGTGTCTTAAAAGCTAACCAGCCTCACACCATGAGATTCAAAAACACTGCTGTAGATTTTTCTTCCAGAGCAGTTGGTACCAACCAAAAACATCAGGTGTAAAGTTTAGTCATCGCAAAATTATCACCAGAATGACATCTAACTGGAGATAATTTAAGAAATAAGATGATCAGTTGCAAATGGGCAAAGGATCACAGAATCTGTAATAAGGAAAGAAAGAGTTGACAAGTAATTTTACTTTTTCTTGATCTCGCCAGCCATGGTTAAGAAAGCTTGCTCCACATTGATTGCATCTTTGGCACTTGTCTCAAGGAAAGGAATCCCGAGCTCATCTGCAAATGCCTGCATTTCACTCAGAAGCCAAAGAAAAGTTAGGAAAACTGATGTGGTATGTTATTTGGATATCCTGATATTGCACTCTGCTGCTTGATGCCAAACACATCAGCCTACATATTATCATAATGGTTAAGGAGTTGTTACAAAGTTCGTAACTCCATCAGATGCCAAAAACCAACAGACCAATCTCCCTCAGTCATCCATATAAGACATCTTAGAAACTTTAAACCATTTGAAGAAGCATCAAAAGATGCTTTGTCCTTACAAGAGTGGAGCAGTTTGACAGGCACACCTCCTGGCTTAAGGCAGTATATACATCTATCTAGGTCTTGAGTTGAAAACCAGATTCTTACGAAATTGTATCATTATCTCAGTGTCTTTCCATGGTAATCAAATCTAATGGAAATTGGTCATGTATCAGTAGCAACTTTCAAATTAAATTTCCAAGGGAGGTGGCCAGTAGCTCAGCCAAAAAACTGTGTATGAGTGCCATGCGTCTGATCTTGCATGCCTATGCATGTGCATACATGGACACACGTGCAAGCAGCTTAATGTGAGAGAGGGAGGGAGAGGGAAAAAAGTCAGAAATCTAAGACACTATATATGCACTTTTAAAGACCTATTAGAAATACTATAATTGGGGTTGCACATATGTGTAAGATTCAACATTGAATAAGTATGCACCAAATCAGATGCTCAAAGCTTGAAATAATTCCGCAAATACATTACAGGAGATTAGATTTACTCTTTTTAGGCATGTTTTCACTTTCTTTTTTTTAAAAAAAAGTATTAATAGTAACTGTTAAAGAGAAATTTGTCAGTAAAATTCAGTTCTCATTATTCATTAGGAATTCATCTAATCAAATTGTTCCATAATGGAGGATATGATACAAGACATTTTAAATGAATTGTGTTTTAGCAGGTCAAATTCCGTCAAGCATGCAACTGTTAAAAGATTAATTAAAACATAAATAAAATTTCATTAAACAATCCAGATGAACTATAAAAGAGAACATATATGGAAATTTGTTTAGCAGAAATTCCAACTCCACATGCAAACTGCCCAAAGCTTGAGTGTCCTGGGGAGTAGCAACTCAATAAGCAAATGAAATAGAGAAAACTTCAAAATTATATTTGAAGTACAGGAGACAGAAGTGAGAAACAATACCTTTGCTGTTTGTGTGTCCACAACCTTGTTCTCAACTAAATCACACTTGTTACCAACTAGAAGCTTGCAGACACTGTCATTTGCATATCTGTCGATCTCATTCAGCCACTGCTTGACATTATTGAAGCTGTCCATCTCAGTGACATCATAGACAATCTGTTGAAATCCCAACACATATAAGAACTCTCAGAACTTGCTGAATAAAAAAAAGGAATAGAAAAGAAAACATATCAATCATTCTCTTTTAAAGGAAATTACAGCATTGCAAACTTTACCAAGATAGCTTTTAAACAGCATCATGCTATATAAGGATTTATAAAAGTTATGTGCATAATATTTTTATGCACCCATTGTTGATCAATATCCTATTATATAAGGAATTGCTCTGACGCATGGCTGATGAAAGATGAAAAAGGAGTTAGTAAATAAATCAAGAGTCAATAATATGCCGTGTTTAAATCTCATACAGAAATGTAATAAACAAACTTAGGCTAAATCTATGGCAGTATATAACTCTGTAATTTAAGAAAACCAAAGGGCAAGGCTCCTTACTATAATCCCATGGGCGCCTCGGTAATAACTGCTTGTTATGGTCCGGAATCGCTCCTGTCCAGCAGTATCCCACTACATAGATGAACAAAAATCAAGTGTCAGACATTACATAGAGAACGAAGTATGTTTACATTTTTATAGCATCACATTTCCTCATTTCCATCAAAAGCAAAACAAGCCATGCTAAAAGAATCATAATAAGTTCCAGAGAAACCTTTTTATCTTCTTTGCACTAAGAAACTAAATATTTTTTATACAAAGACAAAGAATAGGAATATAAGAAAGCCCTTGTTCAAAATCTGTAGATAATCGTGGGCCACAAAGGCCATCACTCTTCCAACAAAGAAAATAATAATATACCCTCAAGCTTAATCTTAGCTAAATACAAAAATATATTAAAATTCTTAAAAAACAAGATAAAGGCGATTTTGACTCACAATCTGCAGCTTGATTGTCTTCCCATCCAGCTCCACAGTTCTGATTTTCTGCAAAAAGAAAAAGGGAAAAAATTTAAAAGCTTGTACGTATAAAACGTACACATACATACACGTATACGTAATACATGAACATACACATACATATATACATACAGATAGAAACAGAGACTTACAAAATCAACTCCAATGGTGCTGATGTAGCTGTCGACGTAAGAATCATCCTGAAAAATCGAAAAATTAACACAAAAAAATACAATTAAAAGTCTTAACCCTAAGTATTGACATAACAGAAAATGCAAAATCTAGGCTTAATCACTAATTATTTCCCTAATTGAAATCGGAAAAACATAAACTCAAGCACAAAAAAAAATAAAGAAACTGAAATAGCAAGTGATGGATATAGAGGAAAAATCAACTGACGGCAAATCGGAGGAGCAGGCACGACTTTCCGACGGACGAGTCTCCAATTAGCAACAGCTTGAAGAGATAATCGCTTCAAAATAAAATAAAAAATAAATATAAATATATATTTAAATAAGAATAATGTTAATATGAGAGAAATGGAGGGAAGAAGGAATAGGAAAGGCGTTTGGATAGAGAGAAAATGAGGACTTACTATTCGTTGCTCATGATTTTGGTTTTGGATAGGGGGAACAAAGAATTTTGAGAAACGATTTCTTTTTTCTGTTTGGTGAGAGAGAAAGAAAGGGAAAGTGTTGTGCGTGTGAAATGTGCTCAAGCCTGTCAATCTTAGCTTTGTCCACCTCTCTTATATACCACCCACTGCAATCCACCGTCATGTTATTACGGGATAACAACATCTACGTCCCTGAATTTTAGTGTTTTTATTCGAGAGCACAATATTTTTTCATTTATATCTAATGGGTGCTCAACTTTTGTTGAAATAAGTTGGGTGAACATTTTCAGGTTCAAGAATTTTTAAATTGGAAAGCTAAAACGTGTCCCGTTCGAGACACTTTGGGTCAGATTGGGAAATTTCTTTTTTTTAAAAATTATTTTAAAATAATATAATTTTAATTTGAGACAGGTTGGGGTGGATTTGAAATTTTTTAATTTAATTTTAAAAAATAAAAAATGAAATAAAATTATATTTAATTTTGAATTTAAAAATAAAATTAAAAATGAAATAAAATCTAATTAAAATTTTAAAAAAAGGTTCCGATTGAAAAATTCTCATTCAGGCTCGAGAATTTTTTAAATCCGACTTGTACATGATAAAAAATTCTACCCCGAACTCAATTTTGTTTCCGTTTGATCCTAAATTTTCAAACGAATTGAATTTAAATGAGTCAAATTTAAAAATAATGCCCACCCCTAAAAATAACCATGGTAGCCTATTATATAAATGTTGACCAAGGGAAAATAAGAGTAGATAAAGAAGCAAAATTGACAAATTTGTCTCTGTCTGAAAAAACATAAAAATTAAGGACCTAAAAGCTACTGTTCTTGATGCAAATTGACAAAGTACGTCCTTATCTTAAAACGCAAAAGCAAAATAGGGACTTACATGTTATTACTCCATTTTAATATAATATTCAAGATAAATATATATATATATATATATATTTTTTGTAAGTTCTGTTACTTCATTATAACATTAAAACTAGAAAGTGGTGCGGCTACAGTCTTACATCAATATAAGAAAGCAACTTTATCGGCTTTTGAGCTTATTTTATTACAAGATTTAGGGACATGCCCAAGTTCAATTTGGTTCTCTTATGCTAGGAGTTCTTGAATTGTCAATTTGATCTCTTTCAATAATTACGCTTCCCTTTGAATTAATTCAATCACATTTTTGGCATCTATTTCTGCTACAATGGAAAAAAAAATCCTTTACTTTTTTACAATTTGAAAGCCGAAAATTATGGCTTCTACTTCAGCTATTTCCATATTCTCATAGTTGTTTTTTTTTGTTGCAGTTGCCATCAGTAAAACATTCCCATCTGTATTTCTTATTACTGCACTTAGTTCAGCTCTATTTGCTCTAGTATCCATTGTTGCATCTATATTAATCTTAAACCAGCCTCTTAGGAGAGCTTGCCACTTTACTGCACTACTATTCTTTTTATTTAGTTCTCATGATGAGTTTGTTCTACTTTGCCAATTGGCCCATAAGAGCATGATTGCATAAAGGACACTTTCCTCTTCCACGAGGCATCTAGAGCATACTGGGTTCTGTATAAACCTTTTTGTTACCATGTTGGCTCCTGTAGATAGTAGATTTGATAGGGCCCTCCACATGAAATGGGCACTATGCACTTGTTTGTTTACCCAACAACTCCTTAGAAGAAGGTCAAAACAAACAAGGGGAACGGGTAAAGAATTCCGAAGTAAAAAAATTATTTTATCTACTAATAAGAACAAATTAGCGTATTATCAAATCACACACCTATTGCCACCATTGTAGATATAAGATATGCACTTTTACGTGAACCAATACGTCTAGTCCTACGTGAATAATAACTTGTTAATATAATTTTTACTATATTTTATCATTTCATAATTTCCACCATTCTCTAGTTCTATTTGATGACTTTGGCTTCTTTAAATTCTTCCATTCCGATGCTATATAATACCCACTTTTCATTGAGTACTTCCTCCTTTTGTCATAGTGCCAGCAAATTTCATCATTTTCCTTTGTTGGTGACAGTGGTATCTTTAATATACACTTTGCATCCAGCTCACAAAAATGCTACCTAATTACTTCCTCCTTCCATATGTCAACTTCATCAATTAGCACCTCTACATTGCTATCAACAGAGAGTAATGGAGGGGATATAGGTTTGAAGGTAGATACTCTTGGTATCCAATTGCGATTGTATATACTAATCTTGGTTTCATCTCCAACCATTCACCTAATGCCCCTCCTTAAAAGTTCTCTCCCCTACAATAAACTTATCTAGATTTACTCTCAACTTTTGCATCAAAAAATTGATCTTTTTGAAATATCTAACTTAGAACACTCTTTAACTATTAGTGATTTTAGATGTTGGATCAACCTCCATCCTTGCTTTGCAAGCATGGCTTGGTTAAAACATGTAAACTCTATAAAACCAAGCCCTCTTTGCTTTTTCACATGGTACATTCTTTCCCACCTTATCCATTGTATTTTCCTCTCTTTTAAGTTTTTGGATCTCCACCAAAAGTCAGCCAATATCTTCTGCATGTCCTCACATAAACTCTAAGATAACTTGAATACACTTATTGCAAATATTGGTATTGCTTGGCAAGTTGTTGTGATCAGTACCTTTTTCCCTTCACTGGAAAAGAGTCTCCCATGACATTTGCCAATCTTGCTAGAAATCTTAAGTCTAATATCATTAAAGAAGTACTTCTAATTCTCCCCACTAACCCTAGGTATTTCTTATGCATGGTTACTCACCTCAATTGGAATACAGTTTGCAATTTTTGTGCTTGTGACTTGGTTATATTTGGACTACGAGACATGGATGACTTCTCATAGTTAAACACCTGCCCTAAGACCTTAGAGTAACTATCAAAGATCTATTTAAACTCATTACTTCCTTGGTCTGTGGCCTTTGATGAAAATCAAACTATCATTTACAAATTATAGATGGGAGATTGATAATTACCTGTTGATCACTCCGTGAATCATTCTTTGGTTCTCAGGCTCAAGAATTATTGATATTCAATAAAATATTTTTGTTCTAAAAGAATTCATTATAATATATTTTAAGTTGAGAGAAATCAATGATAGTAGTTTTTTTTTCAAGTATCAAATAACGATATTTAAATTAGATGGTGAGTATTTAGGCTCATTTAATTAAGTTTTTTAAATAGAGTTTTTGAAAGTAAATTTTTTTAAAAAAAAATCATTAATCGTTTAGTTGTTAATTAAAAAAATTCTTTTAAAATATTAAATTATTTAGTTATACATCGTTAAAAATGCTTTATTGTTATTAAATTATTAAAAAAGATATTTAATAAATTTTATATTTAAATTCTAAACAATACAATTTTTTTATACATAAGTTTAAAATTATCCTTTTTTTAAAAAATCAAATCTCTTGAAATACAAAATCAAGTAAAATTAATACATAGTTAAGCAAATCAAATAATATTTTGTATAAAAATTAAAATTCAAATCAAATAATATTTTGTATAAAAATTAAAAATCAAATCAAATAATATTTATCAATAACAAAAAAAAATTACTAGAGTCTTGCTAAAATATAATCGTTATAAAATTATAAAAATCCAACCAAATAAATACTTAATTTAACGGGATAAAATCATATTGTTTAGTATGAGAGATCTAAGTTTATTCTACTCACACCAGTGTTACGTTAATAAAATAATAACAAAATTAATAAATAATGGTATATGATATGTATTTATTATTGCCACATCATTATACAAAGTATATAAATATAATATTACTAGATAAATTATATCCAATAATATGTAAAAACGTCAAATTAAAATTAGTAAAATTTTAATTTTAAAAAATTCATTATAAATTTATTTATATTTTTGCTATCATAATTCAAAGTATTTCATTAGAGTAGTGAAACTTTTTATATAATTGAAATTTATGCTCATTGTGCTTTATCTAAGAAAATAAATTTGACCCGATCTATTAGTCAATCATTATTTATAATATCTCATGGTAAACTTTTAATTTTTAATTATTTTAATTATTTTTTAAACTTAAGAAAAAAAAAGCTTCTCTTTGATTAAAATTACTAAAATATATATCAATTTCATGTTATACAACTTTTACTAATTATTAAGAATATTGTTGATCATTTAGATTACTAAATTATTATTTTTAAATAATTTATTAATCATATTTGCATAATAATTTATATGCCAACATATCAAATTTGTGTATCTAAAATATGAAGTTATTTTAGACTCTCGTGCCATATTAAGTTATTTAACTTGATATGTGGGTTTCAATTAGTTCAATTGGTAAAACTTTTCAAGTTAAATTAAGAGGTTTGGTTGATACCCCGTCAAGGAATATGATTTAAATTTCTTACTAATATTTTTTTTTATAAGTTATTAACTCGATATTTTTCACACTAGACTCAATTATGTCAGTGTTAATATGGTGCATTTTACACTGTCAATTTGTAATGGGTTTATATTTTAGTATGATTTTAATTAGATATCATTTTTTTTAACAATGAAATCTAAATCTGAAATTGGTAGATCTACTTAGGGATAGCGGACCAGGTTTCATTATTAAATATGTATTGAGTAAATTTATTTTACAAATTATTTAATTATTTATTGAAATATATACTATCAAATATTTGTAAAATAGAAATCATCAACAAACATAATATATATATATATAGACACATTGATAGATAATAAGAAAACTTGGCCTTTAATATAGTAGAGGCATATTAGAAAGTACTATCTTAAAATTAAATAATTCATCTCTCGTATGAATTTATATGATTCAAAAAATTAACTTTATGCTCGTAGTTACTCTCTTTAATAGACATAATTATTAAAAGATTATACTAATTTTTTATTATTATAGTTGTTTAAAAATACAATACATAAAATATATAATTTAAAAATTTGTGTTTACTTCTTTTTTCTTCGTCACTCTTACTAACTCTCTAACAAGAAAGGGTTAGACACCCTTTATATGATGTTAGGCAATATATGTATTAATTTTAATATTAATAAAAATAATTTAATACATTGTAACTCTTATAATAATTTAATATATAAAATTCTCAAATAATAATAATAAAAAAGTTGTAACTCGCACATATTTAATCTAAATTTAGTAGCAAACTAGAAAATATTATACCCACTATGTACTAATGATAAGTTATTATTAATCATTTATAATATAAAAGCTAATTTAAAATATGTAACTTATAAAATATTAAAAGGATTTGAAATCTTTTGTCCAATAGTCTCCCATAAAAGATTTTGAAATTTTTTTATATACAAAATAAATTAGATATATATATATATATGAAAATATTATGTATATTCAATAAAGAAAATATATAAGAATTTATATATTTAACGCACCATTTTGAAATATTTATAACACGTGTATGGGACATCATTTATGAATTTACAAAAATATTCTGTAAGACAAACGAGTGTGTATTTAAAAAGTCTCATAATATTAAGTGTACTCGTTAAATATTAAGGTAGCAGTACAGATCGATTTGAGAAAATTTTAAAAAGTAAAATATATTTTAGGACTTATCTAAAAAGTGAGAAACATAATTTACAAATATTACAAATAAATCCCTATTACATAAAAAAGTAGGTTGCACACATGACATCCATACATAACTAGATGTGTGATAAATAGAAACATGCATAGAGTTGCATGTGACAAATGTCACTTATGCAAAGTAATTGCATGGATAACATAAGTGACATTTGTCACTCATGCATTGTAAGGCGTAGTCAATGGTTTTCCACATAATGGACATGTGTCCACATGAAAATCTAACTCTAGATAAAACAAATAAAAAGAGTTTCAATTATAGAAAAATATATTAGAGAATGAAAAAGTTGTGCAACCATTTTGAGAGAAAATGGCAACTTTGAGAAAATTACATTTTGGTTCCTAACTCAATCTTTAAGCATTTAATGCATGAACTAGTTCAAGTGTTGAACTAAGTTTAATTTCTGCATGAAATATACATCAAATGCTACCATTCTAACTAGTTTAAGCCCACCAAATGTAAAAATCTAGAATTGTTCAAGAGATGACTTGACTTGAGGACCCAAGTCGCAACCCTAACACAATTCAAGCCAAGGTCTTGACACCAATCTTCCCAAGCCGTAGTGCCACCAGACAAATAGGAACCTAGTTTTATGTACTTTGAAAGTTTGGTCTAATTGGAGCTTATAAATAGAAGCACAAAACCACTTTTCAATTAGGAAGAAAAAAATAGAGCACAAAAATAGAGATAGAGGTATACATTTCTAAACAAAGAGAGACTTGGAGGTTGAAAACTCTTGAAGATTCTTGAAAAATTGAAGTCTTGAAGACCATCTCTGTCAATAATTTCTTTCTCTATCTTGGTTTGGATTTTGTATTTGTGGATATTATTTTAAACATATTTGCATTTATGAATTTCTCGATGATTTTAGTTATGGGTATATCTATATTTGACTAGATTTTTATTTTAGGGTTTGATATAGCTCTATTTATACTATATTTAGAATATTTAGTTAATTGTTAACAAGTTCCAATTTAATCCACATGTGTTTGTATATGATTAATGCTTATAATTTATTGGGAAATGAATTAGTTGACCTAAATTTATGAATTTTAAAGCTCGGAAGAGATTAATTCATTTATCAAATTTAAAAAATACAATCTTAGTTGTTATTGAGTTCGAAAGGCTAATAGCATTTTGATAATCAATATAAGAGTTATTTAATGAATGTGTAGATATGTAAATTAGATAGAGATATCAACTTAATTATTTATACATAAGATCTCATTTAACATTTAAAAAAGGTAATAAGATTAATTTTAAACCATTGATTAATGAGTTAAAATAGAATTAGTTAATAATTAATATATATGAATAATATAGTGGAGTCAAGACCCTAGAATTCTCTTATTATTGATTTCCTATTTTGAAAAATTGTCAATTTTAATTATTATTTTGTTTATCGCCGTAATTAAATTTTGGTGTTTTTGAAATTAATTAATACTAAAGTTGCTTTGATAAAATTAAGTTGTGAAAATCCATGGTACTTAATATAAATTTAAAAAAACAATCCTTATGGGATGATACTTTACTTATCACTTCATTATTTGATCACAACTCGTGCGTTTGCAGTTTATGTATATGTATATATCAGCGAACAGAGTTAAAACTATATAGCTACATATATATTTTACATCAGTTAATATGAACAAATTATTATTAAACAAATGGTATGAACATATTTTTCATGTTATATATTTCTATTGACACACCAAATTTTAGAATATACTTGAATATAAAATAATGACACTAATAAATTTATTTCATAAAGATTATAACTATCATTAAACACGAATAAGTATTTGCCTTTAGATTGTTGGGCAAATTTATTTTAAAAATTATTCAACCATTTTGAAATCTATTTTGTCAAATATTTGTAAGATAGAAATCATTGACAAGCATAATTTAAATTATATATACATATATATTGTAAGAAAATATATCATTGAGCATAATAAAAGCATGCTAGAGAGAACTATCTTAAAGTCAATAGTCACCTCCTGATGTGGATAGTGACGGATCTATAAAGCTCTAAGACTCAATCTTATACTTGCAATTGCTCTCCTCAGTGAGCACAATCATTAAAAGATCATATCAAGTCTCTATTGTTATAATTACTAAAAAATAAAATATATAAATACATATGATCTAAAAGTCTATGTATAGATCACTTCTCTTTTTTTTCTTCTTTATTCTTATTCACTCTATAATAAGAAATAGCTAACACCCTTTATATAATGGCAAATAATATACGTATTAATTCTAATATTAATAAGAATAATTTAATATATTGTAACTCTTATAAAAAATTTAATGTATAAAACTTTTAAGTAATAATAATAATATATAAAGGTTATAACTCTCACACATTTAATTTAAATTTAATGATTAATTTAAAAGTTTATAACCACTATGTAATAATAGTAATTTATAAATTTTTTATATCAATACATAGTGTACATCTCATTACAAATATTAACAATCAATAATTGTTGTTACAACTCAACTAATATACAAAGTCAACTCATCTTGGGTCAAGGGTTACACAAATATTGCCATTAACGTAATATAACTAAGTACATATTTAAAACATGTAATAACAATTTATTATTAATAGTTTATAATATAAAAACTAAATTTAAAATATGTAACTTATAAAATATTAAAAAGATTTAAAATCTTTTTTCTAACAATATGCTCAAGCGAATATGTAATATTTATCAAATTCATAACAAATGTTGTGAATTTTCAAATTAATATAATGAAAAAAACATAAACCATAACATTAGTTATTAATAAACCTCAAAGATATCCAAATTAACATCTAATATAAGTTTAAATTCAAATCACTATAAGACATTATTAAACCAACAAGTCCATCCAGTACTTTCACAACCTAACGTAATTTCATATATGAATTTAAGTTTTTAACTGTATCATATATTTCTTTTGGCAATTTTATAGTCCAAAACAATAATGTTTGGTTTTATTTTTTTGATAAAATTAAAATAAATAAAAATTTGCAAATACTTATTATGGATGTTTGCATATTTTTAATTGAATTCATTGATAATTTTAATTTTGTATACCTTACTTAAAATCTTACTAAATTCTTCAATAAGATTGAGCACCAATAGATATTTTAGGTCATTTTATTATTTGAGTAATATTATATTTTTTAAATATTAATAAAAAAAATTTAACATAAATTAATATATTAAATAATTATTTAATGATAAAATAATACAATTTTTAAAATTATTTGTTACATTATTTAACATATTATTTAAGATAAAAATTTTAAAATAATATTTTTTAAAAATAGCATTATTCTTTGTCATCCTCACTAAATTAGATCATCTATCTGACTATTCCATAATAAATTAGATCTTACCTATCGCCCAATCCTAAATTAAATTAAATAATTATTTAATAATAAAATAATACAATTTTTAAAATTATTTGTTACATTATTTAACATATTATTTAAGATAAAAAAATTTAAAATAATATTTTTTAAAAATAACATTATTCTTTGTCATCCTCACTAAATTAGATCATCTATCTGACTATTCCATAATAAATTAGATCTTACCTATCGCCCAATCCTAAATTAGATCATCATTGTGTCACACAAAGAATTTAAAATAAAATCATGATCATTTGTCCCACATTCCAATATGTGGGGTACCACACACTGAATCTCACTCTCCTTTCATTGCTATCCATTCATGCGTTGCCACGTGGTCCAAAAACAACGCAATAACCAAGTTAACCACTCATAAACCCTAGTCAAGTGAGTGGACTGAGTCATCTCCATTTCATTTTTAGCATAAATTCTTCTCTCGCATTTTAAAGCTGCAAACGAAACGAAGAAAGAAAAGAGAATCCCAAAGCATAGTTATAGAATCTGCTTTCACTAGCTTTATCTCTCCGGAGACGAAACATGTTGTTTTTGCATCGTTATGCCGAAGTTTTTTTTTTTTTTTTTTTATGGACCAAAATATGGAAGAATAAATATTTGATATATTTAAAAATTGCCTCATATAAGTTTATTTAAACAATTTCTTTTGATTAGTGTTAATTTTTTTTTATAATATTTAAGGTTTATAACATATAAGGATGCACAAAATAATTTATTATTGAAAATTTTATATCATCTAAAAACGTTATTCTTTTTATAAAAATATATTAAAATATATAATTAAAATAATTATAATAAATAATAAATATATATTAAATTAAATAACTTTAAATAGACATAAATATCAAATAAATATACATTATTATATTATTATTTTTAAATTAATAATTAATTTATATTTTTTAAATATTGATTTAATTTAATTAAATCAATTATTATTGATTTAGATATTATAATTAATTTATATTTTTTATTGATTTAATTTAATCCATTATTATAATTAATTTATGTTTTCAAATTTAGAAATTAATAAATAACTTTTATTTTTTAAAACATTAATTTATGAAAAAATAGTGATATTTAAAAAAGTTACATTTTTTCTTAATTTAAATTAAATTAAATTTTTTTTAAAGTATGCCACGTGACATGCAGTGGGCGCATCATGTAGTATGCATAGTGCGCTTGCTCCAGGTGGCGCATGTGCACAAAATGTCTCACGCAAAATATTTCGTTGCAGATGGCCTCTATTAACCACTCTGACCGTTGTCTACATTCGAGATTTTACACAAATTAGTCTTTTTTTTTTACTTTTTTAACTCAATTTTTAAACATATTTCACCTATTTTCAACCCAAATCTAATTTTGAAATTATTTCTAACATAAATTAATTTTTTATCTAAAATTTATTAAAAATCGGCTATTTTAAAATTTTAAATAATGAATATGTTGTGCACGAACTTATTTACACAATGCCGGGTTTCAAATTGTCAATCTAACCAAATTTTAGTTGAGACAATTTTGTAGAGAGAGAGAAGACACGACTTAGAGAGAGTGTGTGATTTTTTTATGAGCTTTTTTAGTGTGGGGAGAAAAAATAAGTTTTGGGGATATAACTGTCCAATTTCAAATTTGTTTACTAATAAAAATTAGCTCGTTTATTTGTAGCTAAAAAAGTGGCTTAGAAGAAAGTTTTTTTTTAAAAAAAAAATTCTCAGTTTTTAATAGTTTTTAAGTTGGCATTATTGTTTCATTTATATCAAATAGTTCCTTAACTTTTGTTGAAGTAAATAGGCGTGGAACAAGTAAACCTCCAAATTATGACTTAATATCCAATTATATTTCTATAATTTTAAAAATACTTATCTACACCCTTTTAATTAGTAAATTATATTAATTAAGGGGTATTATTATAAATTACTTCAAATGTTCAACTGGTGAATAGTAATTATATGAATAGTGATAGTATCTACTATAAATAGTATCGTCGTCGCCATTTATTGGCTAGCCACAGGTGAACAATGTTGGATTGATCCAAAATCGATATCATCGAACTTAAAATTTTGTAATCTATGCAATAATTGAATTGTTTTCATCAATGAAGCACTTGAGAAGAGCTGAAAGTGAAAAGAGAAAATGTGGCCTCCATAGAGCCACCTCTCTTATAGTAGTGGTGGTACATCGCCATTATTATTAGATAGATCAATGGTTGACGACTCTAATGATAATAGTGATGCATAACCAATTGCCATCATAAGGCAACAACTTTATAAAGGTCATTATATTCTCTCTCCATCTTCGACTTCTGTTTAGTGCTCTATTGACCAAAATAACTCCATCATCTCATAGATCATAAAATTCTAAGTCTCATGATATTAATTTTAGATTAATCTAACATCGTTTATCGATGGTTGGTTAGCAAGCTCATTTATTTGGGGTAAAAAAAAATTATCTTAAAAGAAATGGCCATTTTTAAAAAAAAATTATTAGCAAAAAAAATTTTAAAATTAAACAATTATACTCACAGAGCTTATTTTTCTTTCAAAAAATAACACATACACTCTCTCTCTCTCTCTAAACCATGTACTCTCTTTCTCTTTATACAACTATCAAAATTTTATTTAAAAATTAATAAAAACTTACCAAAAATATATTATTTTCGGAATGTCAAGTGATGAATATGTTATGCAGGGTTTGATCTATACAATGTCGACTTCTAGATCATTGATCTAACCGAATTTTAGTTAAGATAGTTTTGTAAAGAGAGGGTACATGACTTAGAGAAAATGTGTATGATTTTTTTTATGGGGAGAGAAAATAAGCTCCAAGGGTATAATTGTCTAATTTTAATTTTCTTGGTTAATAAAAATTAATCCATTTATTTATAACTAAAAAAAGAAATGGTTTAAAAGAAAAGACCATTTCTAAAAATTCTCAAATTTTAGTGATTTTTAAGCCGATCACATTATTGTTTTCATTTATATTAAATGGTTCTTTGACTTTTGTTGAAGTAAATAGGACTAAGGACAAGTATACCCCAAATATGATTTAATACCTAACTATATTCTTGTAGTTTTAAAAATACCTATCTACCTCTTCCCAGTTAACAAATTTTATTAATTAAGGGGTATTATAGTAAATTACTTTAAGTGTTCAATTAATGAATAATAATTATGTAAACAGTGACATTATTTACTATAAATAGTATCGTTGTAGCCACTTGTTGGCTAGCAACCAGTGACGATATCAAATTGATTCAAAATTAATATCATCAAACTTAAAATTTCGTGATCTACGTATTAGTGGAGTTGTTTTCATCAATAGATTATTTAAAAAAATCCGAAAGTAAAGAAAGAATATGTGGCCTCTATAGAGCCACCTTTTTCTTATGGTAGTATTGGTACACCATCCACCACTGCTATTGCATAGATCAATGGTTGATGACTTTAATGGTGGCAGTGATGCATAACTAATTGCCATCATACATACGATGATAACTCCATAAAAATCGCCACACTTTCTCTCCACTTTCAACTTCTTTTTAATGTTTCATTGACGAAAATAAATACACCATCGTATAGATCACCAAATTGAATCTTATGATTTCGATTTTATATTAGCCTAACATCATTCATGGTAGTCGGCTGGCAAACAGTGAAAATAATACTATTTATGATTAATATTATTTATTATTCATGATAAATATTGTTCATCATTTGAACATTTGAAGTAATTACTCCCTCTAATTAACAAAATTTATTAATGAAATGAGTGTAAATGAGTATTTTTCAAAATCACATGAGTCTATTGAATATTAAATTATAAATTAGAGGTCTACTTATCCTATGGCCAAGTAAATAACCATGGTAGCCTACTGTATGAATTTTGACCAAGGGAAAATAAGACATCACTTTTTAGTTAAGGATATTTCGGTAATTCAGTGGAGATAAAGTAGCAAATCGACAAATTGTCTTTGTCTGGAAATACATAAAAATTAAGAACCTATATGCTATTGTGCTTGATGCAAATTGGCAAATTTATGTCCTTATTTGAAAATGCAAAAACAAAATAGAGACTCCATGTTATTAATCCATTTTAATATAATATTCAAGATAATATTTATATTTTGAAAGAATTCATTATAATATATTTTAAGTTGGGAGAAATCATTTGATAAAAACAAAAGTTGAGAGAAATCAGATAATAGTATTGTTTTTAAGTATCAAATAATAATATTTAAATTAAATGTTGAGTATTTGAGTTTGTTTTGTTAGAGCTTTTACAAGTAGGGTTGTTAAGAAAAAAATTATTCATTGTTTAATTATTAATTTAAAAAAAAATTTAAGTATTAAATCTTTTGATTATATTATCTGTTATTAAATTAACAAAAAGAACAATTAAAAAATTTATATTTAAATTTTTTATATATAAATTTTAATTTATTCTGTATTTTCTTAAATTTAATCTTTTAAAACAAAAAAATCAAATAAAATTAAAATATAGTAACAATGAATCAAAATAACTATTGTATTTGGTATAAAAATTAAAAATAAAATAATACTTATCAATGACAAAAAATTTTGGTATAATCTTATAAAACTATGATGGTTGTGGAAATATAAAAATATAATAGTTTTTAATTTTTTTTTAAAAGTAAGTATTTTAATAGGATTTTTTTATTTATTAAGAATATATTATAAAATTGAGAAATATTATTAAGATATATGTGACATTACATAAATATAAAAAAAAAAGTTCTACTCTTAAAAACTCAAAATTTGAGATTTTATAAAAAAACAAAATAATTTTTAATATGCAAAAACTCTTCGCCAATTGCAATCAAATATAAAAAAAAAATAAAAAAATCTTTTAACATTAAAAAAAATTTTTAACTAGTAAAAAAATTCAACCAAATATACACTTGTTATTTAGTATAAGACATCTAAAGTTTATTCTGCTCAAATCAGTGTTTGAAAAAGTATATAAATATTAAAAATTTATATTTAATTTTTTTTATGATATTTTGCATGATATATAATTATATATAATGGCGATTTCTTTTAAAAAAGATATTTTCTACCATAAAAATTTGATAAGTTTATATTTAATTATGACTTTATATTTAATAATAGGTTTAATTTAACTATTATGTTAATAATATAATAACAGCATTAATAAATGATGATACATGATATTTATTGATTATAGCAACATCATTATACAAACTGTATAAATGTAATATTACTAGAAAAATTATATCTAATAATATGTAAAAACATCAAACTCAAATCACTAAAATTTTTATTTCAAAAAAAAAGTTGAGACGATCTATTAGCCGATTATTATTTATAATATCCCATGTTAAACTTTTAATTTTTTTTTTATTTCTTAAACTTAAAAAAGCTTCTCTTTGATTAAAATTAAAACTACTAAAATATTTATCAATTTCAAGTTATACGACTTTTACTAATTATTAAGAATATTGTTGATCGTTTAGTTTACTAATTTTTTTTAATTATTAATCATATAATAATTTATATGTCAACATATCAATTTTTTTTAATCTAAATTATCAAATTATTTAGATCTCATGTAATATTAAGTTATTTAACTTAATATGTGGGTGTCAATTAGTTCAATCGGTAAATTTTTTTGAGTGAAATTAAAAGGTTTGGTTTATATCCCACTCACATTAGAATGAAAACGGGTATGATTTAAATTTCTCACTAATAAATTTTTTTTAAAAAGTTATTAACTCTATTTTTCACGTTATTCTATTATGCCATGTTAATATGATGCATTTTACTCTGTAAATTTGTAATCAGTTTATGTTTTAATATGATTTTAGTTAGATATTTTATCTTTTCTTTTGATAATAAAATTTAAATCTAAAATTAGTAGATCCTTAAAAAGGATAACAAGAGACTCGGTATAAAATAAATACCTTCAAATTTATATTTACATATACTTCAAAAATACAATACTAATTTTTTTCTAAAACTATTGCAAATTCGAGATTTTATTATCAAATATGCTTAAAGAAATTTGTAATATTTATTAAAATTGTAAACAGTATTTATAGATTTTAAGCGAGTTTTTAAATTAATATAATGAACAAAATATAAACCATATCATTAGTTATAAATAAAACTCAGACATATCAAAAGTAGCATCATAATATAAGTTTAAATTCAAATCATTATAAAACATAATAATGCTAGTTCAATTAACATATGACACTGTCTCCAAAAATAAATATGAATAAAAAAAATATATAACTTTACAATAAAATTCTCACCCAATATTATTATACTAACAAGTCCATCCAATACTATCATAATCCTAACACAATTTCATATACGAATTTAAGTTTTTAGCCGTATCAATTTTTTTTGGACAACTTTATAGTCCAAAATAATAACATTTTATTTATTTTTAATTTTTAATAAAATCAAAATAAATACAAATTTGTGAATAGAGTATTTGCATATTCTTACATAAATCTGCATTTATTTTAAACTATTGAAGATTTGAATTTTGTATATCTTACCTAAAGTCTTACTAAATTCTTCCAAAAAGATTGGGCATTGACATGTATTTAGGTCATTTTGTTATTAGAGTAATATTATATTTTTTAAATATTATTAAAAAAATTTATTTTAAATTAATGTGTTTAAATAATTATTGAGTGATAAAATAGTACAATTTTTAAAGTTTTTAATTATAGTATTTTACTACTCAATAATTACTTAACATATTATTTAAGATATAATTTTTTAAATAGCATTTAAAAAGTGTAGCATTATTTTTTATTATCCTTACTAAATTAAATCAACTAGCCATACTAAATTAGATATTACCCATCACTCCATCCTAAATAAAGGTGGGCAAAAATTTTAAAAATTAAAAAAATTTGACCGAATTTTAATTTTTAATTTTTGTTAATTTTTGTTATTAAGATAACCGAATAGTTCAGTTATACATATAATCAGAACTGAATTAGAAATTAAAATTTTTAATTATTAATATTTTAAAATTAAATATTAAACAAAGGAATCTGCTTTAATTTTAAAGTCAGTTGGAGCTCAATTGGGATAACTCGGTCTTAACTTTCTGCAGGTCCCTAATTGAATCCAACACGTTGCTTTTTTTAATTATTAATATATTAAAAGTTAAATATAATAAAATAAATTGTATATTCATTTAAAAACTAGTTTTAACACAACTGATAAAGAGGAGGTAGTTGCCCTCTCATGTTGCAAGTTCGAATTCAACTGATATGATATTTTTTTTTTAATTTATTAATATTTTGAAGTTTAAATATTATATAATTGATTGTATTTTAGTTTAAAAATTAACTTTAGTAAAGTAGATATATTATTCTCTTCAGGTCACGGGTTTAATACTGATTAATATTTTTATAATTATTAATACTTAAAATATAACATCATAGTTTTGATTGCACTTTATTTAAAAAGCCAGGTTTAGCTTTGTTGGTAAAGCAAAGTTTATACTTTTGTTCAGTCACAAATTAAAATAAAGTTTATGTTATTATTCAAGTGATAAATTCGATTCCCACTTTTGTGTGTTTGTTAACTTTTTTTTAAAAATTAACCTAAAAATAAACAAATAAAATCGAATCAAGCCAAAGAAATTAGTTTAGTCTAGTTCAATTTTTAGATTACATTAGACTTTTCTCTGTTTTTCTTTATAAGAAAATTAAATAATTATAATTTAATTTAGTTCTAATCTAAATTAAACTGAATTAAACCATAACCTCCTTTAATTATAAATCGAATCATCATCGTATCACACAAGAAAGAAGTTAACATCAAAAGCCATGATGCTCTTGGCCTACGTTCCAACACGTGGGATGCCACACATCGAATCTCATTCACCACCCCTCATTTCAACATTCGAGGTTTTATTATCAAATATGCTCAAGAAAATATGTAATATTTATCAATTTCGTAAATAAATATTTATAAATTTTAAGCGAGTTTTTTATATAATAAAAAAAATATAAACCAAATCGCTAGTTATAAATAAACCTCAGAGATATAGAAAACAGCATCATAATATAAGTTTAAATTCAAATCGCTACAAAACCTAATAATAGTAGTTCAATTAACATATGACACAATCTCCAAAATAAAAATGAATTAAAAAAATATAACTTTACTATAAAATTCTCATCCAATGTTATTCAACTAACAAATCCATCCAATACTATCATAATCCTAACACAATTTCATATATGAATTTAAGTTTTTAACAGCGTCAATTTTTTTTTTTTTACAGCTTTGTAGTCGGAAATAATAACGTTTGATTTAATTTTTTTTAATAAAATAAAAATAAATAAAAATTTATGAATACTTATTATGAGTATTTGCACATTCTTACATAAATCTGCATTTATTTTAGACTTATTGAATAGTTTGATTTTGTATATCTTACCTAAAGTCTTATCAAATTTTTTTAAAAGATTGGGCATTGACAAGTATTTAGGTTATTTTGTCATAAAAGTAATGTTATATTTTTTAAATATTATAAAAAAAATTATTTTAAATTAATATGTCAAATAATTATTATATGATAACATAATATAATTTTTAAAATTAATAATTATATTATTTTATTATCTAATAATTATTTAACACATTATTTAAAATAAAAACTTTAAAATAATATTTAAAAAGTGTGGTATTATTCTTTGTTATCCTTATAACTGGATCATCTATCTATACTAAATCAGATTTTACCCATCGCCCCATTCTAATTTAGGATGACCAAAAAACTTATGATTTGAAAAAATTTGACTGAATTAAATCAATCATTTCAATTCGATTTCAATATTTTAAAAATAAACTGTTCGATTATTGTCATTAAAATAATCGAATAGTTCGGTTATACATATTATTGGAATTAAATTGAAAATTTTGATATTTTTAATTATTAATATTTTAAAATTAAATATAAAATAAAAGAATGTGCTATCATAAATAAGGGTGGAAAAAAAACTTAAGAATTAGAAAAATTTAACCGAATTGAATCAATCAATTCGATTTAATTTTAATACTTTAAAAATAAACTGTTTAATTCTTATCATTAAGGTAACTGAATAATTCGATTACACATATAATCAAAATCGAATTGAAAATTAATTTTTTAATTATTAATTTATTAAAATTAAGTATAAAACAAAAGAATGTGCTTTAACTTTAAAATCAGTTGTAGCTCAATTGGTATAACGTGGTCTTAACTTTCTGCAAGTTCCTAATTAAATCCAACATGTTGCTTTATTTTAAATTATTAATATATTAAAAGTTAAATATAATAAAATAAATTATATATTTACTTAAAAATTAATTTTAGCTCAATTGATAAAATGGAGGTAGTTGCCCTCTCATGTTGCAAGTTCCAATTCAACTAATATGTGTTTTTTAATTTATTAATATTTTTAAGTTTAAATATTATATAATTAATTATATTTTGGTTAAAAAATATTAACTTTAACTCAATTAGTAAAGTGAATATATTATTCTCTTTAAGTCACAGGTTTGATCCAACTGATTGATTTTTTTTATAATTATTAATACTTAAAATATAATATCATAATTTTGATTGCACTTTAATTTAAAAAGCCAGCTTTAGATTTGTTGGTGAAGCAAAGTTTATGCTTTTGTTCGGGTCATAAATTCGAAAAGTTAAAGTTTATGTTATTATTCAAGTGATAAATTCGATTCCCACTTCTGCATGTTTGTTAAATATTTTTTAGATTGATTTAAAAATTAAAAAATTAAACCGAATTGAATCAGAAAAAATTAGTTTAATTTAGTTCAATTTTTATATTACATTCGGCTTTATAAGAGAATTAAATAACTGCAATTCAATTTAGTACTGATCATAATCGAACCGGATTGGACCGTAACCTTCTTTAATTATAAATCGGATCATCATCATATCACACGAGAAAGAATTTAACATCAAAAGCCATGATGCTCTGGGCCCACGTTCCTACATTTGGGACGCCACACACCGAATGTGATTCCCTCCCCCGCCTCCCCCCAACCAGCTAAACCCTTTTCACGTTTCGCCACGTGGCCCAATAAAAACGTAATGACCAAGTTAACCATTCATAAACCCTAGTCAAGTTAGTGAACTGAGTCATCTCCATTTTAGCATATATTCTTCTCCCGCGTTTCAAAGCCGCAAACAGAAACGAAGAAAGAAGAGAGATTCACAAAGTATAGTTATAAAAGCTGCTCTCGCTGGCTTCATCTCTCCTGAGACAAAACGCGACGTTTTTGCACCGATATGCCCTTCGCTTTTCGGCCTTGAACCACAGGTTTTATTTTTCCTCGTCAACTTTCATTTTGTTTTTGTAATTATAGATATGTTTTGTTTAGATTGAAAGTTTGTATATAGTAATGAATTTCAGCTTAATAAGGGCTGGGTTCTTTATAAATGAGGTTCTGTTCAGTTAATTGCTGTCTCGTTATTTATTTTTAGATATTAAGCTACTTCAATGGCATTATGTTTTGCATAATTTTTTTTTTTTTATGGGGCTATTTATTTACTTAAATCTTCATGCTATCAACCATATGATTCATATGCATATACGAGAGTGTTAGTAGATAGTACACACACACACACACACACACACACACACACACATATATATATATATATATATATATATATATCTACATATGAATTGAATTAATTCACTTTTGGTCGTTCGGATTGCATTGAATATGTGCTATTATCGGTGTGCTTAAGTGTGCATGTGAGATGTGATCTTAGCTAATGAAAATGTGTGCTGATCTAGTGTTACAGTAGAAAATGAGAGGCTCTGTTATTAGGTTCTTAGTTGCACATTCTCTATATATGTACATGGGTACTTAGTGGATCCGAAGGTTCGCTTATGGCTTTATTGTGTATGCGGTGTTAGATAACTTTATTAAATTTAAAAGAAAAGATCTCTCCAGCCATTGTTGTTTAAATAAACAGATAACTTCAAGCCTTCTATTCTATTCTCATTGAGAGTTTTGGTAATGGATTTCATAAGCAAAATTTTTAACGTAACTCTCTTATGGTTAGGATAGGGACCCGTAGTTCCTTTTTATATATAACCTTATCACTTTCTCCCATAAAAAAGTAGGTAGTTACAGGATAAAATATTATTTCATCCATTTTCACATACATTATTTGATATTGACTGATTTATCCCATTTGTTATGTATGTTTTCTGATAAAGTAGTTACCACATCACCTACTAATATTTATTAAAATTCTAAATTTCAAATGTGGACTAAATTAAAGAGATAATATCTAACATGCGGAAGTGTTCATGCATATAACGTATAGTAAGGGTATTTACATACATACAAATTGCAGCACAACTTACAGAATATTGGAATTAAAATCATTTTCAGTGGTTGAGATTGCATCGAATGTGCTATTCTCAAGGTGCATTAATGTGCATGTTAGATATGATCTTCGCAGATGAAAATGTGTTGGTCTAATTGTATAGAACTTGTGTCCTAATCTATTTTCTCAATACAGTTTCTCTCAGCTTCATAATCACGATATGGCGGCAGAAGTGGGGAAAAGTTTTGCAAGGAGAGACCGTCTTCTGGAGATCGGGGCAAAGGCTCAGACTTGGTGGGAGGAAGGTGATGTTTTTAAGGCTGAATCTTGTGCAAGTCCTCCTCAACCTGGCGAAAAGTTCTTTGGAAACTTCCCTTATCCTTACATGAATGGGTATTTGCATCTAGGACATGCATTCTCCCTCTCCAAGCTTGAATTTGCTGCGGCTTACAATAGATTGCGAGGTGCCAATGTGCTTTTGCCATTTGCTTTCCACTGCACTGGTATGCCCATAAAGGCCTCAGCCGATAAACTTGCACGGGAAATTCAGCAGTTTGGTGATCCGCCAGTATTTCTCAAAGAAGCAGAGGAGGAAGAAAATGCGCAACCAGAGCAGGAGGATGCATATGGAGGTGCGCCACCTGATAAGTTTAAGGGCAAGAAGTCTAAGGCTGCTGCGAAATCTGGTGGCCAAGTGTTCCAGTGGGAGATCATGCGCAGTTTTGGACTTTCTGATAGTGAGATATCTGAATTCCAGGATCCTGAAAAATGGCTCAAGTATTTCCCTCCATTGGCCAAGGAAGATCTGAAAGCTTTTGGCTTGGGTTGCGACTGGAGGCGGTCGTTTGTAACTACAGAGGCAAACCCGTTTTATGATTCGTTTATAAAGTGGCAGATGAGAAAGTTAAAATCCATGGGTAAGATCATTAAAGATGTAAGATACACAATATACTCTCCCTTGGATGACCAGCCATGTGCAGATCATGATAGGGCAACTGGTGAAGGAGTTCAGCCCCAGGATTACACTCTTATCAAGATGGAGGTGCTGCCACCTTTTCCTCTAAAATTTGCACCTCTAGAGGGTAGAAAAGTGTTTCTTAGTGCTGCTACATTGAGACCCGAGACCATGTATGGGCAGACAAATGCATGGGTATTGCCTGATGGGAAATATGGAGCATTTGAAATCAATGAAACTGATGTGTTTATTATTGCAGAGAGAGCGGCCCTTAACCTTGCCTACCAGAATTTCTCTAGGATCCCTAAGAAGCCTACTTGCTTGGTTGAGTTGACTGGTTATGATTTGATTGGTCTACCTTTAAAATCTCCTCTTTCATTTAATAAGGTCATCTATGCGCTTCCTATGTTGAACATTCTAATGGATAAAGGTACAGGGATAGTGACGAGTGTTCCTAGTGATGCCCCTGATGACTATATGGCGCTGCATGATTTGAAATCAAAGCCAGCTTTGAGGGGAAAGTTTGGTGTGAAGGATGAGTGGGTATTACCCTTTGAGATGATACCGATTATCAACATTCCAGAATTTGGAGATAAGGCTGCTGAAAAAGTTTGCAAGGATCTGAAAATTAAAAGTCAGAATGAGAAAGAGAAGCTTGCTGAAGCTAAGAGGTTGACTTACTTGAGAGGATTCACAGATGGTACCATGCTTGTTGGAGAATATGCTGGGAGGAAAGTCCAGGAAGCTAAGCCTTTGGTTAGGAGCCAGCTGATAGAAACAGGCCAGGCAATTATGTATAGTGAGCCTGAGAAGTGTGTCTTGTCGAGGTCAGGCGATGAATGTGTGGTGGCTCTTACAGACCAATGGTATATCACATACGGGGAAGAAGAATGGAAGAAACTGGCCGAGGAGTGCTTATCAAACATGAATCTCTACCATGATGAGACACGTCATGGCTTTGAGCACACTCTAGGCTGGCTGAATCAGTGGGCTTGCTCAAGATCTTTTGGGCTTGGAACTCGCATTCCTTGGGATCCACAGTTCCTGGTTGAGTCATTATCTGATTCCACCATTTACATGGCTTACTACACAATTGCTCACCTGTTACATAATGGAGACATGTATGCGAGTACCACTGGTCCCATAGAACCTGCACAAATGACTGATGATGTCTGGGATTTTATTTTCTGTGGCAGCCCATACCCAGAATCATCTAATATCCCATTGTCTGTCCTTAACAAGATGAAGCAGGAGTTTGAATATTGGTATCCATTTGATCTCCGAGTCTCCGGTAAGGACCTCATTCAGAATCATTTAACATTCAGCATCTATAATCACACAGCAATCATGTCCAAGCGCCACTGGCCTCGTGGATTTAGGTGTAATGGGCATATTATGCTCAATTCTGAGAAGATGTCCAAATCCACAGGAAATTTTAAGACATTGAAACAGGCCATTGAGGAATTTTCTGCAGATGCCACACGATTCTCTCTTGCTGATGCTGGGGATGGTGTTGATGATGCAAATTTTGTATTTGACACTGCAAATACGGCAATCCTTCGTCTCACTAAGGAGATCTCATGGATGGAAGAGGTTCTGGCAGCAGAATCATCTTTGAGAAGTGGTCCACCATCTACTTATGCTGATAGGGTATTTGATAATGAGATAAATATTGCTGTCAAGATGACTGAGCAGCACTATGTGAACTACATGTTCCGTGAAGCTCTCAAAACTGGCTTTTATGATCTTCAAGCTGCAAGGGATGAATATAGGTTCTCCTGTGGTGCTGGGGGAATGAACTGTGATTTGGTATGGCGTTTTATGGATGTACAGACTCGCCTTATCACTCCAATCTGCCCGCATTATTCAGAGTATGTTTGGAAGGAGATTTTAAAGAAAGATGGCTTTGCAGTGAAAGGAGGTTGGCCAACTGCTTACACTCCTGATCTGACACTCAAGAGCGCCAATAAGTATTTGCAAGACTCAATTGTTTTAATGCGGAAGCTGCTCCAAAAGCAAATTCTTGGTTCAAAGAAAGCCAACAAGAAAGGGGCTCCAGTAACAACACTGACTGAGGACAAATTGAAGGGCTTGGTATATGTGAATGAGCAATTTGATGGATGGAAAGCAGAGTGCTTGAAAATACTGCAAAGCAAATTTGACAGCAAGGGCCGTACATTTGCTCCAGATGGGGAGATACTGGAGGCATTGCAGAAGAGCTCTGTTGGTGAGGCTATAAATTTTAAACAGACCCAAAAGCTTTGTATGCCTTTCTTGAGGTTCAAGAAGGATGAGGCAATTGCAATTGGGCCTCAAGCCTTGGATTTAAAGTTGCCATTTGGAGAGATTGAGGTCCTTCAGGAGAACTTAGACTTAATTAAGAGACAGCTTGGTCTTGAAGACATAGAAATATTATCAGTCACTGATCCTGATGCTCTTGCTAAAGCTGGTTCTCTCGTTTCGCTGCTACACCAAAATCCTTCTTCCCCTGGAAACCCAACTGCAATCTTCTTGACCAGGTAAGGTATAAAAACTCCTTTGGGTGGATGTTAATATGCTATATATTGAGACGACATTCTTTATTACTCCTTTTGGTGCTCTTTGATGGATCTTTCTTTTCCCCTTTGATGCTTTGATGTTTGCTGTAGGATATAGCAGAAAGTAATTTACAACAGCCACACTGTAGCATATACTCATTAGCTATTGGACTTCTCAGTTTCTGAGCATTTAAAGGATTAGGATAGATTTTGGGCATGTATTCTTTTTTCAGTATTTATATTTTGCAGATGTGATCAAACAAATTAGCAGCATAGATCATCTTAATTTTATCATCAGCATGATCCATGAGAAGTGGTGCATTCTTTATTGCTCAGATAATTTTGCTTTATACGCTCTGCCAACCCTTTTTAAGTTCACTCTTTGTTATGTAATGTGGTTTTGATTGTATATTATATTGTTATTGGTCGTTTCCAGGTAACTATAACCTTTTGTGACAAATCTGAATTCAACTGCTTATCATGTGTGCTTCTAGCTAGTCAAAATGCTGCTTAGAAGAGACTAAGCAGGTACTTCAAGCTAGGTACCTCAACTGGAATAGTGGTAGTCAAAATATTTTGCTTTACTTGTTACTTTGGGAGGGACTCAAGCGACCCCAATGAAAGAAGGTACTTCAAGTGATGGTGAAATAAATATGGTGTGTGTATGGATACTTACCGCCTAGAAAACTGATGGTCCAAGAGATACAAGCGCTTTTTGTTAGCGAAAGAACTTCTTAGTGTTTCATTTACAGGCAAATTGATCTTTTTTTCTTTCCCTTCCTTTTTTATTTTATTTTGAATGCACTGTTTTTGTTTATTGTGGATCTGGTAAATTATTTTGGAAATTTAGAAGTAATACTACTGTTTACCTTGTTTTGAGCATTGACTTGGTTTTGCCCATCTTTTTTTTTTTTTTTTGTCTTTTCTTTTATTGGATTATGTTGACTAGAATGTGGAGTGTTGCACTTAGGAAAGTGCTTTTTCCTTTGTGCAAACATTCTTTTGGTACTCCAGATGAAGCATTTACTCGATCAATAACAAAGATTCATGGTTTACACTTTGATCTAGTTGGGAAACCCAGAACTGAATGGTTGATTGTCAATGGAAAACCAGAAGGAATTTATGAGCTTGTATAATTTTTTTCTTTTTGCATTTTGTTGTCTGTCAACCTTAATGCACTTGAAATACTGAACCGCTAGATACTTAAATCAAGCCTTATATTCATTCTTTTTCCTCTTGAATGTACTCAAAATTCACTAATATTTCTGATAGAGAATTATCATGTTGGCAAATAAGAGACACGAGAAGTGAAAGAAACCAATAATTTCTATTCTCATATCAATTCAAGTAATTTGAAAGATAGGAATCCTCTACAGATGTTATTGTGAATTGCCGAATTAAAAGAACGGTTTCTCCTATATGCTTGTTGCATATGAATACTGAATATTAAGCCAGAAATATTTTCTGCCAAGAAAATGAATATTCAATGTCCCTTGGATGAAAAGGCGACTAAAAAAAAAGCAGATAACATTGATGAAGATAAAATTAAATGTAGAAAAACTACTCGGGGCAAAAGGGCCTCTCAGAGCCATCTCTATGACTGGGAATGGTGAAATGCCTTAGCCTTCCCTCTTGTTTCGTCATGTACCCTTCACATAAAAATGCCTTGGAGAACTTATCTTCCACCTCCCTATTCACATCATGCACAAACACATCAGTCTCTCCGTCTTCCCTGTTCCTCGCCATCATCCCGGCTGTGTATATGGCGGTCATCCTCCCCGGCGCCTCCTCATAATAACCCGTTGGCGCATCGACCATGATCAAATCCCATTTTATGTCATAAACTTCAGCAGGAAGACCTTTCAAAGCAAGTTGGCACATTGAGTATTTAGGATCACCAACTGCTATGCACTCAGGTCCCTTACCAACTTCCATCAAGTTTTTGGCTTGATTCACTTTGCTATCATATGTGACATGGTAGGATTCGAGCATGGGAAACCGACGTCTGATTTCCTCTATCCAAGCCTCATCTTCTTCGACAAAGATTGTGCGGCCTCCATAGTTGAGTGCACTCCACACCAAACTGTCGTGGCCTAATCCAAAAACAAGGAAGTTACAAGGGGACTTCTTCTCAAGAACTCTTGCAGTCACTGAAATTTCCTTGAGTGTTTGTTGTGGAGTGATAGCTGAAGTTGAGTAATGGATAAGTGCTTGTGCTAATAAGTGTGGGATCTTTGTACAACTTGGTAAGCAATCCGTTGCTTCTGCTTTTCTCTTGGGGTCTGATGATTTTGGTAAATGGGGTTGTGAAATGGGAGATGGGTTTTCATTTGATAACGATAAGCTTGATCTTAACACAAAGAGAAGCAAGAAAGCAAGTAAAGTACCTAGTAGAAGTACTTTATAATTAAGAGTTTGATTAACTTTAGGCCTCATTTTTTTTTTTGGGGGGGGTCAATCTATATGTTGCTTTGGTGGAAGTAGAAGCGGAGGCAACTCAAGAAACGATCTTCTTGCAAGCTGCAAGGCTTGAATTTGAGGGACAAATAAATTGGTGAAGTGATTGTGATGGATTAAGTAAGTTGTAATGCTTAGACATGAAGGGAAGAAACACTGGATGGATGATGAGGACAAGAGAGCTACTTATGATTTTGCATGAAGCAAAATTGAAGTGGTTGTTGGATCTGCCATATTTTGTGGAGTGTGATTTTATCATATTCTGTTTCTTCTTTTGGTGAATGAGAAATTTCTTCAATAATGTCTTTTTGTTTAATGACTGCTTCGTTATTATGCTATAGATTTGGGGAGAAGTTGAAAATGATGCATCACCTCGTGCTCATGTTAAATTGCTAAGTTGTTTTCTATAAGGTACAAAATGGTTGAATTGATGGTTTGATAAATTAAAATTTGTAAGGTTATTTTGGGAAAGTGTTTATGAACTTTGTGATTTGTTTACGAGTGAGTAATCATTTGTTGGAGTATCAAAAATCACCAACACATTAAATTAAGACAAAAGATCAGGACTTGGTTAATGATTTATATGATATCCTTTCAAATATTTTAACTTCCCCAATTCTTAGTGATAAAATATTTGAATATTTCTATTTATTCACGAGTTCTTTTAAAAAATCATATCCATGTTTAAGTCCCCATGTCAATTACCTTGGTCTTTTTCACTCATAGATTCATGTCATAAGAATAAACAGACAAGACCCACTTGATACATAACGTTGTGACTTAAAATTATAAATATAAGACAAATAAAATAGAAATCTTATATATATATATATATAAAAAATTTAGTAGACTACATAGTTCATTAGATGATAAACAACAGCGCCATTGTCACGTGACACTATCACATCAATTTATAACTACACAATATACGATATATTATAAAATTTTATTAAGTATTCAAATACTCATTATATAATAAGTTACATAATTTACTAAACTGTTTTTCTTTCTATATATATTTAAATGCCCTATACATCAGTGAGAAATTTACAAGATTAAACCTAACTAAAAAAATACTAAGATTAAACCTAACTAAAAAATTCCTCCCTTCAAAAAATGAGATCAATTCTCGTAAAAAAGAAAAGAAAAATCTACTCTTGTATACACGGAAGAGACTCAAACCCCACTACTAAAGTGGAATCAGATTTTGTGAAGTACAACTGTTGTTTAGGATTTTTTGATCCCCACTATTTACACACCAAAAACAATTTCCCAATTATGGTTTTAAATCTAATCAAAGTTTGCTTGAGCATGGCTGAAATTCTGCAAAAGAAAAAGAGAAGGAGGTGTTTATTTTATTATTTTATAATGTTCAAGTAACAATCAGAATGCTTCTTGGGAAAACACTCTCTAAAAACAAATGGTGTAAGCTCTTTTGTTCAAAATAACTTTCCATAGAGGTATAATTTGATATAAGAATTACTCACATTGATAAAAACTACATGGCAAATCATGTACTTCACTAATATTTTGTAAGACCACTTGGCCTATACAGAGAAAGGGTAAGAAAATTGATTTAATAAACAAATAATTTTAACTGTACAAGGCATGACTCTAGCAACAGAACATGCCAAAGAGACTCTTGCTCAAACAACAAAAGAATTGTCTGTTATGTCAATCTCAAAATAAATATCATACACTTGGCAATAGATGTTAATTTTGCTTTAACCTATCCCCTATTTGAATTGTCTAAAAGCATTTCTACAGTTGGAACTTTGTAATGAATTTCTGATGGTAAAAAATTATTGATCTGATGGGATGAAACCCACGTATGATCCATTATTTTATTACCAAGCCTCTTTTAGTGGTGAAGGTAGTCATATTGCCAGAAGGAACTTCTTCCTAATATGTTAGTCGAGTCATTCTGCATGGACGTTTTGGAGCAAAATTTAGGCATGAATAATCTTTGATCAAGTGTCACCTGCCATTTCTTCCATAAAGAAGAGACTGTGTTTGTCCGTTGTCACCACTGCTTTTCTGGGGTTTGGTCTTTTCCCCACGAGCTTTGCGGAAAGCATGCTGGATTTGTCTCTCATGCTCTTTGAGCATTTCCTCAATGTTTCCTCTTGGAGGCATTAATGGTCCAGAGTAATGAATCCGGTTTTTCTTCGCAGCACAATCCTATAGTCCAAAAGATTTAAGAGATTAGATATTAACTTCAGAAAGTCATAGCAAATGATTATAAAGTCTCAAAACATTATGCAACAGTAAAAGCAGATTGTTCAATCATTATAAAAAAAAAAGATCATCAACACATCAGAAACCAGGAAATCCAGCCTAGACTCTGTAAAAACCAGAAAATCTAAGTCTTGGAGGCAGCTTCTTTTGTATTAATTGAACGTAAAAAGGAAACATATTTATATTGGATGAACGGATTGACTAAGTACTGATACTATTTTCATGCATGCATGAGTTTGTCTGTTTGTTAAAAATGTTTGCATGAGAATGCCCATAAAATTATTTGGTCATTGATGAACTGATTTTCAATAATCCTCCCACCATTGCAGACTCCTTTCCAGAAGGTTTTTCGTCCTTCTTATATCGAGACTTTGGTCCATCCGGCAAACTTTGGGACCAGTCATGTTGAGAAGAGTCAGCATACCACTGTGGATTCACTCTAGTGCTACAATCTAACTGGGAGTGGCCTCTAACTGCAACAGAATTGGAAAATCTGGATAGCCCTGCTGCTCCTGGATGCATGAAAGATCTCAAATATCTGTCATTTTTTGCCATTATGTTCTGTGTAGACCCAAAGGTAGTGTGTTGCATTGACTGGCCGCCGTGAGGGCAAACATTCCGTGCCATGCTGTTGGGAGGGTCAATAGGAAAGCCAGAACCAGCATCCTCTTCAGGATTGTACTTTTCACTAACGCTTTGATTATTCTGCTGTTGTCGCTTCTGTATTAGTAGAAAATTTGATATTAGACAAATGAGAACTTATGAAAATATACACACACACAAAAAAAAAAAAGGTGGATGTAGCAGCCATAGTATAAAAATGAACAAGAAGTTGAAAATAAACTTTATAATTAATGAATTACTTGTATGGAAGTCTGCAACTCAGCGTTGGCATCTGGTGCTGGCATAGCCTTGGATTCTTTGGTGCCTTTTCTAATTGGCTCATGTCCTTTATCACCAGCTGCTCCTCTCCTGGTTCAGATGAAAAAAAGTTTATATGAGCAAGTGCATAAAATACTTCCCTTTGAGGTTTGGTGCATAACTAAACTCTATCCCTAGCCAGAATATGATTCTTATAGTCCAGTGGTTAAAACAAGCAGACAATGATAAAGAGGTTCTCTATAATACTAATTTTACTGAGCATCAAATCTTAGTAGCAAAAGAATAGTGACAATTATCTCTGTAAGAAGTCTAAATTTATGGAAATAAGTAAACAATGTTATTCTTGAGAATATAGAAGAGAAAAAACTGCTTCGGGAATGCAAAAAATAATGGACATAAGCAGTAGAAGAAAGGTCATCACTCATAGAATTAAATAGTATAAGATCTGAATATGTCACCTTCTATCCTCATTTCGAAGCTTAACATCAAATTCCTTGCTAGGTGGGTACTTGGGCAAACAAGACGGATCACAAGGTAGAGGCTTTGTCATGAAGAACTGGCAACAGAAAGACCCACAATCAAGGATTTAGCATGCACAATCAACTGAGTGAAATCATTAAGTAATAAACATCATAACTCCCACAAGATTACCTCACTTTCAAGTGCAGAAGAAGCTGTTCCACGACCCTCAGGTTCTGTTGAGAGAAGAACATCTAAAAGGGATAAAGCTGAAGAAGGAAAGTCCTTAAATGTCTCAGCAACACAACGCTTGTAAGGATGTTGAGGTTTGAAGATGGTGGCATGTGGCAATTTTGATCTCTTCCAGTACTCTTCAGATGGCGACCCACAAAGTTTGAAGATCTTATGCAGTTGCTCTACCTATAAAAGACAAATTAGGAGATCTTCACATCCCATCTATTTCATTATACTCAAACTACATGGGCATTTCTTGCAAACAGTTTAATAATGCCTGTTAGGCAGTTAATATAAATTACTAAAAGTAAATTACGAGTTAGGAAAAATACCTCCGTTCTTCCAGGCATGATAGGTTTTCCAGCAAACAATTCTGCAAGAATGCAACCAGTGCTCCATAAATCAACCGAAGCTCCATAGTCTGTAGAACCAAGCAAAAGCTCAGGTGGTCGGTACCATAAAGTTACCACCCGACTTGTCAGAGGCTGCTTCTGAGGAGATCGGAAGAAAGTTGCCAGCCCAAAATCACCAATCTTGAGAATTCCATTTTGGTCTATCAAAAGATTTGAGCCCTTGATGTCACGGTGCAAAATTCCACGACTGTGACAATGTTCAAGTCCAAGAAGTAGCTGTTGCATGTAACATTTGATCTGCAAAACCAAAGCAAATCCCATGTTTTGCACGGAGCAAAGAGAGAGAGAGATAACTCTAGACTCAATCTTTCTTTCATAAAAAACATGATCCATGTTTATTTGGAGACGGGGAAAAGTTTGCCATGGGATGAGGATGCATCATAGTGACAGACAATGAACAATATGAAATAAAAAAATCAATGCCACACTTATGATCACCTACATTTAGAGGAAAAAGAACTATCACCCACATTTACAGTCTCCCTTTTTCTTGAATTGCAAAAGTAGCAACCTTTGCAGGCTACATCTCAGGTTTTTTATTCAGTCCATTTGATATTTTACTTCTTGTCATAGATATGATTGTTCCATCCAAAGAGCACATTAATATCATTATAATTTTTTTCTTGACAAATAAAAACTAGTAGGGGAAATGAAAGTACCTGTGCCTCAGTGAACTTAACCCCAGGTGTTGCTGCAAGCCCCGCAAGGTCATGCTCCATATATTCAAATACAAGATATAAACTTCCAGAAACCCTTGAAGTAATAAGACCTTCAAGCTTCATGACATTTGGGTGATCAAGCCTACGCAGTATAATGATTTCTCTTGCCATAAAACGAACACTTTCTGGATCCATATTAGCAAACCGCACTTTCTTTAATGCAACTAATTTATTGTTATCTAGGTCACGGGCTTTGTAAACACTGCTATAAGTTCCTTGTCCAATCTGCACCATTAACATCATATAAAAGAAAACCACAAAACCTAGACAAAAACTTTTATTTTCAAATGGTTGGCAGAATATCAAGCCTAAAAATCAACACAAAGTTAATTCCTGGATTTACTCCCCAATGGCAGTTCTCGTCTGAATAAAGCTCTATTTGGGTAATAAATAGAGAAACCATATTTTATTTTAATTTTTTTTCTTTGTGACAGATACAGATAAAAATTCTAAGATAAAAAGTGTCTAGTTTCTTAATTCTATAGAGTACAATTACTATTACACTCAGTCATTCAAGACAAGGCAGAACGTTGTGGTATAGTGGCTAACTTACAAAGAAAGAAATAATGTTTGGCTAACTTACAAAGAAAGAAATAATGTCACTTTGTCTAGGTTCCAGATCACTAAGCATATGCTGTCTAAAACATATCTCTATCGTGCATATTTCTTAACCATTTGGAACTCTGCACTTGAATAGTTTTTGACACACACCAGCAGGCATGCATACACATTTTATTAAAGAAATCAAAATTGACCTTTTTCTGGACCATACCGTCCAATAGAAGCTAAAAACAAATTCATAGATAAACTAAAAAGGTTTATCCCTCACTTTCTTCAAATCCAATTGTTTCTCATAGGAACATACCAAAGAAAAAGGTCAGTATATTTTAAAAAGAATAACACTGGGAAAAAAGAATAACATTGGGAAATTTGTTCTCCGTGGACAACAAAACAAGGTAATATCATAACCATTCACAATGAAACAAAAAGAAGTATGGCCCTTCAGTCCTTCTAAAGCAATCACCCTGATAAAAGTATGATAATCAATGTCTAATACTATGCAAAAAAATAAACTAGGCAAAGAATCAGCAAACATTTTGTACCATCCAAAACCAATACCAGGAATGAAAACAAAAATCAAAGTTATAAATCATCATTCAATGGCAGGATAATGAGCTAACCTTATCTAACTTCTCGAATGAGTCAGCCTTTCGCGGCACCCATCCACTGATAGCTTCTCCAGCCACAGTGGTCAGCCAAGAAGGCCAACCAGCAACAACCTGTGCTCCTTTCTCCCTATTGCTTACACTAGTGATCCTAGACATCCTAGGTCGTGCCACTTGCGTTCCTCCAAAGGCAACATCCATTGTTCCGTGCCTTTGAAGCAGGCGCTTAGCCGCCTTCTCCCCCTCATCGGAGGACCCCAAATCATCCACGGATTGATCAGTGATCAATCTTGTGGTGGCTTCATTGCCGTTGCTATCCGTCTCCACCACTACTGTTACATTCTCCTTTTTAAAGGAACCTAATCTTTTAGAAGTTCTTTTACTTGTTTCTTTGTCCTTGGCATCATTATCAGCAACATACTGGTTTGCTCGAGTCCCTTTAGAGCAAATGCAGCCCATAATTGTAATTCAAAATCACTAAAAGCCTCTTGTTTCCATATTGGAAACCATATCATTCAAGTGAATCCATACACATTCTTCTATATACCTTAAATCTTATTATGTGATGAAAGATTCAACGCCAAAACTCAAACTTTTATCAAAATGAGAGATACCCGGATCCAAAAAATACCCAAAAGATCCAAACTTTGAAAGATCCCAAAAGAACCCAGATCCCAAAACAGCAGGATGAGGGAAAATAATCAAAATTTGGGTGCTTTCGATTGAACTGAGAAATTTAAGAACCTTATTACAGCGAAAAGTAAAATCCCAGATCCCCAAATCAAATGAAACGAATTAAAAGCTGTTTAACTCGAAAATGGCAATGCAAATAAACTAACCACCCACCAAAGGACAAGAACAAAAAAAAAAAAAAAAAAAGAAAACAAACCAAACCAAACCAAAATGTTGAGACTGTACAAAGAAAGTTAAATAAAACGGAGGGTTTAGGACCCCGAGAATTTTTTGGTTCTGAATTTGGTTAAGATAACAATGAAGTTGGTAAATCCAACTACAAAGATGGCCAAATTTTTTGAAATTATGGTAAAATATTTGCCTTATTTTGACTAAAAAAGAAAACTTGTGTGACACAGAACCAAAACAGAAAAATAAAATAAAATAAAATGGAAAAAAGGAAATATAATTCCACAAAGGAGAGTGAAATGCGGATCTAGGATGATCCTAGGAATGCGAATAACCAACGGATTTTTTGGGTAATTAAGATAGAATATATAGATAGTTAATAGTAATGTTCTGATTTGAGAATTATTTTAACGGGTAAAATTTATCGCTTACCTCCCCTAACTCTTGGTAAAATTTCATTTATATAGCATGTTTTCGTTAATAAGCAACTCACCTCCCTTACTGTTAATCAAACGTTAGAGGCCTTATAACAGATTTATATAAAATTATTAAATCATTGTTTACGATAAAATTTTGTTAAACTGAAAGTGAAAGACTCGCCTAAAAAAAAAAGAGTGAAAGATACCATCTAAATAAAATTTTGTTAAACCTTGAGGGATATAAATGATAAATTGCCTTTTAACATCTCCCACCATCACATGCAAAAGTATTTGCTCACATAAAACAAAGTAGTATACGAAGGGAAGATTCGGTTAAACAAGATACAATAATGGCTCTTTTTTAATTAATATTATCTTGAGTTCTGAGTTAGATTAAAATTCTTTAATTATTTAAAATATTATTTATATTCATTTATAATATTAAATTTTAAAATATATAATAAATTATTTTTAAGAAATATTAACATTAAATATAAAAAAATTATTTATAATATTAAAAATTGATATATATATATAATACTTGCATTTTTTTTAAAAAAATATTGACATTAAATATAAATTTTTTAATTGATATGACACTGAAAATAAAAAAAATGTTGACAAGACCAAGTGAGTAGCCATATCGTTGAACTTATAACTTTATTTCTACTGAATAAGTGGCTAGTGTAATAATAAATTATAAGAATAATTATTTTTATGATTTGGCATAAAAAAGATAGAAGGATAAATTTTTATTTTTATTTATAATACTGAAAAAATTATATTAAAAATAATAGTTAATTTCTGTTAGCATTAAATTTTATCTAAAATAATTACTTAAATTTTAATCTATTAATTTGTATGTAATAAAAAATTCGTCATTAGTTTAGTTATTTAAACTCAAAATTCACCCAACAGTCAGATGTGCCAATTTAGTATAACAATTTTATTTATTTATTTATTTATTTTTAAAGATTAATTGTAATTAGAGAGAGCTTATGAAGAATAATTATTTTCAGTTTGTTTGGAGAGATGCAAATTTTGAAACTTATAAAAATATAATTTTCTGAATTTTTTTTTAAATTTTAATTGTGTAAAATAACTTTATATTATTTTGAAAAATTTTACAACCATTTCTCACATAATATGACTTCAAAGGTTTTTTGTTATTACAATAATTACATAATTTTTTAAAAATTATTATTTATTTTTCTCAAAATCTCTACATAAAATATAATTAAAAAATTTTTACTTGGAAAGAAATTTATAAATTTTTTTTTATCTTAAATGAAGTTTAGAGAAATTCTCAAATGCCAATTTTTGTGTCCTGCTAAAAATATGAAAATATTAAATTTTAGAATAAAACTCCACTTTAAAGGTTATAATATATTTCAATAAATTTTGTTATGATATTTTTATCAGAAATTGATATTTCAATAACTTAAAGGACCCCGGTAGAATTTTCCCTTTTATATGCAACAACATCATTCTTCCGCACCGAGCAAATCCGCAGCCACATCCCAAACAAAACGACGTCGTCTCACTAGTCATCGCTCTCCTCCCACCCTCGTCATCAGCTCGTAAGTATAATCCACTTATTTAATTTAGTATTCTGTATTCATTTTCTCTTTAGATTTGAAATTTGCTAAATTTCACTTTATAATCAACTGAAATCTTAAATCAATGTTGCTAAATTTGGATTTAGGGTTTTATTCTGTAAACAAATGTCAATAAATGGTTGCTGTCAGTATTTTATTATTTAAGAAAATTATGAGTAATTATAACAACAGGTGAGTGATTCACAACTCATAGCCAGTCAACTCATTTTGAATTTTTGGTAAGGAGCTTTGATTGGTCCAATACTGTGGGCTCTATTGGCGTTGGTTTTACTTTTACATAACAAAGAGAAAACGCTAATGGGAACAAAAGAATTTTTCCACTTTGCCCTTTTCAACATTCTCTTTATATAGATGCGTAAATCTATTTTAACACAAACTCATTTCATTTGTTCTTAGGCGGTGGCTGCTTTGTATTGACAGCTTCATTGTAATGTGTTATTTTTATTTTCTCGCCTTTTTTATTTTGATGTTTTGAGTTGATCGTCGTTTTTGATTAAGGATGAATGGTAGTGCAGGTAGTGCTATGGAGATCAAGTTATTATCATTTCCGGCTGATAGCCCTCCACTATCGGTGATAGCTGCGGCCAAGCTTGCTGGCATCTCGTTATTGACAGAGACCTCTGGCTCTGTTCCTTCTCTTCACTTTGCTAATGGGTATACCATGTTTACTATTTTTTTTTTCCTGTTTAATAATTTTTTTTGGTCTTTTTGGTAAGTTCTCTATTGATTTCGTTGGGGTTAAAGCCAATAATTTGAGTTTGAGATATGATACTAGCATGATCTTTGGAACATTTGTGTTTCATTGCTATCAATTTATAGGATGAGGAAGCTTGTTTTCCAACCTTTTTTAAATTTCTTTCCCTTTAATAGAACTATACTTTATTTCTTAGCAAGTTTTTTTTTTATAAAAAAAGCTTAGTAAGAATCTTGTGTACTCATATTTTACTTTAAATGTATTATAGGTCAAAATTGCATGGAACTTATGTTCTTCTCCGTTATATTGGTCGAGTTGCCAATTTATATGGCCAGAATGCTTTTGAATCAAGCCAGGTAATTTTCCTCAACTTGATGATTAGAATTTCATCTTTTTCTTTATTTATTTCTTCTTTTTTTTTTATAACTGGAGCATTATTATCTTTTGAAAGACCTGAGTTTTGATACTTTCCATTCGTTGACTAGCATCCTTTTCTTTTTGCTTTTTATTTGTTTAGATCGATCAGTGGCTGGAATATACTCCAGTTTTTTCATCTGGTTCAGAATTTGAAAATGCTTGCACCTATGTTGACAAGTATCTTGAGAAACGTACTTTCATTGTTGGTCACCATTTATCAATTGCAGACCTCGCAATCTGGTCTGCTCTTGCAGGTAAGGATTTGACAACTTGTCTATTTAGCTTAGCATGTGTTAGCATCAAGACATATTTAAGTTTCTTAGAATAAATACGATGAGGTTCAATTGGTCCTTTGAAAAGAAAAAGAAAATATCTGCAGGTATACGGAGAAAAAAAAATTTGTTCATTAGACGGGACCATATGTGCATTGTGATGGTCATTTGTGTGGCTCTGTGACATTCTAGTTGTTGATCATCACAACATAGGTAGTCCATTGATTTTACTGCATTCCTATTGGGGCAGCAAGAAATTGATGAAGGCTGGGAATTATGGTCTTGATTAATGATTTTTGAACTCTCAATGCCTTTGACCACATCTGATCCATTCAATGTTGCATTATTTTTTTAGGAACTAAGATTTTGGTAAAGGGCATGGGAATTGTCATGGTATGATTTTATCATTATTGCATTGGATTGTGTTGTGTAGAAACCGGTAGTATACAAGGAATGATGCCTCCACATTGTCCTTTTTCTGATTTCAGTTGTTTGGTGCATTGATAGATCATTCAAATGTCTTCATTTTGGGAGTTGAGGGATCCAAAATTTTGTTACTATATTCTTTTGACGAATGCTTGATATTTTTACGCATTGCAGGAATTGGGCAAAGATGGGAAAGTTTGAGGAAATCAAAGAAGTACCAGAACCTGGTGCGATGGTTCAATTCAATATCTGCAGAATATAGGGATTCTTTGGATGAAGTTACAGTGACATATGTTGGTAAAAGAGGTGCAGGAAAGCCAATGGCAGCTAAATCAAAAGAACAGCAGAGTGTCAATCAGCAATCTAAAGGTGTGAATGGGGATGTTTCTGAGAAGGGAAAAGCAGGCAGCCGTCCTACTTTTGAAGTAGATCTTCCTGATGCTGAAATTGGCAAGGTGCGCTTGCGATTTGCACCAGAACCAAGTGGTTATCTTCACATTGGGCACTCAAAGGCAGCGCTATTGAACCAATATTTTGCTCAGCGGTACCAAGGTCAGTTGATTGTGCGTTTTGACGATACAAATCCTGCTAAAGAAAGCAATGAATTTGTGGAAAACCTTCTGAAAGATATTGAGACATTGGGTATCAAGTATGAAACAGTCACATATACTTCAGATTACTTCCCTGATTTGATGGAAATGGCTGAGAATTTGATTCGCCAAGGCAAGGCTTATGTTGATGATACACCCCGCGAGCAAATGCAGAAGGAAAGGATGGATGGGATTGAATCAAAATGTAGAAACAACAGTGTGGAGGAGAATATGAAATTATGGAAGGAAATGATTGCAGGATCTGAAAGGGGCTTGCAGTGCTGTCTTCGTGGGAAGTTAGACATGCAAGAGCCCAACAAATCTCTTCGAGATCCAGTCTATTATCGTTGCAATCCTGTTCCCCACCATCGAATTGGGTCCAAGTACAAGATATACCCAACATATGATTTTGCTTGTCCTTTTGTTGATGCTAAGGAAGGAATTTCACATGCTCTGAGATCTAGTGAGTACCATGATCGCAATGCTCAATACTATAGGATTCAAGAGGAAATGGGAGTAAGAAAGGTTCACATTTATGAATTTAGTCGGATGAATATGGTGTATACACTTCTTAGCAAGCGCAAGCTTCTCTGGTTCGTACAAAATGGAAAGGTTGATGGATGGGATGATCCTCGTTTTCCAACTGTCCAAGGAATTGTTCGTAGGGGTCTGAAAGTTGAGGCTCTGATCCAGTTTATTCTTGAACAGGTAAGACTATGAAGCTGAACTAGAAGTAATTTTTAAATTTCATGCATTTACTGTTCATATTTGTTTATGCATTCACTGATCTATATCATAGGATTGTACCTGTTCCTTGTTGCTCATTGTTTCACTGTCAATTACGATAGTCAATCATAAATGCAGTACAGAATTGCGATTAGCAGTTGAGTACCACTTGAAAAAGCCAATTGCCTAAATATATTTTCAAAAAATATATAGTATGGCATTAATACTTTAGTTAGATTGCTTCTCTTCTGAATTGCCAAATGGCTTCAGGCCACTTCTAGTTTCAGATTGATTCCTCTGGCAATAAAGCAGCTTAATTAAGAAATACCAAATGGCATTTGCTGATTCTTTTACACTCTCATATATGTTATGCCCTGATATCACTGTACTGTAGTTCATATAAATAGATGATTAACTTTCACATTGTTAATCTTCAGGGGGCTTCGAAAAATCTTAATCTTATGGAATGGGACAAACTTTGGACTATTAATAAGAAGATTATTGATCCTGTGTGTCCTAGACACACTGCTGTCATTGAAGAACGACATGTACTGCTGACTCTTACTAATGGCCCCGATAAACCATTTGTTCGCATCATACCAAGGCATAAGAAGTATGAAGGTGCTGGAGATAAAGCTACAACATACACCAAGAGTATATGGTTAGACCAAGAAGATGCCAAGTCCATCTCTGTGGATGAGGAAGTGACATTAATGGATTGGGGAAATGCCATAGTGAAGGAAATTAGTAGGGATCAGGATGGAAACGTCACACAGTTAACAGGGGTTTTGCATCTTGAAGGATCTGTAAAAACTACAAAGTTGAAGCTCACCTGGCTACCTGAAACAAATGAGTTGGTTAACCTCACACTGGTTGGGTTTGACTATCTAATAACAAAAAAGAAGGTACATTTTAATACCAATTGTTGTAATATTCGATCTGCATGTCGTTTTTCTTGTTATAAAATGTGCAATTCTCAGGAGTGATGTGAATTTGTGACATCTTTAGCTATCAAATTCATTTTTCACTTTTAGATCAATATCATTACTGGAGCTAGTTGAAGTGAAATAGCCAAAATCTAGAAACTGGGATGATTGATGGATGAGCTTGCATAACATAGTCAGTATAGGATACTAGTATCGCATGTCTGCTCCGAGGTCTTTTTAGAGAGTCATGTTTTAACATTATAGTCCTTGTATTATGTGTCTGTAGCATGGATTCCCTACCATTTTCAAGTACACTGGATAGAAATTATACAAATTATGATCAATTATGGAGGCAGAATTTTTAGTTGGTGTTCTGAAATATTATTAAACTTTTTTATGTGAAGCCGACTTGTCTGTTGACACTTGTAATCATTGTTGATGCAGCTCGAAGAAGGAGAGGACTTCCTTGATGTGCTTAATCCTTGCACAAAAGTCGAGACTGCGGCAATCGGAGATTCAAACATGCGAAATCTGAAGCGTGGGGAGGTTCTGCAGCTGGAGAGGAAGGGCTACTACAGATGCGATGTTCCTTATTTGAGACCTTCGAAACCAATAGTGCTGTTTGCAATCCCAGATGGGCGGCAGCAAACAGTCTTGAGGTAAGACCTTCACATTTGAGCCGGTGTCTACTGTGTTTTATGTCTTCATTTACCTCGTATTGGGAGGTTACCCTCTCCCTCCTTTGTATTTCTATCACTTCGTTACACACATTTATGGACAATGTCTACTTAGTTTAACTGATTTACTTAGTTGTAAACACTAAACACTATGGATTGAAGTCTGCCTTTCTGATTTTGAAGTACTGTGGCATTCTAATACAATGACTTATATGAAGTTTTAAAAGAAATTGCAGGAGATAGCCTGATATATAGACTCTTGTGTACCAGATATTTTCATTCTGCCTACTGATTACAACCCGGAAATTCGGATGAGATTTAAATTGTTAATTTATTAGTGAAGCAGGAACAATGGTGATTAAAAATTGAGAATTGGATGCTTTTGTTTTCCAATTGGGTACATCCCACCAACTTTTTGAACCCAGTTGGATGTGTCAATTTATGCAGGCTGGATATATTCTTTGTTTCTGCACTGACTATGTAGACAAGTATCGCAATATACACATGATTTTGTAACATCTTATGGTTTGAAGTTTCAATGCTCATAACAGTTGTGTTATGACTCATGAGCAGGGTTAAATGTTAACATCGCCGCTATCGTTGCTCTTTTTGAATTTCGATGTTCAGGTTATTATTTTTAATAATATTATAATTTTTAAATGATATTTTAAATGATGTATTAAGTAATTATTAAATAATAAGATAGTATAATGGATGATTTCGAATTTTTTACAATTTTATTATCTAATAATTATTTATATTTTAATTTAAAATATATAGTATTACTCTATTCATTTTGTTTTTTTTTTTAAATAATATAAAACTCTTTTAAACAATGTTTTTGTAAAATTCTCATTTGGCATTTGGTTTGTATGGTCAGAGTGAGTGGCTGATTTAACAATGTATAAATGCTTATGGTTAAAAAATAAATTAGAAGAGGGGTAAGGACGGTTAAAGTCCTAAAATGGTGAACATTACGATCGCAAAAATGACAAATGAACTCTATTTTTAAAAATAAGGAAGCCTATATTTCCTTTCATTAAATTGTTTAATTAATTAGGTATGATTTAGTTAAATAACAATTATACCCACATCAAATTATTATAATAACTTTGGATTAAGTTTGACTTAGTTATAATAACTAGTATATTCTCCTTAAATCATTACAACTTTATTTTTTATCATATATTTTGTTTTAATATTATATTAAATATATTTAAATATACTATATTCTCATCTAATTGTTACTGTTTTTTAATATTTAAAAATTCATTTTAAGTTATTATTTTTACAAATTAATAATATGCAGCATAATTTTAATATATATATATATAATTTATAATCATCATATTTTTGTTAATTCTTTATGTATATTACACATTTTAAATTTATATTTCATAATAAATTATAAAATAAAAAATTGTTAAAAAAATGGAAAGCAACCATCCATTGCCACTAATTGTAACAAAGACTCTAACAATAAAAGGTCAATTGACTTACTAAACACCACTAAACTCAAAATTTCAAGATTTATATAATGGTAAGATTTTTTTTTATTACAACAAAATAACAAAAGAGTGCCACACAAAGAGATAAAAATGGCAACTTGTGATACCACCCTCAAGAGGCATGCCTTAAGTTACATTGCCACCTCAATGATTCATATAGAGGTGGTAGACAGGTTCATGCACGTGTTGTTATTTGATAATATTATTATAGTGGTTGTTATTCTTCTCATTTGGCATAGTTATTGTTCTTCTTCTCGTTTGGGACTCATTCATTGTTCCGTTGTCAAAAATAATCTCACTATTACATTTATCGTGAAATTATGAGTCTAATAATATCTCTAGTGACTTGATCGACCAATTGTCGGTAGAAGCAGTTGACAGTGGCTTCTATTTTTGGTTTATTTATCATTTAATTTATTGAATTTATTTATAAGTTATTTATTATTTTATTAATTTATAGCAATAATTTTTTAATTGATAATATAACCTACTAAATTGTATTACGTGTGCCTTAAAAACAAAAAAAAAATTATATAAAGTTACAAATATGCCCTTATGTTTATCTCTAAATTTATCAATAAAAAAATACAAATGTCTCTTATTTTCAAAATAATATTATCTATCGCAAAACTTTAGGATCCACCATCCTTACAAAAAAAAAAATACTATATTAATAATTTCAAATTTCACATTTTTGTTTATGTTTATGTTAAAATAAAGTTTGTAGTACATTTTTTTATTGTTATAATCTAATGATAAAGAATTTGTGTTGTACCTTTTCTTTTTCACTTGTTGTCATAGGGTTAATAATAAAAATCTTGCAATGTATCAATGATAAAGAGCTTCCAAGTTCCAACTTCTAATTCTAGGAGGGATTTGATTACAGCAAAAATTAGCACTTAAAAAAAAGAAGACTTAGATTTTAACTGAAGATTTAAAGTTAGTGCTAAAAAAAAAAATAGTACTACACTTCTTAAATGATAACTTAAAATTTAAATTTTAAATAATATATCGAAAAATTATTAAATTGTGTAATAGATAATTTTAAAATTTACATAATTTTGCTACTTAATGAATATTTGATTCTTCAATTTAAAATCTAAAATTTAAAATATTATTTAAGAAGATATAGCATTATTCAAAAGAAAAATACATTAAAAAAAAAATTTGGTGCCTTGATCATGACTCTCTGGAATCCCTTCTTTTAGAGAGTTTTAATCCTTGATTTATTCTTTTATTTTTGAGTTAATTGAGTTAATACTGTTTCACATGGCTCCAAACTAATTAAATCTTATTCTACACTTTGAGGATGAGGTTTTTGCCTTGTTGCATATTCTCTCCGGTTGATGATCACAACTATATTGCTACAATAACCAGTGAAATTTCTGTTTTTGAAAGCCATCATTTTAGTTTTTGGTAAGAAAAAAAAACTGAATTTAGTTTATTTTTGGGACTGTTTGGTGTAATTATTAATGATTAAATTGGTATAATTATGGATGATCAAAATATCTACAATAATAGTTAGTTTGTATAGTTATTAAAGACTAAAAAGACTGTTGGTCAGTGTAATCATTAAATACCTAAAGACAATTAGTTGGTGGTGTAATTTTTGTTGATAAAAAATATACATTTTTATATATAAATAGGCTAGTTCTAGTATAATCTTTAAGTATTCATATTTTTTGGTTTACAAAATTATTTTTAGATTCTTATTCCTATGAAATCCTTGTAATCACTAGATCAAATAATAAAGAAGTTAGGATCTTGTAATTCATCATAAATGTAGGCATTTATTGCAAAAGCACTTAAAGTTGTTATTGTTGGGTGTTGTATTATAGAGTATGTGATAATCCGAGTATATACGTAATTTCAAAAATTACTATATGCGCAGCGGAAGCATGTTACAAAATACACCTATTTTAACAAATTCAACATATATCATATATATGCATAAGCATAACAATTATACACTTATAAAAACATGATGAACAACATATATCACATATATGAACAAGTATAGCAATTATACAAAATATATATGATGAATAATATTGTACTAAAAACATAATGTAAAATACTCACTTAATGAAGGTAGATTTACAAATTATTCAAGTTCTTCAATAATTTATGTGAAGAGCTCACCTTGAAGTATATGTTGAACAATTCTAGTCTATAACTTTTGGTGGGATTAAGGAGTTAGAATGGTAGCTTAGTGTTTAGAATTTTTCAGCAACTTGTATTCAATTTCTTTCAATACAATTTTTGTTTCCTAAATGGAGATGATAAATATTTTCTATACAACTCTTGTATTAATAAAAAATCTTTAACATACAACTCTTGTATATTAATTTTAGAAATAATTTCTACATGATAATTATTTTGAACAACTCTTTGCAAAATAATTATCTTTTTCTCCATTTACATATCATTCATTTTTGGCCATCCATTAAAGAAGGAGATGAAGAGAAGTTTGTTTATTTTTCAACACTTGAAAGAATAAAACTCAAAGAACTCTCTCTTACCTCTCTTTCTCCCATTGCCAAATTATTCTCCCAAAATTGAATGAATGAATTCCATTGTTTTGCCAAAAATTCATTTTGTTTATTCAACACTTTGATTAAATAAAAATAAACAAAATGAAGTGCTCCACTAATTTTATTGTTGGTCTCCTATTTAGAATTAATTAAACCAAGCACTAGAATAATGACCACCTAAATTAATCTTTACCTAACAATTATAATTACTTTAATTATAATGAGTAATTAAATGGCTAACATCTAGGCCCCTCATTGTATTAAAATACAATGCCATGATCTATATATATTATAATATTATCTAATAATATAATAATAATATATGATTTAATTATTCAAAACAATTTTAAATAATTACTTTTTACCTTACTAATTTTTACTACCATAGTTAAATGGTAAAAAGGTAAAATCAAATTATGAAACAAATTTTGTCATTTGTCAATATTCTATTAATTAATAACCCTTATTAATTAATTAAGTGATGTACTTAACAATTAAGTCTTGACAAATGTACAATCCGAGGGATCCCTAAACAATCGTTCTCTTTTGCTGAAATTTATTGGATCGAACTATTCAATCCAATCCGCTACCCCAGTGTACAACGAGTATACTTCATATTATGAGACTCTTTAGGTCCACACCTAATTTGTCATATAGAGCTCCTCCATACGTCCGTGAACAATGTCCCACACACACGTTACAGATATTACAAATTAGCATGTTAGACCATACAAGTTGAGGTTATTACATATTCGTATAATCCTTCCATCATTTATATCCTTGAAGAGCAGAGATATAGATCATCACCGTCAAGTCTCTATTTGCTCAACCACGAACTTATCTCCAGATTTATATTTCATAAAACAATATCCACAAACACTTTTGTGATATTGTTTATTCCTCCGGAATATCTTTTCCGAGGTTTATGCTTGTGGCCACAAGACTTTCTAAAATACAATCTCGGAGCATTAGGATATACAACCCACTCATATGAGCTGATGGATCCCATATCTATGCACACCGAACTCCATGAGCATCGGACCATACCCAGCGGTTAGACCATGAAAGGTTTCTGACATGTGTGGAACCAAAGTATGGTGGATCACTCACAAGCCAACCGTGGCGCTCAGGTCAAATGACCACAAATACTACTCAGCTCGGAAGATCCTCCATTGACGGCTTTATAAGATGTCTATTGGATGTCTTCGTAAGTCTGTTCAATATCTAGTCCTTACTGAATACTTGTATCTCTATACGAGCTTCTTACTAAGCTTATGGTTTGCTAACATAAACCATATGGACCATCCAGATATAGACATACACTAATCTATATTAATGGGTTTCACCGATAGACCCGCATCGATGAAATTAGATCAGGAACATTATGTTTGAGAACATACTTGCATAATAACATTTCTTAGCACCATCTGCAACTCATTGCAGCTATATCATTACTAATATTTTCTCAGGTCATTGTCCCATTTCAGACAAGGCTCTAACTCATTAGATTTTGCTAACTCTTAGTACCACTAACTCTTAGTGTTTATAACTATTAGCGTTGCTAACTCTTAGCCCTGGTCTAAACTCTTTTAGACCAAATCTGAACTCATTCAGATCATACAATGTCTAAAACGTTACAAGCATCCTACCATTTAACAAAAATAATATTAACGATTCTATTAGAAATAATAATTGTATATATACAATCACTATATATTTATACATTATGGGATGGCACGTAAGCACAAATCCCAACAACTCCCACTTGCTCTAGTGCCATTCAGGATGGTATTTCATATCCATTGACTCTATGTGTTTCTCAAACACTTTTGAGAGTTAAGGCTTTAGATTGCGGGTCCGCTATAATCTGTAAGGATGTTTTCCTAGATTATCTTATACATCTCCATTAGCTAAGATATATTTAATTATATGTTATCTCGGCTTGAGCAATTACCCCGTTGACGTTGCATTATAATGTGATAGGATTCATTAAGCTTAGAACTTATTCTGAGCTCTACAACTAACTTGAATATCCACAGAAATTCCTTTGCAGGCTTCTCAAGCTGCAACAAATTCTATCTTTACAGTAGAATCAAATGTGGACATCTAAAAAATTGCACTTATGCTACAAGGTTTTTGTATCGTTGAGAAGAAGTACGTAATTAGGTGTAGACTCTCTATCATCTGAATCAGATTAGAAGTCTGATTATACGTATCCTCTCATTTGTAAGCAACTTTCTCCATAAATAAGAAATTTATCCTTTATACCTCTCAGGTATAACTTGGATATATTTCACGACCATCCAATAGTCGTTACCTAGATTAAACTGATGTCGGCTCATAACACTTACAGCCATCATAATATAAGTCTCGTACATAACATGGTATACATCAAGCTACCTCTGGTTGATGTATATTAAACGTTAGACACTCTAACCTTTTCATTTTCTACTTGAGGACACTTCCTTTTAGAAAAATCAACTCCATGTCTGAAAGATACATGAACTATTTTATAGTTATTAAAAAAGTACATTTTCAGGACTTAGTCTATGTACGGAGATTTGGAGAGTCCTATCTACTTCCTAACTTTATCTGTATAACGCCTTATACTCAGTATACAGGAAGCATCTACCAATCTTTTATGAAGATGTTCTTACTCAGTTAACTCTTAACTGACTGACTTGCAACATACCATTATCTTTATCTGTGACAATGAGAATGTTTTTATATATAGAGAATTAGAAAGATAATTCATGCTTCCACTACCTTTTCTAAACACATATGCTTTCTCTTCATTCTTAATCAAATTAGATTATTTGATTATCTCATCAAAATGAAGAGTTTAGCATACTACAATATCCAATATAAATTTGAATTAACTTTAGCATTTTTATTAGTGAAAGGTTTCCTCATAATCGATCCCAGACCGTTGAGGGTAACCTTTTACGTCAATGGGGCTTTTAAAAATTCTTACCTACTTTTGGGCCCACACTTTCATGCGTAAACTCTTTTACAACCAATAAGAACAATTCTTATATAAATCATAACCAAGTTCTAAACTTGATTTTCATGCTAAAAGTTAATTTTGAATTTTCTAGCTTATTGTCAATTTCCTTAAATGATATCTAATATCGTTTAACTATAAGTCATAAAATCCTTTTTCTTCAACTAAGAAAAACATTAAAAACACATTTTAAGTATCTAATATACCTAACAAGTGGTCTTTATATCCTTATATGATCTACGGTAAAGTGTGTTAAAGGTATTTAACTCAATTGATCTTTAGGTTCCATTTTCGGTTCATAAAACTGATATCCCATGGAACATTTAGGATATCCTTTGAACCGATACTTATACCCATTTGGGTCTAAGTATATACTATTGCACAACCCTTATGCAAGTAGAATAACTCCAAATCTTAACATACTTAAGATTCTCTTTCCTTCTAGTCCATATCTTATATGTAGTAGAAGGAACAATTTACGATGGAACTTTATTCAATAGATGAGTAACAGTTTCTAGAGCATAACCCTTTAGATATTTTAAAAGATCAGTAAAGCTTAATATCGATCAAACTATATCTAATAAAGTTCGATTTCTCTATACTTCAAAACATATTTATGTTAAGGAGTATCTAGAGAACTATATTGAGCTAGACTCTCATTTTCTTTTAAATAATTCGTGAATTTACTGCTTATGTATAAACAGTCTCGATCTAATCAAAGGTGTTTAACATACTTCTTCTAATAGATATTCTTTGAACACTTCAAAATTATCGACCTATGTTTTTCTAGAAACACATGTCTGTATCGTGACAAATCACGATAAAGATATCAAAGTATTGAAACTTACCAATGGCAGTATGATTCATTAGATCATATATATCGCTATGTATTAGTTCTAATAAACCAGTGGCTTGATGTCTAACACCAATAAAAATTATTTAGTCAACTTCCCTTGAATATGAGATTCATAAACTGATCAAGGTTCTATGGTCAGATCAAACATTTAACCATCCTTAACCGGACGGGGTAGTCATCTTATGGCTACTTGACCTAATCACTTATGCCACAATTCGTCATTATTCAAAGTTTCTGAACTTTTATTAATTCTATTCACCTAGACATTTTTATGCATTACTCGTTGTATGTCTTATTTAAAGGCCATTTAATTGACTGACATTCAGTTAACAAAATATTATCGTTATCATATAAACATAAAGAACTATTCATAATGTATGTATGATAACCCTCTATTTTTACAAAGAGAGCGATATATTTCGCCTCATTATTCATGGCTCAAAATAATAACAATACAACATAAGGCTTTTACTAGAATGGAGAAGTGACTTAAAAGTCATAACAGCTACCACGTATAGGTAATCTCTATTTTCTACGTGTAGTTGTACTTCTCATTTTATCTTTTTCTAGTATTTCGTAAATTATGCAACACTTTGTAGATGTGAGAAGGACGGGCAATATCTCACATCCCTATGCCTCTATACATCATTTGCATATGAAATGTCATTTATCGGTAAACAGATGTCTAAGAGTTTTATCCTTTCTTAGTTAAGGTTCTATGAATAATAACTCTTATTATTAAAACCTTATTAATAATGGAAACATTTTCCATTGCATAACATTCTCTATATTTGTCATAGATATATAAAATAAAATTCAGATGAAGCATTATACTATTTGTACATCTCATGTGCATATGCTCCCACTGAAGATCATTAGATAGGTCAGGATATATAATTTGACTTTTAAATTATTCTTAATCCTTTTCTGATAATCTACCGTCTCTTCTTAAAAGATATTATCAGAAACACCTCTTATATTATCTATTGATCTTTTATATATCTATATGTTTCTTTTAATCTAGAACAATTCTTAGATTATAAGCAAGTCTTAATAATTTTCGCTACTTTATAGATTATGTGCTTAATCAAGTATATTAACGGGTTGCTCATAGTCTTCTTATCTCTATAAGTTACTCATCTTATCACTATAAGATAAAATTTTGGAGATGTTTAGCGGAATATTTCTAATCGTTAATAAATAACGCTTTAGATCATGGATATAACTTTTATACAATTTTTAATCTAAAGACGCCCTCCCACTGCTTTACATAATTCTTTAAATCTCTCAAAAGGAAAAACAACAGTTTAATCTTTTAAACTGTACAACGGGAAGTAAACCCCATTGGCATTTTACTCAAGCCGCACACTTTAGCGATCTTGGCATTTGTAAACCCAAAAGGTAGACAACTCTTGCCAATTGTATCTCATACAACTCTTATTACTGATCCTAAATACACATTATCCGCACACTTTAGCGATCTAAGATAATTGTATTTCAGATTAACTTGTCAATCATCAAATATATGTTACCGATACTATCCGCACACTTTAGCGATCTAAGATAGTATTTTCGCATATATTTGCCTCATCTCATGTTTTAACCGGCATAGCCCGAATCACCCCGATCAATCCCTCACACTTTAGCGATCTTAGGAGTGATTGAAATGACCCGTCTAATACCGTATTGACAAGGCGGATCATTGTATAATATTATCTCATAATATAATACTTATTCAATCTGATTAAGAGAGATTTAATTTTTAATTATTATTTTATTAATAAATTAATAATAATAATAATAATAATAATAACTTTTTGCATCTCATACGAATCTAATTCATAATTAGAAAATTTATTTACGTAAGCACAACTAACCCCCATCAATAGGGCTCCCATTGTATTTAACAACGTAAACAAATTATTTGTAATTTTAATACAATAATATAACACTTATAATTGTATTAAATATTCTATTTGCAAACATTAAAAATACAAGTATTATGTTTGAAATGATTAGCGTTAAAAATTGAAGGTTCTAACATTATACAATATTCTGAAAAAAAAAAATTAATTTATTTTTTTTGCTGAGCACCGGGGCGCTGGGACCTGAGCGCTGCGGCGCTCAAGTCAGAACCTCAGCGCTGCAGCGCCCAGATTTGGGCACCGCGGTGCTAGACGCGATAACAGTGTTCCGACCCTTCGGACACTGTTTTCCGCCCCCAATTTTTACTATTTTCTCATGGGTATCATTTTCAAACATCATCATACTTCAATTTTAAACACTAACATGTTCAAGAATACAACAATATATTCATCATCATGCTTAAATATCAAACATCACCATGTTCAAATTTAAACATCATCAAGTTGTTTAAATATACAACATCACCATGTTAACATATTCAACAACAAGAATAATCACATACTCAATTTAACATGCTCTGATACCATTTGTTGGGTGTTGTATTATAGAGTATGTGATAATCTGAGTATATACGTAATTTCAAAAATTACTATATGCGCAGCGGAAGCATGTTACAAAATACACCTATTTTAACAAATTCAACATATATCATATATATGCATAAGCATAGAATTATACACTTATAAAAATATGATGAACAACATATATCACATATATGAACAAGTATAACAATTATACAAAATATATATGATGAACAAGATTGTACTAAAAACATAATGTAAAATACTCACCTAATGAAGGTAGCTTTACAAATTATTCAAGTTCTTCAATAATCCATGTGAAGAGCTCACCTTGAAGTATATGTTGAACAATTCTAGTCCATAACTTTTGGTGGGATTAAGGAGCTAGAATGGTAGCTTAGTGTTTAGAATTTTTCAGCAACTTGTATTCAACTTCTTTCAATACAATTTTTGTTTCCTAAATAGAGATGGTAAATATTTTCTATACAACTCTTGTATTAATAAAAAATCTTTAACATACAACTCTTGTATATTAATCTTAGAAACAATTTCTACATGATAATTATTTTGAACAACTCTTTGCAAAATAATTATCTTTTTCTCTATTTACATATCATTCATTTTTGGCCATCCATTAAAGAAGGAGATGAAGAGAAGTTTGTTTATTTTTCAACATTTAAAAGAATAAAACTCAAAGAACTCTCTCTTACCTCTCTTTCTCCCATTGCCAAATTCTTCTCCCAAAATTGAATGAATGAATTCTATTATTTTGCCAAAAATTCATTTTGTTTATTCAACACTTTGATTAAACAAAAATAAACAAAATGAAGTACTCCACTAATTTTATTGTTGGTCTCCCATTTAGAATTAATTAAACCAAGCACTAGAATAATGGCCACCTAAATTAATCTTTACCTAACAATTATAATTACTTTAATTATAATGAGTAATTAAATGGCTAACATCTAGGCCCCTCATTGTATTAAAATACAATGCCATGATCTATATATATTATAATATTATCTAATAATATAATAATAATATATAATTTAATTATTCAAAACAATTTTGAATAATTACTTTTTACCTTACTAATTTTTACTACCATAGTTAAATGGTAAAAAGGTAAAATCAAATTATGAAACAAATTTTGTCATTTGTCAATATTCTATTAATTAACAACCCTTGTTAATTAATTAAGTGATGTACTTAACAATTAAGTCTTGACAAATGTACAATCCGAGGGATCCCTAAACAATCGTTCTTTTTTGCTGAAATTTATTGGATCGAACTATTCAATCCAATCCGCTACCCCAGTGCACAACGAGTATACTTCATATTGTGAGACTCTCTAGGTCCACACCTAATTTGTCATATAGAGCTCCTCCATACGTCCGTGAACAATGTCCCCCACACACGTTACGGATATTACAAATTAGCATGTTAGACCATACAAGTTGAGGTTATTACATATTCGTATAATCCTTCCATCATTTATAACCTTGAAGAGCAGAGATATAGATCATCATCGTCAAATCTCTATTTGTTCAACCACGAGCTTATCTCCAGATTTATATTTCATAAAACAATATCCATAAACACTTTTGTGATATTGTTTATTCCTCCGGAATATCTTTTTCGAGGTTTATGCTTGTGGCCATAAGACTTTCTAAAATACAATCTCGGAGTATTAGAATATACAACCCACTCATATGAGCTGATGGATCCCATATCTATGCACACCGAACTCCATGAGCATCGGACCATACCCAGCGACACCCAGCGGTCAGACCATGAAAGGTTTCTGACATGTGTGGAACCAAAGTATGGTGGATCATTCACAAGCCCACCGTGACGCTCAGGTCAAATGACCACAAATACTACTCAACTCGGAAGACCCTCCATTGACGGCTTTATGAGATGTCTATTGGATGTCTTTGTGAGTCTGTTCAATATCTAGTCCTTACTGAATACTTGCATCTCTATACGAGCTTCCTACTAAGCTCATGGTTTGCTAACATAAACCATTTGGACCATCTAAATATAGACATACACTAATATATATTAATGGGTTTCACCGATAGACCCGCATCGATAAAATTAGATCAGGAATATTATGTTTGAGAACATACTTGCATAATAACATTTCTTAGCACCATCTGCAACTCATTGCAGCTATATCATTACTAATATATTCTCAGGTCATTGTCCCATTTCAGACAAAGCTCTAATTCATTAGATTTTGCTAACTCTTAGTACCACTAACTCTTAGTGTTTATAACTATTAGCGTTGCTAACTCTTAGCCCTGGTCTAAACTCTTTTAGACCAAATCTGAACTCCTTCAGATCATACAATGTCTAAAACGTTACAAGCATCCTACCATTTAACAAAAATATTATTAACAATTTTATTAGAAATAATAATTGTATAAATACAATCACTATATATTTATACATTATGCGATGACACGTAAGCATAAATCCCAACAGTTATACCTTGTATGTGATTGTTTCTCTATTGTATGAGTGATCTTTGCAATTCTTGTTTAGTTGTAAATTATTGGCTCCTAATAAGTGGTATCAGAGCATTCAAGTTAAGATATTTTGTTCACATAATACTATTTACAAGCGTGTTACTGTTCATGTATACGATAATGTTCATGTATACAGTACTGTTCATAGTAAAATAATGAGAGCCTGATTAAGATACAAATTGCAAAGCATAGGTTGCAGAGCATAAGTTATTTAACCATGATGACTCACAAGTATGAAGTTGAGAAATTCAATAGGTAAAATGATTTCAATATATGAAAAATGAAGGTTATGGCTCTACTGGTGAGTCAAGGGTTAGATTCGACCTTTAAGGAGACTCAAGAAATAACTACCGAAGATAAGAAGCCTGCGACATCTAGTTTCGAATCTGATTGTGAAACCATTCAGAAGAAAGCCCATAGCACAATTGTTCTGTCATTGAGTGATGAAGTTCTGAGGGAGATGGCTGGAGAGAAGACTACAATTGGTCTTTGGAATAAACTTGATGAACTATACATGACAAAGTCTTTGGCGAATTGTCTGTATATCAAGAAGAAGTTGTATCATTTGTCTATGGCTGAAAGAACTTCTATTAAAGACCACATTGATATTTTCAACAAGATTGTCATAGATTTTGAGACGAGTGACATCAAGATATGAAGACAAGGCAATCATCTTATTGTGTTTTCTACCTCCGTGTTATGAGCAAAATAAGATATGAAGACAAGGCAAACATCTTATTAATAAATTCTAATAGAAAGTCTTTGGATGAGTGGATTCTTGATTTTAGTTGTAATTTTCATATGTGTCCTTATAGATATGTATTTACTAATTATAGATCTATTAGAGGTGGTAAAGTACTATGGGTAGTGATATGACTTGTCAAATCATGAGAATTTGTAGTATAAATATAAGATTGCATGATGAAAAAGTTAGAGAATTACTTAGTGTAAGACATACTCCTAGTGTTAAAAGGAACTTGATATTCCTATGAGTATTGGATCAAGTGAGGTGCATATCCATAACAAAAAAAATGAAGGCTGTAAGTGATTAAAGGATCTAAAGTTTATGAAAGGTGAGAAACACAGTGGGTTTATGTGCTTAATGAAAATGATGTGCAAAAATTAACATGTGTTGTTGATTAGAATACAAAGTGTAGTTCAACAAGTGTTGTTGAAGGAGTGCAGTCCGAGTGTAATTCAACATGAGTTGTTGAGGGGATATATTTCGAAAAAAATTTAGAGTATGTTGTGAAGAGGGGCATACTGCGAGACAACATGTAATACTTACCGGAGTGACAGGAGTCAAAAGAAAGTATATAATAAGGATGATGCTGGCAAAATTAAGCCACCAAAATGTTGTGATAGTGATAATAATGGCATTAAAATTCATAATATAAAGATTACCTAAAAAAAGATGTATTCATATTTTTAAAGACTAAAATCATGAGCTCAAAATGAATTAAGTTTGTGTCTGACCTATATATTATTGGAGTGTCTGATCTATATATTATTGGAGTCCTCTTAATAACATTCGAATTGCAGTATTTTTTCTAAAATAAAATTGAAAGGAAGAACGTGATCTTTTGTTATAGAGCTTTGGTTTCTGCATCTATGTACTGATGAAGTGAAAGGGTCACACCGATTGAGGATAAGAAAAGTTTTGTTATTTGATAATTAGAGCACTTCTTTTATTTATTTTTTTAGAGGGGAATGTTAAGATGACCTTTTGCATTCATAAAAGGTTCATTTAGCGAGGGAATCCCCTTGAGTTTGTGGAAGATGATCCCTAGCTTTTGCTTATAATTAAAGAATATGATATCTATTCTCCATTTCCTTTAGTCATGCAGAAATTAAACATTTGACATAATTCTCTTAGTGATAGATAAGGCTGAAATTGGTTGTAGATTCAGTTGGCTCAAAGACTGCTTCCTTTTTTATGCTGAGATGGAAGTAATAAAATGTTCCCTGGAAACTTGAGAAGCATACGTATAATTCAAGTCCAACAAAATCAAGGTGGTACATGTTTGAAGGATGAAGAGGGAAATAGCCAAATAGGCAACAGATGGGCAAGTCTCATTGGGAAGTAATGCATGAGCAACATTCCATTCTGCTTTTGATATTTGACACTGTGAGTTCTTCTAAGCATGTGTTGTTGTATTTCTTAATTTAGGTGACAGTTCAGATCCATTTCTAAGAAAGAACTATTTTGGAAATATCAGTTCTTATAGCAATATAATAATTATTATTTTTGCTTAGTTTTAGATGACTGAGCTTAGTCTAGTCTTTTTTATTATCTTTTATTGAATTAAACTAAATTTATTTAAAAGAGACTTAAATTACTTGTGAAATTAAGAAAATCGATATATATAGGATTTGGTAGAAAATCATATTCAATGAAAATCATATACTAGATTTGGAAGGAGATAAGATTAAAGAATACAAATTCAATAAGAATATCACTTACTATATAAATATGTTAGAGAATCAATAAAATAAATTATAAAAATTATGAGATAAAAACTATGTGATAAGTTATGTATAAAATATTTAGAATATTCTTATATTTTATATTATAAAATTATAATAAATTATTCTCTCATCCGTAAATACAGTTTAAAATAAAGTGAACAATATTAAATTTTTTATATTATATGTGTAATTTATAATTTTTGAAATTTAATGTGTTTTTATTATATTTTTTAAATAAATTATAAAAATAAAAATATTAACATGTAGTATCAGAGTTAACTAACAGCTTTCTTGCATCAGCTTGAACATTCTAAGTGAGAGTTTCGTTTTTGTTTAGTTTGGATTTGGATAGCTTAGTCCGAACTTGGAATGCAGAACAAACTGTAGTTCTTACCCTTTTTTTTCCTACTCTTTTGGCAGCAGGTTGGAACTTATAGATTGTCTTACCAGTGTTATGAACAATTTTCTGCAGCATTCATGAAGAACAACAAAAACATTCCTTAAGCTAAATTTGTAGATTGATGTTTGAAGTTATACACATTCTCATGTAAAAAACCCATCGAATTTCTCTCTTCCCATCACTCATCATGTTAATCACTTCTGCTTCAAATCCACCATTGCTTGCAGCAACTTTTCGTTTTTAATCACTAAATTATCTTATTGCACATACCCTTTCAGGGTTATTTTTCTAATAGTTAAAAGCATGTAATGATCTTTAATTTCCTTCCATCAAATCAACTGGGTTGGTTGCATTTGCATTCACTCAGTTGTGCTGTCTATTTTGTCATGCTATAAATGAAAATAAATAAATAAATAAATAAAAAGGCAGCTCTTTTTTTTTTTTTTTTTTGGTTCTAGTATCCTTATCACAAAAAAATCAAAAAGAGATTACACAAATCTAAAAAACCAGCAAGGAAACAGTCATAAACTATGGGCCATTTTGTTGTTCTGCGTTGTCTTTCCATATTAAAATAATAATAGTAATAAGTTGTCTTTCTCTTTGTATCTGATCTTCTAACTAATCTTCTCTTTCAGTCAATAGATAATTTATGCAAAGTTTAGGGTTCTATGTTAAAATTTCTCAAATTATTAATTTGTGAAGATTAATGATATACCTTTCAAATTAAATTTTAAATAATGATATGTTAAGTAATTATTAAATGATAAAATAATATAAATTTTAAAATTATCTATTACACTTATTGAGAATTTAACTCATTATTATTTAAAATATAATTTTTTAAAATACAAATTTACAATATATGACATTATTCTTTTGTGAAATCTTTGAATGCTAGGTTAGTAATAGTAAAACAATAAACTTGGATTTACTTAAATGATCTAATAGTAAAATATTTATAATCCATTCTTTCAATGAAATAAGGATTTTGACTAAAGAATTTATAATGCATTCTATTAATAAAATAAAAATTTTGTATTAGAGATTTTATATTCAAATCTTCAAAAAAAAATTAAAAAAACTCTTTTATTAAATGAGAATCGATGATGTGATAAATAGTCTAAAACATCGAACAAATTTTTTTAATTAATTGAAATACATAAATTTGTGAATTTATTGATACTGAAAATGATTCATACATTTTTTTTTCAAATAGTCAAAATATTCTAAATAATAGTTATAATTATGAAGGTTGGGTAATGTTCAATTTCAAAAAATTGGAATTAATTGATTAAAGTATATAGAATTGAATTGTTCGGTGCAGTTTAATTTTTATTTTTTTAAAATTTAATATTTTTCTTTAATTTAAACTAAATTGAATAAAAATCAAACCGATCACTTTTAAATAAATTAAATTAAATATTAAACCGAATTGAACCGAAAAATTCAATTCGGTTTGGACTGATTGCCCACTCCTTATTATTATTATTGTTTTTATTTTTATTTATTATGGTTATCTTGACAATATGTGTTAATCCAGTTTTAGGATTTCCCTAATCCCGCACGGGGATAGCATATTACAAAACCAAACAGACAGACTCTTACAAGAAAAAACCATCAAATGAAAATGACAAAACGAAAAGAAAAAATAAAAACAGAACAAGTCGCCGTAAACGCCGCCAGGGCTACTGCCACGTAGGCTTGGACTAAAAACCCTGAAGCGGAGTCTTTTAAAAAAATTGGCCGAAGCTAGAGGCTCGGACCCAGACAGCTGGAGACAGCCTGTCACCAACAAAGTCCCACTCACCTATTCCCCCTAACTACGTTCTCTCTCTCAATCTCTGTCTCTCTTCTCTCACAGTCTCTCCCCTCACATGCTCTCTTTCTCTCTCTTGTTCTCTCTCTCTCTAACTTAGGGTTGCTTCTTGATCTCGGATTCGCTTCTCCGATTCGCCCAGCCAGCTCGCCGGATCAAGATTTCGCGTTTTGTAAGCTCTCGTCTGATCCCGCTTTTGTCCATTTCGCCTTCATTTTTCGCCATTGATTGTTAATATGGCGTTTCTTAATTAGCTTTACGTCGTCGTTTTGTTAATTATCTACTATGTATTGTTGTCTTTATGTTTCGGAAATGCTTTGATTTTGTTGCCTTGATTAATACAACGTTATGGTTCGTCGCTTTATTGTTGATGATTTGGCGTCTGTTTGTTTTCTGCGAAATTATGAATTTGTTTTTTTTAATCATTAAAAATAGAAAGTTAACAGTACAAATCAAAACGAAAACGAGACCTTGAGCTTTCAAATATTATTTGATATTAGGATTTTCATTATTTTGTTATGCGTTTTTGTCAATAAGTTACACGCAAACTTCAATTTACAAGTGCAAGTTGTATATCTGGAGATACAATTTTCAAAAGATCTTAGTAAAGTTTTATTAGGATCGGTTCTACAGTTTATAAAAGTTTAGTGGTGGTGATTATCTGCGGCTGGATTTATAATATTCACTTTTTTGCAGCTGTTGCTTTGCATGTGCTTTAATATCATTGTAATTATAAAAACTATTGTATGCTTTACGTGTTTCTATCTGGATGACGTAAGGCATAGTGAAAGCTTTATGTTGTTTCTAATTAGTTGTCTTAAAGTAAATGTTTGACTTGGAAACATGTGTCGAATTGTCTGCTAAACGACGCAAGGCATTTATGCTGGTTTTATATGGTAGCTATGTTTACATGCATGTTGCATATTATGTTGCAGTAATTGGAATTTTTCTTTGTTGTATAAGGCCACTTTGTTGTTTGTCAAGTTCATTTTTGTAAAGACTTGTGTCATTGCTTATTTAGATGCCATTTTTAACCTCTAAATAAATATTTGATGAGTTGTGCGGCTGCTATAGCTGGGGTTTTAAGTTGTTGTTTCCAGAATAGCTCAAGACATGAATGCTGATTTATGTGGTCTGACGCAGGTGATTAATGCATGGAATAGAAGATGTACATGCTTCAGTTCTATAAATCTCATGTCAAGTCTTTTTACATTATTGCTATTAGTACATATGGCTTGTGGTTTGTTTCCCTGTCTAACATGTATGTATGATATCACATTTACCAATTCTGGTTGTCTTCTGCTTGATAAAGTGAAACTTATAGCAATTCCTTTTACATTATTGCTATTAGTGCATATGGCTTGTGGTTTGTTTCCCTGCCTAACATGTATGTATGATATCACATTTACCAATTCTGGTTGTCTTCTGCTTGATAAAGTGAAACTTATAGCAATTGCTTAGCCTGTGATCTGAATGATTAGGAGTGGGGTTATTGGGTTTTGATCTATGTTATGTGTTTGTTGTGGTATCAAGTTGGTAGGTTGGCACATTATGGATATGGTTTTCACCTCTGGAATATGTCACTGTCTATCAAGTGCTATGTGTGACTTAAGAGTAGTATTATTTATGCTTGCCATCCACGTTTAATGTTGTATGTTTCTGTCTTTCTTGGAGAAGGCTATTTGCCTGAACTTTCAATGGAATTCTGTACATACATTTAATAATCAGCTAATTATATGTGCATACAAAACCTCTTATCTTGGATTGGAGTTAATTTATGTTTATTTTTCTTATTTAACATATTTGTGGTCAGAATTCTTTGGTTCATGACAAATTAATGACAAATGTAGGGGAAGTTTGACTTTTTCTTAAAGAAAGTTAGATTTATAGTTATTTTTATTGTTTCATTTGACAGTTCTTTGTCGCCTTTTCGTTAAGTTCTTATCTATCTATAATGCAGGTGAGTGGGCTGGATTCTACACCACATCTAAAACTTGAAGGTTCTTAAAGTGATTGGCAGACTTGAACCATCGTGGATTTGGTTGATGTTAAAAAATAGATGGCTTTGTTGCTTGTATTGGAAAACTGGGGCAAGTTGCTCTTTGACTGCTGTTGGGGATATTGCTAATTAGTAACTTTGAATACTATATTGGTGCTGTCATCCTTATTAAACCTGGGAAGGAAGCACGTTCACCACCTGAGGCCCTCTTGTATCCATGCTGGCAGAGAGCATGCGTGGAATCTGTGCTTCGGGTAATGCCCCTGACGAGATTAGTTACCGATGCTTTCGGTGTGGCGACAATATGTCTAGTTGCAGTCTTGATTATTCTTGGCTTGCTGTGTATTGTTTACTCATTTTACTTCCGCTCGCGTGTTCGTAGTCAAGGTTTTGTTCAACTAAGTTATTTTAGCGGTCCTTGGATAATCCGAATCACATTCATTTTGTTTTCATTTTGGTGGGGTTGTGGTGAAATTTTACGGTTAAGTTTGCTGAGACGTGAGGGGAGAGTGTTGAATGCACTTGACATCAAATGGCAGGAAAACGTCTGCAAAGGTTACATCGTCTCAAATCTAGGGTTTGCGGAACCTTGCTTATTCCTGACCCTTGTGTTTCTCCTTCGTGCACCCTTGCAGAAAATGGACTCTGGAATTCTAAGCCCAAAATGGAATGGGAAAACAGCCGGATATGTATTTCTCTATTGCTTCCCGGTGTTTATTCTTCAGCTCGCTGTCATTCTAATTGGCCCCAAGCTACACAAGGATACAAGTAACTTACAAAAATTGCCAAATTATTTTACAAGAACGTCTGATGCTTCTGTGAATATTGCCCTTTGTACTTACCCTTTACTGAGCACAATCCTTCTAGGGCTTTTCGCTACTGTCCTAACTGTCTACTTATTTTGGCTAGGGAGGCAGATTTTGAAATTAGTTATCAATAAGGGCCTGCAGAAGAGAGTCTACACATTAATAGTCACAGTTTCAAGTTTCCTTCCATTAAGGGTTCTTTTACTTGGTTTATCTGTTTTATCTAAACCAGAGCATGTTCTGTTTGAAGTTCTTGCGTTCTTAGCTTTTCTTGCCCTTTTATGTTGTGCTGGGGTCTGCATTTGCATGCTTGTGTATTACCCAGTTGCAGATTCTTTGGCTCTGGGCAGTCTACCGGATTTGGAGGCTAGGAGAAGGTTTGCTGATGATTATAATGATACCATTTCTCTTGTTGCTGCTAACCAGTGCCAGACTGAGCAGAGTGGTGGAATTAGCCCGGGGAGAAATTCTGACACCTCGACCAAGCGGGGTTCAATTTCTTTTCGCACTTTGGGAAGAGATGGGAGTTCCGCCCCATATGTGGAGCTAAGCCTCTTCTCTCCCAGCCGAGATTTAACTCCACCAGGATCACCTCCGCTTCTGGGCTGGCCAATGCGGCATCCCACACAAGTTCATGAACCCTGAAAAAGCAGGCAAGAGACCGAGAACTTGTGTTGAGTATTGCAATTTTGTGGTAAAGGAAAAACTGATTGTAAAGGGTCTAGCTTCAATAAGGATTTTTAATTCTTGGTTTGTTTTTCTTTTTAATCTTAGATATGATGTTTTTTTGCTTGATGGGAATTTATGATCCATATTTTTCTTGTGTAACATTTTTATAAATCACATTTTTTTCCTCTTTCTGCCAGTATATGCTCGGAATTTTGTGGGAATTAGTTATTTGAACAGTACAAATAGTTATTGCTTGAAATTTTGTAGAAATGCCAATTGCCTGTGTCCAATGCCAATTTGTCAATATAGAGGAAAACAGTATAAACATTTGTTTTATGGCTGTATGGCTGAAGTAAATAAATATGATTGTGAATGTTTCTATGTGGACGTATTTTATAGGTAGTGCTTTTCATTTTATTGCCTTTTTCATAAAGGTGCTTGGTAGGAAAAGTGCTTTTATCATTCTGACGCGGAAGTGCTTTCGTGTATACATGCTTCAAACATTTGTTGTGAGAAAGAAAGAAGATAATTTCCACGACGTGTCATTTCATATATCTCAAGGGCTTGCTGGATGCAAAAAGGAAAAAGCTCAAGAACTCTGTACTTGTTAATGTCTTCGTTTAAATGAATTGAAATAAGCTTATGTCGCGGTACAATTGCAAATAAGGTTGACTGTATCGCAGGGACCCGCGTGAAAAAAATTGCAAATTGTGTATTTTTTTGCAGTATTGTTCAAGAAGTCATGGACCCGTGTGAAAAAATACTTGCGAACAGAGTCGGATTCTTTTTCCTAGTGTCACGGACTATTTTCGAGACCGTGCGGCCTTAGACGCGTTGCGTGCTAAGCAGCCTAGAAAACCACACAAAGAGAAGAGAAAATAAGCACACCAAGTGTTTGCACGAATGCTCTCTATATTGCTGAAGAGAAAACAAGCTATGAGATGAAAAATACAAGTGAGGGTCTCCCCCTTTTATAGTTGCAGCCCTATACAATCAATGGCTGAGATTTATTTGATCTAACGGTGTATATACAAGATGGGATAATATTTCTTAGAATATTCCTAGATGCTCTCCTACCTCTTATGGGAGTCTAACTAAGGTTAACTTCCTTAATAAGTTGCAGGCCAAGCCCGGTTCTCCATCTTAACCAGCGGGCCTTCTAGAAGTTCCGGTCCACGTAGCGCTCCATGGTCCAAGAGGCCTCCAGCAGGCCTAGTCGCGCACCAAGTGCTTGAGGAAATGCTTGAGAGCACTTGGGGCGTGACATTCTCCCCCACCAAATTCACGCGACGCCCTCGTCGCGTCCTTGCTGGAACTCGCGCACCTTGTTCTCAAACTGCCACAGTGGGTCTCGGGTTCCCAGCTTGCTTCGCTGTCGGGCAATCCTTTCCACTTGACGAGATACTCACGACTTGGACGGCAGTTCTTCTTCCGCACTGTCCTCACATCAAGGATAAGTTCAGCCTCCTTGTCGTAAGATGTGGAAACTCCCAATGGTGCCCTGGTTTGTGGCCCACGTTCCGTGTCCTCCGCATCACCATGGTATGGCTTTAGGCAGCTTGCGTGAAACACCGGATGTAGCCGAAGTCTCGAAGGCAGCTCCACCTTGTACGAGACATTGCCAACCCTCTTGGCAATAGGAAATGACCCCTCATACTTTCGAACAAGACCCTTATGAAGTGGGCGCGTAGACTTGTGCTGCGTCGGAAGAATTTTCACCATCACTAAATCCCCCACGCTGTACTCAACATGTCTTCGCTTACCGTCAGCCCATTTCTTCATCCGTTTCGTCGCCTTGTCCAGACACACTCGCGCCTTGTCCGATTGTTCCTGCCAGGACTTCGCAGCTTTGTAGGCCGCTGGACTCTTCCCAGTATCGCTGGACACGAGTGCATGCGGCGTGAGAGGCTGCTGGCCAGTAGCTAACTCGAATGGACTCTGGTTCGTCGATTCACTCCTCTGCAAGTTATACGAGAACTGTGCCACATCGAGTAACTTGACCCAATCCTGCTGATTTGTGCCCACAAAGTGCCGCAAATACAGCTCCAGTAATGCGTTCACCCTCTCGGTCTGCCCATCCGTTTGTGGGTGAAAGCTGGTGGAAAAGCGAAGTTCCGATCCCATGAGATTGAACAATCCAGTCCAGAATCTCCCCGTAAACCTCGTATCACGATCGCTGACTATCACTCTCGGCAACCCCCAGTACTTGACGACGTGCTTGAAGAAAAGTTTGGCTGTCTCTTCCGCATTACACTCTTTGGGTGCTGGTATGAAAGTCGCATACTTGGAAAACCGATCTACCACCACAATGATAGTTCCACACCCCTCGGACTTCGGTAAGGCTACAATGAAATCCATAGAGATGCTTTCCCAAGGTCTCTCCGGTATGGGCAGTGGCTCCAGTAGCCCTACGGGACTCCGCTGCTCAATCTTGTCCTGTTGGCACACAAGACAAGTTTTGACAAACTGTTCTATCTCCTCCCGCATGTGTGGCCAGTAGTAAACTGTCTCCAATAGGGCGCGTGTGCGCCGCTGGCCTGGATGTCCTGCCCATTTTGTATCGTGACACTCCTTAATGAGGTTACGCCGCAGGTTCTCCCACTTTGGCACATAAACCCGGCGTCCCTTGGTGTAGAGAAGCCCATCTTCTACCCAAAATCGCTGAGTCTTTCCCTCTTGTGCTTGAGTGGCGAGCTGTGTGGCTGCGGGATCATGTTTCATTCTCTCATAAAATAGGCCGAGCAAATCACCTTCCAGTTTGCTGATAGCTGCTAACTCGGCCTTCCGGCTTAAGGCGTCCGCCACCACGTTCACCTTTCCCGGTTTGTACTCGAGCTCATAATCGAACTCCGCCAGAAAGTCCTGCCACCTAGCTTGCTTCGGGCTGAGTTTCTTCTGACTTTGGAAGTAACTCGTTGCTATGTTGTCCGTCATCACTACGAACCTTGCCCCAAGCAGATAATGTCGCCAAGTGCGCACACAATGGATGACCCCCGTCATCTCCTTTTCCTACACCGTATAGCGCCTCTCCGTCTCATTGAGCTTCCGGCTCTCATATGCGATCGGATGGTCCTGCTGCATTAATACACCACCAATAGCAAAATCAGATGCATCAGTATGTACCTCATACGGTAACAGGTGATTCGGTAATGCTAAGACTGGTTCCTCGATCACTGCTGCCTTTAGTCGATCAAAAGCCCCTTGGCACTCCTTACTCCACTCCCACGCCTTAGTCTTCTTTAGCAGGTCGGTAAGGGGTGCTGCAGTGGTGGAGTAGCTCTTGATAAACCTGCGATAATAGTTAACCAACCCAAGGAAAGACCGCAGCTCGGTAACTTTCGTGGGTGCCTCCCAGTCCACAATGGCGCGAATCTTCGCCCTGTCCATCATCAACCTGCCCTCTTTGATCTTGTGACCCAAAAAGTCCACCTCCGGCTTGGCAAATGAGCACTTCTCCCTCTTCACATACAGCTCATTCTCGCGGAGCACCTTCAAGACAGATTTCAAGTGTTCCACGTGCTCTTCGAGAGTGTTGCTGTAGATGACGATGTCGTCTAAGTACACGACGACGAACTTGTCAAGAAAGGGCTGGAGTATGTTGTTCATCAGTGTGCAGAAAGTGGCTGGCGCGTTGGTGAGGCCAAACGGCATGACCAGAAACTCAAAGGCCCCATAACGCGTCACACAGGTGGTTTTTGGCTCGTCGCCCTCGGCTATCCGCACCTGATGGTAACCTGACCGCAAATCCAATTTCGAGAAATACTTTGCCTGCCCCAACTGATCAAACAAGTCAGCAATTAAAGGAATGGGATACCTATTTTTGACAGTGACCTTGTTCAGCGCTCGGTAGTCTATGCATAACCGCAATGATCCGTCGTGCTTGCGCTAGAAAAGCACGGGCGCGCCGTAAGGCGCCTTCGATGGCTGGATAAACCCTGCATCCAGCAACTCCTTGAGCTGCTTCCGCAACTCTGCTAGTTCTGGTGGAGACATTCTGTATGGGGCCTTGGCTGGAGGTTTCGCCCCTGGTTCCAGCTCAATCTCGTGATCAATTGCCCGTCTTGGTGGTAATTTCTGTGGTAGCGCTGCTGACATCACGTCCTGGTGCTGCTTGAGCACTTTCGTGATCTCTGCTGGCAGCTCCTCTTCGCCCCCGTACGCCTCATCATCTGCCTCCCATATTGTGGCGAGGTATGTATCTTCTCCCCGCTTAGCTCCTTTCTTCAGTTGCATGGCGGACAGGAGAGTAGTGTGGGCGTTGGGCTCGGATTGCCCACCTGTCGGCTGGTTTACTGTCGGTACCATGCATGGTCCTCCCTCCAAGATGCATACATAGTTGTGTCGGGGAAGTGGCACCACATTAAACTGCCGCAGAAAATCCATACCAAGAACAGCATCAAAATCATCGAGAGGGGCTACCGAAAAGTTTACCTTACCGCTCCATTTTTCGAGGCTCATTTCAACTCCACGAATGACCCCGTCCAGTGGCTTGATTGCGGCGTTCACAGTCTTGAGGTAGCCAATCCCCTTCTCCACCTTGAGGCCCAAGCGTACTGCTTCCGCATACTTCATAAAGTTGTGCGTAGCTCCAGTATCTACAAGTGCTTGCGTCCTCTTCCCGTTAATGTAGGCTTCAACGTACATCAGCGCCTTTCCTGCTGGCGCGCGGGCTGCCCGCTTGGCATTGAGGGCATTGAGTAACTGGAGACATCCCAATTGTCCCTGTTCTCCTGCTTGCTGAGTCTCCAACATTGCGTTGATAGCCTTCTTCTTTGGACAGTCCTTCACCCAATGATCCCCGTCGCAAAGGAAGCAGCTAGATCTCGGCTTTCTCCCGCCGTTGCGCTTCTGCTCTCTCCCTGTGGGCGGTTTACCTTTCCCCTCCTTATCCTGCGGAGGATGAGACTCCCTGGTTCCCCCACCTTTGCTGTGATTGGGCTTCGAATTCTTGGACTTCCCCGCATCACCCTTGCGGTAATCAGTGAGCGTTTCCGCCAATGTGAGGGCGTCGGATATGTTCTGCACTCCACGCCGCCTCAGCTCATTGGACGCTCATGTCTGTAACCCATCAAGGAAGTTGAACAGCAAGTCTTCTTCACTCATATTGGGGATCTGCAACATCAGCAGAGAGTACTCCTCAACGTACTCGCCAATCGACTTGTTCTGTCTCAACTCCTTTAGACGCTTCCTAGCGTCGTGCGCCACATTCTCCGGATAGAATTGGCGTTTCAGTTCCTGCTGCAACTCTGTCCAGGTATTGATGGTGCAGGTACCCTTGCGAATCTCCTCGCTCTTTCTACGCCACCACAGAATTGCATGATCAGAGAGATATAGGGTCGCGGTATTTACCTTATCCTCGTCCCGTACGCCTAGGGCGTCGAAGTATCTCTCCATCTGCCAGAAGTAATTGTCGAGCTCCTTGGCGTTCCGCTTCCCGCTGAACTCCTTGGGCTTAGGAGCATCGACTCTCGGTGTAGACACTGTCACTTGAGCGGCGACAGACCCATTCGCCACCGCCCGCTTGCACAGCACCACATCCTCTTTGACAGATTCGAGCCCACGGTGTAGCTCCCCTACTTGGGCCTGAATACTGTCCATTGTGGTTAGGACGCTCTCCTGAAAAGCTTTAATCCAGTCCCGCTGCTTATCGACGTAAGCTTCGATGGATGTGCTGATGAGAGTGCGCAGCTCGTCTCCTTGAGTATCGAGGCCCCCCTCGATCTTCTCTACTTGCTGCTCCAGCTCTCCAAGGCGATCTGCTGCCTTCCCGACAGCGCCGCTGAGTGCTCTCACCATACCCCCCACATCCTGACCTGGATCTGCTGATTTCTCGCGAGACGCCACGCCGTGCTTCTTAGCTTTGGGGTTCCGACCCCTCTCTTCAGTCAAATCTGATGGTGCGCCGTCTTTCTCCATCTCTGAACTGAACCTGCTCTGATACCAACTGTCACGGACTATTTTCGAGACCGTGCGGCCTTAGACGCATTGCGTGCTAAGCAGCCTAGAAAATCACACAAAGAGAAGAGAAAATAAGCACACCAAGTGTTTGCACGAATGCTCTCTATATTGCTGAAGAGAAAACAAGCTATGAGATGAAAAATACAAGTGAGGGTCTCCCCCTTTTATAGTTGCAGCCCTATACAATCAATGGCTGAGATCTATTTGATCTAACGGTGTATATACAAGATGGGATAATATTCCTTAGAATATTCCTAGATGCTCTCCTACCTCTTATGGGAGTCTAACTAGGGTTAACTTCCTTAATAAGTTGCGGGCCAAGCCCGGTTCTCCATCCTAACCAGCGGGCCTTCTAGAAGCTCCTGTCCACGTAGCGCTCCATAGTCCAAGAGGCCTCCAGCAGGCCTAGTCGCGCACCAAGTGCTTGAGGAAATGCTTGAGAGCACTTGGGGCGTGACACTAGTGAGTCTCCATCGACGCTTTTTAGTTTTCTTCTTCAACTAGCCTCCATCAAGCGTTTCGTGTAGAAGCCTCTGCGTACTTACGATGGAGCCAACCGCATTGAAAACCGAACCCCATTCCGCCGCGTTTCACGCTTATTTCGTAACACGTGAACCTCAACCGCTGGTAAAACAGAAGAAAAAGTTCGAGAATCAACAAACTTCTAGAACATTCATCTTAATTTACTTTTATAGACCGCCAGGAGGGGCACTCCCGTCATTTCACGCCTTGTCCAATTCTCAGTCCCGCGAATGTAAATTAATTAATAAAGCCCTAACAGTGACCAAATTCCATATAGCAAGATTACAATCGGTTTCCTTATTTGATTTGAACGGAGTAAAAATGGCGACGTTTCAGGAAGCTCCGCCCGGAAATCCAAAGGCCGGAGAGAAGATCTTCAAGACCAAGTGCGCTCAGTGCCACACCGTTGAGAAAGGCGCTGGTCACAAACAAGGTTTTTTCTTTTTCCGTAATTTTTTTAAAATTTGAATTTTTTGTATTATGTTCGGTTTTTATTGTATTTTAGTAGTTTTTTTTTATAAGGAGTTTTCTCTTTTTTTTTTCTGGTATTTTAATTGTTGTATGGTATGGATCTTTTCTCTTGCGATATGAGATCTGAGTACTTGTCCTAATTTATTTAATTTCTTAAATTTTTTTGGTTAATTTCATATGTTTTACTTTCTGTTTCTTTCAAATTCTAATTTCCAATATACGGATTCGTACTCTTAGCATGGTTCTTGTAAATTTTTGCTAAGGTTTACTAACTAAATTATCTCTGTAACTAAGATATTTACATCTGGTTCATTGCCTCGAATGAATAAGGAATAATGTACAGTCTTCGAACGAAGTTATTAATTGGACAATTTTGTTGGGATTAGTAATTGTATTGAAACCATATTGTTACATAACAGAGGCTACATACAATGGCGATTTAGATTTGTGTTTGCTACTAGTTTGCTTGAAATTTTTGAGCTGCTTCCATTTCCAACTGTTGCTTGGCATTTGAACTTGGTCAATTTTGTTGAATCTTATTGTTGAGAGCATTCTAATTCTTGTTTGTATTTAATTTTAATTTAAATGGGTGGGAGTGTATGAATCATTGTGTATCTTGTAAAGTTTTGGAGTCTTGCTGAAAGCAAGAATTAGGAGGTGTTTGTGAGGGAATTAAGAAATTCGATTTGTAACAAATCTTTTCTTTAATCTAGGGGTAGTGCTATTGTTGCAATCTGTCTGTTTTCTGGATGATTAGAACTTTATGAAGATTTTATGTTAATTGGTTTTTTAATGATTTTGAGTTGTCTTGCTAAATTCCTTTGGCTTTTCTTTGAGTTGGTTATCATTATTGATTTTGGTTTTAATCCTTCTTGTTTGACTTTTGAGGACGATGATCTAACAGTTGGAAATTTTCAGGACCTAATTTGAATGGACTTTTTGGGAGGCAATCTGGGACAACTCCTGGGTATTCCTATTCTGCTGCTAACAAGAATATGGCTGTTATTTGGGAGGAGAACACATTGTACCAGTACTTGCTTAACCCAAAGAAGGTGTGAACAATAATATTTGGCTCATGCATATGTGTGCTATTTTCATATGGAAGAAATGGTATGGTTTTTTCACGAGTGGTCTTTCACGCAGGCATTGGTGTAGTCACATTTCATTCAGGCGTTGTTCTGAATTGAGTTGTTCATTTTGTGATTTTGGCTTCCTTAACATGATTATAAGATTATAGATATGCATGGGAAACGTAAGCATTATGGGCTTTAATGGCTTAATAGTCCTAACAGTTTGATCTGCATCTTAGGATTTTTGTGGATTGTAATGACAATGCTTGTTTTGAGAATGTTATGTTTAAAATTTCTCATTTCTTCACGCCCTCTCCCCCGTCACTTCTTCCTTCTTCACTCTCATGGAATATTTTGACTGACGTCTGCCTTTGTTTTGTTTAGTATATTCCTGGGACAAAGATGGTCTTCCCTGGATTGAAGAAGCCACAAGACCGTGCAGATCTCATTGCATATTTGAAGGAGTCTACAGCCTGATCATTTTCCTTAACGTGGGCCATTTTGTGACCAGTGGAAGAGTTCGGTTAATGGTAATTGAATAATTTTCTTGCGAAAGAATGCTGTTGATGAAATAAGAACGTCAAGGTCTTAAAAAATGTTTACACGTTGGAATCATTGGCAAGTAGAAAGTAGATTCTTCTGTAGAGATTCTTCTCTTGAGGCAAATTCACAAACTTACGTTGTTACTTTGCTGCTTAATTTGTTACAATGAGATGTTAGGTTGCATATTTTGCCACAACTATGGTAGCATTTATTGGATTTGAAAGGTGTCATTACATCCAAATATGAATGATAAATTTTGCTGGATCTTATTATATTTGGAATCTACTTTTGCTAATAGCAGCTGGATTGTTGATGATTTGGCATTATTATCTTTTGCTTATTGGGAGTATAAATTTTAGGGATTCTATTTAGTGGACTTTTGTCACTGGCTATGTTATGGGAGTTAGCCAACCTAAAGCAGCAACTGGAGTATCATTGTTTTGGCCGCTATGTGTTCTTTTGTTCTTATCTACTAGAAGCAGCACGAGAGTGAATATATTTGGAACCTGCTTGTCACACAACTCTGATAGCCAACTAGAGATGCTGAACATACTAGATTCATAAGAATTTAGGTTTAGTCAGTACCGTTTAGGGTTTAATTGCTTGGTGAAGTCATTTTGGTAAGCATTTTGTCAGTTTGGATTGGGGTTGAATTTTATTTTTATTTTTTTTAATAGCTTAGTTGGTTTAGTGAAGATAGGTTTTGCGGTCTTGTTAATGTCGTGTAAGAATTGTATGTGTAAGAATTGTTTGTACATGTCGTTTTCAATGTTGATGTTCATTAATTTGATTTTCAGAATAAATATTAAGACAGATAGTTGGGCTTTTGTTATCCACTTCTTTAATCTTCTTTCGTTTTTTAATTTTTAATTTTTATTTTAGAAGTTCAGATTAGAATAAGAAACCTTTTTAGTTCTTTAACAAAATATCAATTCTTATCTTCCACTTTTATTGGAACTAAGTCTAGGGCGTCGCCAACACTGAATCTATTAATGACCATTCCTCTTGTTCTTTTTCTCTGGTCTCATTCTATTGATAATTATTAATTGAACAATCAACGATTAATCTATTGATAACACTTGTGAACGAAACTTGGTGAACTGTCAGTTCAGAAAGGTCAACATGGTTAAAAGAAATAATCCAAAGTTGGTAATCTCATAGTAAATGGCAAATGTTTCTTAAGAGTTTTGTTGGTGATTGGTTGAAAAGAAAGCTTTGATATTAATTCAGATTTTGCAAATTTTGTAGGAAACTTTGATAAAAAAAAATTTATTATTAATTATGTGTTTAAATTTGTAGGAGGAGCTGTAAATTGGGTTTCGAAACTACAAATTGTTGTGGCATTATCTATTATAGAAGCAGAATAAATGACAGTTACACAAGCTTACAAGTAAGCAATTTGGATACAAAGATTATTGGAGGAGTTCGAGCACAAGTAAAAGAAAGTTGAATTATTTTGTGACAGTCAGAGTATCTTGCACATTGCAAGGAATACATATTTTCATTCAAGAATGAAGCACATAGGTGTTCAATATCACTTTGTTCGAGAAGTGGTAGAAGATGAAAGTGTGAATATGAAAAAAATTCATACAAATGATAACCTAGCAAATGTATTGATCAAGTCTTTCAATACCAACAAGTTTGTATGATATAGATCCTTGCATGGCCTAGCAGATATGTAGACAACATGACTTTGGCGAAGAAGAAAGAATGGTGTGCTAGCTACATAATTGCTGGCACACGGTACTAGCAATTACACAATGGTGGACAGCCTTATAGGGAGAGTTTAGCATGTGGACAACCTTTTTAATGTTGTCCACCATTGTGTAATTGCTGGCATCGTATGCCAGCTACATAATTGCTGGCACACGGTGCCAGCTACTAACAATTCTCCCACTTGGAGATTTGATTGAGAATCAATCAAGTCTCCACACTATTCTTTTTTCTTCGCCAAAGTCATGTTGCTTACGTATCTGTTAGGCATGTAAGGATCTACATCATACAAACTTGTTGGTATTGATAGACTTGGTCAACACATCTGCTAGGTTATCATCTATATGAATTTTTTTCATATCCACCCTTTTATCTTCTACTATTTCTCAAATAAAGTGATATTGAACACCTATGTGCTTCGTTCTTAAATGAAAAGCTGAATTCCTTACAATGTGCAAGGCACTCTGACTGTCACAAAATAATTCAACTTTCTCTTGCTTGTGCCCGAGCTCCTCCAGTAAACTTTGTATCCAAATTGCTTCCTTGCAAGCTTGTGTAGCTGCTATGTATTCTGCTTCTGTAGTAGATAATGCCACAACAGTTTGCAGTTTCGAAACCCAGCTTACAGCTCTTCTTGCAAGTTTAAACACATAGCCAGTAGTGGATTTTCTTTTATCAATGTCTTCTGCAAAATCTGAATCCACATAACTCTTAACAATAAAATCCAATCTTCTGTAACATAAAGCAACATTTGAGGCACCCTTAATGTATTTAAGGATCCTCTTGACACAACCCCAATACTCTCTACCAGGATTTGCCATGTATTTACTAACTGCTCTCACTGTTTGTGCAATGTCTGGTCTGGTACAAATCATAGCAAACATTAAACTTCTCACTGCTAATGCATACGGTACTCGAGACATTTCCTTCCTCGCTGCTTCTTTGTTAGGACACATCTTAGAGGATAACTTGAAATTAACAGGGAGTGGGGTACTAATTGGCTTACAATCTTGCATGTTGAAGCGTCATAAGATTTTCTTTAAGTAGTTCTTCTGAGAAAATCAAATCTTCTTATTATTTCTGTCTTGGTAAATTTGCATCCCTAGAATTTTGTTTGCTAATCCCAAGTCCTTTATATCAAATTTCCTAGCCAATTGTGCCTTCAATTCTTGGACTCTATCTTTGTTGAGGCCTACTACCAACATGTCATCCACGTACAACAGCAAAATAATGAAATCATTATCATCTTCAAACCTTTTGTAATATGTACAATAGTTTGAACTAAGTCTGTTATATCCAAGGCTGATGATATAAGAATTAAATCTCTTGTACCAACACCTCGGCGCTTGTTTGAGACCGTACAAAAATTTGTTCAACTTGCAAACAAAGTTCTCTTTTCCTTCTTCTTTAAAACCTTCTGGTCGGAGCATATAAATTTCTTTTTCAAGTTCTCCATAAAGAAAAGCTGTCTTCACATCTAGTTGTTCTAGATGTAAGTCAAATATAGCACACATTGCCAGGACTATTCTGACTATCGTGAGTCAAACCATAGGGGAAAATATCTCATTAAAGTCAATATCTTTTTTCTGAGTATAACCTGTCACTACTAATCTCGCACGATACCGCTCCACTGGGTCATTGTTATCCCATTTGATCTTGTAGACCCATTTGTTACCAATGATTTTTCTTCCATGTGGTAAACCAACCAGCTCCCATGTTTTGTTCTTAAGTAAGGCTTCAATTTCTTCTTGCATTGCTGTCATCCATAGAGAAACATCTTGACTTTTAGAAGCCTTTTAGAAAGTTGTTGGCTCTCCATCCTTTATTAGAAGACAGTATGTAACATGAGCCTCCATGACATACTTCGAGTGCCACGCTGGTGGTCGTCTTTTACGAATTGATCGACGATCATCTGTAGCCTCAGACTCTGCTGGTTCTTGTTCTTCGTGTTCTGGTGCTGCTTCAGAAGAATATGAATCTTCTTGTACTTGATTATTTCTATTTGTACCATTGTAGTTTCTAGATTTTTTTTAATTGTGCTATCATCTTCATCATTTCTTTGTAGTTTATCTTTTGCAAATATCACATCTCTGCTGATGACGACTTTGTGGGTAGTGGGATCCCACAGGCGATACCCTTTGACTCCATCAGCATATCCTAAGAAAAGGCATCTTCTAGATTTTGGATTCAGCTTCGTTGTTTCTTGAGGATTGTACATCACGTACACATAACTTCTAAATATATGAAGGTGAGAATAATCAACTGGTTTCCCAGTCCACATCTCCATCGTTGTCTTTAACTTGATTGTTGTTAATGGTGATCGATTTACCATATAACAGGCGGTTATGTGGTAAACTGCTTCTGTCCAAAATGCCTTGACTAAACCTGCGGTTCTTAACATAGCTCTTGTCTCTCCAACAAGGTTATATTCATCCGCTCTGCTACTCCATTCTGCTGAGGCATGTAAGCTGTGCTGAATTGTTGCTTGATGCTTTCTTGTTGACAGAATGCAATAAAATTCTCACTAGTATATTCTCTTTCATTATCTGTCTTTAAACACTTGATCTTCTTTTCTGATTCAAGTTCTACATGCGCTCTGAATATTCTGAAAGCTTCAAACACATATGACTTCTTCTTGATTGGATACACCCAACATCTCCTGGAGTAATCATCTACGAATGATATAAAATATCTCGCTCCCTCTAAGGATATCACCGGTACTTGCCAAACATCAGAGTGAATTAATTCTAAAATTTCTTTACTTTTAGAACTAGATGTGCTGAACTTTAATCTGTGCTGCTTACTTGTGACAGTGCTCACAGAAAGGTAAATGAACTGATTTGAGCCCAGGAAATAAATTTTGATCAGAGAAAATCTTCAAACCTCATTCTGACATATGACCTAGTTTGCGATGCCACATTATCATTGACTCTTCTACTGAACTAGTAGATGTAACTGATGCATCTACTTCCTGTAGTGTTTCTCTATTAAGCATGTACAAATTTGTAGCAACCTTTTCTGCCTTCATTACTACAAGTGCGCCTTTGAGAATCTTCATGGTCCCATTTTCAATTTGGGTCTTACACCCAGTGTTATCTAATTGTCCTAATGACAAAAGATTCTTCTTGAGGCCTTTCACATGTCGCACTTCCTGGATAATATGAACAGTACCATCGTACATCTTCATCTTGATGGATCCTATTCCAGCTATTTTCAAAGCATGATCGTTCTTCATATATACATATCCTCTAGAGGTAGGTTCATATTGATTGAACCATTTTCTCTTAGAGACCATGTAGCTCTAGAATCTATGAGCCATACATCATAGAATCGTTTTATGTTTTCAACAACTGTTGCTGCCTCGCTGTATAAAATTTCACCATCATCTGAGGTGCTTGCAATATTCCCTTGAGGTTTGTCATCTGCATTTTTTTTCAATCCCCAACAATCCTTCTTCAAATGGCCTTTCTTGCCACAATTGTAGCACTTGACGTTGTTCTTACTTTTGGATTTTGGTCTACTATGATTTTGACTTCCATTGGAGCTATGTTTTGTTGATCTACCTCTCATCATTATCAAAGCTTCTACTTGCTGCGAACATTCTTGTTTGTCTTCTTTATTTTTTCGTTTCCGTTCTTCTCTCAGTACAACAGCTGTAACATTATCGAAGACTAAGAAGTCCGTTAGGATATTATTCGTCAAGTTGATGATGAGTTGATTATACAAATTTGGTAGGCTTTGAAGCAGAAGAGTATTTAATGTGGATGTGCTCTGTCACTGAAGTGGATTCTGCCATTCGAAGAGTATACAATCTCTTTTTTAAGAAGATCTTGTTATGCAAAGATTTGGCATCATACAATTTTATGAGAGTATCCCAGATCTCTTTTACTATCTTCTTTTTTGCCACATTGGATAGCACATTATTAGCAAGTGCTAGATGCAGATCAGCAACTGCATTACTATTAATCTCATTCCACTTAATATCATCAGTGATATCAGCGGGCCTTTCATCAATTACTTCTAAGTACTTATTTTTTCTTAAAATCGCCTTTATTTTTATTTTTCACAATGTGAAATTACCTCTATTAAACTTCTTAACTTCGTATTTTGCTGTTATTACTTTTCACCACGGACTGCTCTCTCTGTTAAGATCGGCTCTCACTGTTTCATGTGAATAGTAATTATATGTATGAATAGTATTCATATACATGAACAGTTACTGTATATATGAATAGTGACTTCTTTCAATCAAAAACTCTGATACCATTTGTTAAGAAATTGAAAAAACTTTGAGTGAAAAGGAGAGCTTAACAATTTATTTTTCAATTCAATTTTAAAAGTTTGAAAGTTGTGTATTTTTTGAGTGATTTCAGAAAATTGAATGTATTAAAATTTTGGATTATAAAATTAAAACATTAAAATATTTATATTTTTAATAATAAATTTTTTTTTATCTTCACCCATAAATATAAATTAAAAATTAAATTATATAAATTTTTGTATTTAATTTATTTTTTATTATTTTTTTAATTTTATTTTAACTGCAACCCTACATCAACTCAAAAGAGAAATAAAAAATGCTAACAATTACTTGTTGACTAATCAACTGCCAGAATATTTTTAGAAATTGCAGCATATAACGCCACAAAGAAGAGACAGGCAGAAAAGTAAAATGGAGTCATAAAGATAAAGAGAGTAAAATTCAAAAATAAATAAATGTGTAATTTTCTTTTATTTAAAAGAAAATTCTTTCACATTTATTTTACAGCTTTGTTCATAAATTGGGATGTGTGTTCACCGTTGATATTTTTAAATTTTTATTAATGTAATAATTATACAATATTAATTAATAAATAATAATTTTATTAAATCACATTAATAAGTAAACATAACATTATTAATATAATAATTATGAAATAACCGTTGATATTTTTAAATGTGTTGTTTAAAGTTTACGTTATAATACCTTAGTTGATTTTTTTTTTAAAAAGAGAGCAATGTTTAATAAATATTTAATTGTAAAGCAAAATTGTATTTACTGAATACTTTAATTATTGTGTTTCGAGAGGACTCGTCCAATAAAAATATTGGTATTTTAAAAGAATGCTATGTATTTAAACAAAATAACTATAATCTTCCATTTTCTCAAGAAAAAAAATATGGAAATTTTGATTCTGCCTTAAGACATTGTGATAGCCGGACTGTGTTCAACGTGTCACTCCCACAATTTTTCTATTTTAATAAAAAGAAATTCCTCTTTTATTTATTGGATATATAAAAGCACAATCAGCTCAGTCCTAAACTAGAATGTTTCGTTCATCAAAGAAACTATTAGAAGGAAAAAAAAAAAACAAATGATGAATGGCCGCAAGAATAAGAATGTGCCCATGGCGCCACTGCTTGATCGGAAAGATGGCAGAGACGATGAGGATCTCGTTCTCTTCAGGGAGTTGAACAAACGCGAGAAGGATCGGATCGCAAGCCTCCTTTAGCCTGTTTCCGATGAGTTTGAGCCCAACGCTGGTATGTTTCTAATACAGATAATGATAGTGGGCCTCGTTGTTTATGTTTATAATAAGCATGGACACGTGTATTTTATTGATACGATTTTAGTAATATATTTAAAATTATATTTTAAATTACGATATATTAAGTAATTATTAAATAATAAAATAAAATAAATTTTAAAATTATTTATTATATGTAATAATTATTTGAGACATCATTATTTAAAATATAATTTAAAATATATAAATATTATTTTTTATAAAATATTATATAATAACGTTAATGTAATTGTTAAGAGGGTTAAGATCCTTTTTAAATCTCTAAAAAAAATTTAAATTAGATAATAATTTTTTATAATTTTATTTTTTAAAAATAAATATTTTTATAATTTTATTTTTTAAAAATAAATATTTTTATAATTTAATTTTTATACGATTTTGAGTTTAATATTAAAATTCTTCATCTTACTTTTTAATTTTAACATTTTGAGCCTACACGATTATATATGATTTTATTTTAATAATTATATTAGTTTTGGAACAATATTTAGCAGGAAATTATGCACTGTACCGAATTGGATCAAGAAAGAAGGGGTATGGGGTAGAATTCTTAGCAGAAAATGAGAAAAATGATTATGATTTGAAATTTTTTTTTTTATAATGTGAAGCGAAGGTTAAAGACGCTAGGGAAATTTGCCAATTTAGCCGAAATTTTAAATGCATATGTTATTTTGACCAAGTCAAAATAACATATGTATTATTAACTAATTACATAAGTTTTTTTTTATTTTATCTTTTTATTTTAAATAAAAAAAATTTCTTTATTTTTTTTATTTTTCTTCTCTTCACCGATATTTTTACTTTCACTTTTTTAAATTTTCTCTCACGTTCACTCTCTCTCGCCGGTGCTCCTCACAATCACTCTCTCTCACGACGGCGCTCCACCTCTCACAGCAGTCTTCCCTCTCTCTCGTCATGGCGGAATGATATGTATTTATAAATAATTTTTTTTTATTTTTGAGTATTATAATTTATATTAATTAAAAATATTTAGAAATGTATAGATTTAATCGATAGAAAGTTAATAATGTGTGTAGATTGGATGTAAAATGTATCTGGCATATTTTTTGAGATAAAATGCGGCGGCGCGTGTGTCTACGCACCGCCCCGACGCACGCGTCGCCCCCAGCAGCGCGTAAATGCACACGCCGCCGCATTTTATCCTAAAAAATATGTCATTTTATAAATTAATTTATGTTGTTTATGTTTATTTATAATTATTTAATTTAATAATTTAATTTGATTAATAATTATGTAAATAGTTTAGGTTGTTAATTATAATTAAATTAAATTTTGATTATATGTTATATTGATTATTTTTTTGTTAATATTAATAATTTTTAATTTTTTTAGGAAGGAGAATGTCACGAAAGAATATGTAATTGCTGAAAAAAAATTTTACCGAGCAAACGTACATACGTACTCGAAGTTATGGGTTATACGAAATATAAAGAATAAATTGACTTCGAGGCAGATAGAAATATTTAGAACTACATGTTTTGGTAATTTATTGGATGTATCAAATATTCTATTCTTATGTATTTTAACTCATGAGATTTTATTAAGACGTGTGCATACCAAAAATTTATATGAAGAATTATGGTTCTATATAGGTAAAAGACGTATTAGATTTTCTCGTCAAGATTTTTATTTGATTACTGATTTGAGGATGGGGAATTATCCTGTAGTAAGTGGGTTAGGTGATAGACTTTGTCATAAATATTTTTCGGGTAGAAGTCAGTTGACTTACAAGGATTTAGATCAGTGGTTCGGCAACGTTACATTTGACGATGATGTAAATGCAGTAAAAATGTGTCTATTTTATGTATTTTATAAATTGATAATGCCACGTGATCGGAATAGAATCATACAATATTTTGTACTTCGTTTGGTAAATAATTTATATGAGTTTAATGTCTATCATTGGGGCACGATCGCATGGACTGTACTCTACAATAGTTTATGCACGGCTCCAATTAAAAAGTTGGCGAAGGTAAAAGAAACAGGCGCTGGGGATATAGAATCATACAACTTATACTCATTTTGTCACGCATTTTTGATAAGTAATTCTATCTTTTTGATTAATTATGATATTATGATAGAGAAAAATTTATTTTGTTGGCATTGTAATTTAAATTTATTATCATCTCAGGTGTGGATCTATGAGGCGATCCCGAAGTGTGGGGAGTTGTTTGCCAATAGGAATGGAGATTATTTTTCTCGTATTCTAAATTGGTCTGGCATGAGCACCCCATTATACAAAGACGTCGTAGATGTCCTTTTCGATGGTGTTGGGGTATGCTTTTATGTTCAATAAAAAATATATATAACTTTTCTTATAATTTGTGTTATATTTTCTAATAATGATTAATAAATCTAAAATATTATAAAGGTTTTGGAGATTCATAGGAAGTTGGTACCCCGCAAATATGAGAAAACTGCGGACTATTGCGCGGCAGTAAACTTTTGCATTCCATTGGGAAAATGGGGAGAGAGTCTTAAGTTGGAGACAGTTGATATCCCAGACACCCAATTCACCGATAATATACAGCACCTCGACGAATTTCAAGCCCCACCAGCCACTGAATCAATGGTATAATAATTTAATTTTTTTTCCTTCAATTATTTGATGCTTTTGTTACTGGTTAATATTAGCTTGTGAAAATTGATTATAATAACTTATGTATAGTTTCAATCTGGCACGTCAACATCATAGTATGAAATCCTGGAGAAGAAGATGGATGATCTTGAAGAAAGGATATTTATCAGGATTAATAAGGGTAACGCAGAGCTTTCAGTCAAGATTGATAAGGCTGAAGAAAATATCTTGCATCAGATATCTCTCTTGATGCAACAGCTTAAACCAGCCAATATCTCCGAAGATGTAGGGCAGAGTATGGTACGTTTTAAACCTAAAATATATTGGATACAAAGTTTAACAAGTCAATACATTAACCGGTATTGTTTGGTTTTGTAGGGTGCCGAATTCATGGCTGCTGACTTTCATACATTTGCTCCTGCCAGCGAGTCTCAGCATTAGTCATTTACTCTTGTTGCTGATAGCCCTACAAGCTTAAAAATTATACCTACTCCATTAGGTGAAAACATAAGTAGGTATGGGCATTTTCGCAAGAAGGCAGCAGTCCAAGTCAGTCCATATACCAATCCGTTAAAACAGCCCGCGAAGAAGAAACTTGTGGACTTACAAGTAGGACCTACTATTGACATAAACGGGCAGCTGATTCCTATTGATCAGAGTAAATATGTTGAGCTGCTGGATTGGATAAAAAAGAATGACCCAATACAACGGGTTCATTTGCACGGACTCAATCCGAACAATACGTGGTTTAATGAGATACTACAAAATTGGCTTGACGATTTGGTGAAGATTTATTTTAACTTTTTTTTTATTTTGTGATTTGTCTAATAATATCAAAATTTAAACATATTTTGTGTGTTTTGTAGCATATAAATGAATATTTGAAGGTTTTGCGTTTACGTCAAAGAACGTTTTCTAACATGTACTTACAGGATTGTACAACTGCAGATGCATATTTCTACGTAAGTTATTATATTACCCATTTATTATACATATAATATTATTGACTTTAACTATTATCGACTTTAACGAGTATCTTTTATTTGTGTTTAGGAGTACATTCGACAAATGTGGAAAACGTCATTCACTGCCAATCCTCCAGACAACAACGACTGGCTTGAAATATTGTTGGCTTATGCACTCGAAACAAAGACCGAGTTACTTGGCGCTAAACCGTGGGCATCGGTCAATAAGGTATTTTTTTAAGAATAATATTGACTTTTTACTGTGCATATAACAACATTAAGTTAAAAATAATACCATAATTATTTTTGTAGGTATATACTCCTCTGAATATGAATCAAGAACATTGGATTGTAGCGCAACTCGACTTTACTCAGTTTGCAATCGTTCTTTATGATTCCAGCGTGAACGGACATTCAGACGAGTCTATCATGAGATTTATAGAGCCTCTGTGTGTTGCAATGCCTTTGTACCTTCAAAGGTGTAGATTTTATAGTTTGAGGGGCATACAAAGCCCAAATTTGTTCCCTTGGTCGGTGACTTGTATCCGGGAGAATGTGCTGCAACAAGAGGTTGGGAGCGGGGACTGTGGCGTCTTCGTCTGTATGTATATTGAATATCTTATGTTAGGTCGGCCATTTGACTCATTCCCTGACATTGATACATTTTATAGACAGAAGATGGTCGTTGATTTGTGGACTACAGCTTCGTAGATATTTAGCACTATAATTTATTTACATGCATTTATTTGGGTGTATAATTGATATATCATAATTGTTTTGGGGGTATGTATACGGAAGTGTTTTTGCAGTTTGATAGAAATGTGATTTAATCAATATGCATTGATTTGGGTGTATAATTGTTTGTGGGCGTTGATTTGAGTGTATGTATGCGAAAGTGATTTCGCAATTTGATAGAAGTGTGTTTATTTAATATGACAGGTTTGGGATTGTCCATATTATAGAGGAGATTCTGTCAAAATTTTTGTGAAAATTATCAACATTAATACTAAAGACAAATGCATTAAAATAAAATAAATATGTAATACATAGTACAAGTGCATTAAAAAATAAATGAATTACAAAATTAAGTGAATTACAAATTAAGTGCGTTACAAAATAAGTGCATTACAAAATAAGTGAATTACAAAATAAGTGCATTATAAAATAAGTGAATTACAGAAGTAACGAAACTCGACTCTTATACATAATTAAGTCTCATGGTATAACTCTTTCTCTTATTTTTTCAGATCCGTCTGAAATAAAAAAATATTTAAATATTAGCCTTATATTATACATAATTAAATATCAATAAAGTAAATATTTATAAATGAATATACGTCACCTGCTTTGTAAAGGTACAGGGTTTCGACACGTTTGTCGGTTATGTCCATGTTGTCTACAACGACTACATATATTCTTTGATGGTTCCTCTCCTTGAGATAGAATCCGATTCATTCGACGTCTGCCTGACTGACGATGTGCTATCGGAGGTTGAATGTCCATATTTTTCAAATACTCTGGGACTATCCAATCTGACACTTGACCAACCGGAAGTATTGGCTCGCTATAGGCACGGAATAAAGTCTCAAACGTGTAATAAGTTGAACAAAGACTCTCGTGTGATAATCTGATGTATCTGCATGCGGCGAGTGCATGGGAACAAGGCAGTTGCCGATAATCAAACTTTCGACAGTTGCATGTTCTTTCGCCAATGTTTACAATCCAGTTTACTCCATCATCCATAACTATATATCGTAAATCATCAACAAGAGAAATGATCATTCGACTTACCTTATCGTTATGTTTCATGACTTTATGATGTGCCCAGTTCGTCAAGACATTGGTCATACTTTGTGATGCTAATCGTCTATGGTAAAATCACAATTGCGTTAGCTTTCGCATCCACTCCACCAAATTAGTCACCGGAAGCTTTCTTGCTTCTTTTGCAACTGCATTAATGCTCTCAGCGATATTAGTAGTCATAATGTCATACCTTCTGAAAATACCAGATGATCGTGCCCATCTCACCGTACCAACATCTTCCTCTAAATACTTTGTTA